>OY970824.1:52598803-53836303 GCA_963853835.1 Calendula officinalis | reverse complement strand
GTACAGGCTGCCCTTTATCATTGTAAATGATTCCTGCAACTTTTCTGAAACGAGCTTCATTGTCATCATCACACATCTGGCTGATACTGAGCAGATTGTGTTTTAGACCCTCTACATAGGCAACTCTTTTAAAAGTTATGTTGCCTGCCTTGATCACACCATAACCTCTTGTCTTTCCCACCGAGTCATCTCCAAACTTGACAGAAGGACCCTTCTCTGGAGTATAATTAAGAAGGTATTCCATACTGCCTGTCATGTGTCTTGAGCAGCCACTATCTAAGTACCACTTTCTGTCACCCTGCACAAGACACAAAATAAGAGTTAGTTCTTTTTAGGAACCCATTTTTGAATGGGACCTTTGGTGGGATAAACACAATTTGACTTGATCTCTTTATGTGGAGAGGTCGGTATCACGTCAGGAGTAACTTTAGAAGTTTTCTTTGGTGATACTGACTTAGTTTCTCTCCTTTTCTTTGGTACTGAGTACCTAGGGCTTGAGAGATCAGTCCAGCATTCATCTCCCTTATGACCAGTATGATGACATCTATAACATTTTCTAGGTCTATTTCTAAACATATTTTCATATGGTATTTTAGAAAAATGTTTCACTTTTGGTAGGTCAGTATGAACGAGTTTTACAAATTGTTTACTTAAAGATTTGACCTGATCACCAAGTGTTTTTAAAATGTTAATTTTGTTATTTCTAATAGATGTATTAACATTGTTTTTAACTGGTTTAGGAGATGGAGGATCTGGTTGCTTATTTTTATTTGACAGAGAAGTCTTTCTATTATTATTAGTGGTAGACTTCTTGTCTTTACCAACCAAAGACCTAGTTGAAGTTGTCTTTTGTTTATCATGTTTTAAAGGAACAACTTTAACAGGTTCTTTAGATGTCTCAGTATATAATGTTTCTGTTCCTGCAACTTCTGTATTTGATGAAACATGTGAGATAGAAGTTGTCTTATTATCATTATATAATTCAAAAGTTGTTGTATTAAATAATAATTCAAAAGGTGGAACAGCAGAAGTGTCATACTGAACTATTGGTAGCTCGGTATCAGAAATTTCTGTTATTTCAAATTCAATACTGAGTTCTTGTAGCTCAGTATAGCACTTTGAGCAGATGGAAGGACCAATAGGTTTTTCTAAAATTTCATTTTCTTCATCATCTGACTCAGTTTGACATCCAACTTCACATAAAGTTTTAGCTTTTACAAAATTAATAGGGTTCATAGTAGAAAACTCTTCAAATAAATCAGCAAAATTGTTCCTGTTTTTAAATTGAGGATCAACACCAAGTGCAGCCCTCACATTTTCTGGAAATTGTTCATTTAAACATTTATTTAATTTTATTGAAGCATTTCCCCAAGATTTACACTGTTTTTCAAATTTCTCTTTTTCAAGTTTGTGTAAGTGAGCTTTATCAGCTAATCTTTGGTTGATGTCTTTTAAATCTGAAAAGTTTAGTTCTAAATCTTTATATTTTGCTAATTTGTCCAAGTTTTCATTATTTACCCTTTCAAGATCTTTAATTGTTAATTTTAAAGCTTTTTCTTTTTGTACAGAAGTTTTAAGATCAACAAGCATATACTCAAAAATCTTGGTTTTTTCATTCACTGAATAAGTTTGAAAGGAACTTACCTTGTACAACTGAGTGGAATCCCAATCAGTATGAACACTCATCCTCTCAGCCTCTTTGATATCCTTTTCAAAGGAACTCTTCAAATCATCTTCAGTGAAAGCCATAAATGCTTTATTTTCAATCTCTTCTTCATCATCACTTAACTCTTCATCCATCCAGGCTTCCGAGTAAAGTGCTTGATGAGGTGCTCCATTTCCTTCTGCCCTCTTTCCCTTGCTCCAATTCTTCAGCTTGACATATTTGTCTCTATATCTTTTTGCTCGATATGCAATCTTGTCATTTTGGTCAGTCTCAGAAGACTTGGTATGACAATTTGCAGCAATATGTCCAGGCTTTCCACACCTATAGCACAGACCTGATCTTGGGTCAGTATTAGAAGAGCTAACACCAAGCCTCTTCTTCTTCAACTGATCCAGCTTCATAGACATGAGAGCCATTTGAGTTTCAAGCTCTTCTGCCTCAGCATCAGCAAGATCAACTTCTGGTTCATCTGGCTCAGTCACAGTATAAGCCTGTTGCACAACTAGAGCCATACCAGTGGAAGACTTGTCAGTTTTCTTCCAGTTGATCAATCTTGCAGCATTATTCTCCTCATGATTCAGCATTAGACCATACAAAGTTTGAAGAGTGTATGACTCAATGTTGTTAGCAGCATTGACAGAGTTTGTCATGTCAAGAAATTGTTGAGGAAGGCTATCCAGAAATTTTTGAACAAGCTCTCCTTCCTCTTTCACAATGCCTACACTGATTAAATCATGGATAACAGTATTGAACCTGTTATAGAGAGTGGTGATGTCTTCATTTGGAGTTGAAAAGAAATTTTCATATTTCCTTCTCATGTTGCTTTTTCTTTGCAACTTCACCTTTGATGTACCTTCATAGGTGACTGATAGGCTATCCCACATAGCCTTTGCTGTTGGCAATTTCATAATTGCATTAAGTATCTCTTTGGTAACAGCATTACCAATCACCCCTTTAGCTCTGGAGTCTAAAGCATACAACTGACGGTCAGTATCAGTCCAGTTGTGCTTTAGTTTAGGTACAGATCTTATGCCCTCAGGAGCATCATCAGTAGCAGCAACAGGTTCCACAGTTTGTGGAATGATGGGACCATCATTTAGCACAGTGAGCATCTCATGATGAATAGATTCAAGATACCACTGAGCTTTGAGCTTCCATTGATGGAAGTCTTTTCCATCAAAGATGGGTACTCCCTTTCCAGACATGACTGGTGCAATAATTGTAGACATTTTGGATTTTTGAGTGTTGGAGGGATAGATGTAGGAAATGGCTGCCAGGGTTATAGATCAACTAAATAAGAGATTATTTAGCCTGCTCTGATACCAGTTGTTAGGTCACAACAACCCTGGTTTATAATGTTAATTGATAGATTATTATACTTAGAGAAATATTAGAGTGATAACACAAGAATATAGTCAATGTATAAATCCACTAAGTGTGGCTTGTTGCGGAATAACAAGACCACTGATCAATTACAAAAGATGTGAATGTGTAAAGTAAATTGGTAAGTACTCCTTTGCAAGATGATCTCTATTTATAATGTTATAGAGATCTTACATAATGAGCAAAGGAGTAACCGAAGGACTAAGTAAGGAAAATGACTAAGATCAAGGGATTTGATCTTAGTCCGTTACTATACTGAGTATCACTCAGTCCTTCTACTCAGTATCACTATCTGATACTGAGTACTGATACTGAGTTCCAATACTGATCACTCAGTATCAGACCTAAACTTAGCTATATTATTCTACATATTAATCAAAGCTAGTCTAGGTTGTTTTGTTATCTTAAGATCTAAAGGGGCAAGGCTTTTTGCCTTAACATTGTATTCCAGGCTGAGCACAACATCCTTATGCACCCATTTCACATGCTAGGCGTAGCTGTGTATTCGGCGGCTCCCTATTTAGTGCTATGCATGGTTCCTTGGTAACCTCTAGTTTGATCAGGGAAACCACAGAAAATGAATCTGCTAATGAAGGTTACAGATTCGGTCAAGAAGAAGAAACTTATAATATCGTAGCCGCTCATGGTTATTTTGGCCGATTGATCTTCCAATATGCTAGTTTTAACAACTCTCGTTCTTTACATTTCTTCTTAGCTGCTTGGCCTGTAGTAGGTATCTGGTTCACTGCTTTAGGTATCAGCACTATGGCTTTCAACCTAAATGGTTTCAATTTCAAGCAATCAGTAGTTGATAGTCAAGGCCATGTAATTAACACTTGGGCTGATATCATTAACCGTGCTAACCTTGGTATGGAAGTTATGCATGAACGTAATGCTCATAATTTCCCTCTAGACTTAGCTGCTATTGAAGCTCCATCTACAAATGGATAAGACTTTGGTCTGATTGTATAGGAGTTTTTGAACTAAAAAAGGAGCAATAGCTTCCCTCTTGTTTTATCAAGAAGGCGTTATTGCTCCTTTTTTTATTTAGTACTATTTGCCTTACACAGTTTCTTTAAAAATAAAAAGAATAAGGGCTTTTTAGAGTTTGGTTCGATTCGCGTGTTTTCTCTTTGTATTCATTTATATTATAGGTATAGGTTTCTATATCCTTTTCCCAGTCTTTTATGAAGTTTTATTTCCAATTCAATTTCAACCGAAAATAGATAAAAAAATAAAATTTTGTTTATTTATTATTTTGATGTCAGAAATAAGAAAGAAATCATATGCTTTTTTTTATGTTAATGGAAAAATATAGTAATACTTCATAACTTGATAATACTAGATAATAGTATAGGGGCGGATGTAGCCAAGTGGATCAAGGCAGTGGATTGTGAATCCACCATGCGCGGGTTCAATTCCCGTCGTTCGCCCAAATTTTATTTATTTTTTTTAATAAATTATTCGCTACAAAAGGATTTTTTTTAGTGAACGTGTCATAGCTTCCTCCTATTTTTTTTTGTAAAGACGAAGAAAGAAATTCTATTTTCTCTCCTATTTACTACGGCGACGAAGAATCAAATTATCACTATATTTATTCCTTTTTCTACTTCGTTTTCCAAGTGCTGTGTGAATCAAATGAATCAAAGATGGGGCATAGACTGACCCATTGTCTATAGAAAAAGGAATAAATATAGTGATAATTTGATTCTTAGAAATTCTATTTTCTATTTTCGGTCCTCAAACCCTAATGGTAAATTAATTTGATTCTTAGATAATTTGATTCTTAGACAAAGAAATTTACGATCTGTTAATGCTATTATATCAAATGAATCCTAGGTCCCACATTGTTTCCTCGAAACCAAAATAACGGGATCTCAGATTTCTTTAACCCGAGTAGGGTCATGGTCATTGACGAGCACGAGAAAAAAGTGAATGTTTGGGAGTCAATGAACCACATGAAACACTTCCCCCTCCACATGTGATGAGTGTAGTAATCACATATGGATTTCTTCTAAAAGTGGTGGGAGGTTGGTCAGATGACATATGATGCATCAACAAATTTGGTGTGATCATGTGGCCTGATACCAACAACATTAAAGGATGAGTACTTTTTAAATGACTGGAACGATAAGGAACAAATAAATCATGTTGATTGACTCGTTTATGAATTTGTGGGAACATGGAAATCGCATGAAAAATAGCCAAATATAACATAAATAACTCCCATCATTCTAGCGTTAACTACTTGGCGTTTTATCTGTTCTAAGAGGGCAATGTATACAACATGTTAAAGCTAAGCCAAAGAGCTTTTGGCTCGTTTAATGTCGCTATACCATACCATACTCCATCCTTTAAATACCCTCGCTAGGCCTGTAAACGAACCGAACGTTTAACGAATCGTTTGCGAACCGTTCAGGGAGTTCGTTTATGTTCGTTCGTTTAGCTAAACAAACGAACACGAACAAGATTGTGTGTTTGTTTAGTTAAACAAACGAACACGAACAAAGGCCCGGTCGTTCGTTTACGTTCATGAACATCCGTTCGTGTTCGTTTCTTTACGTTTGTTTGTGTTCGTGCTCGTTTATTCTAAATTAAATATAAAATATTATTCATAATATTGATTAATTATAATTAAAATATAAATAAAAAATGTAAATATATATAATGTCCTTAGGTTTAGACTTTCTTGTTCAATTCATTTAGAAACCCACAACCCTAGATCACCACTACTTGTTTATAATTAACAATCTTGGGTTGTTCACGTTTTCAGTTATGCAACTTATGTTTAATTATGATATCCTTAAGGTAGTTTTGGAAATGGTAGAAATATGTTTTCCTGCACTTTGTTCGTTTGTGTCTGTTTATGTTCGTTTGTGTTTGTTTATATTCGTTTATGTACGTTTGTGTTTGTTTATGTTCGTTTGTGTTCGTTTGTGTTCGTTTTGTGTACGTTTGTGTTTGTTTATGTTCGTTTGTGTTCGTTTATGTTTGTTACCCTCGTTCACGAACCGTTCGTGAACACTAAATTTTCTTAACAAACGAATACGAACACAAAATTTCGTTTGATAAGTGTTCACGAACACATTTTTTCCTTAACAAACGAACACGAACAAGGCTCCGTTCGTATTCGTTCGGTTCGTTTACAGGCCTAACATTCGCCAAGAGTGCAACGGTGCCGCCAAAGCTTTTAAGTTTTTTCTTATTTTTTTATTTTGTAAATTGTGATTGGTTTGAGGTATTTTTTTATGGGTCCTAAAGGGGTGTTATAAGATGTTAAACCAGTGAGAGTAATTTCAAAATAAATGTTAAAACTATATTAAATAGATAAAATAACCTTTAACATATAACAAGGTTACCTTGTGATTTAAATAAGAGAAATTGGTTTTTATTTTAAGTTGTTGCTAACATGTTCCAAAAGTACACATGATATCAAGTGTTCAATGTTATTTTGTTTTTACATTAATTCCTAAAAAGTCTCTTACTGTAAAATTAATATAAATTGACATCTTTCAGTTTTTATCATATCAACGATTGATACTCAACTAATACACATATGCCAACAATACTAATTATCTTCAGTTTTTTTGCCCCACAATTATAAAATATACACACGAAAAATAATACTCCCTCCGTCCCAAATTGATTATCCACTAGACAAAAGACACACAGTTTTAGGAATTTGCAATTATTACACTGTCTACCAATAAAATCTCATATTTACCCACTTATAATTCATATGATTGGTTGTAATTTGAAATTGACACTTATTTTGGGATAAACTAAACTAGTAAGGTGGACAATAAAAATGGGACGGAGGGAGTAAGTACCATACTAAAAATTAAAATACATATTAGGCCACACCTCCCCCTTATCCCTTCCCTTTGGATAACCGAAGTGAAAAACCGATGTTGAATCAACATGCCAATGGTTTAAGAAAGTCTTCGGTTTTCAACTAGTTTTCAACTAGATGTCTTAGGGCACCACTCGAATATATTCTTAATTCTTAAATATATTACCACAATAAGAGCAAACGGTATGGTAACGAGGGGTGGGGCTCGCCGGCCGCCACGTCGGCTCGCCGGCCTCGCCACTACACCGCTCGTTACGTGAGCGGGCCGGTTCGTGGGAGCGTCAACGAGAGAAACGGGCCAATGGGGTGATGCCACGTGGACTAGCCGTTGCAAACGGCTGGTTTGACCGAATTAATTTTTTTTTTAATTTTTTTTTTATAAATAACCACTTTAACCATAACTTTTTTTTCACACCATCTTCTACACACTCTCTACAATTTCTTACACTTTCACTCTCAAAAACTCACAAAAATGTCTCAACCACCACATCCCGATTGGATGAACGGTATTCTTGGATGGGGAAGTTCCGGCTCGCCGGCGTCCAATCCGTCAACACCTTCGTCCCAACAATCGGTATCGTCCACCCAAATGCCGACTTATTCCCAAGAGCAATATAATCAATTTATGATTCAACAACAATTTCAAAACATTCAACAACCCCCACCTCAAATGTGGTCACAAACACAATGGTCACAACCACAATGGTCACAACCACAATCATCACAACCACAACCATCACAACCTCAAGAATCGGCGGCCGCTGAAAAGGCGAGAAGAAAGGGGGAAAAAGTTGCAACCAACTTAAGTCGGACGGTCATGCGGTGGGACCAAGCACAAGAAGTGTTATTGGCCGAGTGTTGGGTTGACTTTTTGGCCCGTGTCCGACAAGCGTACCGTGACGAGTCGGCGTCAAAAAAACAATTTAATAACGAAGGTGCGTGGGAAGTTTTGAGAAAATGCCCGAAATGGGACGCCCCCGAGCCCATTTTGCTCTCCGATAACGAAGAACTTTTCGGGGAAGATACGAGACCACGACCGGCGGGAAAGTCTCGTAAGGCAAAAAAAAAGTAGATCGGAAAGTTCATCCGGCACTAACAACCCCGGAAGTGCCGGACCGCCGGACCTTGGCGAGGCTATGATGGCCGAGTTTAGGCGAAAAAGTGAAGCCGCTCAATCCGCATACGAAAGGTCAAAGGCGCGGGATGACGTTTTCGTGCGGTTGGAAGAATTGAGATTCCTCGGCACTAGCACCGAGGGGTTGAGGGCGCGGATAAGGCGAGAATTATCAAGCAAAAAAGGGCGATCCGCGAAAAATACCCCATCGACGAAGATGAACTTGACGTGGACAATGACGATGAGTAGTTTTTTTTTTAGTTTTTTTCGGTATTTTTTTCTAATTTTCGGTAATTTTTTTTATTTTTCGGTAATTTTTTTTTATAGGTATTTTAATTTGTATTATGTAATTTTTATTTTAATGAAGTATTATGTTTTTTAAAAAAAAGAAAAAAGAAAAAAAGGGGGTGGGGCCCAAATGGCTCAAGTGATAGTAAAGGGAGTATTTGGGGATTTTGAATGTGAAATGTGAAATGGTGATTTGACGCAGAGTTGACACATAGGTGACTTCCGACTTGGGGTTACCACAGTCATTGCTCTTGAAGTATAAGAATTTGAGAATATTACGATGGGTAGCTTTGATTACCCCCTTTTGACCAAAGTGGACTTTATTTTAAACTCCCATACGCCATTGCATATGAAACAACGGTCGTATCTTTAACGGTCAAGATTGATATCTCACCCCCAATATTTCAAATCCTAAAATTTGAACGTAACCCCCAAATCATCTTCTCATTCAGGAAACCTTTTAAAGATCTTCACAATTTTAATATACCCAAATTTCAATGGAAGGCAAAACAACAATTTTCGACACGTTAGAAGAAGAAAACCAGATCTCCCACTCATTTGCGTCCGAAATTTCTGATTGGAGTAACACGCCTTCAAATCAGGAGAATACTACACTTGCAATGACACCAGCTGATGATTTTGATTGGAACAAACCATTGGAGCAACATGATGATTCCAAAATGGAGATAGACGGTGGAACCCTAATTGCTGCTGACCTATTTTGCCCCAGTCTTCTTGATTCGGACAGAAAGTCGGGTAGGGTTTCAATAGTGGACGAAGATGATGAATCTTCCTTCGATTCCATGGTTTGTGACTCGACTTCCAGACTAATCCCAACTGGATTTATGAAAGCGAACTGTACAGGTTAGTAAATTGACTGATTTCCACTTTAATTTAGGTATTTGGTACACTTGATTCAGTTCAAAATCACAAGCTTTAGAAAACAGAATCTAATTCGCAGCTTTTAGAGCTTAGGTCTAAAATTGACATAATTTGGTCTCCTTTTTGCATCAGATGAAGTAGTTATGTTTGTAAATGCTGGAGCTGGAATCATCACAGAACCTGATTTGAATATCAACTTAGTGGCAGATCAACATTTTAAAGGGGGCGATATATTTCAAACAAACGAGTGTATAACCGAATGTGGTGATGTTCCATTTATTTACCATACAGCAAGATTAGGAAATTTCCAGTATCAATTTGATAATTTACCAGAGGGAAATTACTATGTTGACCTTCATTTTGTTGAAATGATAAACACATTTGGTCCTAAAGGAATGAGAGTGTTCAATGTTTACTTGCAGGAAGAAAAGGCAAGTCTAGTTTTCCTCTCAATATCTTAAATTCTTTCAAAAAGTTAGTTATAAGGTTCAAAATTTTGAATTTTATACTGTTTTTGTAACAGATCCTTGCAGATTTTAACATCTTCTCTGTTGTTGGAGCTAATAAACCATTGCAATTAGTTGACTCGAGAGTCTCGGTCAAAATCGGCGAGGCGATTGTAATTAGGTTTGAAGGGATTACTGGTAGTCCTTTGGTCAGTGGAATCTGCATAAGAAGAGCTCCTAATATTCTTGGTAATTAATTTTTTTTTTTAATTTTAATTGTGATCTTGACAACATCACAACAAGTACTGGAAATAAACTTTCTTGATTTACTCACAGATGATGACATAAGCCATGATTCTCTGAAATGTCAAAACTGTGCTGCTGATATAAAAGTCCCTTCAGTTCAGGTACGGTTCTTCATTTCTTATATTAATTTTTTATGCTATAAATATTGTTGAATTATTAAATATTTCAGAAAAATGTAATGCGGAAAAAATCGGTAGAAAAATACGAAAAGAGGATACAAGAGTTGACTAGTCAATGTCAACGTAAGACCGACGAATGTTATCAAGCTTGGATGTCTTTAACTGCAGCAAATGAGCAGCTAGAAAATGTCAGTATGGAACTTAACAACAAGTTGTTCCAAACATCATTTCTTGGTAAGTCTGTAAAGTCAAACTTTACATCTAATTTCGGTCAAAGGGTATATTTTTCTTAGAAATTTTTAATTTTCTTTATTAGACCAAAAGATGGAGAAACAATCAGAAATCTTGAGAGACATATCGAGCAGATATGAACATGACAAGAAAGTTTGGGTTGCTGCAGTCAAGGAATTATCACACAGAATCACGGTACAGTAATAAATAAAAAAAATTACTATATATAAATATATATGGGTTCTCTATATAATTCTCCGCTATATATATGTATGTATATTTTACATGATTCGTTAATTAGGTTTTGAAACAAGATCACTCCCAGCTCGCTCATCAAGCACACGAATGTGCTGACACAGTTCCTGATTTAAATAATATGCTTTCTGCAGTTCAAGCATTGGGTAAATATCTAACTCATTTTTTCTTGAAAAAAAAACAATTAAATATTAAATTTTAATTATCATCTTGCAGTTGCGCAGTGTGAGGATCTTAAAATGAAGTACAACGAAGAACAAGCAAAGAGAAGAAAGCTTCATAATCAAATTGAGGATGCAAAAGGTCTATTATTCTTCAATTCAATTTATAAAACTATATGACATTTTATATAATTAATTTAAAATAATCAGGAAATATACGGGTATTTTGTCGTTGTCGTCCACTAAGCAAAACAGAAGCTACAAATGGTTTCTCAACAATTGTAGATTTCGATAATGCATCAAATGGTGAGCTCGGGATTTTAAACAGTGGTTCCGATCTTAAAATGAAGTACAACGAAGAACAAGCAAAGAGAAGAAAGCTTCATAATCAAATTGAGGATGCAAAAGGTCTATTATTCTTCAATTCAATTTATAAAACTATATGACATTTTATATAATTAATTTAAAATAATCAGGAAATATACGGGTATTTTGTCGTTGTCGTCCACTAAGCAAAACAGAAGCTACAAATGGTTTCTCAACAATTGTAGATTTCGATAATGCATCAAATGGTGAGCTCGGGATTTTAAACAGTGGTTCCACTAAAAAGACCTTCAGATTCGATAGAGTCTTCACACCAAATGATAATCAAGGTAGTAATTTTGTGAAAAATTAATTAATCTTGAGTTTAATAATTATATAAGTATTAAATAAAATAATATTTTAAATGATATTTTGCACAGGTGATGTTTTTGCGCAAGCTTCACCATTAGTGACTTCGGTTTTGGATGGATATAACGTATGTATATTTGCATACGGGCAAACGGGGACAGGAAAGACATTTACAATGGAGGGTACAGAGGGAAACCGTGGGGTTAATTACCGAACACTTGAAGAATTATTTAGAATTTCTAAAGAAAGAATCGATACTTTTAGTTACAATATTTCGGTTAGTGTGCTTGAAGTCTATAATGAACAAATAAGGGACCTACTTGCATCATCATCATCTAAAAAGTAAGCATCTATTTTGCCAAATGTGGGATATTAAAAATAAATTATATTTCTCACATTTATGGCAAAAAAGTTCTAATTTTGACACGCACCACATCGTTAAAATTAATATATTACTTTTTACCCTTTCACGATATAATCATATTATCTTCCTTATAATATATAATCTTTCCTGTGTTAAATTTTTTATTAATTTTAAAATTGGAGGAAGAATACTAATTTTAGTATACTAATTTAAAATAAATTATATTTCTCACATTTAGGGCTAAAGGTTTTGATTTAGACACGCCCCACATTGTCAAAATTAGTATATTATTTATTTTTACCCTTTTTACGATATAATCTTCCTTATAATATAATCTTTCATGTGTTAAAAAAATATTTTTTATTTATTTAATTTTAGGTTGGAAGTTAAACAAGGTTCTGAAGTGGGTCACAATATTCCAGGGTTAGTTGAAGCAAAAGTTGAAAACATAAAAGAAGTTTGGAACGTATTACAAGCCGGGAGTAGTGCTCGAGTTGTGGGGTCCAATAACGTGAATGAACATAGCAGTCGATCTCATTGGTAAATATAAATATTATTTATTTGAATAAACAACACATTTATGTATTATTTACATTTTAAATATTGTTTTTTTAGCATGCTTTGTATAATGGTGAGAGCAAGGAATTTGTTAACTGGTGAGTGCACCAATAGCAAATTATGGCTTGTGGATTTGGCGGGTAGTGAAAGACTTGCAAAAACTGATGCTCAAGGTGAACGCTTAAAAGAAGCTCAAAATATTAATCGGTCACTTTCTGCTCTTGGTGATGTCATCTCTGCTTTAGCAAATAAAACTAGTCATATTCCCTATAGGAATTCCAAACTCACACATTTACTTCAAGATTCATTAGGTAAATCTTTATTTTTTTATAAATATAAAAGTGTAAATTTGTCAACTTACATGATTGAAATATAATATTTTGATTTGTTACCAATATTTCAGGGGGTGACTCAAAAACATTAATGTTTGTGCAAATTAGTCCCTCGGAAGACGATTTAAGCGAGACTTTAAGTTCATTAAACTTTGCAACAAGAGTGAGAGGGGTTGAGTTAGGTCCTGCTAGAAAGCAAATTGATACAAGTGAGATCCAGAAAATGAAAATGATGGTAAGTATTATACTATTATTATTATATTGTTATTATGGTTTTTTAAAAAGAATATATTTGAATTAAGTATTTAATTTTGTTTTGAAGCTTGATAAAGCAAAACAAGAATCGCGTTTGAAAGACGAGTCATTAAGGAAGTTAGAAGAAAGCTTACAGAATGTACAAGGCAAAGTCAGAGGAAAAGATCAACTGCATAAAACCAACATGGACAAATTAAAGAACTTGAAGGCCAAATCGATGTCAAAACAGGGTTACACTTGCAGTTAGAGAAACAAATTTCACAACTTTCTGAAAAGTTGAGGGCAAAAGAGGAATTTAACAACACCCTCCAACAAAAGGTATCACTTTTTTGTCTATATATAACTGTCAAATGAAACCGTATTTATTTTATATATGATGATATTATGATTTGAAAAGGTCAAAGAGCTTGAAAAGAAACTTACAGAGAGAGAACATTCGGGAGCTATAATAACACACCAACAAAAGGCAAGGGATCTTGAAGACAAACTGAAAGCTCAAGTCAAAGAGTCAAAGTCCTACACATTGACCCTTCAAGAAAAGGTCATTAACTTACAATTTAACGATTTTTACATTTACCCATTTCAAGATTCTTCATAATTAGAAATAAAAATTGTTTCTTTTTTCGTTTTTTCAGATTTTGGAACTAGAACGGAAATTGAAAGAACAGGAAGAACGATATTCTGATTCAACATCACTCCAATTAAAGGTTAACCTTTTTTCATTACCCTTTTAAATTCTACCATCTTTTTCATTACCCATGTTATTAAATATAAAATATTAATAAAAAAATGCAGATTAAGGAGCTTGAACAGAAACTTAAAGATCAAGAAAGACGAATGTCTATCACTACAATTGCAGATTCCTCTAGTTCAATGAGATCAGCACAAATTAGAAACGAAGCTGAACAACGTATTTTAAGGAGTTCAAATATAATGAACCGGCAAACGTGTGGTAGTTATAATCGGTCAAAGAGGACCGATTCTATTGGTAGTAGTATTGGTGGTGAAATGAGAAGAAAGGGGTTGTCAAGAAATAGTGAAGTTGAAAATGTTGTTGATGATAATGAGAATAAGTCAAGGAGGTCGGACCCACCACCTAGACCGAATGTGAGGGGTCCCACAAGAATGGTTAAACCAGCACCAACGGTTCACAAACCGGTTAGTCATAGTAGGCTAAGTAATGTGGGTCAAGGGGTTAAAGAGAAAGAGACCAAGAAACGGGTTTGGGCTTGATTGTGTTGGATGCAAACGGTTCATTTAGTAATGTATGCAAGCCGATTTGCATATATTTTTTATTTACAGTAGTCGAGAATGTGTTATTATAGTACTCATTGCTAAAATATTGTTTTGAGAGCGAATTAAATCTAAGGTCCCTGTGGTTTACCACTTATTGTAGCTACAGTTCTAAACTTCATTAAGTACACTGGGAGTCCCATTTTATTGCACCCGTAGTCCCTGAAGTAAACGTCGTTTAAAAACCCTGTTAAATCACCCATGTGCACATCACATGATGGGTAGTATTGTAATTTTCCACCCATTTCCTCATATTTAAACCCGAGTAAATTACATGAAAGGTCCCTGTGGTATACTACTTATTACAGCCTTAGTCCCTGAACTTCATTTATTACATTATCAATACATTCATAGATGCACGCACATTGTACGTATATATATACTTACCTACATATGTACGTACACATAAGCTTTAAGGCGAACCTTTATTTTGAAAGGTAATTTGCACACATAAACATTTACTATATACGCATTATAATATATGCATTTTATGTATACTAAATATATAATTATATGCGCAAAACTTCTTAATATTTTTTAAGTGATGGAATAACTTTTTCATGCAATATTTACCAAAACAATAAATAGAAGGAAGAATACATAATCAATGCTTGAGAATAAAAGAAATTAAAAGAAAAAAGATTTGTTTACTACTAAATTTTCACATTTTGTTATTAATACAAATTCTAAAATTAAATAATGAGATTAGGAAAAAGAAATAGTAAATCCAACATGTTAATCATTTTACACATATAAGGATAAAATTTCAAAAATTAATAGAAATAAAAACAATTTTTCTAAAAGAATTTTCAATGCTAACTGATTTATTTGACTCAACTTTATGACATCTAACTAAAATTTATGAGTGCTCCTTAAATAAGGTTGTTGGCAGTTGGTAGTTTTTAATTAACCACTCCATTCCGTCTCACCTAAAAGTAAAATACAATACATATGTAACATTAATTACCAAAGGGCCAATGGCGTTTGCCCTCCAACCTAGTGGTTGAGGGTTCGAGTCTCATATTGGACATATGTGGTTATTTATGAGTAGATTAGATTTGGCGTTCAAAAAAAAAATTAATTAAAAAAAAATGTAACATTAATTATTCAAAATTCTATGTTTATTACTCGTACTAAAAAACAGTATTCATATTCAAACACATATAATAAACATCAACGTCTTGTGCTAATTGAACTCAAAAGAAAGTGTTATTCAAAAGGAGACAATAACAATTCACCAATGTTCGAAAACAACCAACACATGTCCAAAACAACTTCACCTACGGAGCTTTGAGTGAGTTGGCAACATCAATAACAAACCGGTATCTAACATCAGATTTCAAGATACGATCCATTGCAGTATTCACATAATCTATAGGAATAAGCTCTATATCTGCAGTTACACCGTGCTTTGCTGCAAAATCAAGCATTTCCTGAGTCTCTTTCAGCCCCCCAATTGCACTACCAGCAACAAGTTTCCTCCCTGTTACATATTTAATTAGCAACAAACTTTAATAAAAAAAACGCTTAACAAAAAATGAATTACCCATAATTAAAGAAAATGCAGATAGCTCAAGTGGCTTCTCGGGTGCACCAACAAGAACGAGCTTCCCGTGTGGTTTGAGCACACTTAGCAAGGGTGCAATCGGGTGAGTTGCAGACACTGTGTCTATTATTCCATCCAATGAATTAGCTGCAGCCTGATTGCGAAAAATAATTAATCGTTTAATCATAATTCAACAAAAAATAAATTAATATTCACCTGCATTTGTTCGGGGTCTTTACTGACTATAAAATGGTCAACTTTTAGTCCTTCAATTGCTTCTTGTTTCTTAGCAGCAGTGGTGCTAAAAACAGTAACTTCTGCACCAAAAGCCTTAGCCATCTTGACCGCAACATGACCTAGCCCACCGAGCCCAACCACACCCACTTTTACACCGGGTTTGTCTAACCCAAAGTATCTGAGTGGGCTGTAAGTTGTGATTCCAGCACATAGCAACGGAATCAAGTGGCAAATTGTCCGGCCAACGGAGGACGAAATGTTCATCTGCAACCATGTGATCTGAGTACCCACCGTATGTGAGTGTGCCGTCATAGTAGGGGAACCCATAAGTGAGGATTTGTTTTGGACAGTAGTTTTCGAGATCAGTAGTGCAACTATCACATGATTTGCATGACCCCACCAAGCATCCTACCCCGACATTGTCCCCGATTTTGAATTTATCGACTTTACTTCCTACTTCTGTCACCACACCCACAATCTCATGCCTGCATTAATTTGCAAGTTAATAATATAAATTTAATTTTGTAAATTAAATCAATTGTCAAAAGATGGTGGGAGCTAATAGTCAAGTGGTAGCCGCTATATATGTTAGTTATTTTTTTAAAACTGATAACACACCTCTAAATCTCCACAAGTTTTTGTCCATCCGATATCATTAGGCTATAAGCCCTTTTGTTAGCGGCTATGTTAGTTAATAGTATAAACTCGTACCTAATTATTTCATCTATCAAAATATTAAGAGTTAATGCCATAAAATATCAATGTACTTTCACTTATATGCCTTTTTTTTAGCGCGTTACTTATCAAAAGATGCGTTGGGTTCCATTTTGATCATCGAGGTATTGGAGCACCGACCACTATAAAAAATGCGTTGTTTTCCATAACCGTACATATAATATTGTAATTTGTAGCACACCAAACAAAGTTTTCTCAAAACTCTCAAAGGTTGCAGGGTTACACATAAATGTCATTGTATATTACGCTTTTGCCATAATAATATCATGGCACTACGCTTGTAATGAAATTAATTCTTTTTCGCTAGGGAAAAAATATTAATAGATGAAATTGTTGATGAAATTAGAATTTTGTTACAAATAACTACTAATACTTGGAGCACCCGGTGTAATGGTGCCACCGTCACGTCAAAATGAGGTTGCAGCCTCAACTAGCACCGCCATTTCAAGCCGCCGCACCAGAACTCCTCGCCAAAGCACTGGCAACGAGCAATCGTTTTTTTTTTTTTTCTTTTTTGTTTTTGTAGTGTGCGGTGTAAGTGAGTGTTCGTGGTGGAACATCAAGTTTGTATTCATTAAGTTTGTATTTTCTCATCAATAATTACTTGCTTATAAGATTTAATTTGTAATTTGTAGTTAAAGACTAACCAATTGGAGGGTTCGAGGGAAGACATACTGCCCTTGTGGATGTCACAGTCTAGGCTCGAACCACTAACTTACTAACTTGCCGTTCAAAAAAAAAGTTGTAGTGAAAGAATAAAGAGCATTAAGTGTGGTGGCTCAAGCCAAACAAAAAATACATTAAAACAGCATCAGGATTGACGGTGATTTGGTCTGGAACATTGTTACTTTTACATGAAATATGCACTCAGGGAAAACATTGAGTTTTTAACTAAAATAGTATTTTGAAAATAAATATTTATCAAATAGGTGTGATTTGAGAAATATTTACATAATAGGGGTTTTTGTAGCTTTTGTACCTTTTTTTTCATCTTTTGAGTTTTTTTTCAAGTTTTTTTTTCTTTTATAGTATTTCTTCAAATTTATCATTATTTACATGTTTCGTATATAATTATAAATTCCACCGCCCCTTCAGTGCGAGTAATAAAATTTAATTTCAATTAAGTGTTCCAAACTCGAATATACTATCTAACAACAAGTATTATATATGAAAAGATAGAATTAAATATCGAATAGCAATGACTCAATTAATTATCAACGAGTTAATGGATTCTCATTAATTGATAGTATAATACTTAAGGTAATCGATGATGACAAATGAGAAACGAAGGCTGTAATCTTTTTTAAATCTGCAGACTAAATCTTGGGGTCGGATGGTAATGTTGGCAAAATAGTTAAATTAGTACATTTTTTATCTTTGAATTAGTGGTTTATGTTCCTAGGGTGCTGTGTTAGTATTGGTAATATGCCCGCATCTTGGTGTTTTGATCTACTGACGTTTTTGTATTGTTTAGATAGTTGTGGTGTGATGTTTGTATGGTTTGGTACTCTTGTATGTTTAGACATTTAACTCTAGGCTTTCATAATACTTTCTTCGATAGTATATTCGAGTTTGGAACACTTAATTGAAATTAGATTTGTTTACTTTGCATTGAAGGAGCAGTATAGTTATATACAAACCATGTAAAAAATGATAAAATCTACAAAATGAAAGAAAAAAAAACTCAAAAGATGAAAAAAAGGGTACAAAAGCTACAAAAACACCTATTACGTAAATATTTCTCAAATCATGATAAATATTTATTTTCAAAACACTATTTTAGTAAAAAACTCTGAAAACATTAGACTGACCGCCCAATTCAACAAAACAACAAAAATAAGTTTGTAGTTAGTAAATGGAAAATATAACTAGCTGTCGTTAACAACAATAAAAAATATTAAATAATTAGTCAATATAAGTCAAAATTGCATTTACAAATTGCGACACGATTCTTGCAATAGCTATTACCATTTCTCTAGAATATTTTCCATAAACAATAACAAAGTAAAAAATTTGAAAAGGAAAATTTTGCAATCTCGTAATGGCAAATGAGCGGATATTAGGAGAAAAATGGAATCAATTAGAACACATACCCAGGAATAAGGGGGTAGGTCGTCATAGCCCATTCGTTCTTCGCAAAATGAAGATCGGAATGGCAGATCCCGCAATACAAAACTTTAAACCTCACATCTTTTTCACCAGTAGCCCTGTAAATCACCATCAACACATGACAATCAGAATTCTGAAAAATTGTACGGATGATTAAACCTAAGTTGTATAATCATAATAAAAAAACAAAAGATCTGATCATATTGAATTGAATACCTTCGGGAGAAAGTGAGAGGAGAAAGAACACCGGAAGTGTCTCGAGCAGCATATCCGTACGCTTTGATTGGATGCTCTGTTTCTAGAGATTTCGCCATTTTTGGTGGTGGAGAATATGGTGTGAAGCTGAAGGAAGGGTTTATGGGTGGCATAAATAGGAGACTACAGTGAAAAATTAGTAGGAAATGACATAGGCAATGGCGTAAATGTTGAATTAATACCCAAATGACATAGGCAGTGGCGTTAGCGAAAGTATGAGTGCGAACGGACACTCTTACCGTTGATTGGTGAAATAATATTAAATCACTTTACCTTGAAATAATAGATTTAAATTTCTTTTTGGTAAATTTATTTAGAATTGGACAAGCACCTTAAAAAAACAGGCCCATAACTTTATGGAGCAAAAAAAATATGTCCTATTTAAGTTGGGTTTCTTTCTTGGTCATTGACTCATTTCTCCTTTTCCAGCTAATACAGAGCAAATCTCGGTCACATCAAGGGAACTGATTATAACAGAAATACTCCTTATAAAAAGTTCCTTTGTAATGAAATTATATAACATGACACAAAAAAATTGTTAATAGAGTTTCAAGAAGTTAACATCATTTATAGAAGTTTTGAATGAAATTATATAAGTTTTGTTAAAAAGTTCCTTTGTAATGAAATTATATAAGTTTTGAATCCATACACACATTACATAAAGATAGCAATACTCAATCAGCCTTGATCGAATTGGCTACATCAATCACAAATCGATACCTTACATCGGATTTCAACAGTCGTTCCATGGCTGTGTTCACATAGTCTATCGGTACAATCTCTATATCTGCAGTTATTCCATGTTCTGCTGCAAAATCAAGCATCTCTTGAGTCTCTTTAATCCCCCCAATGTGACTACCGCTAACAGTCTTCCGACCTGTAAAATAAAAATAATTTTGAGAAATGATATTTAGTCTTATCATTTGTTCATGCTCATAATCTTAACCACTTGATAGTATGTTGTGTAATCCATTAATTGTCTCTCATAATATTATCATTTGATTTTAACACATATCTTCATCTAACGATTATGATTATGAGGAGGACTAGGAATCAATATCATTACTCAATAATTTATTCCACATTGTAGCCCAGCCCAGCTCATTTCATCCGGTAGCAAAAATCTAAATAAAAAAAAAACATAATTCAAGAGTTAAAAATGCTTACCACCAATTAAAGAAAATGATGCTACTTCAAGTGGCTTCTCTAATGCACCAATAAGAACAAGTTTTCCATGGGTTTTGAGTGCATTAAGCAATGGTGCAAGGGAATGATCACTGTATCGATGATGCCATCGAGCGTGCCATGAGCAGCCTATTAACATCAAGGAAAATACAAATTAATAAGTATTAAAAAAGTAACCCACCAAATAATTAAAAATTAATATTAAAAAGTTGTCACCTGCATCTGTTGCTCGTCTTTGCTATTTATGAAATGGTCAACTTTAAGTCCTTCAAGTGCTTGTTGCTTCTTAGCAGGGGTGGTGCTGAAAACCGTAACATCTGCACCAAAAGCCTTAGCCATCTTGACTGCAACATGACCTAACCCACCAAGACCAACCACACCCACTTTGACACCCGGTTTGTCTAACCCAAAGTACCTGAGTGAGCTGTAAGTTGTGATCCCGGCACATAACAATGGTGCACCAGAATCAAGTGGCAAATTATCCGGCCAACTTAACACAAAATGCTCATCATGTGATCTGAGTACCCACCGTATGTTTGTGTGCCATCGAAGTAGGGGAACCCGTAAGTGAGAACCTGTTTTGAGCAATAGTTTTCAAGATCATTAACACAGTTTTCACATGATTTGCATGATCCTACCAAGCATCCAACCCCTACTTTATCCCCAATTTTGAATTTATTCACTTGGCTGCCTACTTCTGTCACCACACCCACAATCTCATGCCTGGATAATAATATTGGAATTAAAATCTAATGAACAAACTCTTACATGAATTAGGTGAAAATTTTACCCTGGGGTAATTGGGTATTTTGTAATGCTCCATTCGTTCTTGACAAAGTGAAGATCTGAATGACACATTCCGCAATACAAAACTTTAAACCTCACATCTTTCTCCCCAGTAGCCCTACAAATACAATCATGATTTTTCTGTTAAAGGTGTGCATATGTTGCGCTCGACTAGCACTTACAAAATGAACACCTAAATTCATTAAATTCCGTTGGTAAATTAGCAAGCTTGTTTTTTTGGCTTTAACACAAAATTAACTACGTTTTGAATAGGACAACTTACCAACAGATTTTGAGGTCGTTGGTGATCAAGGTTGTCAAAATCGGTTAGTGGCACCTACGCGATCGACCACTTTCAAGCTATTAATCGGTCTATTAGGCGTTGAGTAATCGGTATCTAGGAGGGTGCGATACATAGGAATTTATTTTTATATAAATTAATTAGTCAATAACAATGCAAAAAATTTAACAATGTTCAAAATAAAAACCAATAAGTCTATAACAACATAACTAAATTAGTCAATAAAAACTCTAAAATTGATTTTTAATGTTTTTAAAGTATGTTTGAATTCGTTGACCTTGACCAAATTTTGACCGCTTTGGACCGATTTTGATGTTGACCAATAAATTGCACCGCATACTAGGTTTACTAGCCGATAACTGTCTAGACCAAGGTTCTAAAAGGCGCGCCATGGCGGCGCCAAGGCGTGAGGCGCGGCGTCGACATTACGAAACAGACCATGGCGGCTCGGCTAGGCGTGGCGTGAGATAAGGCGTGATAAGGCTCGATAAGGCGCGCCTTATGGCGAGTTTTCTTGAAGGCGGCTGTAAAAAATGAATTTTTTAAAAAAAAAAAATTAATATATATAATTATAAATTTAAATGTAATATTTTTTATGAGCTTTATATGTGAATTGTTATATAAATCAATATATTTATAAAAAAAATTCAATTTAATATACGTATATATATAAATTATATAAAAAATTTGCCGCCTTAAGCGACGCCTTGAAAAACGCCATGGCCCGCCATGGCCCGCCATGGCCCGCCTTGGCTGAGGCTTGATGGTGTCGCCACGCTACGCCTTACGCTTTCTAGAACCTTGGTCTAGACCGACATATTATTTTCTTCTGACTTCATTCATAAAATACAATATAACTGTGTTAAATAAAAGTTACCAATAAATCTTTTGTTAATTGATTATTCCCTTTGATGATCATTTTTCTTAGGTTTAGTAAATAATACGGAGTATACAAAGTTAATTTCTCTTATAAGAAAACACAAAATTAACAGCACAACACTAACCATAAGGTGGTGTTAAAGCCCATAAAACAGATACAGATGATGATTTTGAGATTTGATTTTGAGATTTGCGAAACAAGTTTAAAAAATAATAATAGCACTGAATAAATAAATAATATAATACCTTCTAGAGAAGGTGAGTGGGGAAAGTATTCCGGAAGGTTCACGAGCAGCATATCCATAGGCCTTGATTGTATGTTCAACTACTGGTGATTTTGCCATTGTTGCAGCAGAGATGCGTATTATGAAATTAAATGATGGTTTAGGTGAGACTATATAAAATACGCAACTAGCACTCCACCCACTTCATATACTTCTTGTTTTTATTTTGTCATGCATTAATATTAAAACATGGAATCTTTGATTAAACTAAAATATAATGAGTATTAATGACAGCGAACTTGTAAGGTGTTAGAATTAGGGGTGAGCATAGCCGGTTACCCAACGGTTCCGACCGGAACCGGAACCGGAACCTCTTGTACCGGTTCCTCAATTTTCGGAACCGGAACCGGAACCTCCGGTTCCGGTGCCGGTTCCGGTTACCCTGTTTCTAAAATCGTAAAATTAAAATAAGATGCGAAGCAAAAATATTAATCATTTTTTGTCATTTTATCAACTAATCTTTGAATAATATAAACTCCAAACACTTAAATATATTATTGTCTATATATTTTATCATTAGAACACTAAATTTAGACTAATTAATGACTAAACTCATTAAAGGTTACACAAAATTCTCATATATTTAAATTTGGTCATTAAATTTATCATATATATATAATATTTTAACAAAAATAGACCGAATAATCGCCGGTTCCGGTTATCCACCGGTTACCGGTTCCTAAATTTTGAGAACCGGAACCGGAACCTCTTAGGGCGGTTCCATAATTTTAGGAACCGGAACCAACAGTTCCATAATTTTTGTGCTCACCCCTAGTTAGAATACATATTACAAACTCATACATCTTTATCTCTATCTATATTATTTTTAATAAAAGAAAATTATCACGTTGACGTCAACGTCATTTTTAGTACCTCATAATTAATTAATTACCATACCACATCATCAATATAATATAGAGGTGTATTCTAATAAGTCTAAGGGTTTTGCATAGTCTCAAGGGACAAATCCTAGCCATTGGATCAAGATGGTCAAGATCAATTCCCCCCACCTAACAGCCACCTACAGCCACCGCCGGCGGCCACCACCGGCCGCCGTCTGCCGCCGCCGGTGGCCGGTGGTGGTGGCTGACAGTGAAGGTGCTGGTGGTAATGGGGTGGTGGTGGTATTGATGTATTGAAACACATGTGCTTCACTAAAACACAGCATATTACTTTGAAGCACATGTGCTTCAGGTCACGAAACACATGTGTTTCAAGTCACTAAAACATGAGTTTCTAAACACACAGGGGAGCATACGAAGCACACATGTGCTTGACGTTATGAAACACATGTGCTTCACTAACAAGAAAAAAATCAAAACAAGTGACGGACATATCATTATGAAGCACATGTGCTTCATAAAGCCAAGCACATGTGTTTTTGTTCCTGGAGACATGTAACTTACAAGCAAGTCATTTGTGTTTGAATCACGAAGCACATGTGCTTGACGTTATGAAACACATGTGCTTAACTAACAAGAAAAAAAATCAAAACAAGTGACGAACATATCATTATGAAGCACATGTGCTTCATAAAGCCAAGCACATGTGTTTTTGTTCATGAACGCATGTAACGTACAAGCAAGTCATTTGTGTTTGAATCACGAAGCACATGTGCTTGACGTTATGAAACACATGTGTTTCACTAATAAAAAATAAAAATAAAAACAAGTGACGAACATATCATTATGAAGCCCATGTGCTTCATAATGCCAAGCACATGTGCTTCATAATGTCAAGCACATGTGTTATGTAACTTACAAGCAAGTCATTTGTCTTTGAATCACGAAGCACATGTGCTTGACGTTATGAAACACATGTGCTTCATTACTTGAAACACATGTGCGTGGCTGTACATATACACTCCTTTATTTTCAAAACACATGTGTTTCAAACACATGTGCTTCCAGTCACGAACACCACCACCGGTCACCACCGCCGGCGGCCACCTCCGGCCGCCGTCTGCCTCCGCCGACCGCCGCCGCCCATCGCCGCCGTCCGCCGCCTCCGGCCGCCGGAGGTGGGTGGGGTATTGATGTATTGAAGCACATGTGCTTGTATGGTTTGAATTTTGATCTTGACCTTTGACTTTTTCTTAATCCAATGGCTATTAATTATCCCTTGGGACTAGCTAAAATTCTTAGACTACCTTGAACATTTCTCATCTATAATTTGAAATTTTTAATTTTGAAACCTATGTAAAGGATTTTTCGATAATGTAAATATAATTTGAATTTTTAAATTTGAAATCTATGTAAAAGATTTTTTGATAATATATTTATTAAAAAAATATGAATTTTGAATAAAATCTGGAATTAATTTCAAATCAATATCTAAAAATAAGAGACTTTTTATAAGTCACCCGTAATTTATCACGGGTTATAAGTTATTTAATCAATAAATATTATTACGTAGATTTACAGTGTTGCCTTTTGAATTGAAACATATATTAGTAATGAATCTAATAATTTTTTTGAAGACTCGAGTAAATACGCCAACCACATGTTTATAATTTTATGAAGACTTGAGTAAATATGCCAACCACAGTATGAATCTAATTATTAACGAAAATGTTATTTTCATTTTAAAAAAAATTATTTAATTTTTTGACTTTGTTTGTTTGGCTATTTTCGTCTATGTCTTTTTAGGCTCATTTTGAATATCTAGGTTTATCTTTGGGTATCTTTGAAGAGAGGCAATTTTGATTTTTATGAAAGGTAATTTTTCTTCAAAAATTTATGTTATGGATTGAACTGATTTTGAAGACTAAATTTATAACACTCTTAAAATAGCCCCTGAGAATTTTAAGAATTAACATGACAATCTATATTATAGTTTGTGACTCTATAATGAATTGAACCAAAAACCAATACTTAAAAAGAATTGAAGAGTCTATTTATATGTTACTCCGTATCCGTATAATATAGTCACATATTTACGATACGTTTTTTCCACCTTTGAATATTTCAAGCTTTTGGACTGCAAATCAACTTACGTCTAGTGAATTAAACGAGCTTAATGTTTCTTACATTTCACTCTATGGAAGTTTTATTTTAGATTACATGGTATTTTATTTACACATTTTCAAGAAACCATTTATTATTCCATAACCATATACACAAACTCATACAACCTAAACCTCAGACCCTCACTCCCTTATTACAACATGGTCACACACACACATTCATCAAGATCTCAAACATTAACACACACACACACACACACACACACACTCATCAAGATCTCAAACATTAACACACACATATTCATCAAGTTCTCAAACAATAACCCTATTCACCCTTGATCGAATTAGCTACATCGATTACAAATCGGTACCTTACATCAGATTTCAATAGCCGCTCCATGGCTATGTTGATATAGTCTATCGGTATAAGCTCAATATCTGCAGTTATGTCATGCTCTGCTGCAAAATCAATCATCTCTTGTGTTTCTTTAATCCCGCCAATGTCACTACCCGCCACAAGCTTCCTCCCTGTAATATATTCAATCGATGACCGGTCTATCACGTTTCATATCATTTAAAAATAAAAAAATCAAAGTGCTTAATTACCCTCAATCAAAGAAAATGCAGCTATTTCAAGTGGCTTATCCGGTAGACCAAGAAGAACAAGCTTTCCATGGGGTCTTAGTGCATTAAGCAATGGCTCAATGGAATGGTTTGTAGACACTGTATCGATAATACCATCGAGTGTTCCCATAGCAGCCTATTGACATAATCAAACAACCAAACATCATAAATAAAACCTTATTAAATATTACTTCTTTTGTCCCAATTTTATTTTCCACCTTTTCTTTTTGGTTTGTTCCAAAATTATTGTCAACTTGAAAATTTCACCAATAAAAAAATAGTTAAGTGGTAAAGATAAAATTTAATTGGTTAAACAGTGTAATAAATACATTTTTCTTAAACTGTTTGTCAGGATCGATTAACTATGAATGAGTTAATAAATACCTTAGATCTAATTGATAATAGAAGTTGCAGCGGATCAACACTATATCAATGTATTAAGAACAATGAACTGTAAAACAATATACGAAAATATTAAGAACACAGTTTCACAAAAAGCTTCAATGTATATTATTGATTCACAATACACACGTACGTTTACAATTCGTAAGGAACTATTTATAATAGTCCTTGAAGCCTAACTATTTACCCTAGTTATTCTAGGACTTGATTTACATTCGAATTATAAAGATATACATTGAATTACATTCTATAACTATCTCTGCGAAGATCTCGGACTTGATATGCTTCCAAAACGTATACCAGTAGTAATACCAATCACCAGTAGTAAATATGTAACGTCAGTAGTAAGTCTGGTGATCAGTAGCAAGTCCAGATACAACGTCAATAGTAACTACTAAGATCAGTAGTATCTTCAATATATGCCTTTGATCAGTAGTAACTTTAGTTATAGTCTTTCACCAGTATCAACTCATCAGTAGTAAGTCTGCCCCATCAGTATCAACCATAGTAGTCACCAGTAGTAACCATGATCAGTACTAACTGCAGCATCAGTATTAAGTTGATCTGTGATTTTGTTCCAACAATCTCCCCCTAAACTTATTGATTATCTTTCAATCACATAAGTTTCTTTTGTTCTTCCTCTTCTTTCTTTCTTTTCTCCAGGGTTCTTTGATTTTGTTGATGTCTTTGAGCAATGATGTATTTGCTGTTTCTTTTTGTAAAATATGTTAATTTGTTCTGGAACATAACAGCATCATATGGCTTCATCATTGTGTTAGTGAATATCTGATACATAGTCTTCTCAGAATGTGGATATTTTTTTTCATATAAGTAGAGCTCACATCTTTTCCCTGATTTTTCAAAGAAGTACATATTTGCAGTTGGAATTACATTCCAAGCATAAACATTTCCTGGATCTGTAAATTGTTCTGGGTAGTTATCTGGATAAAATGCAGCATCTATCATTCTTGTTAAATATCCAGCACCAGATTCTTTCCAAGATTTCTTTGACATCCTTGGTTTTCCAATGATTAGAAGTTTAATGACATCACTTCTTGAGCAAGATCCAATCAATGGTAACCATCCAGTAAATCTTTGTACAACTTTGTCTTCCCTTACAATTTCTATCACATTGTTATGCATAACTCTCCAATTGATGATTGAATTGTTCTGCAAGGGAGCAATAGGCACTTCAAGAACAGGAATGATTTGTTCTGTTTTTGGTTTCTTTTTAGTACTCTGTTCTTGAGTAACAGCCTTTCTCTTTTTTGATTGGGGAGTTGAGGATTCACCAGTAGTTGATGTACTACCATCTTTAATTAAACTTGGACTGATTGGAATTAAGGCTTTTGCTTTCTTCTCTTCTTTTGCCTCTTGTTCTTCCAAATCTTTCTTCTTGACAGCACAGTATTTTTCAATAATGGTTATCATCTTCATTCTACCAAATGACTTTGCACTGTGCCCTTTTGTTTTCAAATATTCAATCATGTTGGTCTTCTGTTCAAATACATCATCAGTCAATTCACTTTTAGTTCTCTTGCATTCAGATACCAGATCTTCAAGGCACTTAATATGTTCTTCTTCAACTTTTCTAAGCCTCTTGAATTCTGCTTTTTGAGCTTCTATCTGAGCATCTTCTATTTGAACATGTACTTGAACAGGAATTTCACTTTGATCTTTCTTCTGTTCAAGAGCTTGATACTTAGCAACTTTCTCCAAGTATCTCTTGTGCTTCACCTTCCATCTAGATTGTTTATCAGCTCTGACCAGATTTATCTTGTTCACCATATAGTGACCTAGGGGTAGTCTTCATCATAAACATCTTTACCCTTTCTAATATGAGCTGCAGGTGGAGGTGGAATATATTTCATATCAGGCAAACCACTAATTATTATTGAAGGAGAGAATAATGCAAGCTCATTTTGTTGAAGTATTTTTGGATGTGGAGGAAGTGAGCATTCATCAACCTCAAACCATTTCACATTATCATCAATGTCAGGTATGATAAGTGGTTGATTAGGTGTAGGTGGTTTGGTGATGATTTCAAATTTTTCTCTTTCAATTAGCTCTGGTAAAACTAGTTCTTCATCTTCAGTAGTAACCAAAGTAGTTACTACTGGTATTTCAGGAGTTACTACTGATAGGGCATCAGTAGTATTTGGTGCAATTATTTCCTCTTCTTCATTTACTACTGCTATGATATCAGTAGTAGGAGTTACTACTGATACTTCTTTTTCAGCTTGTTCTTCCATGGGAGCAGTAGTAATTTGCTCATCTTCAACAACCATCTTTTCTGGGCCTTCATCAACATTTGTTTCTTTTAGATTTAAGAGAGAGGATGCTGCTGCTGCAATTGATTCATCAATCATTGTTTGAATATTATCCTTCTCCCCCTTAGTGAGCTCAACTGGAGGAGCCTCACTATCATCAAGCTTCTTCTTCAATTTCTTTATGATTTTAGTTTGTTGATGAAGCATGTGTTCATAGAATCTCATTCTTTTGTTGATGGTGTTCATGTGCCTTTTCATTGCAGTCATTTTTTTTCCTTGGTTTGTAAGATACTTAAGACAATCTTGTACAGTAGATTCAAGAGAATCCACTTTATCCGTCAATTGTTGGGTTTTAATACTGCCCTCACTCCATCTAGCAAGATCATCGGGCTCACTGATTGGTACACTGGCTTTAAGGTTTTCCATCCTTTCCATCAAATCCATAGATCTACCCTCATCACTTCTTGGTGATTCATTGGGTTGTTTAGACACTCTCTTCTTCCTAGAAGAAGCAGAAGTGCCCCCCCTTGTGGTTTCTTGGCACCGGGGTCCTTTAAGTAATTCCTCAAATGAGTCATCACTTAAAGTTGCCGAGGTCTGGGTCTTAGTTATGTTTTCACTGTCCTGTGCACCCACCTTTGGGGCATCAGTAGTGAAAGTCCTCGCCTCATGTCCTCTCTCCTCCTTGGAGGACAACTCTTTGAGTCTGGGGTTTGACTCGATTTGTCCCCTGGTGTCCTTTAAGGAAGATTTCTTCCTTTTATAATGTTTCTGGATAGATTTGGTTAATGGTCGGTCCTCTACAGAGTGAAGAGTAGCACTCTGCAGATTTATGTCAAGTTCCTGGGACACATTCAGGACTTCTATATGTGTGGGTGATTGAGTGACTATTTGGGGTGGTGTTTGGGCTGTATTTGGGGGTGATGGAGTGGGTTGAGGTTCAATATGGGTTGTATCTATGATTGAACCCTCTCCAAGTTGTGGTTGATCTTTGATCATATTAGGAAACAAAGGGGTTTCCTTGCCCAAAAATTTAAATGGTTTTCTCATATTAGAGAAAACTTTCTTGTTCAACTCAGGAATGATAAAAATGTTTTTGGGAGTTGACAAGTTTTGCAATTCACAGTTTATGATATGTTGGAGAAATCTGGGATACATTAAAATTTTTGAAGAACTAAGATTTCCCAACATACCTTCAAAAATCATGTATGAAAAATTAAATACTTGGTCTGTGCATAAACAGACAACAGCAGAGGCTATTGCCTTATTAAACTCATTCCAAGTACTTCTTTTTGGAGAAATACAATGCTGAATAGTATGTACAAGAAATTTCCATTGTGGGGAGAGAAGACCTTTTTGAAAAGTTACTATGTTAAGTCTTCCCTCATAACCCATTTTATTTAAAATTTCAGCAATGAATTCCTTAGGAAGTGTAGACATACCTGCATCATCATGTAGTTGTAGATGGTGTCGAATTGATTGCTCAGTGATTGTGATCGTCTTGCCATCCACTGATGATTTTATCATAGGCACAGTTGCACCTTCTGTTCTTTCAGCATTGGTCCAGAAATCCACCAAGTGCTATTGATATGCTTTTGGTTTGACAGTTAAAGCAAACTTTATATAAGAATTTTTCAACAAATTGACTATCGGACGAAAATCTTTTGTTCCGTCTGGATTGCGTAGAAACGCACACATATTGTGGAACTCTGAATATTTGAGATCGGTTTGAACATTGAGAGATTGTAGAGTTGCCATTGTTGTTGATTTTGAGAAACAAGTAAGAATTTTTGTTACTGATGAAGGGTTTTTGATCATAAGTTAGGGTTTATCGAGAGGTTTTAGCAAATCGAAGTGAAGATAATGCTAAACTAATCGACTTCAGCTATTTATATCTTACGAGTTAGCCTGCAAAAAGACGAATTTTCCCTTCGAATCATAACACAACGGTTATTTTCATGGGGGTTAGTTTGGTAATATGACAGTTGAAAGACCAGTAGTAAATTAGATGCCAGTAGTAAGACGTCAGTAGTAACCAATAACATCAGTAGTAACCAAGGATTTTGACATCAGTAGTAACTACAGACATCAGTAGTAACCAATGAGTTTCATTACTGGCCTAATTTGTAACACCAGTAGTATATGTGGACACCAGTAGTACTGACTTACCAGTAGTATTTGTGTAAACCTAATACACACCAGTAGTAGTGAACTACCAGTAGTATTTTGTGCACATGCCTACATACCAGTAATGCAGACCTACCAGTAGTAAAACACTTAAATAAATAGATAACTTTTTACAACAAAAACTTTACACATGATTTTGAGTGAGAAATTAATTTATTAAAATCATTCCAATACTGCTAACCAAGAAGTTGAATCTTCCTACATCAAATGCTTTTGTAAAAAGATCTGCTAATTGATCATCAGTATGAATTTTAACTACTTTGATTAACTTCTTTTCATTGCAATCTCTTATAAAGTGAAATCTTATTTCAATGTGTTTGGTTTTAGAGTGTTTTACTGGGTTGTTCACAATACTAATAGCACTTTGATTATCAATAAAAATAGGAGTTTTAAGGATAGAGATACCAAAGTCTAGAAGCTGGTTTTGAATCCAGAGTACTTGAGCACAACAAGCAGATGCAGCTACATACTCTGCTTCAGCAGTTGATGTTGATACATTTGTTTGCTTCTTACATTGCCACGACACCAGTCTTGATCCAAAGAATTGACATCCACCAGTAGTGGATTTTCTATCTTGACATTCACCTCCATAGTCACTATCTGTGTAGGCTATGAGTTCAAAGGGTGAATCATGTGGATACCATAGACCAAGTGATGGTTTGCCTTTCAAGTATCTGATTATTCTTTTGACAGCCTGCAGGTGTAGTTCTTTAGGTATTGCTTGATATCTTGCACACACACAAACACTATACATAATGTCAGGTCTTGATGCAGTTAAGTACATCAAAGAACATATCATTGATCTATATAAGTGTTCATCTACATCCTCCCCCTCAACATCAGGATGTAGGTTTTTGTGTGTTTCCATGGGTGTACTTGCACTTTTGCAGTCTTTCATATCAAACTTCTCCAAGATGTCCTTAACATATTTTGATTGGTTTATCAAAATACCATCTGTTCTTTGACTGACTTGGAGTCCAAGGAAGAAGTTCATTGGACCCATAGATCTCATCTTGAATTTAATCTGCATCAGTTCTTCAAATTCTTTGCATAATAAATCATTGGTTGAACTAAAGATGATATCATCTATATAGATTTGTACCAGTAGTATATCATCTTTGACTTTCTTTGTGAACAAAGTTTTGTCAATGGCTCCTCTTTTAAAATTATTCTTTAATAGATATGATGATAATGTATCATACCATGCTCTTGGTGCCTGATGTAGACCATACAGAGCTTTATCTAATTTGAACACATAATCACCATGTTTTGGATCTTCAAAACCTGGAGGTTGGCATACATAGACCTCTTCTTCAATCTTCCCATATAGGAATGCACTCTTCACATCCATTTGATAGACTTTGAACTTTTTGAATGAAGCATATGCTAAGAATATTCTTATTGCTTCAATTCTAGCAACAGGAGCATATACTTCATCATAGTCTATTCATTCTTCTTGAGTGTATCCTTGGGCTACAAGTCTGGCTTTGTTCTTGATCACTATACCTCTTTCATCTTTCGTGTTTCTAAAGATCCACCTTGTTCCAATGGCTCTTTTTCCTTAGGTAGAGGTACAAGTGTCCAAACAGCTTGTAATTTGAATTGAAGGAGTTCTTCTTGCATTGCCTCAATCCAGTTTGAGTCCTTCATTGCTTGTTGGATCTTCTTTGGTTCATCCTGAGACAGAAAGCATTCAAACATACATTCATTAGCAATTAAACTTATATTACACATGTTTGCAGTTAAGCTTTTGTTTAATTTGCTTCTTGTTTGTAGTGGTGAGTTAACATCACTTAGAACAAGGTCTAATGGATGGTTCTTCTGAGTCCTTGTAGTTGTAGTTCTATCAACCACTAGTTGATTTTCAAGATTGGACTCATTTGTCTCAGGCATTTGCTCCTCTAGTGATCCTTCATTGTCATTGATGTTTGGTTCATCATCATCTTGGTCAGAATTGCTACTGTTATTATCTTCATTGAGATCAGTAGTATTGTTGTTGTTACTGGTATCAGTAGTATCTTGAGAATTTAGGTTATTGCTAGGACCAGTAGTATTTTGAGTATTATTACTGGTGCCAGTAGTATTTGAATTACTACTGTCCTCAATCTCAGAGTTACTACTGCTTCCAGAATTTGAGTTATTACTGTCCTCAGTATTAACTGTGGGAGCAGTATCAACTACTATGTATCTCATCTCTTCTTGACCAGTATTAACAGATGATGTTCCTTCCTTTTGAGTGTGACAATTTGAATCACCTGCATTTAAATCCATGTTAGAATTAAAGGATTTGGTTAGATTGTCTATGTTAAATAGCCAATCTGGACCATTTCCTTGTTCATTAGGAACATTTTCATTAAAGGATACATTGATGCTTTCTTCAATTATCCTTAATCTCTTGTTGAACACTTTGTATGATTTGCTTTGAGTAGAGTATCCCACAAAGATTCCATCATCAGCTTTGCAGTCAAACTTACCAATTTGTTCTCTTGTAATTAGAATAGTACAAGGACAACCAAATGATTTTAAAAAGCTTATAGAAGGTTTTCTTTTATTAAAAAGTTCATATGGTGTTTTATAATGTGGCTTCACTATTAATACTCTGTTTTGTACATAACAGGCAGTATTAACAGCTTCTGCCCAAAAAGTGATTGGTAACTTTGAGTCTGCTAGCATTGATCTTGCTGCTTCAATGATGGTTCTATTTCTTCTTTCAGCTACACCATTCTGTTGTGGAGTTCTAGGTGAGCTGTATTGCCTGTCAATACCTTTAAGATCACAAAAGTTAATTAAGTTAGCATTTTTAAATTCTGTGCCATTATCACATCTTATGGATTTAACTTTTTGATCAGATGTGTTCTCCAGTTTAACAATTAAGTTCTTGATGAGTTCACTTGTTTCATCCTTTGTCCTGAGAAAGAAAACCCATGTATATCTGGAAAAGTCATCAGTAATAACAAGACAATATTGTTTCTTTCCAATACTCATTACATTTGTAGGTCCAAATAGGTCCATATGTAAGAGTTGTAAAGGAACAGAAATAGAGTTCACAGATTTGGACTTATGAGAAGTCTTGTGTTGTTTACCTTTTAGGCATGCAACACAATGATGATCACACATGAATTGTTTTTGAGGTAGTCCAATGACCAAATTTCTTTTTACTAAATTGTTCATGTTTTTGAAATTAGTGTGACACATCCTTCTATGCCATAGTTCTGATTCAGTGGTGTTTGCCTTTGATATAAAACAGTTGACCTCATTTGAAGAAATGAGTTATCCCCCTATATCCAGGCAATACACATTGTTTCTCCTTGGAGTTCTCAAAACAACATATTTTTCATCTAAAATAAAGTCAGGAGAAAGAATGATGCACTCAATGTCTGTGAAAAGAATTTTGTTCTTTTTATCACACACTTGAGACACACTAACAAGATTGTATTTTAGTTCAGCTACAAAAAATACATCATCAAAGGTAATTTTGCCATTTGTAACAGTACCTCTACCTGTAATCTTACCTCCCTTTGGGTTCTCACCAAAGGCTACATAACCTCCATCAAATGACTTGAAATCCTTTAGAATCTGCAGATTTCCAGTCATGTGCCTTGAGCATCCACTATCAATGTGCCATGTTCTTCCTTCTTCTGGGATCTGAATGCTCTGCACAAGTGAATAAAAGGTTAGTTAAGTTTGGGAACCCAAGCTTTATATGTCTTGGGTTCATCCTTTGAGAAATCGGATTTAGAACAGTTAACCTTAAACATTTTTGGTACCCATACCTTTTTAGTACTGGTGTTCTGTTTTACTACTGACCTTTTGGATTTGTCTAAATTTACTACTGATTTTGGTCTATACCCATTGTTTTTAGCTTTTGAATACTTTACTACTGATGGACCAGTAGTATTTGGGTACTTACCATATTTAGAATGACCAGTAGTGTTTTGAAATTTTGGTTTGGTAGCAGTAGTATTTGTTAAATTAGGGTTATTACCAGTAGTGTTTTTGTACTGGTACCAGACAGCATTATAATTAGGGTTACCACCAGTAGTAAAATTGTTAAAGTTTTTACTGGTGTTGGAAAATTTAAAATATTGCTTATTTTGTTTTGATTTTCCATTGTTCTTGAAGTAATTGCTGTTCTTTGGGCTTCCAACTCTTCTGCTTTGCACAAACCTTGATGCACTTCTTCCAAATCTTGGTGTTTCAGCAATTGGAGTTTTTGTTTTATTTACTACTGAAGGACCAGTAGTATCTTTTAACTTCTGTGTTTTTTCCTTCTCTTTAGAATTTTTAAATTCTTTGAACTCTTTACAATTTATTGGATTGAAGTGACAATCCTTTGCTAAATGATTTACTTTGTTGCATATAACACATCTTAATTTCTTACCTTTAGCACCTTCAGGTTTTCTTTGATCTAAGAGTTGATTTTTATTTCTTTCATTTCCCCTTTTTAGAATTTTTAGTATATTTTCTGCATTATATTTAGGAGAATCTTCTTCACTTTGTGCTGTGTGAAAACTTGTGTCAATTGAGTTTGGAGATTCAGTTTGAAAGATTGTAAATTCAATTGAGTTCGTAGTTCTATCATCATCAGAAAAATTATTTGATTCAGATATTTCAGTATTAGATTCAGTTTGATTTTCATTTTTTAATTCATTAATTATTCTTTCTGAACTGTTTTTGAGTGGAGGAATGAATTTATATGGAGGTGGTACAGCATGATATCCCACCCCATGTACAACTTTTTATGTGGTTTGATTATTAGTTAATTCATCAAGAATTTTAGTGCTTCTTTCAAATTTCTTAATTGTCAGTTTATTTTGTTCAATTTCAAGTTGACATTCTTCTAATTTACTTGTTAATTCTTTATTTTTTAATTCATAGAAATCTTTCTCATCTACAGCTTGGAGCAGTTCTTCCTTTATCCTTTGATCAATCATCTGGTACACCTTTATCTGGTGTTCTTGATCAGCAATCACACCATCAAATTCATAATTTCTTCTTAATGCTTTTGCAAGATCTTCATTTAATTTAGTGTTTTCTTTTTCTAAATTTTTAACAATTTTAATACATTCAGAAGTACAAGGTTTAGGTTTTACCTCAGATTTGCTGTCAGTAAAGGCCATAAGAGCTTGATTTTGAGCATGCTCTTCTGCTTGGAAGCTCCAGTCATAGCCTTGTCCTTGTTGTGAAACAAGAGCATTTGATTTTGATCTTTTGTCTGGCTGAGGACATTCTTTTGCAAAGTGACCAAGATTGTTACAGTTGTAACATTGGACTTTTGTTTTGTCAAATCCAACTTTGTCACCTTTGTTGTAGTTGAGACTTGTCCTACCAGTCCTTTTCAAGAACCTTTTGGTTCTAAGGCTCAGCATAGCCATCTGCCATTTGAGATCCATCTCTTCAAGATCATCAGGATTCAATTGTTCCAAATCATCACTAATTAGTGCAGTATGCACATGACTAGTGAAGAAGGATTCTCTTGCAGCATCTTCACAATCTGCAGCCTTTCCTGTGGTAGTTTCTTGACCTTGACCTGTACTAGATACAAATGCAGCATTATTAGAAGAAATAGAAGGGTTCTTTTGATTTACCTCAGTTTCAAATACTCTGAGATCATTGTAGAGTTCATCTAACTCCTTTTCTTCTAGTGCATCTCTCTGTCTGTATATCACTGTGTACATGGCCCATTCTTCACTAAGAGACCTTAGGAACTTCATGTTGACATCTTCTTGATCCATCTTAACCCCAACCTGGTTAAGTTCACCAATTAGCTTGTTGAATCTGTCAAACACTTGAGTGAGTGTTTCATTGGGCTTTCCTTTGAAATTTTCAAAGTCTTGCTTGAGAACAGACTTCATGTTCCTCTTGGTGCTCTTGGTGCCAACGAATCTCTTCTCCAGTGCTTGCCACAGCACCTTTGCATCATCATATTCAACAAAGAGATGTTGATAGTCATTAGGAATGGCCAGTAGGAGAGTGCTTAGAGTTTTGAGTTCGATGCCTCTATCTTTCTTCTCCTTCTCACATTTGAGTTTGTCTGCTTCAGTTGCAGAACTGCTAGCTTGACTAGGACCTGTTTTGTTTCCTTCCATGACAACTTCCCACATGGAATAATCAGTAATAAGCATGTATTGCTTAATACGATTCTTCCACATCCAAAAATTATTGGGAGTAAGTATAGGGATTTTGTTAGCTTGAGTGCTTTCATTATTATCAGTCATGATTAATAATGTGTGTGTTTTAAAGATTAAAACTTTTTGTTGTTCTTAAAAAAATAGTAGATCTAGAACCAATAAGCTCTGATACCACTTGTCAGAATCGATTAACTATGAATGAGTTAATAAATACCTTAGATCTAATTGATAATAGAAGTTGCAGCGGATCAACACTATATCAATGTATTAAGAATAATGAACTGTAAAACAATATACGAAAATATTAAGAACACAGTTTCACAAAAAGCTTCAATGTATATTATTGATTCACAATACACACGTACGCTTACAATTCGTAAGGAACTATTTATAATAGTCCTTGAAGCCTAACTATTTACCCTAGTTATTCTAGGACTTGATTTACATTCGAATTATAAAGATATACATTGAATTACATTCTATAACTATCTCTGCGAAGATCTCTGAGCACACATATGGCCATGTGCTAAAATCCTTTTCATGACCCTTTAGAAGACAAACCAAAAGTCTTCATTTGAGGCGGCACCACCTCTAGATCAAATAGGCAAAAATTTACAACATCTTCGTTGCTTAGATGTCTCCAAAATTTTGTTAAGAGTATTAACTCATCCTCGTTCTCGGCAACGACGTACTATCCTACCTCACATGGATCTATCTGGATTGATAGTACCTTCTATCGTTAGTAATTTCGTTATTACCCATTAAACTTGAAAATAGGAGCACTAAGTTCAAGTTGGGTTTCCATTACTAACGATTCTAGTTTGGTTTTAGACCCATGACTCTCGCGGTAGATGTACCCAAATCTCTCGTCAGAGGTTTGGTAAACGGATCCGTCAAGTACTTTGCTGTCTTGACTTAAACAACTTTGATGGTACCACTATCAATTCGTTGTCTCACAGAATTATGTCGAAGACCTACGTGTCTCGACTTCCCATTATATTCATAATTATATACTTTAGACAGTGTGGCCTCACTATCACAGTACATGGGAATTGAAGGCATCGGAGTATCCCACAAACGGATATCCAAGAGTAGATCTCTAATCCACTCTGCCTCTTTGCCTGCATTGGCTAAAGCAATAAGCTCAACTTCCATCGTTGAATGAGCTATACATGACTGTTTCTTGCTCGCCCAAGAAATAGCCCCACCAGCTAGTGTATAAATCCATCCACTTGTGGATTTAGAATCACTTCTGTTATCAATCCAGCTGGCATCTGAATACCCCTCTAGTATACTAGATTTTGACGTGTAACTAGTACTCTTCCTAATGCCTTCCAGTGCTCTGTACCGGGGTTGACAATATATTGACTTAGTTTGCTTACTGAAAAAGCAATGTCAGGTCTAGTGCAATATGTAGCATACATCATGCTTCCAATTGCACTAGCATATTCTAGTTGAGCCACTGCTCTACCAGAGTTCACTTCAGGTTTTACACTAGAATCGAAAAGGAGTGTTAAATTCCTTAATATTCAAGTGTTGAAACTTTGTCAATATTTTCTCTATGTAATGAGATTGACTTAGAGAAATTTGACTATCTGTCCTTTTAACCTTAATACCAAGAATGGTATCCACTTCCCCTAAATCTTTCATGTTAAAGTTCGAGGATAGGTATTTCTTCGTATCAAGAATACCTTGTAGGTGAGTGCCAATGATCAACATATCATCAACATAAAGACAGATAACTACGGTGTATTCAGGTGTGTATTTAGTGTAGATACATCTATCAACACTATTATGCTTAAAACCGAATGCAGATACAGTGGTGTCAAACCTCTCATGCCACTGTTTTGGAGTTTGTTTCAAACCGTACAGTGATTTAATAAGTCTACAAACTTTGTTTTCATGTCCGGTTACTATGAAACCTTCAGGTTGCTCCAAATATATCTCCTCCTTGAGATATCCATTTAGAAAGGCTGTCATCACATCCATTTTATGAATGTATAGTCCTTTCAATGCTGAAATTGCTATAAGAGTTTTAATTGAACTAATCCTAGCAACCGGAGCATATGTATCGAAATAATCAATATCGTGTAGCGACTACTCTCGCTTTATAGAAAGATATTGATCCATCTGGATGATACTTCCTTTTGAAGATCGATTTAGATCATATGGGTCTCATACCCTTGGGAAGATCAGCTAACTCCCAAGTTTGTTTCCCATAAATGAATCCATTTCATCACTAATAACATCCTCTTGATGTCATGGAATCATTAAAAATCTTAGGATCATTATCAAAATAATAACTAAGATGACCTCTTTCGTCACCTTAGATTGAGATCCTTCAACTAAGTATGATAGAAAATCATCTCCAAAAATCTTTTCCCTTCTAACCCGTGTACTTCTTGTTGGTTCTTCTACAACAGAAGAAGGTGGTTCTTCTACAACAACAGTAGAATGTGATTCTCCTACAACAGAAGAATATGAGATAATATCTCGAGAAGTACTGGGTGCTAGAATATGATTAAAGTTGGGATGAGAGTTTTCATCATCTCATATTAACTTATCGTCGAAGAATTCCACATCTCTGGATTCCACGATGACTCCTGATTCATTATCCAACAATCGGCAGGCCTTACTATTCTGAGCATATCCAATGAATATACACTTCATAGCTCGAGCTCCCAACTTGGATCGTTAAAGATCAGGTGTACGATAATAAGCTAAACACCCCCACACTCTTAGATAATCTAGAAAGAATCACACGACTAGTGATTCTTTTGTGCACATAACATGCAGTCAACAAAGCTTCCCCCCACTAATTGTGTAGCAAACTCGATTGGTTCAACATATAGTTGACCATTTCAACAAGGGTTCAACTCTCTCTTTCAGCTAATCCATTCGGTTGGGGAGTATTTGGTGAAATTATCTCATGCTTGATATCATTCTCTTCACAGAATGTGTCAAACTCATGATTAACGTATTTTCCGCCTCTTTCCAAGCGAAGAATGTTAATGTGTTTGTCATGTTGGTTTTCAGCCTTGCACTTATACAGTTTGAATGCATTAAAAGCTTCATCTTTTGAATGCAACAAGTAAACATGTAAATAGCGGCTATAGTCACCACAAATTGTAATGAAGTATCTTTTACCTCCACGCGTGAGTATTCCATTCAGTTCACAAATATCTGAATAGATCAACTCTAGTAATGATGTAATTCTTTTGACACTTGAAAAAGTTTCTTTGTAAACTTTGATTTTATACAAGTTTCACATTTGTTAAAATCTTTATTATTTACTTCTATCAATACTTTAGATTGTGTCTTTTCAATATTTTTTTAATGTTAGTGTAAGCTAACCTTTTATGACACAAAGAAATTGAACACGCAATATAATTTGAAAAACTATTTCATTAATTTGAAACTTAGTTACATCATTACTAGCGATATTGTCACTAACGCTGACAGTATCATATTCTCACGATTACAAAGATCAACATTTGACACATAATCATTGGATATAGATACAACATTATCTTATCCATCACCACATAGATCAAGCATAAACATTCCACCCTTGATGATGGTTTGATCCATAATAACCCATCTTTGGAGAACACGATATGACCATTTTTTATTATTACCAGCTTGTAACTATTTTTGTCATATTTGTTCTCCGATATAAGTCCCTTGGAGATTCAAGGAACATGTACGACCTCTCGAAGGTAACCATAGTTCCATTTCGCAATGTTAGAACCACTGTGCCAATGCCATAAACAAGTACTCTATGGCGGTCAACACATGTCACCACAGTTCCTTCTCGAACCATACCATAAATTTGAAACTATCACAATTTCCACAAACATGAATGTTAACTCCAGAATACACAAACCAGTCTCGGGCCTCCATCACCCGAGTAATTGAGGTAGTCATATTGACTCCTACATGACCCACACTTGCACCCAAGTGGATTAGATTTGCAACAACATTTGCAATTCCTTTTACATAAGCAAAATCCGAGCTCCCACCTGACATGTGGTACACACTCAATCTGACTTTACTCTTTTGATCTCTTATGAGATTTTCCTTCTCAATAAGGAAGTGTTTCGACAAAACATCCAAAGAGTAGTCCTCAAATTTGTGAAACTCCAAGTATTTAACCACATTCAAGGAAAACATTATTTAGTCAACCATTTTTGGTAGCTCTATTCGAATACAACCAGGAAAGACGGTGAGGGTAGACAGCGCTAGTGCGTATCGGAACCACCCCCATTTGGAGTCAGAAAAACCGCCTTTAACTTTCCTAGACATTGTAATAAGAATAGGTGAGCCTATTTGGGGATGGCTGATAATTTATTCCACTTATAGGTTCAATACAATGCTTAATGATACACAGCTGGAAAGATTACGTTTAACACTAAAATTATCTATTTTGTATAATCATAATTTTTCAAATAGTATACTTTTCAAACATAAAAGTATCTTGAAATAATCTATATACAAAAAATAATAATTAAATCAATTATAATGCTTCAACCATAAGCATGATAATTCATATAACACCCACTTTAGATGAGAAAAAACCTTTTGTTTTAACTTGTCCATTAGATTAAAATAGATATTTAATTATGTCAAAATATTAAAATACATATATTAAATAGCCATGATTAGAAAAAATGTAACTCATAAAAGTTGAACTTAATAGTCATAATAATCACTTTTAAAACTATTCCATAACATGAATATATATATTAAACATTCACATAATGAACTCTATTTAATATATATATATATATATATATATATATATATATATATATATATATATATATATATATATATATATTAACCATTGACACAATATCTCAATGTTTTATTAATTACCGAATATTTTATAAAAGAAAATATGTGTATATATACACAATAATATATAACAAAATAAAAACCTTAAAGATTGTTGTTTAAATTAAATATTCGGTGATTAAATAATTAGACAATTACGATATTAAAATCGTATTTGATATTGATAATTCAATATCATAATCAACAAAAAAGAAAGAACCAAATGGAACAATCAAACCTGAATGTTGATGAAGAACGAACCGCACGGAATTGTAATTCCTGTCCTTTAAGGTTTTTACGCGCTCTATATGCTGCAAGCCTCAACGTAGAACCCCAGGATTTGATGCAGTTTATCAGTATTATTTTACAGCACTAGAATTACCGACAACACAAAGTGATTACTTGGAAACACATGATGATATCAAAACACAACATCATGAGAAGAGAGCATATGAGAGGAGAGCTTATGAATTTTGGTGTGTAGAACTTCACAACTAGAGGTTGTTTATATAGGCTCTCATGCCTTGAAGTACCATAATGACATTCAAACCAAGAGTTTTGTAACTCTTGATTAATTCAACATTATGTCACATATTATGACATTTAGTGTCAATGGTTATGACATACAAAAGATGTTCATAAAATATTAAGCTCCACAACTCTCATAATAATAGGAAATTTACCAACTTGCAAATAACTCATTATTATTTCCAACACATAGTACCTGAGTGGGCTGTAAGTTGTGATTCCAGCACATAGCAACGGTGCACCGGAATCAAGTGGTAAATTTTCCGGCCAACGGAGGACAAAATGCTCATCGCAAACCATGTGATCCGAGTACCCACCGTATGTTTGTGTACCATCGAAATCAGGGACACCGTAAGTATAAACACGCTTAGGGCAGTATTGTTCATAATTGTCGTTACATTTCTGACAAGATCTGCATGCTCCCACCAAGCATCCAACTCCAACTTTATCCCCAATTTTGAATTCCTCTACTTTGTAGCCTACTTCTGTAACCACACCCACAATCTCATGCCTGTATATTAAAATCTATTAAACGAAAATAAATAGTTAGGATATAATTAATGATTACCCCGGGGTAACAGGGTAGTTGGTAAAGCCCCATTCGTTTTTGACAACATGAACATCTGAATGACAAATTCCGCAATACAAAACTTTAAACCTCACATCTTTCTCCCCAGTAACCCTTCACAAATACGTATAATCGTCATTAGTGTTTCTGTAATAATGGGAAAATTAAGTAAAACATTACCTTCTTGAGAAGGTGATAGGGGAAAGTGTTCCAGAAGTATCGTTAGCAGCATAACCATACGCTTTGATCGGATGCTCAGATTCTGGTGTTTTCACCATTGTTGATCGAAGCTTGAAGTGGTGGAGGAGAGATGTATGGATTGACTATTTGAGAATGTATATTGTTTATGCGGCGATATAAACTATATATGGCTACACCGACCAATATCGCACTCCACGTATGGTATGGATTATAAATGATTTGTTTTTTTTTTTCCAGACATTATTTTATGGAATATTTTGAGTTTAATAATGTTTTTTGGATCATTTTTAAGGTAGTATATGGCATTTGGCAACCACTTGGTGGGAGATGTGGAAAATCTGGTCAAACAAGATGACATTAGTAAAAACGAGTAAAGGTTCTTAAATTTTTTGAATAGAAACTGGGTGCGGTTTCCTCTCTAAATTTGTAAATTTACTTAGTTCTCATCAAAAAATTAAATGGGTTGAGCCCAAAAGCAAATACATTAACATGACCTTAAATTTATCAAGTTTTCTAGATGTAAGAAAAAGAAAATATCAACCATGAGGGTGAAACAGACGTAAAATTTCCGCATAAATGTTGATGTTGGTTCTAGTTCAGTCGACTGTTTAATTTGACAATACATCATACGACCCATTTGAGCTATTTGGTTTTGGACTTTTGAGTATATAGTATTTTGGTAAGCCCATTTAATTTAATGTATGATATAATTATACTTCAATAAATATATCAGGTAATCGTCGGTATCGCTTCCGGTTACCCGGAACTGAAAACCAGCGGTTCATAAGGGGTAAACCAAGAAAAGTGTGACAATTAACAAAAAAACAAAATAGTACAATATGGCACAAAACATGATGTAATGGAGGCACACAAGTATTCCTCGATGAGAATGCAATATAATAATCAAAATCATGTTTTATATTTCATCATACATTGAAGTTGTTTGACACCTTTATCCATAGCCTGCAAAAATTTTACTTACACATCTAAAACATTTTTAAACATGTAATGAAATATTTGGCAAGAGGGTATCGAGAAGTAGGGGTGTTCATTAAGCGGATTGACTCGAAAAACCAACCGATCCAAATGATATTGGTTGAAACGAGTTTGACTTATTTGGGTTTGGTTTGGATTTATGGATATACCCGAAATAATATACGGTTTATGGATCAGATTTGGTTTCAAAATTTTAGATTTGGTTAAGACCCGAGTAACCGTATTATACAAAGGAAATTCAATATATTTCAATTTTAATTTTAATATTTATATAAAGTATATTATATACTATATAATATAGTTTTCTGTATTTCTAGGTTTTTTATTAACTGTGAATATTGTGTTTATGATCTATTGTGTTTTGAAAGGAAATAGTGTACTTTTAATTAGAAATAGTTATCGATTGATTAAGGACAGTGACATTTTATAGATCATTATTTTTATTTGCTTTTATGGAGAACCGACCCAAATAACCCGATTATTTATTTGGTCGGTTTGATTTAGTTTTAATTAATTTGGTTTGGATATTGATTGGTCAAAAATAGTTTTAAGAGTAAATTACACGGATAGTCCCTGTGGTTTGACTTGAGTTTTGGATTTTGTCCCTAAGTTCCAGAAATTACACCGATAGTCACTAACTATCGGACTTCGTATCGATTTTAGTCCCTAAGCCTAAGAGCCGTCAGGATTTGCTGTTAAATTTTCACAAATGACAATTTTATCCTTTATACTTTAATTTTTAATTAAAACAAAACTATACATCTTCTTCATCCACTCCATTCAACGGAGATATGTGATTGTCGCCGGAAATATGTGATGCTCGCCGGAGATATATGATTTATATGATTTCGAGAGCTTCGCCACCACCCTGATGTCGTTAACAAGCCACTCACCACCTGACTCTCTCACCGACTTGTATGCTTGATTTTAGGGGTTTTGAAAGTAAAGATGGTGGTTTTCTAGTAATGGAAGAGCAGTTCGGCGGCGGTGGCGTTGGGAACCAGGGAGATGCTCTGTCACACTCGTGAGACCAGTAGGTTTAGTGGTCCATAACTACATCTGTTATTCTGCCGGAGAAGTCGAGGATGATTTCATCCGTTTAAGCTGCCGGAGAAGAGAAGACGATGGTGGTTTATGCCGGAGATGGATTTCATCCGTTTAGGGACGATTTTGCTTCTGTTTTTGGAGGAGGGTGATAGAAGTCTCTCACCACCTCCAACCAGCTAAATCCACCATCACCTATAATAATTTGTTAAAATTCATAATTAAAATTGGTTTTTAAGGACACCTGCACAAAAGCTTTGTATAATCAAAAGTCAACTGCTTTGTAATCTATATCGTTTCTCTTACTATAAATTTCATCATCATGCCACTAATAAGAAATTCTGGAATTAATAAACTTACTAATTAATAACCTGAACAAATTTTAAATCTCCGACCAGTTCGAGGGTTCCTCCTAATTTTAAAATCAAGGGTTCCGACCAGATCTTGGCCGCCATTGATGTACTCATCGCTTCTGATAAACTGATCAACAATCACAATGACTAGTACATAATACCTCAACTTGATAGTCGCTGGAGAGAGATATCATGTGAGGGGGAGAGATGGAGAGATTGCTTTGGTAAAAAACTACAGATCTTGTTGCAATTATTAAGGAGAGATACAATGGAAGGGATGAGACTAAGAGAAGAGAGAAAGAAGGAGAGGTGTGTGCTGGAGAGGGGGTGGTTTTAAAGGTGTCTGGTGGGCGACGGTGGTGTGTGCCGGAGAAGAAGACAACGTTGCAGTAGGTGGCTGGATCTATGCTTATCTCCAGCGAGAAATAAAAAATAAATAAAATGTTAAAAGGGTATTCTAGGCATTTAATATAAGTTAACAACTTTTTTTAACAGACATCCACCTTAGGGATCAAACCCGATACGAAGTCCGATAGTTAGTGACCATTAGTGTAATTTCTAGAACTTAGGGACCAAATTCAAAACTCAGGTCAAACCACAGGGACTATCCGTGTAATTTACTCTATTTTTAAAAACCGAATAAAGCAAATCAAATAACCCAACAAAATCATACACCACCCGAACTTACACCCCTATCGAGAAGCCAGTCGCTCTCGTTTAAACACGTATGCACAAACCTCATCTATGTGTACAACACTTGCGTTAAAAGAAGGGAATTGATTTGTTAAAGGCAAGTTTTAACAAATCTAAGGCAACTTAAAATATTTGACATATATACCCCTATGGATTTTTACATTTCCTTTAACCCTAATCCCATACTAATGCCGTCTACCCAAAAAAAAGTTTCGATGTATCTATCAGCTGCTTTACAAAACTCTGTGTCATTGCCTTTGCCGTCATGTATAAATTAGAACCACCACCAAGTCTATTCTTGTTTCTTGTTTCAGAAAAGTTTGTGAATTTACTCTCTCTCCAAGGAAATTTACTCTTTCTCAAAGGATGGCGCAATTTTTAAAGTTAAATGATTTGTTTTGACATTTTATAACTTCATGGAAATCTGATAATAGGTAAAATTTCTTTACATATTTACATTATAATGTTTTTAATTTCATTCGATGACCTTAATAAGATTATTCAAGTAAAGTGATTCAAGATTTTTTTTGAACGACACTTAATCTATCCTATTTTGTCCCTACTAGGACTTGAACTCATGATCATTAAGTCATGAACAATGATATATACACTAATATCAATAGGTTACTAGCTTTGGGTTCTAGTGATTCAAGATGAAGACAAAAAAGAAAGAGATAGTTTATAGTGAGATTAGAGTTAAAAAAAAAAGGATAAAAAATTCATAAGGGTATAAATGTCTAATATATTAAATTTGCCTTGTATTAAAAGTTGCCTTTAACAAATCAAAAAGAATAGTAGTAAAGTATCGTTTGTTCGTCTCTGCCATTAGAGCATCCCCAATGGTTAAGTCATTGCAATGACTTATTAGTATTGTCATGTAGACTTTCCACTCAACTTTCATAAAAAGCTATCAAAAAAGCTTTTGCTCCAATGCATCTAAATATAGAAAAAGTTTTTTGTGTGTCTAAGGTGCTGTTTGTTTTTTGCAAAAAGATCTTCCTGGGGTCTTTTGTCTTCGCCACGCAGACCACGGGCAGAAAAGGTGTTATGCAGGTGTTTGTTTTTTCGAAGCCCGCAGACAAAAGAATGTCTGTCTAGAGCCCTTTTCCCACAGACTTGGAACAAAGCTTTTTCCATCTGCCAAACTTAAAAAAAAAAAAAAAAACACGCTAGCTTCCTCCTCCCAAAAACCACGTCTTCAAAAAAACCCTACCCGAAATTTGGTAAATATATTTATACTAGTTTTTCCTACACTGTGTTCAGGTACATCCGAAGGCCGCTTCATTGAGAACTGTCCCGTTGCCTTTTCCCGAGCTTTGTGCAATTCTCTTTGATGGAATTGTCGAGTAGTTGATGCAAAATATGGAATGAGTTATTTTAAATTGTATTTTTTATTGCAAGACTTTATTTTATGGATTGTTTCAAAGTTGTAAGACGGAGAATATATTAAATTTCGAATTATTTTTGAAATTCTCTTTGATGGAATTGCCGATTTGGTGCAAAATATTGAATGAGTTATTTTAAAGTGTATTGTTATTGCAAGATTTTGTTGTATGTATTATTTCAATGTTGTAAGACGGAGAATATTTTAAATTTCAGATTATATAAGCAGTCCGCAGATGTTAAAAAACAAACAACAGTTTTCTTGTAGACTGCAGACCTTTGGTCCACCTCAGAAGCTGCAGCAGTTGGCAGATGTGGTCCGCAGACAGTAGATCTTTTTACTCAGAAAAAACAAACAGCACCTAAGTAATGACTTATGAAAGAAAAAGCTTTTGAGGCAAAATCTTTTTCCTAAAAGGTCATGTACCTTCAAATGACCTAGACAAAAGATAAAAAACTTTAGAAAAAGCTACCATTAGAGATGCTCTTAGAATTAGAATTCATCCCCCTACTACGCCCTTGACGATTTCCATCAAACACTTTTCCTGCAAACCAAATTTTAGCAGACTCACCACCACCAATTCTCGCCATAGATTCAGAAGAACCCTAACTACCGTCGCTATATCTTCTTCCCCTATTGAGGTGTGCGCCAAATCTTCTATCACTGTGCCCAATAGGCTCGGCGATTGTAAGTACCTAATCCCCTTTATGAGAAAACATGTTCGACTACTTCAATTGACTGATAGAATGGTAGGGACTAATTTGACTGAGATGATAATGTTCAGATCGCTTATTAATGTGTAATTTGAATGCATATTATTTGCTATTTAAATACCCTAGAAATTGGCTAATTGAAGCTGCTTATTGAAATCTGAGCATTTCCTCTAAAATAAGCAGTTAAACATTCCCGATCAAATTGTTTATCTGCGAGTTTAGAGGAGTACATATTTCAAGTGCTTATTTTTTGCTTATTTCAGAGGAAAAAAGCATTCTTATAAGCACCTTTTTTCTTTTAAAAGCATGGAATCCCAAACACCCTCTGAATCTTGTTGATGATGCATCTGCACTTGTGTTTCAACAACTTGACCTAATTGAAGTTCGATTTATGCACTTGAAACCGAAAATTGATCATAATCTAGATATGAGTATATGACCCATAACCACACTAAACATGCTCCACAAACACTTTCCGACTCACATTTTTCACAACTTGTTTTCTTGAAAAAATTTAGTTACAAATATGGACCTAATGAGTATGAAAACATCTACCAAAAGGAAAGGCTATAGTTGGTATATAATTTAAAATGTAGAGTTATTGTTATTTTCAGGCCCTTTTACACAGAGAGTTTTACTAACTCTAGAGGAGAATCATCTTCCTTATGACCTCAAGTTAGTTGATTTGGGTAACAAACCATACTGGTATTCATACTTTCATTTTTTTTATCTTCTTTATTTTGTTTATGTGGTGATATATTTTTTGTAGTTATTGTACAACATTTTTAAGCTTTTTTTCTTAAACAATGCCCTAAGGGCTATCATTAGCATTTTCCTTTTATGTAGTAGTTTATAAGTATTTTATTTTCATAAATTTGCTATAGCACCCTTAGGTTTCTAAGTATTAGCCCAGAAGGCAAAGTTCCAGTAGTGAAACTTGATGAAAAATGGATAGCAGATTCAGATGTTATTACAAAATTAGTAGAAGAAAAGTTTCCTGAGCCGTCATTGGTTACTCCACCTGAGAAAGCTTCCGTGTATGGTTTGTTTTCTTCCTTTTAAAAAAAACAAAAAACAAAAACAAATTGATGTTTAAAACTTTTAATTTATTTGTATATGCAGTGGGTCGAAGATATTTTCGACATATATTGGGTTCTTGAAAAGCGAAGATGCTAATGATGGAACAGAACAAGCTTTATTCAACGAATTGTCTGCTTTCAATGATCACATAAAAGAAAATGCAAGTTCTCTCCATATAGTATTATTTATATATATATCTTGATTTTATTTGCTGAGTTGAATTTTGGTGTTTGTTGTAGGGCCCATTTATCAATGGAAAGGATATTTCTGGTGCTGACTTGTCGCTTGGCCCAAAGTTGTACCATTTAGAGATTGCTTTGGGCCATTTTAAGAAATGGTCAGTTCCGGATTAACTTTCTCATCTGAAAACTTACATGAAGGTATGTAAAATTATCTTTTTATGCAACTCTGGTTGTTGAAGTAATTAAATTTAATTTTCGGTTTTTCAGAGCGTGTTTTCATTGGACTCGTTTGTTAAAACTATGCCACTTACAGAAGATGTGATTGAGGAATGGCGGCCAAAGGTCGAGGGTTAAAGCTAGTTCATAATGTTGTGTTTACATGTGTATTTATGGTAATGTTGTTTGCATTTGTTCTTCTATGGTTTTGCCGTTGCTTATAATATTACTTGCGTTATACTATTAGCATATGAGAATTCATTTTTGCATCACAGTTTTTAATGACTATACAACAGAGTACAAGTTTTACAGTTAACTGTACAATCACCTAAAGCAATAGTTGTGGTGTATCCATTAAAAGTTGTGGTGTATTTATCACCACCTTTAGCATGTAGATGTCACTATTATTGTTGATCCACCAAACAAAAACAAACATTTATAGCATCATCAATCATCCGAACAAATTTGTATCAACTGATCAAACGCAAATGGAGTTGAACCAGTAACTTCACAAGTACTAATCAAAGAATGAAGAAACGAGATTGCGACTGATTGAGTGAGAACTGATTCAATTAGGGCACTGATGTCTTTAATTAGCTTAGCATTAACCAAAATGTGTATTAAAGAGCGTATGCGTTCGTTTCATGTGTGATTTTGGTAGAGGAGGAAAGATAGGGCTTTTTAGCATTTGGCGGATTGACTGAACGAAATTGTGAGCCAAAACCAGTTCAACTGGAACCGAATTAACTGAAATTTTGAACATTGTTAAGTTTTATACTAAACCCTACCAGACTAAACCACTATCAACCATTATTAATAGAGGGTTATCTGTAGAATTGTGAAATGGGTTATTATTTACCTATTGTATTAATCAACTATTTTCTCATGGTTAACCCCAAATTTTATGGTGGATTTCACAATAATAGTCTCACGAATAGCCCTGTACAAATTGAATCGGAATTGCTGAACTGGACCGAACCAAATCGAGCTACAAGTTGTTCGGTTTGGTTCAAAACTAAGAAAAATTAGAAAAAAAATGGAAGAAACTTTATTGGTTCTCAGTTTGTCTCGGGGGTTCTGTTCTCGGTCCAACTAGAATCTTTTTCTCAATTTCCGATTCGATTTGATTTTAAGTGGTTCGGTTCGGCGGATTACAAATCATGGATGTAAGTTACAGTTACACCCAACTTTGACCAAATCCAGCCATCTGGGTCATCCTCATTCGATGATCAAAACACACACAACAAACAGAGAAACGGTGAGAACCATCATCAACCATGGACTTCACCCCACCATCAAACTTTCAACAACCCACCCCAATTTCATCAATCCCTCCTTCTCGTAAGCTTCCAATTAAACGCAAAACTCCCACATCTACATCAACATCTAATTTAATTCTTACAACACCCAAACTCGAATCCACCACCGCCTTCAGCGACGACGATGACGATGACGATGCCGTCGCTGAATCCGATCATGATCTCATTCCCCGGCACACTCCTTTCAAATTCCACCGGATTTGGACCGAGCCGGACGAGATCCGTTTACTCCGGGGGCTCATTGATTGTTCTTCTCAAGGATTATCGTTCCCGCGAGATCTCGGAATATCCTACGCTCGATTCTCCGACGAGATGTCGCAGCCGTATTCCAAATCTCAGCTCTCCGATAAACTCCGTCGTCTCCGGAAGAAGTTTCGCGTGATTGCGTCACGGATTTCTAAGGGGCTTGATGAGACGCTGCTTTCACCTCAGGATCGTGCGTTGTATGATCTGTCGAAACAGCTTTGGGAGCCAGATTCGAATTGCAAGCCGACCGATAATCATAACTGTAAGTCGATTTTGGATGGAATTAAGCTTAATTTCCCGCCTTCGATGGCTGTATTAGCTTTACCATCTGTGATTAAACAAACGAACAATCGCGACAATAGTAACAAAACTCACAACTTTAATTCCACCGCTGGTGGTTTAAAACGCGAATTCAATCGTACTGCTACTGTTGATATGAATGTTAAAGAGGAACAAAATGGTGAAATAGTGCGAAATAAAGTTAGGGTAAACAATGGTGTTGGTGATTTGAGTAGTGAGGTTGTGCAAATTGCAACAAAAACACTTGCAGATGTTGTTGATAGATCGTTAAAGGAGATTAAAACGATGATTGATCTTCAACATTACTCAAATTTGGAGAAAGAAATTAGTTTTGAGAAACGATGGAGGGATCAACATATCGCAGAGTTTGATGTATTTGCTAAACGATTGAAGTTAATTATGGAGCATTCGTCACTGGATAGTAAATAAATTTATGTATATGAAAATCTGCACACACTTTTACTCATTACCTGTAGAAAATTTTGTGTTAGTCCTTCTATTGTCATTTGAGTTTATGTTTACTTTGTTTCATTTTATGCCTATTTTTGTACTTGCATAGTTTGCATAATGATGAGTATGAAATACGTGGAGTGTTAAAATAGAATCGATTATTTGATTACAAAATCCAAGAATAGAGTATTTCTGCAAGAATTCAGTATGTTGACAAGGTCATGCTCTATGCAATGAATCTTATCACCAGAAATAAGGTTATTTATACGGTTTCTTATGTTTATGCACCAATAATTATAATGTACATTTTAAAGTATTCGTGGTATTCTAATATTTAGGGTCGAGTTATATAGAGAACTCATATTTCATGTGTAACACAAAATAACCCACCTAACCAATCAGAATTTAGTAAATACATATGTAAACCAATAACATTTAACCCAAATCAAACACACACTTAAAAAAACATTAAAAATACTGAAAAACATACATGCACAAATAACACTTATGATACGTACATGAATAACATACATGTGTGATAACATATATGTATACATGCATGAATTACCTACATGCAAACCAATATTTGAGGGCCCCTCATCAAATTCATTTATGTATCTTCTATGATCCGTTGATTTTGAAAATCAATTGTTTAAATTGAGTTATAGACAAAAGATAGGGTTCTCTATATAACTATCCACCTAATATTTATCTTGTACCTTTTGATTATAGTTTTGAGTCGTAAATGGGTCGACACAACTAATTTGTTTAATAAATATGTCTAATTTAGGGTTTAACTTTTCTAAACGATTAACTAAATGGGTTGGGTTAGAGTTGGGATGTATTAACCCTCCGGCCCGAACATGACACAATTGCTAACCTTAAGTTTGAGAGTGCAAACCCGGAAGCTTGGTTTTATATTTTTGTTGTGACTTGTGTTCAAAAGAGGGACATTGATCATGAAAAGTGTTTTTAAAAGAGGTAGATAATACCAATTTGACCACATTTTAAGCTGCTTTAACAAAGTGACTACCTATTTTCTCTTAGGTTTCTCGAAAAAGATGGAGCATTCGCAAAATTTCCAATTTTACAAATGATGAAGATAACATCCTATGTTGTTACAATTCACCCCTACTCATAAAACTGGGTAGGACCGGATTTTTTTTTTTTATTTTTTTAAGTTTTAACAAAAAAAATATCATTTTCTAAATAGACTACATCCATAAATCGTAATCTTCCTTCTTTCTTTATCAATTCAAGATTCATCATCTTCATAGTCGATAATTTTATGAATTCCAATTACTTACAAAATTCTTCATAACTAACTTATCATAAATAGTGAATGATATTGTATTCTGGTACAACCGGCTGATTCAAACGGTCCGACTGTTTTTAAGACATCAGTCGGTCCGATTCAAAATCTGGATTTTAAAACATTGATACTTACATAAACAGAAACATATGCGTAGAACTGAACAAAAGAAAGACATTGCATGTTCTCAAATAATTCAAAAATATATATTTATATTTATTTTAGTAGCAGTATCTTTATTTCCAATCGATGCGTGAGATTTGAATCGGGCATGAGCATACACACGGTCTCACATGATCCCCCAATAGCTTGATATATTCGCATGTGCTAACTGAACGTGATCGACCAGATGAAACTACTGACTTTTTGTCATAGTTGGGGGTCTACATAACGTTGTTGCGATAAAAAGGTCAGATTTGATAACATATTCATTGAATCCCAAGTTTACCTTCAACTTATATAAATGGAGAAATGTTCGTTTATAACACATTGTTTCGATACTAAAGTATGAAGGTTAATATGCCACGTTTCATAATTATGCAGGTTTTCATAATTAGGCATGATTATAATAAAGAATTATTTGGTAATAGTCAAGTGGTAAATGTAAATCTTATGAAATAATCTCCTAAAAGACATAAGTTCAATCTCTTCCCTAGTTAAATATTTCTTAGATGGTAAGAAAACAGTTTAAAAAACAGTTACAATAACGATTAGATCAATAGATCGTGTAAATCATTAACAAAATTCGAGTTTTAAAGAAGCGCATCATCTATAAGTAAACTACCTTATGTTGTGGTGGAACGTCTCACAGTCCTCCAGAAATTTACTTGTTTTGGCGTTATGGTGGCGGCATGCTTACTAACCATAAATTCAACTCTGGATTTATTTATGTCATTACACCATTATCAAACATGCATATCCATGATCTAATAAAAAAAGTGTTGATTTGCTCAAGAAAGTAATTTATTATTGCAAGAAAATTTAAAGGAATTGGATAATTTTACCTTAAAATTTGACATTTTCATGTTGTAACAAAATTATGTTTATGTATAGAATTGTCCATTTAATTTATATTTTCTTATAAGAATAAATTACTTCCTTGAGCAAATCACTACCCATAAAAAAACAAAACTAGTGATGTTAGCTCAAAACCCAAAATGATATGAAGTAATTTTCTACTAAACATCAGTAAATTACTAGAGGAAACATGGAGATTCACAAATAATACATTTAATAATTAGATAATTATCAAATAATGCCAAAATATTAAGAAGAAAATATCACACATATAACATGGGAGACAAACTAATTAGGATTTGATGATAAAAATACAAACAATGCGCCGCTTATATCGGGTGATTTCAATTGAATTATGTTAAACAAATATAATATTTAATATTTCGTTTTTTATTTTACTAAAACTAAAATAAAATAATTTATATATTACCAAATTAATAGCTCTTACTAATAATAAATAATTAACATTCTAAACAAGTTAGTACTTTCTTTAATAATGAATAAATTAAAAGTAGAGTAACTTTATTAACCCTATTAATAATGATCATGTCATCATTTTGTTACCGATCATTTTGTTACCGGTGAGCACAGTACAATGAAAGTTGTAAGATGGGTTCGGGGAGTTATTGATTATTAGCCTCTATCATAAAATCATTTGAAAATATATATATTGTTGGTAATACTTAAATGACCAATATTAATAAGAGTAATAAACAAACAAAAAAAGTGTAAATCTATACTAACTAAAATGAGTTCTTTTTCATAAAGTATAACAATTAACTCGAATTAAGTAAACAAAATTTTTAGAATATATAAAAAATGTAAGTGAATAATGAAATTGGGAGGAAGGAAATAAAGTTTACTAATATTAAGTTGATTCCCTTTTTCACGCCTTAACCTCCGCCTCGTGTCCACCACCGTTCTGCTCTATCTCTGTCACACACTCACACTCACTACTGTGCATAATAATGTGACATTCGATTCACCGTTTTCCATGAAAAAACACATCCTCTGCTCACTATAAATAAACCTCTGCATTTCAACTCCTACTCACAATTCAATTCATCCATTCTCTCTCATTCACAGTTTAATCAGATCGAGAGAGAGAAAATGGCAGGAGGACGATCATTCACAGCCATCGTTTTAATTCTGTCGTTGATTTTCATGATCGCATTCGCCGATGTAGCTCAGGTAACAAATTCGACTCATTTTGAAGTTAATTTTGATTTCCGACCAATGCTTTTGAAATCAATAAATGCTGTTACCGTTTTCGATCTAATTACTCTTATTAATTTCGACATTTCAGGGCTACAACAAGCTTCGTCCACAAGGTATGCATCTCTCATCGAAAGTTAATTTGATAAAAACATCTCCGATAATTAACCTCACGATAATTTATTCCACTGATTTGTGCTTAATAAAAACTTATTCATGAAAAATCTATACAGGTTAACTTTTTTTTTAAAAAAAATCTTTAACTAATTTATATTTATTTATCTTGAATATTTTATAAATTCTTCTTATAAAAATAACTTGATATTTGACATTTCTTATGAAATTTTATAAAAGAAGTTACATATTTCAAATGTTATTAGAATTTTTATTCAAATAGTAATTAGTTTTTAAATAACTTCTCACTTGGAGATGTTCTAATGTAATAAAGCTCGCATTGACGACACTTTTTAATTAATTATGTTGTACAGATTGCAAACCGAGATGTACGTATAGGTGCTCAGCAACATCACACAAGAAGCCATGCATGTTCTTCTGCCAAAAATGTTGTGCGAAATGCTTGTGTGTGCCAGGGGGTGTGTATGGCAACAAACAGTCGTGTGGTTGCTACAACAACTGGAAGACTCAGGAAGGCAAACCCAAGTGTCCTTGATTTTTTATATCTCAAAGATCAGAGGGGTTGATACTGACAATTCTATAAGTTGAAGGCCCTTGATTGTATTTCTTGTTTTCTTATAATTCAAATAAATTTAAGTGTGCGGATAACCGAGGGGCATTTTAGTCAAAGTGTTATCCGTGAGTTGTGGTGGTGTTGCCTAGTTAAGCTTTTAGATATTTTGTGCTGATGAGCTAAATTAGGATATCAAATCAAGTTGTTACTAGTGTGTTATTGTCATTCTTTATTTCGACTACACCGTATTTTATGATGAAAGTGAATTACAAGTTTCCTTGTTTGATTATTCTTTGATCTACATTTTTAGTTTATTAATATTGTTTATATATATTTTAAAGCAAAAATAAATATAAAAACGATAATTTCAGTAGATTAAAAGAGATAGCTAGTAAGTATGGTTTGTGTGGACCATATTATCTTTTATTGAATGAAGTAAATTATCAAATTACATTACTTATTTAAATTTATCAAAATTATAAAGTGTATGTATCTTCTACCTCCTTAATTTTTTTAATATTCGATTCAAAATCAACATTTTTGAAAGGTGTGTTTGAGATTACATTAGTACTGAATTGTTTGAAGTGTTTATTGTGTTTTTGAATACAATATGTTCTTTTTTAAATACAGTATGTTCTTCATATCGGTGTAAATACTCTGATAATCAATTACTTGGTGCTTATTTTGAAAGATTTTCTTCTTAAACACTTCCTAAATTGTATATTGTATCATACAAAACACCCCAAACTCGACCAAAACCGTTTTAGCTACTATATATTTGGACAAAATTAAATTGAACCAACCACAAGAATGGTGACCTAATGGTTAGATTTGGTATTCATAAATGTAAAATTTTCAAAATGTCCTAGATTCAATCCTTAGGAGTAACAAAAAAAAAACCCCTTGTATCCTAGAGGTTCACATGCGCCAAGCCCGGATTATTCACAAAGCATGTAGTCGCCATGTGATTAGTTTGCGGGTCGGAATCAAAATACCATAAAAAGGTAAAAAATGAATGGTAGAAAATTTAAAAATCGATCAAAAGAATCTCCACTAATAAAAAGGGAAGTAATACGAAGTATTAGTTTTTGAGATAATTAATTTAAATTGATATGTAGTTATAACCTTGGCCCATTACATTTTCTATACCATACAAATTTAGAGGCTCCAATAACCATGGCCCATTAATTCAAATCATTCCTCTTGAGTGGACTGATTCATCAACGAGTTGTAGGCTACAACTTGTAGCACAACTTCAAGTTGTGATGGAGACGAAAACATGGTGGTTAGAGATGAAGATCATGTCGAAAAACAAGGTAATTAAACTACGGTCAAAGTTAACATGGAAGATTTTGATAGCAAAATTTACTAGAATTTGCTTCTAATTTATCATTGACATGTTTAATTTTGTTGTGCTTGTTACAAAGTTCGACATGTTCATCAAATTTCTTCCAAAAGTTTTAGAATAGAATTAATTACCAAAATAGATCGTGCAACTGGTTCAATTTCCACTTTGATAGACTTCAATCTTCTCAAAATAGAGTAGTACTATTTTATTCTGAGCAGTACTAAGTTTTAAGCAGTACTAAGTTGTGCTAACAGTACTAATTAACGGCAGTAGTAACAAGTTTGAGCAGTACTAACTTGGACATATGGTGGTGTTCTAGTAGAGTAGCACGATGATTATAGTCGTACTGTTTATTTTGGGGAAAAATGAGTATACGTACTTTTTTTAAAGAGATTTTTGATTTCATTTGATGTATTTTAAGAAACTACAATATACATCAATGTCAAGTAAAAAAAAGTACAAGCATTGACAGTAAAGAAGTTTATTAATTTATCTCTAGCTAATTTTTTAGTTTTCTACCAATGGTATGTATAATGCATAAGATAAATCTGTCACGATTGATAGATTAATGGCAGAATTAAAAGCCGAAAGACTTGTTATAAACTTATATGCGGTTTATACATAGAACTAGATGAAGAACGCAATGCGTCTACAATAGCTGCAAATCACGCAATGACTATGATAACCAAACTTCAAGAAGAAAAGGTTGCACCCCAGATTGAGTCATTGCAAAATCAAAGTATAAAGGACACGGTGTATTTGAGGAGATGCAATAGGTGCAGCCGCACATGGCTCATATTTTTTCTAGCCGAGCCCGAGCCTATTTTCTGGAAGCTCGTCGAACTATTGATGCGAACTCGTGCCTATCTAAAGGAAATTGAGCTCGATTGGATTCGTTTGCAACCATACTGTAGAACATAGATACCCACTATATAACCAATGAAACCAATACAAAGTCAAAAGAGACAAAGCTCTCAAAATTTGTGAGAGGTAATCAAGAGATGGCACAAAAACACAATCACAAGATCTGGCCCAATCATAAGAATCAAATCCAAATCACCAAATCCTAATTTAGAGATTCTGGATCAAATTTGAAATTCTCAATCTAATTTCAATATTAGAATAGATTGAAACTATTTAATGCTCCACTTTTGGTGAGTAACTTGCAAGTAACTATCAAGTAGACCCACGTATTAATATTAATTGAAAAATATAAGAACTCTTTTAATCATATTCAGTTACATTTTAGTTTTTGCTATTAATATCAACCGACATACTCATATCAAAATACATATTCAATTTATATTTTATAAATAATATATACACATATAAAATATAAATACGACATAAATTATTCTATCACTTGTCTCTTTATACGTCCCTAGACCAAAACATTTGAACTGAAACTCAACACAAGACACTATTGGCGGTGGTCTATAATGGAAGTATTTATCATTTTTATTTTTTGTGTTTTAGACTTCAAAGCAAAGGAGAAAAATTTTGGGTAAAACTAACTCATAGAAGAAAAACACTTGATAAACAATACACACTAGCCATGTCATCGATCCGCGTGATTTCTTAAAATAAACGAGCCAGTAGCCGTTGATCTAATCATAACCATAAACCACAACCGTCGATTGGTTTCATGAAGCTAAAATTCTTCACATAAATCGCATCCAAAAGGTCTAACTCATGCACACACTTTGGTACCGTGCTTTCTTCTTCGACGCTGACATCACCATTTCTATCTTCTCTCCATCAATGGCCGGCGAAGAGCTTAACCGACCACCATCACTTCCCCCATACACGGAGGTAATTCAATATTTACAACATTTTTATGCTTTTTCGTAGCTATAATTTTAACAATTTCACTGTTTGAGTCGGTTTCAATGGTTAGATGCTAGTATTTGTAGCTTTAACGACATGAATTTTGGAAATCTATTCGTTTTATTGTTGATTGTAAGACGATTTTGATTTTACTGCTGTGAATTTGTAATTTAGGGTTAGTAACTGAATTTTGTTTTGTGCGTTTCGTGTAGATGATTTTTGCAGCAATTGATTCTTTGAAAGAGAAAGAAGGTTCAAACGAATCGTCAATTTCAAACTACATCGAATCAACTTGCAGTTCTTTACCAGATGAACACGCTAATATCCTGACGGAGAACCTGAACAAATTGGTTGATAACGGGGAGCTATTGGTGGTCAACAGCAACTACATGCGACCATCGGACACTACTACTCCGGCTAAACGTGGCCGTGGTCGCCCACCGAAGGTTAAGGACACTGCCGTGTCGGAGACCCAGGCTCCGGCCGAAAACGAAACCCCTGCTCCGGTTCAGTCCGGGTCTGAAGTTAAGAGGGGGAGAGGTCGACCTAAGAAGGATCCAAACGCTGCTCCCACGGCGAAGAAGGCTAAGGCTGCCGCCGTGCCAACGCCACCGTCCAGTACCGGCCGGCCTAGAGGAAGACCACGTAAGGTGCAGCCGGAGCTCACCGGCGTTGAAGCTAATTGACTTTTAACTCGGTGAAAACACGAAACGTAACAAACGGTGTTGGTCCCTCTTTTCCAGACCAGGAATTCTGAAATGTAGAGTGATGTACAAGTTTCGATGTGTGATGCACACTCTGCTGTACTAAATTTGCTCTGGATTTGGGAATTTCATGTCTAAAAAGTAGAACTACCTAACAAAAAAACCTTTTCTGTGGGTTTCTTATTAGATTATGTTTAATGTCATTAGGGGTTTCTTGTAATTTGCTTTTTAATTCTGCTTTTGTGTGTAAATTGTGAAGCTTCTTCATGTTATTGATGTTCTTCCGTGACTAAATTTCGAGTGAATTTTTGTTTTCTCCTTTTTGTTCAATGAAATGCTTGAAATAGTTATGAACTGCATTAAATTCAACCCTAGTTCAATCCAAAAATATCTTGAAGTTTGAAAACAAGCCCAAATTGCGCAATAAAGAGGCGTACTTTAATTAATGATTTGTGCTTCTGGTTTTTGATTGGTTTAAGTAAAAAGATTCGAAAGTACTACATTTAGTGAATGATGTACAAGTTATTATCAAGAAAGAAAAAGGATTTGATAAGGTATAACATCTACAGCATAATGTACAAGTGAGATTGCAAATACCAAAAGTTGAAAAGCAATTATGGGCATGTTCTCAAAGACATGGACAAAAGAGATGCTTCTTTTTCTAGTTTTTGTATTAAAAATGGTGATATATTTTTGTTTGATACCGCAAAAAGCACAACTTGATTGGGAAATTAAGGAAATGGCATCTTGAAACATTCCACTTTGTTCTAAGGGTTGGTTGATTTATCATACATATAGTAAGAAATTATTGACATTTCGTACTAATTATATATTCCATCCGTCCCAAAAAAACTTCTCATTTGAATTTGACACAAGTTTTAAGGTGATAGTTAGTGGTGCGATCATTGGTAATAATTTTAATTAAAATATAAGATTGGTTTGGAGAGAGAAAGATAGTTAGTGGATAGTTAGTGGTGGGGTCCATAATAATAATAGTATTTTAATATGTGGAGCCCATACAATGTAGAAATGAGAAGTTTTTTGTGGGACAAAAATTTATGATGAAATGAGAAGTTTTTTGTGGGACGGCGGGAGTACTTAACAAAGGAAGTTTACAAGTATGACATAATTAAGGCAAATACGAATAGAGAGAAATTGCCTAAAAACATAAAATTAGGTATATGTGATTACAACATGCTAATCATTATCATGTGTTTATGGATCCAAGAGACTACATCAAAATTGTTGCAATATCAGATGCCATATAAGTAATCATAAATCATAGCATACTATTTTGAAGGAAATACTTATCACATGATCACATCAATCATATGAAGGGGGCGGTGTTCCATGTGGTTCATTGTCTTCATTAATTCCCTAATGTTCACTTTATTCATGTGCTCATCTGTTATGGTCCTTAGCGTTATGGTCATTTGCCAAATAGGATGTCTTCCTGCCATGAGTGCCCTACCCACCTTTAACGATATATAATCAGAATCATTTTTTAAATATCCGTAATGCAATATCATGCAGTTAATGGAACTTCACAAATAATAATGTTTCTTTTGTTCATTTACAGTTGTACTCTTTTACAACGCAAATAGGGAGTTATATTTTTGCAAAAATGAAAAGATGTATGATCAATTTATTTTGTATTATATCTTTATGCTAGTAACATATTTATTTGTAGAACACTAGAAGTAGAAACTAACGTTTCTGAAAGCATTATATATGTTTAAAAAAAATGTAAAGCGTATGTAAATTTCCATCCCAATTTTACTAACTTTGCTCAGAAGATCACTTCCTTCAGATTTTGGTAACTTAGCGACTATAAATGGTTAATTTGGGACAAAAAGGTAATTGACAAATATTTCCACATAAAAATATTAATTACTCTTATGACTAATATTAGTTAATATAATCACACAAAAATGTTGGTAATTCGTATACTACTTAAATTAGTCATAGATGAGTAGACTACATATGTACAACACCACTAAAGCATGAGCTAGTGATCTATAGAATACTACAAAAAAAATATTACAATTTTCTCCATGAATCACATAATAAAGTTCTCATTTTATTTTAAGTTTTCGTTCCAAATAAAGATCTTATTTATCAAACTTGATATAATCCGCTTAATAAAATAATATCTTTTATACCAAGTACTCGCCACTAATTATATTACTCTTTATAAACTAACTTTATATTTTAATCAAAACTATTGCAAAAACCAAGTATTAACTATCTCCTAAACACTTGTTTAAAAACAGAATGAGAACTTTATTATACAATGGAGGGAGTAATTAACCTGTCAATTGACATTTTCAAATTTTCCAAACATCAAAGCGTGGTATATATACATGAACCATGATAGTGCAAGCAACATCCAAAAACCGCCAATTGTTTTTCATTAAACATTCAAAAAACCAAAATAATTACCCCAATCTACAACTCTTCAACCTCGATCGAAAACCCGCAACGACAACGTTTGGTCCGTATCGAACTCTCAACATCCAAATTCTTATCATTTGTCAAAAACACATGCTCATGATCCTCGGGTAACACAACATCAAATCCACCAACATCTTCATTATCTTGATCAGATATCGGTTTCTGTATAATATTCTCACTTGTTTTCTGAAAATCATTATTTGAAGAATCTCGTTCTGCATAACGATTTTCTATTCTTTGTCGAGTTACAATAGATGAAAGAAGCTGATACCATCTTGACAATGCTTGCAATTCGTTTCTCTTTCTCTCTTCTGCTCCCCTTTTCACTTCTTCTTCTGCATACGCCTACAAAACCATAATCATTAAATATTTGCAAATAGTTAATTATTTTTATATTAAATATGACTAATAATAAATTACCTGTAGAATTGTGTCTTTATACTCGGTACACACTACAATGCCATTATATAAAGGAAAAGATCGACCATTTCTAAATTCAAATCCAACCATTGCAGGTGCAAAATCGATTTTCAGCTTTTTTGCAATTGTGAAGATTCTTGGAAACCCTAAATGCACCGTTCCTGGAGGAAGACATTTTTCAGACCATACGTCTACTTGCCCACGTTCATTCTGTACACCAATATAAATATTTAATCATCATGATTACATAAAAGAAAGAGTTAATTATGTTGTAGTCCTCAAACGTTCAATGATTTGCCATTTTAACCCTTAAACTTGTTTTGGCACGCTTTTGTTGACCTGGTGTTTTAACCCTTTGGTTGACCTGCTACCAGTCATTTAGTGTTGAGATGTAACGTTTCTTAGAGTTAAGTATGGTTTAATCCATGAATTTTCACATATTTGACTGTTTAACCCTAAAATATTGTTTTTATTTATCAATATAACTACTTAAAATTGTTACAGAAATCAGTATAATAAGTTAAGGGACTAAACCATTACAAGAAAAAAGTTTAGGGGTTAAAATGGTTTATGTAAGTATTAACTAGTGATTAATCTGTGATTGCAGGTCATACTGACGTTTTTAACAAGTTAACCAAAGTTAAGGGTCTAAATCACTCAAACAAAGTTCCAAAACGGTGAAAGTTTGAGGATAAAACATAAGTAATCCTAAAAGAAACTATCATTTAATTTACAGATAATTAAAATATAATAAATAATTAACCTTTGGCACAATCCCATTTTCTGCATGAGGCAAGCACAACGGTTCTGTTTGCCATTTCCCAAAAAGATCAATATTTCCTCCAGGCCCCACATCGTTCTCATCATCTTCATCAGTTCCAATAATTTTCCCTTTATTAAGCTTTACAGATCGCTTCAAAACCTACACAATTAACAATTAAATAAAAAATCAACATTAATATAGAAAATAACAAATTTAAAAGTTTAGTCAAAGTCAAACCTTGACTGGAACTTCATTGACTTTTAACTGCAGTCCTTCCCTTAACCATCGCTCTTTTGTATGCAGCATTTGAACACAAGCTCTTGGGTAAACTGGATGACCCGAACAGAACCCCAAAACGGGCCCCTTTGGGTGAAGAATCTGGTATTTTGTTAACCATCTTTCAAGTGCATATAAATGATGACTTCTGTATGCCTGTTTATAACAATAATAAATTATTTTAATCACATCATAAAAACGTATCAAGACACAAATTATTAAAATTAACTAACCTGTTGATTAGTTGGAAGTGGTTCAGTTAATGCTTTGGTTTCCAATTCCATATCTTCAATAGAGTTCCTATTATCATTATCTATTATAACATTCGTGCCTGATGAAGAATAAAAATATATTTAATTTTTTTTATAAATTATAATAAAAAGAATTATAAAGTGGACCCCACCTTTGGTTGCTCCAGACTCTAACTTTTTTAATGGATGCAATACTGAGTCCCACCAGCTTGGATTAACACGTTGTGATGCTATTTTGTACCATTTTGCACAATACCTAAAGTTTTAAGATTTTTAATATGTATTAAATAAAATTAATTATATATAGGAATTAAAAAAATAGAATAAATTAAAAGTTTAGAACCTGCGAGTGACATCTTTAGCTCCTTGATTAGCAAAAGCAACAACATATCTTAATGAAGTTTTACAAGCTGCAGCTGCAGATTCTACTTTTTGTTCACCATTTATTATTGAATTTACAACATCAATATGAACCCATTTCCCTGTTGAATTTTCTCCATTACAAAAAACTTCTGCCCAATACATTGGAGCTCCTATTTTCTTAGATCCAAGTGCAGTTGAAATTCCTTCACTTTCCACTTTTTTCAATTTTTTAAACAGAGAAAGATTTGGTTGACTATTTTCAACATTTTGATCAACATTGGGTTCAGAAATTGAAGCTGCAGTTGCTGACAGAGCCATTTGCAATTGCATCTCAAACTCAACATCCCCTTTTCTTTTTGATCCCTCACTTGACTGATCTTCAGAGACAGGTTGACTTTCTGTTGACTTTTTGACTCTCTTTCGGCCTGAAGTTTTTGCAGAAGCTTCCGATGCCTTTCTAATGTTATTTAAAGCAATATTTTGTATATCATTGGGTAAAGATTGTTGACCAGAAGATGTAGAAGCTTCGTTTGGTTGAGTTACCATAACCGTTGATGAAGCAAACACTCCCTTGTAACTTTTTTTCATTTGAAATACATCATCAGGTTTATCAGCATCTGGTTTTAAAGATGTAGCATCTAAAATGGATACAAATCGTGTTGAAAGATTCAATGCTCTGAACATTGCAACAGATAAAGCAGCAATCTGCAACAAAAATGATATATTTAATGAGACAATTAATCTATTATTGCAAAAAATAAAAAGTATAAACTTACTTCTTCTGGAGTACCCTCATGTGTTTCAACAACTCCTGGTAATGCTAAATGGAAGAATCTTTCAGTGTTTGAACTTTTGACATGAAAGTTACTATGCAGCTACAAGTGAAAGACTATCCAATTAAACATTAAATAAATATATAATAAAATCTTTAATATAAAAAAAGGGATACAGCAGCAGAATACCCAGTTGACTAAAGGAGTCAAAGTATGCACTGTAAGATTTGTGACTTCTGATATCTTCAACAAGTGTGCTGGCAATAGTGATAATATTGCAGCCTGTTATGTCATGTCACAAAATTACAAAAATTCAACAAAATTAATTATACGTAATCATAAAAAAAATATTAAAAAATAAATAAATAAGAAAAAACCTGAATGAGGGGATCATCACAAGCACTATCGACCAATCGGCCTCTTGCAAGTAAACAGAGTAAATGTGTCCTATGCACAAGTTCAGCAACTTCCTGTTAAAAAAATAAAAAAATAAATAACTTTCAAGTTTAATTTCAGTAATGTTGGAGAACAATTTTTGACCAAAAGAATTTTTAACATATTACAATAAACCTTTTCTTCAGCAGAAGCTCGACGAATAGGTTTTCGTTTAGCAGAAGTAGTAGGTGATGAATCAAACTCGATGGTTATATTCTTGTTTATATGATCCAAATTATCATTTTCAGAATTCAAATTGGGATTTGGTCCATCTTCCCAAGCCATTTCATCCTCCAATTCAGGCTTATCTTGTTGAGGACTGCCATCATTAGGGTTCAAAGGTGATGAGTTCTCCAATGCATCACTGTCAACCTTAACTTGTTTTTCCTTTCCCTTCAATGAAAAATGAACCAATAAATAGTAAAAAAGTAAGATGAATTAATATGAAATACAATTTGAAAAGAAATGTTTCTTTGTAAACTGAAGTGAAAAATACTAACCTTACTTGCAGAATCATCTTGTTTTTTTAACCGACGTGAACCAACTTTTTTCAGAAACTTGCTGACACCCTCCAGTGATGTACTAGCAAGAGTGCCTGAATATAGGGTAGATTCAAACATTAATAACTATATTGGGAACAAACAAGTCTATTATAAATTTATAATCCCTAATTTAGATAAAAATCTACAATTTTTTGTCACATTTCTTCCATAAGATGTCATGGGCATCTATAAATATAGATAAAGGTGTTTCAGAAACAGGTTATAATTACATATTTCTTTTATTGTGCATGAAAAACTCAAACTTAGAACTATAATAGGGTGGAGGAATGCAGCATAATTTTAGCAAGATCATGAACAATTGCAAGTATATAAACTTTGTGTTGAACAAAATCAAACCACTGTCATTTTGTTTTGTGTCAGTCATGACCAGATTCCATAATCATGTCATCTTCACCTGCAAACTGAATAAGCGGATTTAATCCAGTTCCCGTACTCTTGACAGTCGACATATTACAAAAATGTACTTTATTAAAATCTTCTCAAGCACAACACTCCTGGAATTATTAGGTTTTTCGTAGGAAACGGAGGAAGGTTTCCGAATCAAATGCCAGGGGGCTAGGGCTAGGGCTTAATCGCATATGCATGCGTGATTACAAAAAATTAAAAAGATAGAAATACAATTAAATGAGCACGGATGTAAATTCTAATGGCGGAAGACCGGGAAAGCATTTACCAGGCGATTGATGCTGTCGTTTGTCTTGATTTCTGGTTTTCATGGTGAGGGCGACGACAATGGCGGTTGAAGAGGGTTTTGGGGAGGACTGCTACAGCGTCAATTCATTGGCGGAAAACAGAGGCATTAATAAATTGCGAGGGAAGAAGTTAGTACGGCGTCGTATAACCAACTACCAACAATCAAAACAAAGGAAAATATTAAAATGATGGGTTTTGATAATGACAGCCCTTACTGTCAATAAGAACGGATAAAAATGAACAGTCTTGATTCTGATTGGAGGAGGATTTTAAATGGTGCTTAAACTAAGGAACATAAGTTGACTAATGAAGTTAAGAGGGGGTAAATATGAAAATAATCTTCCTATTATTCGTTCTTAATGACAGACCTAAGGACTGTCATTATCAAAACCCTAAAATGATATACTACTAATATTTTCTTGACAAATGTTTACTCATTCGTATTCCAACAATTAATAGTACATCTGTGTGTGTTAGGTTTATTGTCTTGTTTTCTTAAAGTAATCTGAATATTTAAAGATAAATTATTATTTTTAACTGCTAATATACATTCTAAGTCTATATTATTTTTATCTATAACAAGATTTGAACTCAAAATCTTATGGGATTTTTAATTGGGTTTTGTTAATGATCTAACATGCATAATATGATTGTACATTCATTGATGGAGGGATGATCCTAAAATGCAAGGGACAGTTTTTATATTGATTTTGGCTTCATCATTTTCCTTCTTAATTACTTGATATCATTGAGGTATAAGTCATTTGGTTTATACATCATATACTTTTTAAAAAATAAAATATCGTTTACGTGAGTTTTTTCTACAGTATTAAATGATATTCTTCTAAAAAAATTCTGAATAAAGTATTCATACAAAAGGGCCAAAAAGAACTAGAAGACTCAAGCCCAAAATCCAACAAGAATAAACAATTAAAAGATAAGAAATCAGTCCATACATCGATCTGTCAACAAACCAACAGAATCCGCCACCTAGATAGTAGAAGCAGAATTCCCCAAATTGATCTGTGAAACCCTAATTCAATCACCAAACCCAAATGAATTTCTCGAAGCTCTAATCTTTAATCGCAATCTCCTTGAAGTATACTGACCTGACTTGAAATCGTAGATTTGTTTTCCCACTGATCGTAGCATCAAAGATTGTTGATCATCTTCAGGTAAATATCTTTAAATCGTTAGATCGTTTCGTCAGTGTAATTAAGCTGACAGATACGATATCGAATTGTGTAGTAAATAGCTTAATACTCATTTATCTTTTCAAGATTGACCTTCTGGCTTAATTTTTGAGGTATGAGCTCGTGTTTAGGTTAAATTATTTAAACAGCTAAATAGCTGCTTTTAAGTTCTTTCAGAATTTATTGATTCCATTATTTAGACGATTTAGATGACTTGACCATGTGTTTTAACATTCGGTTTATATGATCTAGGTATGAGCAACGATTATTTATGCTACTAGATACTGTTTGGGTTCTAATTACTTGGTATCACATAATTAGGTTGATCAATTTCCTACATTTGATCATTCAAAATGAAAAGCAACATCAATCAAACACAAACAAAATGGAGAAAAGTTGCATATGGAGGAATGCAACCCGGTTTTGACGATAATCACACAGACGAAACTTTCCTTCAAGAAATGGTTATGAACGCAAACGTGGTCAAACGAGACATGCTAAAGTCAATGCTCGATTCAGTCTCCGTTTCTCAATATCTTTGCATCGTATCACTCGTGGTTACAGTGTGGGCCCACACACTCAATTCCACCATAACTTTTAAATTTTTATTAATTCTTGACATCACATTACTTTTATCAGGCTTTTTTATACTTGTCTTAACCGCCAAAATGCTTTCATTCAATCTTCTCCTCAATTACGCTGTTAAAATATCGTTTTTTACAACGGGTTTATATGTTTTATCTCCAATTTACCACACGTTGACCAGGTCAATCAGCTCAGATTCCATTTGGGCTTTGACTACAATACTTGTAATTCTTCATCTTTTTTTGCATAATTATTCTGGGTCAACCATAAAAGCTCCAGGAGCATTAGAAAATCCGAATCTAATTAGCAATATTTCTCTTAATTCTTCAATTGTAGCTTCATTATTAATTGCATCTCGACTTCCATCTCGAGTTCTTGTTTTTGCTATTATATTGTTTTCTTTGCAAGTTTTTCTTTTTGCACCATTGGTGACCTACTGTTTGAAGAAATATTCATTTCGGTTGCATCTTTGTTTCTCGTTTTTGTTGATTGGAATTACATTGAGTTGTGTTTATCAGTTGCATAAACTGCTGTTTGTGGTGTTGTTAGGGTTGTTAGTTTTTGTTAATTTGGTTTGTCCTTATTGGTTGATTAAAATTCAAGAGTATAAGTTTGAGATCAATGGTCCATGGGATGAAGCAAAGTTGTGCTTCAACATAACAGACTGAAGACATTTTTGTATTGCTTTATTTATTTATTTATTATATTTTTTTAATTTGTTCGAATTTTCTTGTTGCTTGTATAGGTCTTGAGGGCTTGTATTTTGTACAGTTTTAAAGTTAATTTCTTGTTCATGCGTTTCTTCAGTGTTATTGTATAATTGTTGTACACCATATGTTAGAACACATGCTTGTTAAACCATTTAAATAATTGTTAATCCAATTTTGAGAGAAAGTAGCTAAATGAAGTGTTTTGTTATCAAAATAATATAAATTATTTAGGTGGAATTAAAACAAAAGCCAAAATTTGATTAACAGTAATACTTCCTCCGATTCGAAATAAGTGCTACACTTCCTTATATGGGTGATTCAAAATAAGTGCTACACTTTGAAAAATTACCTTATTTCGCATAAAATAGTAGGACTCACACCACTAATTATCTACTTTAATAAAGTGAAATGACTAATTTACCCTTACTTTTTACTTTTAAACATCATTAACCCCACTTTATTCAAAAGGTGTGGGACTCATTATCCACTAATCATTCAATTAATCTAATTTAACCTTCATTATAATCTTTTATCTCAAAAATTGTGAAACCCAAAGTGTAGCACTTATTTTGAATCGGAGGAAGTATAACTTTGACAAACATGCTATTATTGTAAATGTATACTTGTATATAGGGGGGTGTTTGGGAGAGCCTTTTTAGTGAGCTTTTAAGCTTTTTAGCTTATTTAAATTACTTAAGCACTTTTAAGTGTTTGTTTTGGCTTATAAGCTTATGCTTATAAGCTTAATTAGAGGGTTTAAAATAATCCCCTTTGAAAGGGATTTTAAGCTTATTAAGGGGTTTTTACCCTTTTATCCTCACCTTTGACACCCACATATATTTAATCTAAAAAATTTTATTTTTTTATTTTTTATTTTTTATTTTTTATTTAAAAATTTATATTTTTTTATTTTTTATTTTTTATTTTTTTTATTTTTTATTTTTTATTTTTTATTTTTTATTTTTTATTTAAAAATTAATATTTTTTTTATAATTTTTACTTTTTTATATACCCTTTTGGTAATTTTACAATAAGCTTAAATAAGCTCTTCCAAACACTTTATTTTTAAAAAACTTATTAATTCAAATAAGCTAATAAGCTTATAAGCTAATAAGCACAAGTAACCTTAATAAGTTTTCCCAAACACCCCTAGGTATGTGTACGGTTTAAAAACTGAACTGAACTGTTTGAAACTAAAACGAGAATCGAGAAAATGATTTCGGCCGGAATGAGGACTATTTTGCACATGCCTAGTGAAAGTTTGTGACTATTAATCTAATATCATTAGGTTGTTAATAAGTGCACATGCCTATTTGTATAGTTATAAAAGTTGGAATCCTGTTATTAGTTTCGGTAAGTTTTTTTTTTCAAAAGGTACAACCCTTTTTAAATAATTGCAGATCAATTTAGTTGCTTATATTTTTGAGGTTTTGGGTGCATGACGTACGTGTGTTCTTCAAGTTTGATAGCTCATGCGTTTTAGTTTTTCAAGGATTTGGTACCATTTGTATTATTAAGCTTGGACTAGAGTTAAGTAGGTTTATCACATTTGACTCGGAAACTAATTGTAGACTATGTATTATCAACTATTGTTGTACTTCATAAATCATGTTATTGTGTGTTTATATGATAATTAATTAATGGTTTTATATTGTTTTAGCTATAGAATATAATAGATAAGTTATGAGGTATAATTTAATTGGTGTTGTTTGATAATATATGGATAATTAATATTTGAAGACGTAAGTGTAGGGGTGTCAAATTTGTACCGAATAAAACCAACCAACATGCTACCAACCGAACCAAGGTAGCCAATATGTTGGTAGCCAACATGTTTGATTGGTAGTACCATACCAATCGAGTATTCATGGTACGGTAACGGTACAAATATTTAAATATCATGGTAGTACCGTGCCAACCAATATATATACATATATATAAATTAATTCTTACAATATATACTTACATGAATTATGGTGTAATTTATATCTTTAAAAATCTATCCACCATATAATATATATAATTGATTCTTTAACATAGAAAATTTTTATATAATATTAATAAATCATCGTTTTATTTATCTTGTTTTCGAGTTTGGAAAATTTATTAATTTGTTTTAAATGATGGATGGTGGTAAAATATCATATTATAAAACATATCTTATTTTTAATATTTTTTAATTCATATTAGTTTGTAATCTTGGTATACAGTACCAATTTGTACCAACCAACATTGTTGGTAGCCAAACAAATTGGTACCACGCATACTTGGTATGGTAGCGGTAGTCAAATTAGGGTACCAACTATAGTTGGTACGGTACATGGTATGAGAAAAATACACATGGTACCGTACCATGTTCACCCCTACGTAAATGTATGAATGATTTAGACTTCTACTTAGATGTATCTGATTAAAAGGAAAAAAAAAAGTTCAATTTTTTATTCAGATGCTGATTAAAAGATCTTACCAAACACTATGTATCAACACCATTTATAAGTTGCCTCTTAACTTATAGCGTTTGATTTTGAATTAATGGACTTAACGTTGAAATTACTATATGGAGGAAGTCATAGTGAGGTTGTTTGTTTAGTTCTTAATCCATACAACATTACTTAACATAAAAAGTTGCGGGATGATGTTTTAACTATTAAGTCTTAATTTTTTTTCTTTCTTATATTTATACAATTTAAATAATTACAATATGTTTTTATATGGTCTGAATAGAAAAACATCTAATTTATAATGTTATTATTTTTAAATATATTTTTTATTTTAACTTTATTTGTTATATATTAACAATCTTTTTATTATTAAAAACTTTAATTTAATATATATATATTACTTAATTATATATTTTTATAATAATTAAGCTTTGAAAATGAAAAAAGTATCAAAATTTATTATTAAGACCATTGATTCAGTATGTAAATTTAAATAAGTACACTAATTTATCCAAAAATTACTATCTGGAAAAATTGTGTTATTTTATGTCCGGGCTTAAAAAAAATAAGTTTCCAACCGAATAAAAGAAAACACGAGAGGCTCCCAAAATCAAAACCCAACTAACATTGACTCTCCACACTGCACTCATGTAACATCAGTTGGCCAACACCACCACCAACTGCCAAAAATAAAATCCCAACCAAAACCCCACATTTCCTATATAAATCTTGCTACCAAATTTCAAACAAATAAAACCAACAACAAAAACTCAAACCATGGCTACACCACTCGTTCTAGCAGTTTTCATGGCAGTTATGGCAGTTGATCACATTTCAGCCACCAATTCTTCACTCGTCACCTTCATTTTCGGCGATTCTTTAACAGAAGTGGGCAACAATAATTACTTACAATTCTCTCTAGCTAGATCAGATTTCCCATTTTATGGGATCGATTATGCCGACAAAAAACCCACCGGTCGGTTCAGTAATGGCCGAACGATCGGTGATATCATATGTACGTAAACTTGTTTTTCTATACAACTTTACCTTTTTCTTGATTCTAACAACCAACTTTAAATACATTTAATATCTAACGATTGAATTAAAGATGAACGTTAATTCTAACTTGTTATTATTTATTCGTACCAAAAAAATGTTTATCATACAGAGCAAATCAAATGATACTATATTCTTAGTGGAAGGGGTGAAATGTAAAGTGTGGTAAAAATAAATGAAGGACATAATTAACTTTTGGAATGTAATTATTTTGTATGGGTAAAAATTATTCGGTATCAACTCCATTCTTAATAATTTTTTAATTCCATTGCAGCTGAGAAGCTCGGAATCCCATCTCCGCCGCCTTATCTTTCATTAAATCCGAACGATGATGCGATCTTGAAAGGGGTTAACTATGCATCTGGTGGAGCTGGGATTCTTAATGACACAGGGCTCTATTTTGTAAGATTTAATTTGTATATATGAATGTTATTGTTCTGTTTTTTTTTTTTTAATAAATTTTCACACCACATCTTTTGATGTTATACAAATATTACTGCAAACTGTACAAACATATTAAACAACTAATGTGATGTATATGTTAAAATGTGTGGTGTAAAAGCATCACCCTTTTTTGTTGTTTTTCTGGGACTAATTTGTTGTTAAACAGATACAAAGAATGTCATTTGACGATCAAATAAATTACTTTGAGAACACCACAAAGGTGATCAAAGCCAAATTAGGAGAACAAGGTGCTAATAGTCTTTTAAATGAGGCCATTTACTTCATTGGAATCGGTAAGAATGTGATCAAAAGGATAAAAAAGAACATAGAATTTTGTGATGGTTTAATGAGATAACAAGTTTATATTTCAGATTTCGATCTTTTAACAGGTAGCAACGATTACATCAACAACTTCTTGCAACCATTTTTACCCGACGGTCAACAGTACACCCACGACGAGTTTTTAGGGGTTCTAAACTTGAAATTAGCCGAACAATTTACGGTAAGCGTGTAAATTTTTGTTATGTTATTATTAAAATTTAATGTGGATTTTATTTTTGGTGGCAAAAGAGGCTTTACTCGCTTGGTGCACGAAAGATGATATTTCATGGACTTGGACCTCTTGGATGCATTCCTTCACAACGAGCAAAATCAACTAATAATCAGTGTTTACATCAAGTAAACAATTGGGTGCTTCAATTCAACTCGAAAGTACAAAAAATGGTAAATGTTTTAAATGTCGAGCTCAAAAACGCACAACTTACGTTCGCGGATACTTATCAAGATGTTCTAGAGTTGGTTGACAACCCTTGTAAATATGGTAAGTCATGTTTATACTATCTCCAATTTCATAGTTTTCGAGGAAAAATATTAAACAGTATATTAAGATAAATTAAAGTTGATAGTGAAAAATGAGTTTCAATTCTTTTAAATAAAGTGATATTAATGATGTTTAAAATTAAAAATAATGATAAAATTTTCACTATATTAAAACTGATACTTAGCGAAGATGGCGTCCTATTTTTTTCATACCAAATAAGGTAAATATTAAAGTATATCTTATTGCATACTTATTTTAAATCACTAACAAATAGAAAGTATATTACTACGGAGATGGTACAAAAGTTCCTAGATTTCTAGTGTTGATAAAATTGTTATTTAGTGACATATAGAAAAAATGTCACTAAAAGTCGATAAAGATGTCAGAAAAGTAAATTTCCAAATATTACGTGCGTTGGATTTTCAGGTTTCAAGGTGTCCAACACGTCATGTTGCAGAGTCGGTACAACTGTTGGAGGACTATGCTTATCAAATGCACATGTTTGTGATAATCGCGACGAATACGTATTTTGGGACGCTTTTCATCCATCTGATGCTGCAAATGTGGTTTTGGCCGATCGTTTCTTTTTGAAACTATTTGCTACTCCTAATAGTTCGACACCTGCCCCACCGAACCATAAGGGCTAAAAGTAAATGATGTTTTGTAACCTTTTTTTATATGAAATCAGTCACATTTTAACGTATTAATGGCGCCCAATAAATAAGGACACTTTACATGTACACGCAATATATTCCCAATTTATGGTGCTTGTTTTAAGTTATTAATTAAGGTTCTTATCAGTGAAATGATAAATCCTGTCTTAAGTGAAAAAAAATTATGCTTGTAAGTTAATATTGTTTTTAGTTAATATTGTGGCCATGTATCTCTCACGTAGTCTTGTCGTCATTCTAATTAGAGAAATATCATATGTAATTCACTAATTTGTTTTTCATGATGTCCTTGTATTTTGACACTTGTTTTCGTCAACTGAATAGACACATAAGTAGACACAACTAATAGATTTATGTATGAAAATATTATAGATGTCTTTAAATATAAAACAAAAATATTAATTTATTTTGGGTTTTGTTAACAACAAACCTTAAATGTCTTAAAAAAGATATTATAAATGCATAAAAGGTATATATTTTAGTTATTGGAATTAGTTAGTTCCACATGTCTTTAACATCTTTTCATTTCCATTTTATTTTCAAAAAAAGTAGTTGGTGTGGTACAAGTTCTGAATTCATGATTTATATCCTGATGATTAAGAGATGAGTGAGTCATCTTCCTTGATGACAGTTTTTACGCATGTCAAACCTTCTCCAAAAAACATCTTGAATGTATGAGTCACCTGCTCTAATAAGAACAAGCGCAACTATTTCCACGGTTCCAAGTAATTTTAGTCAAACCATTCGAATTGTTATTAAATGGTAATTTGTTTTATGCAAGCTATGAGTACCAACTTTTTAACTATGATACAAGGATCTAACCAAATACTCATGTGTATGCATTTGTTCATAGCCTGTTTGGAAGAGTAACTTACTTCACCCATTATTTAGGTACTAACAACATAATTGCAATGCAGCAACCGTTACCCTATAACCAGGGCTGGCCCTGAGTTTGTCAGGACCCTTTGCGAAAGTTGTTTTTAAAGCCCATCGTAATTGTAAAAATAAACATCAATACAAAAAGTAATACACGTCATAACCTACTTTTATATGAATCACACTTTGTATATAAATTTTGGAGTTAAATGCAAGAATGGTCCCTATGGTTTGGCCAAATTGCATGTATGGTACTTGTACTTCATTAAGTGCAGGCGCAGTACCCAAAGTATGCTTTTTTTGCACGCATGGTCCTTCCCCCTAACTCTATTAGATTTGAGTCGTTAGTTAGGGGCAATTTGGTCATTTGACATGTACAGTCCCACATACTCCAATCCTGTGTTCGTCTTCTTCAATCCCTCACCTGAACACAAAACACACACATCTTCTAACAGAAATCTTCTCAAAAAATACCTTTAATAAACTGCTTCTTATTAAAAGCCCTAATTAGAGGAGGGTTTTTGGTGTTTGAAGGAAGCCATGGCAGAGCTCGTTAGCAAGGTAAAACCACCGGTGTTGCCTTCCAATCAAAATCTCCAACGCGGTGGTGGTTCATCATCATCTTCTTCGTCGGTATTCTGTTCGCTGGTCGTCGGAAGTTGCTCTCTGATATTCTCTCGCAAGAAGTTGCACGCCGGAGCTCTGGCAGTCCCTTAACAACCCCACCCAACCCCACCCGACGCTCATATCTTTCTTTAAGATCGCGAACTCATCCTTGATTTTCCGTTCAGGCAAGATCTCGGCCGTTCAGGCCATATCTCCACCCCTTTCTTAACCTCAAATCTCCGGCGACTTCCATATCTCGTTCCGTCCCTTTCTTAAAACATCAATTTCTGGCATCTAGATCATCGATTCAACTGCGACGATGAAGACATAATTGTTGGTGATGGCGCGGAGGGAGGAACAGACGGAGAAAGCGATGAAGAATTGTGGATTCGTTAGTTTGAGATTTCATTAATTTTAGGATTCTTAGTTTGAGGATATGTAATTTAATTTGAGGATTCTTTAATTTGTGGATCCTTAGTTTGAGAATTTTTTTCGTCAGTTTGAGGATTCGTAGATTTAAGGATTCTTAGTTTGAAGATTTGTTTGATAATTTGAGGATTCTTAGTTTTTGGCTTGTGATTTAGGGTTCATATGATTTCAAGAAGGAAATTGGGGAAGATGATACAGAGAAAGGGTATTATTGTTGGAGTATGTGGGAATGTACATGTCAAATGACCAAATTGCCCCTAACTAACGGCTTAAATCTAACAGAGTTAGAGGGGAAGGACCATGCGTGCAAAAAAAGGCATACTTTGGGTACTGCGTCTGCACTTAATGAAGTACAAGGAGCATACGTGCAATTTGGCCAAACCACGGGGACCATTCTTAACTCTAAATTTTGTTAATGTAAATATTATAATATTACATATAAATTATAATTTTTTCTATTTTAGCCCCTAAATTTAAAAATGGGCCATAGTCCCAAGCCTATGATATATGTGCTCAAGTCTTAATAAGCAAAATAAGCAAAACTTGGTTGAAAGATTTTCAAGACTTAATAATTAGGAAAGTCCCAAATCTTGTATAGATAAATCAAGAAATTATGAATTTTCAATGTTACTCATTTATTAAAATTTAAAAAAGAAACATAACTTGGGCGAGCTATACAATGAAAGCAGAAGATATATATTGCGTTACAATTTGTTAGAGCTATACAATGAGTTACTGACTTCGTTAGCAATTGTGAGAGCTTGAATAAGATTAATATACATGAGAAATGTTCAAGGTAGTCCATTAATTTTATCTAGTCCCAAGGGACATTTATTAGCCCTTGGATCAAGAAAAATTAATGGTCAAGATCAAGATTCAAAACCACCACCACCACTACAAGCACATGTGCTTCTCCGGCGGCCGGAGACGGCGGCCGGCGGCGGCAGGCCGGCGGCGGCGGACGGTGGCGGACGGCGGCGATGGGCGGCGGACGGCGGCGATGGGCGGCGGTCGGCGGCGGCGGACGGCGGCCGGAGGTGGCCGCTGGCGGTGGTGACCGGTGGTGGTAGTCATGACTGGAAGCACATGTGCTTCGTGACTTGTTTTGATATTTTTTTTTTTTCGTGTAGTGAAGCACATGTGCTTCATAACGTCAAGCACATGTGCTTCGTGACTTGTTTTGATTTTTTTTCCCGTGTAGTGAAGCACATGTGCTTCATAACGTCAAGCACATGTGCTTCGTGACTTGTTTTGATATTTTTTTTCGTGTAGTGAAGCACATGTGCTTCATAACGTCAAGCACATGTGCTTCATGACTTGTTTTGATTTTTTTTTTCGTGTAGTGAAGCACATGTGCTTCATAACGTCAAGCACATGTGCTTCGTGACTTGTTTTGATTTTTTTCCCGTGTAGTGAAACACATGTGCTTCATAACGTCAAGCACATGTGCTTCGTGACTTGTTTTGATTTTTTTCCCGTGTAGTGAAGCACATGTGCTTCATAACGTCAAGCACATGTGCTTCGTGACTTGTTTTGATATTTTTTTTTCGTGTAGTGAAGCACATGTGCTTCATAACGTCAAGCCCATGTGCTTCGTGACTTGATTTGATTTTTTTCCCGTGTAGTGAAGCACATGTGCTTCATAACGTCAAGCACATGTGCTTCGTGACTTGTTTTGATGTAGTGAAGCACATGTGCTTCATAACGTCAAGCACATGTGCTTCGTGACTTGTTTTGATTTTTTTCCCGTGTAGTGAAGCACATGTGCTTCATAACGTCAAGCACATGTGCTTCGTGACTTGTTTTGATATTTTTTTTTCGTGTAGTGAAGCACATGAGCTTCGTGAAGCACATGTTTTTAGTGACTTGAAGCACATGTGCTTCGTGACCTGAAGCATATGTGCTTCGAAGTAATATGTTGTATTTGGTGAAGCACATGTGCTTGGATACATCAATACTACCACCACCCCCATTAGCACCAGCACCTTCACCGTCAGCCACCACCACCACCGCCGGCCGCCGGCCGCCGCCGCCGGCCACCGGCGGCGGACGGCGGCGGACGGCGGCGGATGGCGGCGATCGGCGGTGGTCGGCGGCGGCGGCCGGCGGCGGCCGGCGGCCGGAGGTGGCGGCCGGCGGTGGTTGTAGGTGGGGGATTTGATCTTGTCCATCTTGATCCAATGGCTAGGATTTGTCCCTTGGGACTAGACAAATCCTTTGGACTTCCTAGAATGCAACTCTAATATACATATTAGATATTCCCATTCCTGCAAACAAACATACAACTTTTTTCTAGATGGTATTACTTTAGCGGTTACTAATTATCGGGGAATATATCAATGAATATAATAAACACAGCTGGTAGACAGAAAATTAAGTACTTAAATTAAAGGTGAAGTAACGAATGTAACTATTTCTTTGTACAAATATCCATTCTATATCATGATCCCATGGATCCCAGATAAGTTCCACAAAAATCCTAATGACCGTTGTAAAAATATGTAACAAATAAATATAAAAAGTATCTGGCCTGTTACAGTAAGAAAACGAAAGTTTATACATTTACAAAAAAAAAAAAACACTAGTTTAAACTTGCTGGAAGAAAAGTAAAGCTTCCATTGATCTAAAAATTATAGCTGTGGACATATTAAAAAAAGCAATCTGCTAAGATTACGATTTCTGGCTAATTATATTAAAGAAGCTCTTCTCAATATTATCATGAAACAACTGCAATTTTACATTTAGAAGTGAGCCTACTTAATACGCCAATTAGACGACCTTAGTTCAATTAAATGTTTAATAAAAAATTATCGAATAAAGATTTCTGTTTCTATAAACTTATCATAAACAAATCATAAAACAAGGCAATTTCAACTAAAACCAGAATTCTCAATGAATTGACACGAAATAAGAAAAAAACAATATTATCAGGGATTCAGACATCCAAGGAAGGAATAAAGCAGCATAAACTCTCAAGCCTGGCGAAGGCGAAAGTTCTTAGGCGGCCACTGCGAATGTCTCTGAGAAACAAGCCTTAATTTTAGCATCATTATCCCCATTAATCAATTACTAATTAGATATTAAATCAAAATTGAAAACAATATATTAATTAAATTAACAAAATAGTGCCTCAGACATCCAAGGAAGGATAAAACAGCATAATCTCTCAAGCCCGGCGAAAGGCGAAAGATCTTAGGCGGCCACTGCGAATGTCTCTGAGAAACAAGCCTTAAAACTTATCATCATCGGCACAGAAATTGGAAATTCAAAATTCAATTTTATGGAAAATAAACAAAATTATTTGGTCTCAGATAAAGGCCAAGGTTTTCCACATGAGAAACATATTATATGAATGAATACTAACTGAATTTAAGTAAAAAGTATAACAGAATCCACATCTAATGCATCGTTAAACACAATAAAGGTGGATTAAGAACTTTTAACCTAAATCCGGCCATTTTCAAACATATCAGTCTCTCTTCGGTGTGGTTAAAGCAAAATGAATCATCATTGAGCAAAAACTGAACAGCGGTTATGAAACTAAAATATGATACGTAAAATTTAATACTTGTTGAACCTACGAGAAAAAGCAAAAATCCACTGAATAAATAGGAACCTGCATGTCCATGAGGCTCTGATCTAACGAATTGATTTTGCAACTTTACGAATTCCATCTGATATCGAGAAAACAGATGTGATGATCGCTGTTGCATCCAGTGAAACTTAAAATTAAACACCGAATTGCAAATTGAAAACAAAACGTAAATCTCAGGAGAATCGATTGAAACCAGAATGTAAAACTAATCGATTGATTGAGACTAGCGGTGAGGTTTGTTGAGACTGGAATTAGAGACGAACGTTTATAAGTAGGAGGCGTTAGGGTTTTGGTAGGGTTCAAACACCAGCCCATCAAAGCCCAATCAGATCTTGGGTTTGTGTTATACAAATTCAAACATGATAATTTTGAATTCAATTAAGGATTTTGATAATGAGTTTTGATAATGACAGCCTTTAAGGGCTGTCATAAGACATGTATAAAAACCTTGTATATTTATCCGTAACCAATACCTGAATTTTAGGAACTACCCCCTCCATAAATTAATGTACAATTTATTATGCACTTAATGACAGCCCTAAGGGCTGTCATTATCAAAACCCTAATAATATTTAGGTTGTTTTTAAATGTATCAAAGTTATATAATAAAGATAGTTCTTAAGATTAAGAAGTTTGTTATAGTTAGATGTATAGGTTTATGATGCATGTCTTATGACAGCCATAATGAAATTCATTATCAAAACTCTTCAATTAATAAGCCGGAAAATAGTACATTCACGTAGAAAGTGGCTTCTAACTAAAAATAACTAACAATTGTTATAATTTGAATGGTCAGGAGAATGTTCAGAAATAGTCACAGCAATGATTAGGGTTCGTATATCACACTAGCAATGCTCAGCACCCTGAAAGGAAGTCATATAATGTTAATACTCTTTCAAAAAAATATGTGTTTAAATATATTGAACAAATTTTCCTATTTAATATTTATCATCCTTAATCACTTTATTCCTTATTAGTGTGATGGTTATTTGCAAGGTTCTAAAAAACGTGACATAGTGTCGTCAAGACATGAGGCGCGACATTAACGTTACGAAACAGATCATGGCGGCTAGGCGTGGCGTGAGATAAGGCGCGTCTTATGACGAGTTTTTTGTAAGGCGGCTGGAAAAATTAAAATATAAAAAAATAATAATGACATATATAATTTTAAATATAGATGTAACACTTTTTGTGAACTTTATATATGTTTTTTTATATAAATCAATATATATATAATTTTTTTTAATTTGATATATATATAAATTAAATAAAAAATTCGTCGCGTTAAGTCACGCCTTGAAAAACGTCAAGTTCGCCATGACTTGAGGCTTGAAGGTGCCGCCACGTCACGCTTACGCTTTCAGGAACCTTGGTTATTTGTCAAAAAGACTAGAATAACAATTTTTCTGTGTAGATGTCAAAAGTAATCAAATAAACCGGTTAAAGACACCCTTGCTCTAAAAGTATTTTGGAAATGAAGCCTCAAGTTTTATGTGAATATAACAAAGCTGATCCGAATAAGGCATATCATTAAACATAATGAAAATAACACAATACATAGAAGAATTGTTTATAATGTAGGCAATAACTAATCGATAGCAAGGACAAGTTGCGAAAGCTGAGATGATCAAATAAATATTTTGGGTCTCTGGGAAATTTGTGTAGATCTTTCGTGTGTAGTCTTAAAGTCAAAGGAATATGAAAGTTTGGCGTCTCAATTGGGAGTCGCGAATGAAGAATGGATCTTTTGATTTGCGCGAAAAGACGAAAAAGTTAGTCATGCTGACCAACGTACTCTATAAGGTACTGTTGATGCTAGTAAAACTCTTGTGTTAATGTGTTAATTCTATACTTTATTTCTTGTCTAAATGAAGAATAGGTTGTTAATTTTGATCCAAATTAAGTCAGTATATATATATATATATATATATATATATATATATATATATATATATATATATATATATATATATATATATATGTAGAAGATTAATTTATATTGTATTTCTTGTCTAAAATCTTGACCGTATCAAAAATTCCAACCATACATATAACTACTTAAATAAGTCAACGAATTTCTAAAATAATGATATTGCTTTCCATTAAATAATTTTATTTATTTTATTACTTATTTGATTAATATTGGTCTACATCAATATTAAGATTTAGTAGGAAACTATGATTTTTTTCTAAAACTATATATACATGCATTATGCAAGCGCAACTTGCAATATACAAATCAATAATCCAACCAAGACATCAAATCACAGTTTTATAAATCCCTCCTTTTTTCAGAAAGCCATCAATCGATCTGTCAATCTAATAATATTAATGATGACAAAAACATTCCTCCTTTTCCTCCTCTTATTGTCCTTAATCAAACATTCAACAACAGCGTCTATTAATGCTCAAAATCATCTTCAACGAGGTTCTTCCTTATCTGTTGATGATGATAATCCACGTGTCATAATGTCCCCAGACAAATCCTTCACATGTGGCTTCTATAATTTTGATCAAACCAATGCTTACTGGTTTGCAATCTGGTTCACGAACTCCAAAGACCGAACCGTGGTCTGGACGGCTAACCGTAACACACCGGTCAACGGTCATGGCTCAAAGGTCGCGTTTAGAAATGGAGCCATGGTTCTAACCGATTTGGATGGCATGATCGTGTGGGAGACCAACACAAGTTCAACAGATGCAAATCGGGCCGTGTTGCTTAATACGGGTAATCTTGTGTTAAGGAATAGAAAGGGTATTGTTCTTTGGCAAAGTTTTGATTATCCAACTGATACTCTTTTACCTTCTCAAACCCTAACAAAGAGTAAAAGCTTGATTTCTACTACCAAAAAATCAAGTTTTGAAACCGGGTATTATGGTTTGAGTTTTAACAGTATCAATGTTTTAACGCTCATTTACGATGGCCCGGAAATATCGAGTGTGTATTGGCCGAGTCCTAATCCTAGTTTTAATGTTTTTTCTTTTGGAAGGACTTCTTATAACAGTAGTAGAATCGCGTCATTTAATGATTTTGGTATGTTTAATTCAAGTGATGGGTGGTATTTTAGTGCTTCCGATTTCGGATTAGGGATCAAAAGAAGGCTAACAATTGATTATGATGGTAATTTACGAATTTATAGTTTGAATAAATCGAGTGGATTGTGGTCGATTTCATGGCAAGCGATTGCACAACCATGTAATGTTCATGGAATTTGTGGAAGAAACGGGATTTGTGTTCATGGAGCAAAACCGCAATGTTCATGCCCACCCGGTTATAACCCGAATGACCCTACTGATTTAAGTCAAGGTTGTAAGGCTAGTTACAACAAACCAACTTGTGTAAATTCAAGAAATTTCGAATTTCTTGAACTTTTGAACACGGATTACTACAGGTTTGATCTGAATTATTCGTCACTGGTTTCGTTTGAAGCTTGTAAGGAAATTTGTTTAGGAGATTGTAGATGTGAAGGGTTTAGTTATAGGATAACAGGTGAAGGTTTTTGCTTCACTAAAAGTGCACTCTTTAATGGCTTACGTTATCCTAATTTTCCGGGAACCATCTATTTAAAAGTACCAATCGACATGAAAAACATCGAATCAACTTCATCAAATTCGTCATTTGGTACCGATTCTTTAGCCACGTGTCAAGATCGCGCAACAATTATGGTGGGTTCTCCATCTATGTATGCATCATCCAATAAGAAAGTGAAATGGGTTTATCTTTACTCGTTTGCTTCAGCCACCGGTGTGGTTGAATTTTTCATTATCTTATTAGGTTGGTGGCTTTTTTATGGAAAAAACTCGTTTGTAACCAATTTAGAAGACGGTTATCGTATGATATCGAGTCGATTTAGGGGTTTCACTTATCAAGAATTGAAAAAGGCGACAGAAAACTTCAAAACGGAAATCGGGCGGGGTGGGTCCGGGGTCGTTTATAAAGGGGTTCTTGAAGATGAACGTGTGGTTGCTGTGAAAAGACTCGTGGATGTTAGTGAAGGAGGTGGTGAGTTTTGGGCGGAAGTTAGTTCAATTGGTAAAATCAATCACATGAATCTAGTAAGAATGTGGGGATTTTGCTCACAAAAACAAAATAAGCTTCTAGTTTACGAGTATGTAGAAAATCATTCTCTTGATCGGAAATTGTTCTCATCATCATCATCATCATCATCATCGAGTTTTCTTCAATGGAATGAAAGATTTAAAGTAGCTATCGGTATAGCAAAAGGTTTGGCTTATTTACACCACGAGTGTTTAGAATGGGTGATTCATTGTGACGTGAAACCAGAAAACATTCTTTTAGACAGTTTATTTGAACCAAAGATTGCGGATTTTGGTTTAGCAAAGTTGTCACAACGAGGTGGACAAAACTCAGAGTTCACTAGAATTAGAGGGACAAAAGGATACATGGCTCCCGAATGGGCTTCTAACTTGCCTATAACAGCAAAAGTTGATGTGTATAGTTATGGTGTTGTGGTTTTAGAATTGGTGAAAGGAATTCGGCTTTCAAATATGATTGTGAATGAAGGATACGAGGAAGAATCGGAGCTCGTCAGGTTTTTAAAGGTGGCAAAAAGTAAGATTTTAGAAGAAAATTGTTCATGCATTGAAGATGTTATTGATCCGAGATTGGGAGGGTTGTTTAGTAGGAATCAGGCTGTGAAACTTGTTGAAATTGGTGTTAGTTGTGTGGAGGAAGACAGAAATAAAAGGCCAACAATGGATTCAGTAGTTCAACTTCTAATTGATTGTGAATGAAAAAACTAATTTTTAGCACCATGATTTATATGCATGCAAATCAGCACTGTAAGTATCATTCATGAGTTCATGAGTACATGATCTCTACATCCGGGTAGATGTATGACTGTATATCTTACCTTCCCTATAACTATCATTTGAAAGGATTGAGTAATGTTGTTGTAGTATTGTGTATTCATGAGTACATGACTATTATAATCACAAATTCACTATGATTACAAAAAGTTTATCGTGTTCTATCCACCTTAATCTAAACAAGATTATAACCATTGACGACAGTGTTCTCAAAGTCTACACGCGGTTTTAAGCCGCTTCAATTGGCAACTTCTTGTTGGAACTACATTTCAAGTAAATAAAAGAAATGAAGCAGGATTAATAACTTAAGCAGCCTATTTTCCTAATTTCACCAAGCTAATTCAGTCTAATTCAAAAACTACTTGTGATCAAATTAAAGTCAACTTGTATCATTTGCATCCCAATCGTTTTGAATCCAGCCTCAAATAATTATGCATAATTTACAGGCATAATCTAAAACAATTACAACTTAATATGTTGAATGAAGTAAGGAACTGTGAAATTCCTCATCTGCTTAATCACTGCTTATGCGTTTAAGAACCAAAACATAACTAGACTGCAAATCTCCACTGAACTCACTTCAAAACTTACAAGTTTCAACAAGTGGATCATAAATAGGCCTTTCATCGGGCAAATAAATTCAAACACTAATAATTCAAACAACGTGACATATAACGAAAAAAAGAAAAGAAAATGTATATCAGCTTAACAAGTCAAATCGATTTCATTTGCCATAGTAACATGATCGTAGAAAAAAACATTTAAACAGTACTCGTAGAATTCACCAAGCCTCAAATTCCAATACTATTCAACAATGATAGGTACTCATATAAAACACAGACTGAGTCGATTAGTAAAACCTAATCAGATCCAGATTCAAAATAGAACTTACTTACTTACTCCTTGTTCTTCAACTTCTCAATTCGCTGATTGAGCTGGTCAACACGAATAACAAGCTTCGTGACAGAGTACAAGATCCAGTAAAACACAAGCGCAGCTGCAATAAGCAAAGCGTTACGCTGACTCTTCATGATTGATTTCTGGTGTCGGAGGTGTTCCGATGGCGAGCAATTCTCTGATTCGCAGCTAGGCCTGGTTTCGTACTTCCAGTAGATGTCCGCTAACAGGAAGAGGCAAAACGGTACGACAGAAAGGAAGGGCTTGAGGAGACTAGTTGTGACGGAGATCAGACCTTTTCGGAGTGAACCGAGGCCGGGGAGAGTTAGGAGGATGATCATGACGGCTTCAGCAGCGGCGGCGTAGCCTAGAACCACCCATTCTAACGCCATTGTTGACGGATTGTTGAGAAATTGAAGGAAGAAAAGGTGGGTTTTTGATGGGGTTAGGTAGATTAGCAAACAAGTAAAGGATGAATGCGCAACGACGGAAAAGTATATGTGCATCAGGGACTCGGGGTCAAATTAACTACGCGAATCTACTAATGACGTCATAATGACAATTTATTTTTCGGTTTATTAAAAAACGGGTGAATTACAATTCGCATTTCTCGATTCATTTCCTATTATAATTTAGGAAAATGCTAACCATTGCCCTTAGGGCAATATTTAAGAAATTTTTATTGGCTTTAAATCATTGTACATTAACTAATAAAAAACCACTCCCATGCATTTTAATAACCACCTTTGATTAGTTATGCATCATTAATTGTACAAAAACCACTTTATCCATTCTTAACCATTGCCCTAAGGGCAATGGTTAGCAAATTCCTATAATTTATGGGTTTTGCTAACTAGTGCCTTAGGGCAATGGTTAAGAACAACTAAAATAGTGAAATTTAGGGGGTGGTTTTTTATGTAATTAATTGTACACAATTTTAAGCATTGAATTTTTTTAACTATTGCATTAAGGACACTTACTAGCATTTCTCATAATTTATTAATTTAATTACTTTTTCTCTCTTTTCGTTTTATTAGTTTTTTCTCCCATAGTTGAAACAAAGGTTCTGAAAAACATAAGCATTGACAGAACATGACGTATTTCAAAAAAATTTATAGGAGTACTCCCAAGTTCTCATATCATTTGGACACAAGGTTTTATGATATGGTTAGTGGTGAGTTCCTTGGTAATACTTTTGATTAAAATATAAGGTTAGATTGAAGAGATAAAATGTTTTAGTGGTTGAATCATTGGTAATCATATTATTTTATTAAATGGACTCCTCAAATTTGAGAAATTGAAATTTTTTCATGGGACAAATTTTTAAGGAGAATTAAAAAAATTTTGTGGGATGGAGGGAGTATTATTTATATCAAGTTCATGAAATATTATGAATCTATTGATTTATACAATAATTCATATATAACAAGTTAAGAAAAAGTTTTAAATCTAAATTTATAATTATATATGTGGTATTTTTTTTCCAAATTTCATAGCGGATGACAAAAAACGTCGCGATATGGCGTGCTTTATGCTGCCTTATCGCGTCTTATCTTACATTGTGCCTAACACCACAACCATGGACTATTTCATAACGTTACTACATCATGTTCGCACCTCACCTTGACACGTTTTGTAACATACGTGTTTTTAAATTCAAGAAATTTATTTGTTAAGTCTTTTATTAGTTGATAAATGATAGGAATTAAGTCTGGATAATTAAATTTTCGATGAAAAATCTGTGTTTTGCGTATTGGATTAAGTGGTATAAGTTAAAAAGGAAGAAAAATCGAAAATGCAGCATTTTAGGGAGATAGCGGCGCTATCTTAGAGATAGCGGCACTATCTTGTGCAATTAGAACAGCCACTCATTATAGCGATGGGTAAAACGCGAAAAATTTGGGAGATAGCGGCTCTATCTTGAAGATAGAGGCGCTAAAAAGCAAGGGGAGGCAAGATAGCGGCGCTATCTTGAAGATAGCGGCGCTATCTTGTGCAGATTAGGCATAAAATCGGGATTTTTCCCCATTTCAGCCCAAATAACCTCTAGAACTTTCTCTTCTCGGTGTTGGGCGATTTTGGACGATATTTGGTGCTTTTGGGCAGATTATAGCTAGAAATCAAAGGATTTTCATCTATTGTATTGATAATTAAGGTAAACATCATCCCTATCACCATGCATATGTATAAATTGATGTATTGAGTTAGTAGGTCATGAACCCTAGTTAGGGTTTGAGTTATGGAACTGAAATTGATGATTGTAGACTATGTATAACTGATATTGAACTAGGAAATTAGAAGTTAGCATGTGATTATGCACTAGATGTATAGTTAGAAGTTTAGGGTTTTGGGGTTAATCACCAATTTTGGGAATTGGTGATTAAGGGTCATACTAGTTGTGATTTTGAGCTTGTATATTGAATGAGATAAGTATAATTGTGATAGGTAAACAATTGGGGAAATTGTGGTGATTGTATCAATCGGTGACAATAGAATTTGACTAAAGGAAGTACTTGGCTCGTATTGGCAATTGCTTAATCCCAGGTGAGTTCATTATGTGCAATGTGTATACTTTTAATTATATATGTACAACGTGGCTAAATAGTGTTCCTTTCGATTGAATGACTTGTGTTTTGCTTTGGACATTGAAACCACCTTGTTGAACCGTAACATTTCCTTGACCCGTTTGAGTGGAATGCCTTGAGTGATAATTCATTTCGTGAGGACCCATGGCGGTCCGAGTATTACTTCGTGTAATATGTCGGGCGGTAGACGTGGGAGTACCTGGCGGAGGAGTGGTATGGACCGTGGTGGTGAAGCTGGATCTTGGACTCATTTAGGGGTGCCTTGATCACCTTCATCGGCCTCATTCCCTAATGGCCTAAGAGGGAATGACGCACTTTGTTGAATCCGGAATTATACTTTGATCATTGTTGACCCGATATTGATATGTGATGCATTGTGGCGATATTCTTGTGATAACTCGGTACTTGGACCCGTTGATATTTGTTTGTTCATTTATGTTGATTTATATAATTATTTAGTATAACATTATGCATTGTGGAACTCACTAAGCTTTTATAGCTTACCCGTTTAGTTGTCATCATTTTTCAGGAGTAGATAAAGGCAAGGGCAAGTGTGAGTAGGTACTTGAAGATTGATTTGCTTGAAGCTTGAAGAAAGCTTCTCTTTTGGTTAGACTTGTAGTATTTGTACATTCATGTTTTTGGGTTGATTAGTTGGTTTGTATCCGGTTTAGTAGTTGGTCTTTTGGAATGTGTATGGATTTGGTTTAGTACTTTTAAACTTGTATTTTGGTTAATTTTGAAAGGTTTGTTGTAAATGGGTTAAAAGTGGTCATTTTTGGTTTCGGTCCTTACAATATGGTATCAGAGCATTGGTTTGAGTGAACTAGGTATCATTGTGGTACTAGACTCAAACTTAGGCATTGATGGTATAGTGTATAGGCTAAGAGTTTAGGTCGGATACAAACCATAGGTTGGATATGTAATTGTGGGTCAATAGAAATGCTAGGGTGAGTGTTATTTAATTCCTTCGTTATATTCTTAAATTTCAGCTAGGGATGGATCAAGGAAGTAGTAACAGTAATAATGATGGCTCAAGAAGTGCGGAGCGTCCCGAATTAAGCCCCTCGGTTCCTCGAACCCAAGGAACGAACCCTAGTAATCATGAAGAAGAGGAAGTGGTATCTCCGAGGGAAGAAAGGTTAATGAATAGAATGGCGGACATGGTCCAGGCAACCTTTGAACAATTTAGACGTGAGGAGAAAGAAAAGTTGAAGGAGAAAGAGAAAGTGGTTGATGAATCCTCAAGTAAGAAATCGGGTTCAGTCTCGTTTAAAACTTTCCGAAGTAGCGGGGCCACGGAATTCTCGGGTGTGTCAAACCCCGTGGAGGCGTTGTTATGGGTTGAAAATACGGAGAAGGTATTCCGTATCTCTCGTGTTGCCAAAGATGATCAAACGGTGTATGCCACCGCTATGTTTACCGGGAAGGCCTTAACTTGGTGGAATAACACGTTTAAGATATTGGACGAGGAAGAAAAAGATCACATGAGTTGGGATTCGTTCAAGGCCCGATTTCTTGAACAATATTGCCCAAGTGATATGAGAAGAAGGTTGGAGAAGGAGTTTTTAGAACTCAAGCAAGGAACTTTATCGGTAGATGAGTATGAAACTTCATTTAATCAAAAGGCCCAATTTGCCACAAAGTACATCCCGACCGAAGTTGAGAGGATTCAAATGTTTGTAGAAGGGTTTAGGTATGAAATCCAAGACTTTGTGAGCAACCGTGATATCCCGTCGTTTGCTAAGGCGGTGGAGTATGCTCGACGAAGAGAGCACGATTTGAGTCTTCGTGGAGGATTGACTCCCGAATCGAAACGTCAAAAAGTTGAACAAACTACTTCTTCCCCATCCGGTCGTTCCAATCGATTTACTCCTAACCGTCGAACCCAATCTCAAGGGTCATCTCGGCCTCGTGGCCAATCTCAATCGTTTTCTATTCAAGTAAGATTGAAATTAAAATTAAGTATCATGTTATGTTATGTTTATGAATTGTGTTTAACCATTGAAATACTTTAGTCGGATGCTAACCGAGATTGCCAATCCTGTGGCAAGAATCACCGAGGACGGTGTGCTAGTGATCGTGGACCTGTGAAGTGTTTTGGTCGTTTTGAGGAAGGTCACATTAAATCTAGGTGCCCAAACAAAGATGTGGTTTGTTTTGGTTGTGGATTGGTGGGTCATCGGAGACGTCAATGCCCTAACCCCTCAAATCGGGTTACAGAAAGCCGAGGTTCGGTACAACACCCACCGCGAGCAGGTGCTTCAGGTCAAAAGGAGGAGGTCCCCAAGGCGAGAAGTCGTGCCTTCCAGTTAACCCCGGAGGAAGCCCGGGAAGATCCCAATGTCGTTTCTGGTACATTTCTTGTTAATTCCCAACCCGCTCATATATTGTTTGATTCTGGAGCTTCTGATTCTTTCGTATCTGTGAAATTTGCTAAGTTGTTATCTGTGCTTCTATCTCCTTTGTTGAATCCATTTTGTGTTGATACTGCGGGTAGTGTGACTTTGGTAGCCGATCGTGTATTTAGGGATTGTTCGTTAGAGATAGATGATCATAAATTCTTAGTAGATCTAGTGTTGATAGATTTGCCAAATTTTGATATTATCATCGGGATGGATTGGATGTCGAAGTATCATGCCGATATCATGTGTTATGAGAAAATGATTAGAATTCCCGTACAAGGAAAAGAACCTTTGTATGTGTATGGTGATAGAAAATTGAAGAAAAGGCGGGTGATTTCTTTCTTGAAAGCTAGTAAGTTGATGTCTCATGGATGCTATTCCTATCTAGCTTATGTTCTTAACCCGGTTGTAGAAGTTAAGAAATCCGTGAAAGATGTTCCAATTGTTAATGAATTCCCGGATGTATTTCCCGAGGATTTACCCGGATTACCTCCCGATCGAGAGGTGGAATTTCGAATTGACCTTGTACCGGGTGTGGCTCCAATCGCCAAAACTCCTTATCGTTTAGCCCCGGCAGAAATGAAAGAAATCGTGAGTCAATTGCAAGAGTTGCATGATAAGGGGTTTATTCAACCGAGTGTGTCACCGTGGGGTGCACCAGTTTTATTCGTTAAAAAGAAAGACGGGACGATGCGGATGTGTATCGATTATAGAGAACTTAATAAGGTGACAATTAAGAACAAATATACGTTGCCTAGAATTGATGATCTTTTTGATCAATTGCAAGGTGCAAGTTATTTTTCTAAGATTGACTTGAGGTCCGGTTATCATCAGTTGAAGGTTTATAAAGAAGACGTACCAAAAACCGCATTCCGAACTAGATATGGGCATTATAAATTCTTAGTCATGCCCTTCGGTTTAACGAATGCTCCGGCCGCTTTTATGGATATGATGAATCGAGTATGTCGTCCTATGTTGGATAAGTCGGTTATTGTTTTTATCGACGACATTTTGGTATATTCTAAATCCAAAAGTGATCATGCATCGCACCTTCGTGAAATTCTTGATTTATTACGAAGAGAGAAATTGTATGCCAAGTTTTCCAAATGTGAATTTTGGTTGCGCCAAGTTCAATTCCTCGGTCATGTGGTATCAGGTGAAGGTATATCGGTCGATCCTTCCAAGATCGAGGCGATTAAGAATTGGGAAGTGCCTCGAAATGCTTCCGAGATCCGAAGTTTCTTAGGTCTTGCGGGTTATTACCTTCGATTCATTAAAGATTTCTCTCGTATTGCCGTGCCTCTCACAAGTCTTACTTGAAAAGATGTGAACTATGAATGGGGTGAGACACAAGAAAAAGCTTTTAGCATGTTAAAAGATTGTTTGACAAATGCTCCAATTTTGTCATTACCCGAGGGCGAAGAAGACTTCGTTGTATATAGTGATGCATCAAAAATGGGGCTCGGGTGTGTTCTCATGCAACGGGGAAAAGTCATTGCTTATGCTTCCCGTCAATTGAACGGGTATGAAAAGAATTACCCGACTCATGATCTTGAGTTATCCGCGGTAGTGTTTGCACTAAAAATTTGGCGACATTATTTGTATGGGACTAAGTTCCAACTCTTTACCGATCATAAGAGTCTCAAATATATATTTAGCCAACAATCGTTGAATATGCGACAACAACGTGCCATGGACCTCATAAAAGACTACAATTGTGAGATTTTGTATCATCCCGGTAAAGCTAACGTAGTGGCGGATGCTTTAAGTCGTAAGCCTTATCATTCGAGTATGTGTTATGCAATAACTACCACTACATTGAAGTTTATTATACTCGATGATCTCAAGAAGTGGCAAGATGAGGCGTTAAAACCCGAATATATTATGAAGGAAAGGATGGTGAATTATGAGAAAGATTTGGAAGTAGATGGTCGGGGTGTCAAAATTTTTAATAACCGATTATGGATACCGAGAATCGGAGATTTGAGAATTGATGTGTTAAAAGAGGCTCATAGTTCAAAATTCTCAATTCACCCGGGTATGAATAAAATGTACCATGATATGAGATTGGATTATTGGTGACCGGGAATGAAGAAGGATATCGGGAAGTTTGTACAAGAATGTAATGTTTGTGCACAAGTTAAAGCCGAACATCAGAAACCCTACGGGAGTTTGCAACCACTTAGCATTCCTGTTTGGAAATGGGAAGAAATTTCCATGGATTTAATCACCAAACTTCCGAGAACCGCTCGTCAACACGATTGTATTTGGGTGATTGTTGACCGTTTGACCAAAAGTGCGCATTTCCTTGCTATGAGGGAATCGGCACCGATGGATTCATGGGCACAAGTATATCTAGACGAGATAGTTGCTAGACATGGTGTCCCTTTGAAGATTGTATCGGATAGGAATTCTCGGTTTACTTCTAATTTTTGGAGAAGTATGCAAAAAGAGTTAGGATCGAAAGTAGCCCTTAGTACTGCTTATCATCCGCAGACTGACGGTCAAACCGAGAGGACGATTCAGACTTTAGAAGACATGCTTAGATCTTGTATATTAGAATTTGGTGGAAGTTGGGATAAGTATTTATCATTGGCCGAATTTTCTTACAACAACAGTTATCACTCTTCAATCAACATGGTACCATGTGAAGCATTGTACGGAAGAAAGTGTAGAACACCCTTGTGTTGGAGAGAGACCGGAGAAAAACTTTTGGTGGGACCCGAATTGATTCAAGATACTAATGATAAGATTCAAATAGTTCGGGAAAGAATGAAGACGGCTCAAGATCGTCAAAAATCGTATGCGGATAAAAGAAGAAAACCGATAGAGTTTGCGGTAAATGACTTTGTGATGTTAAAAGTTTCCCCATGGAAGGGTGTCATGAGATTTGGGAAGAAAGGTAAGTTAAGTCCTCGATTTATCGGCCCATTTAAGATCATAGAACGGGTCGGAAAGCAAGCTTACCGCCTTGAGTTACCGGAAGAGCTAGCGGGTATCCATAACGTGTTTCATGTTTGTTATTTAAGAAAGAGCCTTAGAGAACATGAGGAAACGGTACCGTTGACCGAAGTCAAAGTCAACGAGAAACTGAGGTACGTAGAGGAACCGGAAGAAATAGTTGACCAAAAGTCGGTCAATCTCAAAAATAAGGAAATTCAGTTAGTATTGGTGAAATGGAAACACCATAGAGGCCCGAATTGCACATGGGAAAGAAGAGATGATATGATTGAGAAGTATCCGTTCTTATTCAAATCAACATAATTTCGGGACGAAATTCTCAAAAGGAGGAGGTAATTGTAACATACGTGTTTTTAAATTCAAGAAATTTATTTGTTAAGTCTTTTATTAGTTGATAAATGATAGGAATTAAGTCTGGATAATTAAATTTTCGATGAAAAATCTGTGTTTTGCGTATTGGATTAAGTGGTATAAGTTAAAAAGGAAGAAAAATCAAAAATGCAGCATTTTAGGGAGATAGCGGCGCTATCTTAGTGATAGCGGCGCTATCTTGTGCAATTAGAACAGCCATTCATTATAGCGATGGGTAAAACGCAAAAAATTTGGGAGATAGCAGCTTTATCTTGAAGATAGAGGCGCTAAAAAGCAAGGGGAGGCAAGATAGCGTCGCTATCTTGAAGATAGCGGCGCTATCTTGTGCAGATTAGGCATAAAATCGGGATTTTTCCCCATTTCAGCCCAAATAACCTCTAGAACTTTCTCTTCTCGGTGTTGGGCGATTTTGGACGATATTTGGTGCTTTTGGGCAGATTATAGCTAGAAATCAAAGGATTTTCATCTATTGTATTGATAATTAAGGTAAAACATCATCCCTATCACCATGCATATGTATAAATTGATGTATTGAGTTAGTAGGTCATGAACCCTAGTTAGGGTTTGGGTTATGGAACTGAAATTGATGATTGTAGACTATGTATAACTAATATTGAACTAGGAAATTGGAAGTTAGCATGTGATTATGCACTAGATGTATAGTTAGAAATTTAGGGTTTTGGGGTTAATCACCAATTTTTGGAATTGGCGATTAAGGGTCATACTAGTTGTGATTTTGAGCTTGTATATTGAATGAGATAAGTATAATTGTGATAGGTAAACAATTGGGGAAATTGTGGTGATTGTATCAATCGGTGACAATGGAATTTGACTAAAGGAAGTACTTGGCTCGTATTGGCAATTGCTTAATCCCAGGTGAGTTCACTATGTGCAATGTGTATACTTTTAATTATATATGTACAACGTGGCTAAATAGTGTTCCTTTCGATTGAATGACTTGTGTTTTGCTTTGGACAATGAAACCACCTTGTTGAACCGTAACATTTCCTTGACCCGTTTGAGTGGAATGCCTTGAGTGATAATTCATTTCGTGAGGACCCATGGCGGTCCGAGTATTACTTCGTGTAATATGTCGGGCGGTGGACGCGGGAGTACCTGGCGGAGGAGTGGTATGGACCGTGGTGGTGAAGCTGGATCTTGGACTCATTTAGGGGTGCCTTGATCACCTTCATCGGCCTCATTCCCTAATGGCCTAAGAGGGAATGACGCACTTTGTTGAATCCAGAATTATACTTTGATCATTGTTGACCCGATATTGATATGTGATGCATTGTGGCGATATTCTTGTGATAACTCGGTACTTGGACCCGTTGATATTTGTTTGTTCATTTATGTTGATTTATATAATTATTTAGTATAACATTATGCATTGTGGAACTCACTAAGCTTTTATACCTTACCCGTTTAGTTGTCATTATTTTTCAGGAGTAGATAAAGGCAATGGCAAGTATGATTAGGTACTTGAAGATTGATTTGCTTGAAGCTTGAAGAAAGCTTCTCTTTTGGTTAGACTTGTAGTATTTGTACATTCATGTTTTTGGGTTGATTAGTTGGTTTGTATCTGGTTTAGTAGTTGGTCTTTTGGAATGTGTATGGATTTGGTTTAGTACTTTTAAACTTGTATTTTGGTTAATTTTGAAAGGTTTGTTGTAAATGGGTTAAAAGTGGTCATTTTTGGTTTCGGTCATTACACGTTTTTTAGAATCTTGGTTGAAACTAACAAAATTACATTCTAAGTTTTTTATATCTTTTAGGTATATTTACTCATATGTAAGCTTTTTTATCTCACGTGTGCAAATCAAATATTATTTTTTATAAAAATGAAACATTTTTGTATCGATATATATTTTTTAATTTATATTTATTCATGTCTGTGTTTTTAAACGAGTAATGCTATCATTTTTATTCCACACCTTGAGTATATATCGATCAAAGCACTGGTAGCAAACGTGTTGTGATCTGAATCCATTTTTATTATCAAAGCGTGAATCTGTTTTCCTTGTTGGAGAATTGTTAGGGTCCAACAAGTATCCAAAATGCTTGTGAAGACATGTTCACTCAGATTAACGTTTATTCTACGAAATTTCTTAAAAAGTTTGAGTGCGTTTTCGCCTTGTAAGTTATGAGAGTATGCTGAGATCGATCATAGTGTTCATGGGAACTGAATATGTCGTTTTGCATGCTTCAAAGTAGCGACAACGATGATGAAAACAATAAGCAATCCATTCAAAGGGGATTATGGGGAGGTAAGAACTGTTTAAATACAATTTATCGTCAAAACATTGCACTAAATTGGTACACACTAATTTATACGTTTAGGTATCGGTATATTTTCTGCTCTGCTTTGGGCCTTTGGTTTTAGTTGGGCTGATTTTTCCTTTTTTATTTTTTTTCCTTTTGTGGCCCATGATGGTCATCGGCAATTGTTTTTCTCCCCTTTAGATACTTTTTGGTGTTTTTGTTTTCCTTTGAATGAAATTTATGGCCTCCCAATTTTCTTTCTTTCAAAAAATAAGGGGTTGTTTGATAATTACTATTGTTAGTGAACGAGTTAGTTGCTAACTGAGTCATAACTTTTGATTAAACTTATTTTGTTTGATTATGTCTCTAGCTGACTATGTTGAATGATCAAAAAGATTAAGATCAAGGGGTTGTTTGACTATGTTTGAGTCTAACCTTCTTTTATTCAAACCGGGCCAAGAGACAAGCTAGGAGTTTGAAATAAGTCAGATGAAATATGAGCAATCCAAAAATAAATATTCAGACAAAGTCTAAAGTTAGATCCAACGAAACTAACAAGATCTTAGTCTATATGTAATGAATACATTTTTTCCTTTTAAATAAAATATCTAGGTGACTGTTTCTAATAGGAAGTCACTTTTTTATTTTTATTTTGGCGGGTGGGTGTCAACTGTTAAGTGTGACTTGGCTTCCTCCCCGTGGTGGCCTCCTACATACAACACACGTAGGGTTACTACGGTTAAAATGTCGACATCATCCATTTTAGACGTTGCATATATACTCAATCATTATCAACTGTTCTATTTTCATAATTTTGTAGGGGGGGCCAAATAAAACTTTCTACACATATTTAGGCGTATATGTTGAATGTGGATGTTAATGATTTTTTTAATAGTTTGTATTGATTTAAACAATTGTATTCTATCTATAATACATTAAGCATACCACTGGGTAGGGGTGTAAACGAGTCGAGTCGAGCCGAGTTCTGCCAAGCTCGAGCTCGACTCGCCAATTAAAACTCGAGCTCGAAACTCGACTCGATACTCGACGAGCTTTCATTTTTAAGCTCGCACTCGACTCGATGAAAGCTCGAAACTCGACTCGATACTCGGCTCGGCTCGGAAATTCATATATTTTTTTTAAAGTGCACTTTTTTGTTGTAAATATGTATATGGAAAAGGGTAAAAGGTAATTATGTATATGGAAAAAGGGTAAAATGATAATTAAATAAAAGTTGGATAAGGCTCGCGAGCCTAACGAGCTGTGTATTTTGGAACTCGAACTCGGCTCGAAACCCTACTCCAGTAGTTCGAGCTCGAGCTCGACTCGGTTCACAACGAGTCGATTTCGAGTATTTTTTAAATCGGTCTCGAGTAACTCACGGGCTGTCTCGACTCGATTACACCCCTACCACTGGGCACTGTTCACCAGAAGCAACGGAACGGAGGTAACAAAACGGAACGGAAGGAATGAAAGAAACGGATGAAAAGCAAATGAAATTTACCAATTTATATAAAATACCCTTAAAATAGGGTTGTTTTTGTAAATACTTATAAAATGTTACTTTTCTACCCTTTAATTATTAACTAATGACTAAAATATTATATCTATTATCTTAATTTAACATATATTTAAATAAAATGAAATATTTATTTTTTTTAAAAGTTTACCATTAAAAAGTTTATTGAAATACGATCAGAATAAGTCTAATTTTACGATATTTCTTACATGCAGATTTTCTTTTAACCTAACTTTTAAAATGAAATAGTATATATTATAAAACATTTGTTTTGAATACAATGTTATTTTTTTTGCTATGTGTGTGTTTTACAACCTAATTGAGTTTTCTAAAAGTAAATAAATTATTTTTATGTCTAACTCAATTTAAATAAATTAAATCCTTACGTAATATAGTCACTTATTTTAAATTGGAGGAAGTATATAAATTTCTATAATAAATAAACGATTTATAGAATCCGTAGCGGAGCGCGGACGGCTATTATGCTTGTTGATCATATAAGTAGAAAGATAAGAACTTTTGTGTATGGTGGTGGTGTTAAAGCCTTCTTAAAGGCGTTTTGGTCTCTTTTTTTTTGAAACGGCAAATCTAATCTACTCCTAATTACCATATGTTTGAATAATATTCTGTAACAATATCAAATTAACCAAAATAACCAAATGAAATGTACTAACCTGAAATTGACGAAGATGAAGAACACACCGCACGGAATAAGGATTCTTGTCCTTAAAGGTTTATACGTGCTTTATTCGCTGCAAGCCTCAAACGTATACACACAGGATTTGATGCAGTACAACAACGGTATGTTCCACAGCAAGAAACACCGTGTAACACAAAGTGATTACTCGGAAATTGGAAGAACTAGAGGAAAAACGCAGCAGCCAGTTAGAGAGCTTTTTTCTGTGTTTTGGTGTGTCTCTAACTCTGCCATATGAGTCCCTTTTATAGGGAGTTGAGAGGATTGAGAAGAGAAAACCGACCAGGAAATTAAGTCACTCTTAATGACCATTATTCTGTGACAATAAACGCCCCCACCATAAAGTCGATGGTCAAAAAACGGAAGAGGTATTAACAGCCTCTTAACACCCGACCGTTTCGTTTGACTATCACAGTCCTTGGCCAAAAAGAAAGCTCCTCAGCTGTGCAAAGTGCGCCTAAATCGCGCCATTTCACGTCATCGGTCTCGGCTCGGCGCGCGTGTGGGTCTAGCCTTTAATCCTCCACTAAAACCTTTGAAAGCTTAAAGAGTTAAAAGCCTTATAAACCCATTGAAAGTTCTTCCTCCCACCAATGTGAGAACTTGCCAACTTGCAAGTAATTAATTAATATCACCTATTAATTAATTTTTCCAACACAACATATGTCCATGACGGGACTCGAACTCCTGACCTCAAGGTTAGGAGGCAAACACCATACCGCTAGGCCAAAAGCCTTTTGATCTTTTAAGATGAGTTTAATACTATGTTATTTGAGCCCTCATTGGTATTAAAGCCAAAGAGGGCGTTAAATGAGTCCCACATTTGAACCATTACCTACTTGTTTCTCTTCTTCTCGGCTTTTAACGATCACCAATTGCTCGATGAATCTCACGTTGGCAGGCGGTTAATTGGCGGGCTCGGTGGTATGGTATGGCTCCCGCCCGCCCGCCAAAGACATTTGGCGAGCCTTTGGCAGTTCCATACCGAGTGCTCTAAATATAAAGATTTATTATGAAACAATATCATCTCTATTTATATTTTCCTGAAAAAAGGTGCTAATTTTGTAGTTGCATATATCTAGTTATTATATGTAAGTATAACATAAGCCGATGCCAGTATCTTTCTGTGAATTTGGTAACAAATTGAATGAAATGAAACTATGTGATTATGTTGTCACGATTTTCATGGATATCATATGTTTACAATGTAAAATCACGAGCAAAAGGAGATTCATCGTGGCGTAACTTGTGACATATTTGCACACAAAATATAAGCTCAATTTCGCTCCAATTTATAAACAAAGTGTAGATACAATTTAGGTTTTATGCGGGTAAAGACGAACAGGGAGCCCTTTGGCAGGAACGGGCATAGGATCAACAACGATCTTTTCATCATTTATGGTTTTTTCCCATCGGAATCTCTTCACAATATGGTGCATGAAAACGAGTATCTCTAATCGAGCAAACTCTTTTCCGGGACACATCCGAGCCCCTCCTCCGAATGGGACATATGTGTATGGAGCTGGCCCGGCTCCCTCATATCGTGACGGGTCAAATTTTAGGGGCTCGGGAAAGTATTCGGGGTTCTTATGTACTCCATTTGTGCTCCAATAAATCTGAAACGAATATAATCAATTTATAATAACCTTTTGGTCTATCAATGATAGTTCACATTTGTCATATAGTTTCATATTTGAGACTTATATGTCACTTAATTTGTTTGATGAATAAAATGTTGTTGTCACATTAGCATGCAATTAACATACTGGTTATTTCCTGAATATGTTTTAACAACATTAACTAACCATAATTTCTACTATTTAAAAAGATGCATAAAATACGATTTTGGTTTAAATGAAAATTCAATGTTCATTAATTGCACGTTAATGTATATATGCTTCTGTGACATAGGTTAGAAAAAACTTTTTATCTTCTTTGTCGCGAAAATATGAATTTTTAAAATTATCACATACTGAAAGTTATTAATAATAAGTTAAAAGATCATACCTTCCATCCCTTTGGGATGGAGAAACCATTAAAGGTGATATCTGCAAGTACTTCTCTAAATGTTCCTTGGAAAGGAGGGGAAAGCCTCAACACTTCACATGCAACATTCCATGAATATTTCATCTTATGTATGTCTTCCCAGTTTAATACTTCACCTGGCCCTTTTGACTTTGCCACTTCCATTTGTTCTTCATGACCATACAAAAATAAAATTAAAAACAAATTAAACTGACTTTTAAGCCTTGTGATTAAGTAGGTATGAAATGTGACCCGATATCGAGCAAACCATGAACCATTTTTAAGCGTCAAATGACTAAAATACACATTCATGTATAAAATATGTGATTAATTTTGATCATTAGATCTTACTGATCAATGATTAAGATCTATCCCTTAGGACTACACAAAAATTAAAGGCCACCTTTAACATTACACTATCTGATCATACATGCTAGATGAGCGGTACCACTTCTTGAGTTGAATTTGTAATATTCACACTATTTTCATCTTAGTAGACTTGTAACCAGGGTTGTTCAAAATATCCGGCATCTAAACAATCCGAAAAGTAACCTAAATCCGATCCGAAATTATTTGATACAGAGTACTTTGGATATTCGAAATTTCAGATTCGGATATCAAATCTGTGAAATTTCGGATAATCGGATATCCGGTATCCAAAAAGTATGATTTTTAATTTTAGTTTTTATAAAGTTTAACACTTATTTCTAATGCTATAGGGGAAGGTAAGTGTTGTTAAGTTTGGGTTTTAATACAGGTTGTGTTGATCCAAAATACTCTTTTTTTGCATTTTTAACAACTTTTATAAACATTAAAGCTACAGATTTGGATATTTCGGATTATCCGACATCCGTATCTGAATGAAATTTCGGATACAGATTCGGATACAAATTGGGATAGCGAAATAAAAAATCTAACACCCCTACTTGTAAGTTGTAGCTATCATAAATGTGACCTTTTTGACAACAAAAATGAGATTATTAGAAGGGAAATAATAAATATTACGTACTACCTTTATAAACCTCTTCGTAAATATGGGGAAGCTCGGCAAGATATCTCACAATAGAAGTGCATGTACTAGCAATAGTATCATGCCCACCAATTAATAAAGCTATCAATTTATTAGCAATATCTGAATCGGTCATAGCATCCTCATCATCATCATTTGTAACAAGCATATGTGACAAAACATCTTGCTTAGGAGAAGCCTTCCCTTCCTTCAAATCAACCTTTCTTTGTTTGATTATATCGATAATCTCTTTCCTTATATGCTTCGAACCTTTAACCGCTTTGTTAAATTGTGTTCCCGGGAAATCTATCGGTATCGAAAAGATGCCCGAAACTAAGGCATCAAAAGGGGTTACAAACTTTGCAATGTGGTCAGGATCTTCTACACTAATAAACAACCGAGATGCGATCACAAAGGCGAATTGTTTTATAAGAGGATAGACGGCGACAACTTCATGGTTTTCCCATGAAGTTGTAAAATATTTTCCCGTGATCTCATCCATTACACCTATGTATTTTTGCAACGCCTCGGGTTTTAGGAACAATGGAAAAGATTTCCTCATTTTCATGGCTTCATCGGCCGCACTTGATTTAGATGGGAACAACTTGTTAACATAATCCGGAACCCACATTCGTACAAGTTTGTACTCGTTCGAGAACAAGAATTTGTTGCCGGCTGGCCCGCAAAATACTGCGGTCTTGTATCCTAACAAGGATGTCTTGAAGATATTTGAGGAGTATTTGGCCATTCGATCAAATACGAATTTTTCAGGATGGCCATTCCAACCCGTGGACAGAAACTCCACGGTCTCTCCCAAAAACGGCCATCCTTTTCCGCCCGGTGGGTGGACACCTTTCCGGTTGTTCTTGTAGAATAGGAAGTGAAGTGCCAAGGTGGCGAAGATTACAAAGACGGACATAAGGGAGCCATATAACACGTCCATTTTACTAATGTTTGGGCTTTGATCATACCAACTTCACTATTGCAAGTGAGGGTTTAAATTATATATAGAGATTGATATAAGGCTAAATGTGATTTGTCCCTTATTTTTGAACATTTGTATTAATTAAGGCAGGACATAAGATTCTAGCGGAGAATAATGTGTGAATTAGGGTTAAAAAAAACTTAAAAACTTAGATAATAACTCCACATAGTTTTTAGTGATAATCATAATAGAAATTTTGTACCACGATTCTTAGCCGAACCCTCCCATGATAAGAAAGAGGGAATATTTTGAGTTGTGGCCGCCTGGCCGGAAGGTATACATGTGCTTGCATGTATCTATTCTATTGTATGCCGTGTATGAGATATGCAAATCGTGCTGTTAGCCTGTTAAGTGTACAATTTGAACAACTTGATGGATCGAAAGTCTATATTAATTTGCTCTTCAAATGGGTTAATAATAAAAGAGATTTTATAATATGTGCCCTATGGCACATCATAATACGTAAATGACTAAATGCTAAATATCATATCTTTTATATATACTCTTGCATTTAATGCATCAGAAACCTATGATAAGGGTAAAATCGGTATAAAACAAAAATATTAATGACTAATCAATAGTATCATTTTATTATAATTAAGAAAATTTATTAGAGTAAATTACATGAATGGTCCTTTAGGTTTATAGCAAATTTCACCAATGGTCCTTTAGTTTCAAAAATTACACCGATGATCCTTATTTTTGAAAGGTTTTTCACGGATGGTCCTTTAAGAAAAATTCTGTCTATTTTTCAAGTTAACTAACATCACATGTGATGCACATGGGGGTATTTTGGTCAATTTGTCTTTCTTAAAGGACGATTGGTGAAATTTGCTATAAACTTAAAGGACCATCCGTGTAATTTAATTGAGAAGGGGAAAGAAAAATTGACCAAAATACCCCCATGTGCATCACATGTGATGTTAGTTAACTGAAAAAATAGACTGACTTTTTTGTAAAGGACCATCGGTGAAAAACCTTTCAAAAATAAGGACCATCGGTGTAATTTTTGAAACGAAAAGACCATTGATGAAATTTGCTATAAATATAAATGACCATTCATGTAATTTACTCAAATTTTAATTCATTAAATGTTTTTTTATTGTACGAGACAACATGGCCCGTGCGATGCACGAGCTTCGTTTATGATAAATAGTTATATTGAAGATAAATTGTATACACTGTATTTGAAATTTTGAATAACTATATTCACTTCTGGCTTTGTTATTGGTTTACGATTAACAACCCTTATTTATGATTAATATGACAAACATAATTTATATATTCATACATAACATAATTCATACATAAAAACTATTGTTCCTTAATATAGATAATTCGGATTCAGTTAAAGAATTAAAATGTAATATAACAATTTAGGGTAGTAAATTGAGAAAAAAATGTAATAGTATAAAATCAAACTTTAAGGGTACATATTACCAAATGTACTTGTAGTAAGTTATTGCGGCAGATGTTTTCATGTAATAATGAAAATAATATTAATATTAATATTAATAATCTAATAATGAAAGTAAACAAAAAGTGATGTTGCTAACTTTGTAAAAGGGTTGTTATTTAGCAAATTGTTTGCAATTTTTGTTTGCATCGAAATGGTTGTTACACATAGTCATCACCAAAAGCTTATATTTTTTGGTCAAATATTTGTATTCTAAAACTTAAGTTAATACTGCATACTACAAATTATATGATGAAATAGTATACAAATTGAATTAGTAAATTATATTATAATAACATTCACTACATTTGTACAAAATTGTAAGTGATATTATTATAACATTCTGAAAATTAATCCAATACATTCAGATGCCTTATTTGGCAATCTTTTCTTAGATTTCAATCTTTACTCTATCCATTGTCACCAAAAAACATTGTTGGGTCATTCAACAATTCAGCGCCATAAACATAATTCATTTTTACCAAACACCATAGTATAGTTATTGTAGTTTAAATACCTAATGTTTCATAAAGTTCAAAACAGGACGTTGGTCAACCAAACTCAATTCGGCCTGTTCAAAACATGAAGTTGTCTGCATAATGTTTCATGAAAACCGATAACCCAAGAATGATTATTGAATGGGCTTTCGGTGGGCCTATTTAAATTAATGTTAGTGTTTGGGGTGGGCTTAATTTTATGGAATTGGTCCATTCAATACGATTTAATATGTTATTGTTTGCGTGAATCCCACAATGGAGATAATAGGCGAAATACCTCTTTCGCTTAGCACTGTGAGAATTGGTCCTACAAATCAGCAGAACGCATCATGTGTCGATCGTCTTCACCAACGATTATCTCCTCTAAACCCCGAGGTAAGCTTTAAAATTTGTATCTACCGAATTAATAAGGTTCATTTTAGCTTTACGAATGACGATCGTTTCAAATTATGGTAAAACCCTAATTTGAAAAATTAGAGTTAAATCATTTTTCTGATATATATCAGTGTGCTTAAAATTAACCAAACTGGTTAAATGATTTTCTAACTTATTGGAAATATAAAAATGTTACATTTTTATGTAATTGTAGAGCGGTTATAAGTCATAGTCAAGAAAAAGAAGTACCTGCTGGTTATGTTGAAAGTTTTGAGAATCTCCCTCGTAGAGGTTTTTTTTGCCACATTATCTAGCGTTGAGATACTTAAATGCCGTTTATATTTATATATGCAAAAAAAATGAATCACAAAATATTACTGAAGCAAATATTAAGGCTTCTTATGGAACTGATTTGGTTCATGCTGCTTTACTCAACTCTGTTTCACTTTGAGAGAAAAGGCCAGATTGGTTCAAAAGAAGTAACTTTGGAATTAAAAGAAGGTGTAGCCTGCACAGAAAAAAAAATGATATTAGTGCAAATTATGTTTTTTTTGTTTTTTTTCTTAAATTTTGTTTTTTTACAAAAACAATGATTTGTAAAGGTGTAGCCTGCACAGAAACAACTGATATTAGTTTGGTGGAATCTGCAATATGGTGATAATGTAGATTCCTCATTTCATGACACAACATTAACAGCGCTGGATGGTTCCATTTCGGGACTCGACATTGTACTCATGCTGGTGTATTCATCGGTAGACAAAACTAACTTGATTTTCGCTTTAAATATTATGATTGCATGGATCTCATCAATGGATAAAATAAGTTTAGCTGAGGAGATCGAGTGTGAAGTTGCCGGTTTGGTTTTTTAATGAGTTCGCCATTGTTATAGCATCGAACGTTTGCAAGATATGCTGACTACTGACCCGTTTTTATATGGGTGCAGTTGATATGCATAATTGTGGAATTTGTAATGGCTTCTGAAACCGTTGTATTTAAGGCTAGTAGGGCAATTAACGGTTGTGTAATTAAAGTTGTGCATTTAAGGCTCGTTTTTTAGGTTGTGTGAAATGGATGTCAAGAACCATCTATTTCTTCGATGTCCTATTGCGGTTGAAGTTATTTCATGGATTCTTAGGTGGTGTGGAACTCCATTACCGACATTTAACTCGGTGTTAGATCTCATCGAGTTTGGGTCCTTATGGGGGAATTGCCCTAAAAAAAAGAAGCTTATCACGTCTATAATTCAATGCATAATATGGTGTTTATGGAAAGCAAGAAATGAGGTGGTTTTCAACAACAAGCACAAATCTTATACGGCAATCGTGGAAGATGTTATTTCAATGTCTTTTATGTGGTTGAAACATAGGGGCAATATTTCTTGTAATTGGATTGATTGGTGTGTTTCACCTTTTTCGTCTTTCTTGTAATTTTGTGGTCCTCTTAGTTCCTTGCTAAGTTGGCCCTTCTTTTCTTATATATTATTTGCCGTTTCCAAAAAAAAAGGCAAGAATAAAGGCTTTGGGTAGTAAATGTGAGATATAATGGCAGGTGTGAAACGATTTTGGGGAGTAAAGGCTTTGTGGAGTAAATGTGTAATTAAAGCAATTTAAAAAATGAAACTCATTTTTTAAGTATATATATTTAAGTATATATAGATGCCTATGAGGCACACGCATAAACAAAACCCATAATAAAAAGTCAAAAAAGACATGTGTGAGTAATGAATAGTTGAATACATGTGATATAAATGAGAAAGAGATACAAAGCGGGGATATATATTGAGGCTACACGGCCAAAACATGTAACATTATGACATATTGGTTATTACTCAATGTTTTTAGTCTAGTGGTAATGGTGAAACATATAAGGTGTTGCTCATGACTAATTGATCATAGGTTCAAGTCTCATCATTGACAAAAAGGAGTAGATTAGGAGGGGCGGAATTAGAAATTTCCGCCAGCAATAGCACTTTACGGTGATCACAAAGGCGAAGATCAAGGGAGATGCGCCCCTTTGCGGGGATCACACTGCCCATTGAGCGGGAGATGTCGGTGGGGGACGCCCTTGCGTAGCTCAGGGCAGCATCTTGAACAAAAACAAATTTAACATAAGAGACTCAATTACATGTTTGATTGTATACACTAACAAGTCCCCAATAATTCATTTCATCATACAAGATAACTACAAATTTCATAAACGTAAAAACTAAAAATCCTACAAGACACATACTTAAAATTTTTTATATAAGTTTGGAATATTGGTAATACTGGGATTTTTTTTTATATTATTATGACTTATTTGAGTATGTTTTTAATTCAATAGTACAACCATAATACCAACAAACCATAATACCAAAAAAAAAACCCCAAAAATATTATGTTACGGAAGGGGCACGTGCCACATCGTGCCCTATAACCCATCCGCCCCTAAGATTAGGTGCTGTCAAAAAAAAAAAAAAAGTAAAAATGACATGTTGTTTATTATTGTTCGATAAAGGGTTAGTTCGGTAATTTCTTTAAAGCGTAAGGTTAATTTGGCGTTTTTCAAAATTTTCAAGGGTTATTTAATCATTTCCTTAAAGCACAGGGTTGGTTAGTCATCTATGTAGAGTTCAGCCAAACACACTTCTTAATTTCAGAAATATTCCCATTTAGAAAAAATTAACCTGGGAATCAAACCTGGGTCCTCCGTGACTCCGTGTTATTACCAAGGGTTTCTAACTAATTGAGTTAGTAGGGCTGATATTGATTAGTACAATTACTTATGTATATTATTATCTTTATTAAATCTTTAAACTTATATAATTCTATTGACCACCACCATCATTATTCACCATCACAATCATCATTGAATTAAAAAGTCTGAACAATTTAAAACAACGTCACGTATGATTATCATGTGTTAGAATTGGGTAGATAACTAGAAAATCAATATTGTTAATTGATGGCGAGGGTTCGATGGGGAAGGAGAATGGTGGAGTTGGACAGACACAAGAAATAGTGGCGGTTGCCGGAGTTAAGGTAAAGGGGAAGGAGGTGGATGTCGGAGGTGGGAGACGAAGGTGCGATAATGGTGACCAGATTTCATAATGTTGTGTATAAAAAGTTATCCACATCATATACGAAAAGAATTTCCATTTAAAATTATAAGAAAATTTTAAAAATGTCAAGAAAAGGTAACCAAGATACCAAAAAAATGTATCCCTGAATTTATCAAATTTAAACATGCACTTATATTTTTGTTAAAAATTAAACTTTTAAACCTAAATAGAACGAATTTAAAGTCCTAATATTTTTTATAAAGTATAAACTTTCTCGTACCATACATTTTAAAATTTTGGTATTTTTTAAATTATCTTTATTTGTAATTTTCAGTATAATAAAATAGTTTAAAAAATGTCGAATGAGAAAAAAAATACTTTAGTTTTGTAGAAAAGGCAAAAATTCCAATATGAGAAAAACGAAGAGAGAATATGATTTTGACATGGATTAGACTCGTAACTAAACCCTGTGACCGCGTCCCCCCATTACGTGACAACTGAGAACTGCGACTAAACTCATTTTTTCCTTTAATGTTGTCATGCAGGCGACTGGCGGTGGTAGCTTGTGCCAATGTTATGATCTCTTGTACATTAAGCATGATAAGTACCTAAGTGGTACATATATTAATATAATAATATTAAAGTTTGATAATAAGTTAGTTCATCATATGTTTGATCTAATTAAATAAAGATAATATGACACTGATGTGATAAATAAACTTGGGTTTATTCATCATTACAAATAGTCTCAATTTTATTGATTTGAGAGAAATAATTTTGTACCTGGAATATTCTCACTCTTCACTGATAAAATTATGTTCATTATATTAAAGGATATAGATTAAAATTTGGACCGTTTCAAGATACAGGAAGTGATATGTCCAATATGGTGTATTTTGGATTTAGTGGTTTGCTCAATTTGTTGTCTTTCAATTCCTTCAAATTGTTTAAATCGAAGAGAAAAGATAAAGACGAGTTTGATCACTATTTTTGTTTTCTTCCTTGGAATGAAAAGATAAAGATGACAATTATATTTGTTTATTTTTGGAATAGGATTCTAGTTAACAATATTTATTAGGATGGGTTAGTATTAGTCATGCGTATGGTTCGGTTGAAAATTTGTGGCCGAAGTGATATGCGCAGTTTTTCAGGTTGGTCTACATCATCTGGTTCGCCGGTTTAGAACATTTCCAAAGCTTCATATATGATTTGGTGTGCGGTTAATACGATTTATTGGCGGAATTACTTAAAACTAAACAATCAGAAAGTATATTCCCTTTTAAAAGGTATTTCTATGAGTGGCTGAATTTTATTCATCATATAATAGTTATCATATCTGTTTTCAATCTTTACCCAGTTACGGACCAAACTTGTTGAGTCATTTGAAAGATGTACCATTAGATAATTGGTTAAACAATATGAATTAAAGTATGCCAAACCATCATCTGCTTAGTCATTTCCAAAACATTCTTTTATTTTTAATTAATTATGAAATATGACATTTTGTATTTCAAACAATCAAACTTGTCATTCACTTCTCAAACAATCTATATATTTGAAATAATGAAATGTGGGGTAAACTAAGGGTTACAAAATACACATAATAACAAAAGAAATAGGCAAAATAGATAAGGACATCATGTTATGTTCACATTTCAGAAATGCATATTAAATGTAAATATTTTCAAGGAAAATTGTAAGTTTTTGGAGTTCCATTTCAAAACAAATTGGTTGTAAGAAGAGTAGCAACTCTTTACATATTAATTTATTGTCCAATGTATGACATTGCTTAACAATAACATATTTTTTTCTTAAATCTTCTAAACTACTCAACCATAAATGTGTACATGGACTCACAAACAATGGTTGGATAATCAAATTAAATATCTATAATCGTGTTTAGTTCACTACATCATAAACCCCACATCACATGTTTTCGAGTTTCGACCTGTTGGCCGCGTTAAGTGGACGGGAGAACATGGTTTTGGTTAAAACTTGAAGTGTCGTAAAGGGAAAATTGTAGTTGTTTTGGATGATTGTTAGGAAATAAGACAAGTGTTTTAACGTATATGACAAGGATCATGTGGAAGGAGATGAATGAGCGGCCACATATGACATGCAATTATTTGTATGGAAGTAAATCGTGATGAATGGTAGCTTTCATGGACGACCATTTCGGATCAAATTAAGACGACTTTTGTGGTTGGTAATATGACCTCACATTTAGTTTAATAGCCCCATCAACGCACCACCCCTAGGCCCCTACCCAAATTATGAAGTATATATACTTTTCTTATTCAATATTTCTTCTATATTAAATATGATGTTTGCAAGTTGAATTTTAAGTCTCTTCTCATGTATAATTGAAGCTGAAATTTTTATTTATAAAGAATTATTTGGCATAGTTATTGAACCTGAAGGTTAAATGTAAATTGATATAAGATTACAAATAACAGGTTAGATGTATGAAGAACGGAATTACTGTGAATAACATCCCTGTAAAATTACACTTTTGCCGAATGTGAGTATTGTTGTTGTTATGTGTCATATTAATTAACCCTCGACCTTAGAATTTATTACTATTGTTTGTCGACTGATATATAAATTTATTACTATTACTATTGTTTGTCGACTGATATGCATATATCCAGTTTGCTACAAAATGGTAACAGAAAGGACACGGAAGTACTGACTTTCTGGTGTCTAAATGAATAACTAAAGAGCCGTTTTAACTTTAAACTCGTAAATATTATCATAAACATATTTGTTTACGGACTAATAAAGATCTATCACAAAAGAAAATGTTTTTATTTTGTCCTTTTACGTGACACAGTGACAATTTTTTTTTAAAGAAAGCAGGAAATATTTAACTTCATTTGTTTAGTCTTTCTATCGGATTAAGATATTAAACGCAACGTCACATTATTTTCATGCATATAACCATATTATATTGTTCCAAGTTGGCACCAATGAATGTAGTCACTTAAGAAAGTATATGTATATACATATATCAACCTCAGACAACCTCACATGCCTAATTTATTTAACAGGAAAGTTGACAACCAGTCTTATATACAAAGCTAATATTTTACCTTAGCGATTTGTAGTTTAAGTAAGTCAAACATACAGTCTAGGTAAGTCATAAGTGCAGTAGATGTAAATTCAATATGTAGTTTAATCTCGATCATGGATTATCTAGATAGAGAAATTTTATAATATGTAGTTTAATCTCGATCATGGATTATCTAGATAGAGAAATGTTATTATTTCATACAGTTTATGTCTTTTTCTTTCTACTCACTAGATCAAGACAAATGTCAAAATCAAAAAATAATATAAAGAAAGAGAATGAGTGAATTACACATATGTCTTGTGGTAAGTAGAAAGATGAAGTAAGTACACATAGTAAGAGGCATAACATTTCTCTAACCTAGGTACATTATTTTTTATATTATTATTTGGTAACTAAAGTATATCAAACGCAAGAACTCCATATAATTTTCCCCTCGTTCAATGACTCGTTACTCATTGTTATCAAGCCATATAAATTCATTGATAATGTAAATTCAAATACATGACTAACACAACTAATCCTACTTACTTGGGCCTAATCTCTTGAATATCCTTGATTGAACAAGAAACATACACACACAGGAAATGACCAAAAACATGATAATTCCATATTATGATTTGAATGAAACTTCCATTGATGATGAACCAAGGTATATAAACACCATGAAAAAAAAAATTCAACAAAAAAAATTCCATTCTTGAGTCACAAGTGTTGTCCCGAAACAAGAATTCCCGGAAAAAAAATAATGTCGACTCGATGTAGAAAAGCCGACTAACGGGTGTATCCCTGCTTATGAGATCATGGTAATCGCTTTCCATAATGCTGAAGTTATGGAAAATGCATCTATCGTCATTGATGCATAATTAAAATATACCAATTAGGGTTTTGCAACGGTCAATTCGGTCTTTCCATGCAATGTTTCCCGAGGCTCGTGGAAAAAGGGAACAAATAGAAACACGAGATCGGGAATTACGCATTGGATTCCCTAATTTTGGTTTTATGTTTCTTGAACCAAAATCGTCCAATCCGGTCCATCTTCTGGTCAAAAAGTGCAATCTTTGAAAGCATTTAATCTTCTTCAATTACGTTCCTATTTACAATCGTGTTTCAAACGGCTAGATCGTCCAACTTTGTAGGAGTTGACTCGAGTCGGGTTACTAGTAAATCAAGTGCTTCTTTCATCCAAACATATTGGCAACTTTCTTTAGCTTTAGATGCACTCATCTGAAGAATAATATAAAGATTTATGAGTTTTTTTTTTAAAAAAACTTGTGGTTCAAATAAAAATGTAATCTTTTTGCATTTTGAAACTTACCCAATGTCTTTGGCGTATGGCTTTCTCTGGCCATTGGTCAAGTTCCTGCTTCACAAGTAAAGGAAACATGTGTCCTTCATAGAATGCATCATTCCCTTTGCTCTTAAAGCACCATTTACCCAATTCACTCTGTAACATATTCAAATAAATAAAAAATTAATCAAACAATTCTTATAATTGATACATTTTTTATGAAGAAATTAACGAACCTCAACGATTCCAGATACACCAGCTTCTTCGATTGTTTCTCGTAAGGCGGCTGCTTGAATTTCTTCATCCGATTCCCAACCTCCCTGTTAACAATTGACTATATGTTAGAACACGATATTATATTTACAACTAAATTGTGAGAATTAATGGATTTAGGGAATGATTTATACCTTAGGGAATAACATTCCTTTGCCTTTTCTTTGAGCACTTATCACAAGCACCTCGAGTGCATCTTCTATGTTCTTGCCTGATGCCTTGATGTTAGATTTCAATCTGTAAGGTATGCATCTGCACAACGTTTGGATTTGAATTATTAGAAAATAATACGTCAGAAATTGAAATATAAGAAATAATTTGGCTTTAATCTGAAAGCCCTAAAATTGATATCTACCCCCAAATCCAAAATTGGGAACAATCCATTTGGAGTTCTGCAATTAGTTGTTCAATTCACCCATAATTGTACAATATGATTAGATTTAAGCGCAGAAACTAACCCAACGACAACACGTTGACCGTCGTTGTAACGCTGCAATTGACGGCCAGTACGAGCTACTATCACGGCCACCATGATTAATCAAATTAATTTTGGGGGGAAAGATGGATAAAATCTGATCTTAGAGAAGAAAAAGTTGAATTATAAATCTCTGTTGATGCACAAAAACAAGATCTCTGTTGAGGTTTGAAAAAGAAGAGAGCAGGAAGAACCCATATATAGATCAGACTAGCTTCAAAGCCCGCCTGAATGGGCGGGCATGCTTCAAGAGATATATAGAAAATTAACGATATATTGATACTATTTAAATACTTTATTCATTAAAAATCTTATACCTTTAAAAATAATTTCATAGTAAAAACAAATATTTTTTATATATGATATAGTTGATCATTATAGAGATTATAAATTTAATAACAAATAAAAACACTCTCTACATTATACTTATAGGTAACAACTTAAATAACTGACAAACTATTAATTACAAATTATAAAGTTTGACCCATTACACAACTCACATCAACCCAACAATAAATTTAGTTTTACTCACCAGTTTAGATTGAATTTCAGATTAAGCCTAACTTAACATAGCGAATACAATAACTAACATTAATCACGCATGCATGTTGTAATTAACATCACCCCTTTTTGATTAATTAGCATTTTCATCAAGACTAATTTCTAGGAGTCCACTACTCGTGGACTGTACTACAAAAAGATGGCTTAGTTACATTTGCACAAAATGCCTATGATTACTAATAAATAACTACCTCTTAACCAACTCCTACTTCCTCTAATGTTTAAAGATGATGATGAACCATATAACCCGACTTCCTTCTTGAGAACCAAATGATTGACCTTCTTTGTGGGGGTGGTGATAAACTGGTGTTGGTTCTCTACCAATGTTTATTTTCGAAATATATATAATAAATTTGAAAGATAAAACAGTTTCATAACTGAATTGCACAAAGCAAGGCAACCGAATATTGAGAATTAATGCTGATCGTAGTTGCCAAAAATAAAGCAATTAAATTAATTGGTGGGGAAAAATTTCGGAAACTACTCATATCAAAAGATATCAAATAAATTCAAAATCTCTCACCGTTAATATAGTGCATTTCATAACTGCAGGATTTAAGTTTCCAATTGGAAACGAATATGTTGAGAATGTTTCGCCGGCCAATGGTTCAATTACACGTGGCATATTCGACCAATGAAAGAGCTCCAAACTGCTGAGTTGTCAAACTAAAAACAAATGTAGGCTCATATATAGGAGAAGATAAAGCGAGGGTGGGGGCCTGAGGGGGCGTGTGGGGTCTAAGGTCTAAAGGCCAAAAACGGAAATGAAGCCGAAATTGGAAAAAATGCTGCAGGGCTTGTCATAAGGCCAATGGGTCCTACGTGCACTAACTGACACGTGGCAGATACCATAAAAATCTATAAATCTCTGTTTTATCTTTCACCCACTCACAATTATTACTGTATTTGAGTTTATTTTTTATTTATGACCCCTCACTTCGTTCTAACCCGCTAACTAATATGACTCACCAATCTATTATATTATATAAGTCAAACTAGCCTATAATCCGTGATAAATCACGGGTGACTTGAATAAATTTTCATGAAATTTTCATAATTTTAGTAGTACTTTGCTTCCTTTAGAATGCTCTATACTCACTGAAAATTTTATCCCTTTGAAAAAAATTCGTTGTAAAAACATATATTTATATTTTATTAAGAACATCAATTATGGAGAATACTTATTATACTGATCATAACATAATATAAAGTAATATTAAATTAGATTTCACTCTCAACCTGTTTGACCAATTTCATGTTGAGCTAATCTATTTTTTCAATTTTATCCGTATAATTAAAAGTACAATTTAGTGAATTTCAACCTGTTTGAGCAATTTCATGTTGAGCTAATACATTTATACTTTGATAACCCAATCAATCCATTCATATGTTAAGAGGTTGAATGTGGCCCCTCTAGATGCAAGCATATATCGGTGTCCAATAAGTGTTTGAAGTTTGAACCACTGCACACAATCATAAATATTCACTGATTGTTAGTTTATTACAAAAGGTAACCAACTTATTATTAAGTGATTGCCTGAAATCACGTTCACCAGTGATTGCCTGAAATCACGTTCACCATTTATGTAAATTATTCAACCTCTTTATTATATTTAATGTAGTTTGAATTCCTTTGTATTAGTCGTATGGAATTATTGCCTACCATAAATATGTCCTCAATTACTTCCTGTAATTGTGTGATACTTGTGTATATATGTATCTCTTCTATTGTAATGGAAATATGCAACAATAATTCATAATATTCTCTGATCTTTATATGGTATCAGAGCCTATCCATCTCCGATCTCTAACATACATCCTCCTCTCCATCTCAATCCTTCTTGCAAGAAAACAATGTCGATCGAAGACAATCTTGTTATCAACCAATCAATGAAGGACCTCACAATCGTGTCCTTCCCTGGCACTCTCAAGCTCACCACAACTAATTACCTAGGGTGGAAAACCCAAGTCGAGGCCATTCTTCACGGCCTAGATCTGCACAAATACATCACCGGCACCCACAAAGCTCCTTCTCCAACTGTTGCCGATGATGGAACTACTACCCCTCACAAAGACTTCCAGCAATGGTTTCGTCAAGATAGGCTTCTGTTTGGTGCACTCGTAGGAAGCTTATCACCTGAGATCGTTCCTCTCATAACCAACACTTCATCGTCATATGAAGCGTGGAAAATATTGGCTGGTACGTATGCTTCACCGTCTCGTGGGCACATAAAACAACTTCAACATCGGTTAAGACAACTTTCAAAAACTCCCACACAATCAATAACAGAATACATGCAATGTATCAAAACCGTTGTTGACGAGCTCACTATTCTTGGTAAAAAGATGGATGATGAAGATGTCATCGATACCATTCTCAATGGGCTTGACCAGACAACATACAAGCCAATACTTGATGCCGTACATGCCCGAGATAACCCGATTTCCTTTACCGAGCTACACGAAAAACTCATCAACCATGAGTTATCCCTGGCTCAACAAATCAACAATAGCGGTATTCATCAACCGGCATCAGTTTTTTATGTCCAACACAAAGGCAACAATAAATCTTGGAATCACTCACGTCAAACCAATTCACGGTCATACAATGGCACTTCTAATTCTCAATCCAACGGCATCTTACCTACTCCAAATGGTCCACACATGGCTACTGGAAATCGCCCATTCTTGGGAAAATGCCAATGGTGTTATCAAAAAGGACACTCTTTACTCAATTGTCCTGATTTCAAACAAACTAACCCAAATATTGTTGTTCCTTCTTATAGCAAATTTTCACAGGTTAAAGGTGCCCAAGTCAACACAATGCATGCTTCTAACATCAATCCCACAAACTGGTTGTTTGACTCAGGAGCATCCCACCATGTAACAAATGACCTGAACAACCTCTCTCTCCACACACCATATGACGGAACAGAAGAGCTTATTATTGGTGACGGTTCGTGTTTACAAATAACTCATATTGGCTCTCTTACTATTCACACTCCTCATACATCTTTCACACTTAAAAATGTCTTATGCGTACCCTCTATATCCAAAAATATCATTTCTATATCTCGTCTTTGCATTGACAATAACATTCTAATTGAATTTTTCTCTTTTGTATTTGTTATCAAGGATCGAGCCACTCGAACTCCTCTCTTTCAAGGCTCGGCAGTCAAAGGCATGTATGAATTACGATGTCCTATCACACCATCGGTTTTCTACATGCAACAAACCTCTTCCACAACTTGGCATCATCGTCTCGGTCATCCCAACAACAACATTTTCAAATTATTGTCATCGGTTGTTTCCTTTACTTCTAAATCTAATGAAAATTGTAATGCTTGTCACATCAATAAAAGTCATCGTTTGCCTTTTAACAAAACCTCTCTCACCTCCACCGCACCACTCGATTTAATTTTTTCGGATGTATGGTGCTCTCCCATTGAATCTTTCGACAACTACAAATATTATATAATATTTGTAGATCATTTCACCAAATACATATGGTTGTATCCTTTAAAACGAAAATCAGATTCACTTTCTACATTTATTCGCTTCCAAAATCTAGTAGAAAATTTTTTTCACAAGAAAATAAAACAATTTTTTTCTGACAACGGTGGTGAATACATTAAACTAGCCTCCCATTTTTCCGCTTGTGGCATATCTCATATTACTTCACCACCACATACACCAGAACACAATGGATATGCTGAAAGACGTCATCGCCACATTGTAGAAACTGGTCTGGCTCTTCTATCTCATGCACAATTACCAATAAATTTTTGGCCCTTTGCGTTCACCACTGCAGCTTATCTAATAAATCGACTCCCCACTCCAACTCTTCAAAATGCTTGTCCGTTCTTTATACTCTTCAATAAACAACCAAACTACACCAAACTAAGAAGTTTTGGGTGCTTATGTTATCCATGGCTTCGTCCGTATTCTCCTCACAAACTACACCCTCGTTCTACCCCTTGCATTTTTGTCGGTTACTCCCCCACTCAAAGTGCATACTATACATACGACCCCACAACCTCCAAACTATACACTTCGAGACATGTAGTGTTTGTCGAAACAGAATTCCCATTCAACAAACTCACTACCTCACCAAATCAGTTAACCTCATCTAACTGGACCACACTTTTCTTACCACAAGTTCAGTCAAATACCACCTCCCCGCCATTAAACTCCACCCAAACTATCACAACCCATACTAACCCCACCACCTCTAACAATATACTAACACCCTCATCTTCCTCTAATACATCTACAGAAAATAACAACAACACCTCCCACACTACAATACCACCATCTCCTTCCACCATACCTCATGATAATCACATCGCCGACTCCAACAATTTACCACCACCATCCTCATCTTCTACCATCCCTCGTGATAACAACCACACTTCAAGACCTACCACACGAAACAACCCTAAACCAAACACTAAATACCATAATTCTCATTACCTCCTTTTCAATGCATCTTTAGCTCACCCCACCGAACCCCCCACCATAACACATGCATTAAAAAGTCCATCTTGGCGTCGTGCAATGCAAGATGAATTTGATGCATTGGAACGAAACAAAACATGGAAACTGGTCCCATCCACTCTCGCACCTAATCTTGTTGGTTGTAAATGGGTATTTCGGACCAAATATAACCCGGATGGATCGGTTGAACGTCTCAAGGCCCGTTTAGTTGCCAAAGGTTTCCATCAAAGACCGGGCATTGACTACATTGAAACCTTTAGCCCCGTCATCAAACCGGCCACCCTAAGACTTATACTCTCTCTTGCAATCTCACAAAATTGGTGCTTAAGACAATTAGACATTAACAATGCCTTCTTACAAGGAAATCTTAATGAAGATGTTTATATGTCTCAACCACCGGGTTTTGTCAATCCCTCATTTCCCAACCATGTATGCAAATTAAACAAAGCCATCTATGGTTTACGCCAAGCTTCACGTGCTTGGTATGATGAATTAAAGACATATCTCATCACTCAAGGATTTCAACCAACAATATCCGACTCGTCACTCTTCACCCTTAAAACGGGTTCATCTCCAATCTTTATTCTTGTATACGTTGATGATATCATCATCACAGGTCCTTCACTCACTCTCCTAAACAAGTTCATAAACCTCCTAGCTCTCAAATTTTCCCTCAAAGACCTAGGGCAACTATCATACTTTCTTGGGATTCAAGTCTTACACCACCCCCTCGGCTCACTTCTCTCACAAAAGAAATACATCATCGATCTCCTAAATCGTGCTAATATGACCGAATGTAAACCCGTATCTACACCAATAACATGCTCTGAACCCCTTACGTTACATGGTGCCCCGCCTCATCCATCTCCCACCGAATATAGAACTCTCGTTGGAGCTCTACAATACTTGTCTCTCACCAGACCCGATGTGTCCTTTACGGTAAATCGTCTATCCCAATTTATGCATGCTCCAACAACAATCCACTGGACTGCATTAAAACGTCTTCTACGCTACCTTCAAGGAACAATTAATCATGGCATACTCATACGAAGAAACTCTCCCCTTAATCTCCACGCTTTCACAGATGCGGATTGGGCCGGTGATAAAGACACGTACCGAAGTACCACAGGTTATATTGTCTATCTTGGTTCTAACCCAATCTCTTGGAGCTCCAAACGTCAAAGTACATTAGCTAGAAGTACCACTGAAGCGGAATTCAGGGCCGTTGCTTCAACTACTACAGAAATCCAATGGCTAAATTCTCTCATCACTGAACTTGGTTTCCACCTCCCGAGAGTTCCTACCATTTACTGTGATAACTTAAGCGCCACTACATATTCAGCGAACCCCGTTTTTCACTCAAGAATGAAACATTTAGCATTGGATTTTCATTTTGTCCGAGAGAAAGTTCAAGCTGGCACCTTACGGGTCACTCACATAGCAGGTGACGATCAACTAGCTGATGTTCTTACCAAACCACTTCTACGACCTCGGTTCAACTTTCTTTTATCCAAGATTGGACTCATCTCGGGAACGTCCATCTTGCGGGGGCATATTAAGTGATTGCCTGAAATCACGTTCACCAGTGATTGCCTGAAATCACGTTCACCATTTATGTAAATTATTCAACCTCTTTATTATATTTAATGTAGTTTGAATTCCTTTGTATTAGTCGTATGGAATTATTGCCTACCATAAATATGTCCTCAATTACTTCCTGTAATTGTGTGATACTTGTGTATATATGTATCTCTTCTATTGTAATGGAAATATGCAACAATAATTCATAATATTCTCTGATCTTTATACTTATATGTAAAGTAATAATAATAATTCAAGTAACTTACCTTTCGTCTCTTCTTAATCCCGGAGTTTTACTACACCAGAAGAAGTTCTAGCAGCTACTAAACTTTCATAAGATATAATAGGGATTAATACAATGTTAATATGATATGAATAGTAAGCAATATTATAATGATATAATACAATGTTTTCCGAATAGTTTAAAAATAAATTAAAGGTAATTAATTAGGGATTGCCATGCAATTTAAGGTAAACAAACATTAGTTTTACCAATAAATGATCGATTTAAAGCTAAAGAAGTCAATCTATATCAAATAAAGTTACCATTTTATGAATTTATAAACCTCATCTTGAATCTTACAAACTACAGCATTGCAATTAATCCATGACAAAGGCGCCCCTCCTGCATCATAGTTCATGACAATAGCAAGGTGTGTGGGAGTGATCAGTGATCCTTGTTCACTTGAAAAGCAGACAAAAAAACCATACTTTTTATGAAGTATGCTATGTGTGAATATCATTTGGTTTGTCCAATAGCGCCCCTCTTCATTTACTACAATAAATTGTTCAATAGCTTCGACATAAAATTACCCGTGAATAAAACCAGAAAACTCAATAACTGTAAAATTATTGGTATTTATTGTTCTTCTATAAATATAAACAAATCCTTTAATTTACGAAAAACTGCAGGTTTTTTAGGGATTGATATGGAAACCAAATAACTTAGATAATTAATCCCTGAAACATGTTTCCATATTTTATATAATATTGTGTTATTAATGATAATTTGTTTCGTGTAATCTCCATCAAATTTTTGAGATATTAGTTTTTTTTTTTTTTTTTTTTTTTTTTTTTTTGAACAGCAAAAAAAACTGGATTACTTACCTAAATATAAAACTGGATTTTATATAATTTAAATAAAAAAAGAGTTCAAACCTACCATGCCACAAATCATAAAGTCAAAACGTAAATTTTTAATAAAAGTTGGGGTATTTTTATCATTTGTTTTCAGATGGTGATTAAGTGTAAGTTTTTAAATAAGATTAAGGTGAGTTAAAATTCAGACATAAAAAAGAGGAAATTATGTTAATCAGAAGTTGTGATATAGTCAGAATAGGGTTAATGTCACCCAAATAGGCTTCAACTAATGACATTTCTGAAAACAAAAAGATGGTAGTATAAATTAATTTATTTTAAAAGTTGGGGGAATTGAGCTCATAATATTAACCGTATAAAATAATTATAAAGTTATTATAAACTGAACTCTTGCTAATATTGTAGTGATTTTAAGCTAACGATCATTAACTCTTATGATTAAAATATGTATCCAATCTATATTATAAAGTATTTAGTATCTAGGCTGAAACATTAAGAGTTTGATGTAGGAAATGATTTTGCAATTTATGGCTTAAAAGTTAAACCATTTCTTAACAAATAAGATTCAAAATTTGACCCAAAATTTATAAACAAAGAAAGAGAACAAACATCACAGACCAACTTTTTAATATGCATCGTGAATTAAGTTGAAATTTTAAATAAAGATACCTAAAACATTAATCTATAAGAAATTACTCAACAGAAAATTGAAGTAAGAATTGAAACACTGTAGAAATGAAGGATACAGAAATATGAAGCTAGTAAGCGAGGAAACCAAGCTAGGGTTCTTAAAAACACAATAGAAATTAAGGAAGATGCTTTCGAGTAGTTGAGAGGCGAATAGGTGGAGAGATTGAAGAGACCTCTGGCACCATTGTACTAATGAAAGCACTTGAGGCTGAAATTTGGGCATAATGGCATCGTTTGTCGAAGAGAAATCCACTTTTCAAACCTAAAACTGAAAGTCAATTGGAAGCAAAAATCAAATCGAGGAGCTTCATGAAAATTACGTGATTGTGAAGAGGAGGGCTTGGAAATAGGAAATGGGAGGAGATATTTTAGGAACTGAATCAATACCGAAATGACTCCACATATAATTTGAAATCAGGCTGGCAAAACACGTGAAGTGAAGGACACATAGCAACATCCTACATGGCTCCGATTTATTACATATTAATGACATGGAATGAGTGACGTGGCAAGAATTCAAAAATACTTTCTTTTATTATATATAAAGATAAAGATAGGTCGGGTCAGAGTTTATATGATTTAAATAAGTCAGGGTTATGATTAGTTTCCAGACCTAAAATTTAAACATGTCAGGTTTGGTTGGCTGATTTCAATCTGACAACCTGAACTCATTAACCCAAACCCAACCTAATTGCCACCCCTAATTTTAATCATAACCTAAACTGAAATGTACTTCACATAATATTTCTAAAGTGATCGTAATTTGTTTAAGGATTTTGAAGATTTTTATGAATTTAAGGTGTAATTTAAAAGTTGTTTGATTGACAAGAAACGAAATTTAATACTAATCTCATATTTTGTTTAGCTCACCGAATATGGAATTAAAATCCATATGAAATGACAAAATGATCCTCCTTATTTATCTTTGCTCCTTCATTTTATTTTGTTTTATAATTTATATGATATATGATATGATGTGTGACCTTATTCCGGTATTATCTAATCTTTAGGAAATAATACATCTTTTACTTCATCAAAGGCTTTATTACAAGAAAACTTCATAACATAAAGTAATACTAAAATTTTATTCATAAAATCTTCTTCTTCTTGGTCCCTTACTTCTCAAATCCTGAGATACATACAAGAATACATAAGCTTTAAGCTTAGTGAGCAATTATGGTTTGCAAAGATAAATATAAATACACTTTTTAATGAAACATGCTTTAAAACATTTCTTTGAGATCTCATAACTTCATGTAAGTAGGCCAAAACTTCTTAGAGGTTCTTTAACCTCGGGTCCACATAAGGGCTGCCCAAAAGGTCCGTTTGCACGACGATCCTTTATACTATACCCTCGTACGTAGGGTATTTAAATGGCCAACATAACATGTTTAAAACCTTCATGCTATCTTGACGATATACTATAAATATGCTTTTAAAACATTAAGCATTAGATCATTTCAAAGTAATATAAAACATATAATAGCATGTATGTATCTCATTAAAATCACATAAGTACTCACATTGCTTTAAGCTTCTTAGACTTCCTTGCTACTAATGAGAGAAATTTTAGTTTTAGGATGAAAGAAAACTGAATAATAGGACTGTTATTTATAGTTGAATTTATGCATTACTTCTCTTGTTCTTTAAACTTTAGAGTTAGTACATCCATAAAAATATTATATTTATTCATCTTACTAATTTAGGAGATCACACCTCATGCTTAGTAGCTTTAATTAGTCATTCCTATAGTTAACAGAATTTTGACAGCTTATAGGTCTAGTTATAGGGTCTAGTAATTAGGTAAACTTGGGCACCAAGTCATGTTTAAATAACTTGTTTTTATGCTTTAAAATCTTGTAAGCACCTGAAATTAGTTTTATTAATCATAAATATATATAAATATATGTTTATATAGGGGTGAGTTATATAGAGAACTCATTTACCCTTTTAGCCAATCAGAAATTAGATTAATATTTTTCATTTAATTAAATGTGAAGGGCAATTCTGGTATTCCATAAATTTCGGTTTTTTAGGCACAATTAATTTAGATCCGATAATTACGGAATGTTGAGATTTAAATCCTACAATTAATTTAAATCCTATAATTTCGGTTTTTTTGGTATTCCATATATTTTCCTTTTATAATTTCGATTTTATTATGGATAATCAGAATGTTTGAAGACTAGTATACTTCCTCTGATACATTAATGTAATTTGATACCATTCTTCCTTTTATAATTTCGATTTTATTACAATACGTAATTTGATGTATCATCATTCATGTATCATTTATACATTAATGTAACTCAATACATCAATGTATCATCATTGATGTCTTCACAAAATTATCGCTAAAAACAGAAAAAACATTGATGTCTTCACAAAATTATCGCTAAAATCAGATAAAACATTGATGTCTTCACAAAATCAAAACATTCATGTAATCAAAACAATGATGTCTTCACAAAATCAAAACATTCATGTAATCAAAACATCGATGGTGCGGGTGGTTGACGCCGTCGACTGAAACCCTAGATCCGCCGCCGTCGACTGAAACCCTAGATCCGTCGCCGGCGACTGAAACCTTAGATCCGCCGCCGTCGACTGAAACCCTAGATCCGCCGCCGTCGACTGAAACCCTAGATCCGCCGTCGTCGACTGAAACCCTAAATCTGCAGCCGTCGAAACTAACCATGTTGATTACCGAAATGCAGGCATGTGAGGGCCAAACGGTGGGGGAACAGGCATTTGCGGGCCAGACGGTGACGGAGCGGCAGTGGAGGGGCATGTCGACGGGCGGTGTTCTTCGGAGAGATATGAGAGATGGAGAGAAAACTTCAAAACAGAGACTAGTGGTTACAGATCTGGTCGAAGAGACCACTGGTGGTTACAGATCAGGTCGTCGGTGGTGTTCCGCCGAAGATACAAATCGCCGGTGGTTTCTGTTGTGAAGATGGATGGTTGCCGGAAGTTTTTATTCATTGGGGAGGTCCGGTGGAGATGGAGTTGTGATTGAGGAGAGAGAGATGATGCACACACATGTGTGTGTCGTGTATGTGTGTGTGTGTGTGTGTGTGCAGTTAATGTAAATGGAGAGTTATGGGTTAATTTCCTTTTTTAAATCTTTTTTTTTAAACAAAAAAAAGTAATTGTAAAAATGTCAGATTACGAAAGTACCCTTTTTATTTAAAGAAGGAGTTCTCTATATAACTCTCCACTGTTTATATATATATATATTTATATTTACATTGGAAGCTAAACTGAAAACAGGGCTGTTACAACTCCCTCTCCCTTATTAGAATTTCGCCCTCGAAATATTATTCGAATAGGTGTGGGTATTTGCTCCTGATTTCTGATTCAACTTCCCATGTAGCTTCTATCCCATGAACTAATACCAAAGATACATCCTTGTTTCGAAGCGTCCTAACTTTCCGTTCTGTGACTGCTATGGGTTTCTCTACAAAATTAAGTTTATCATCGACTATGATTTCTTCGGTTGGAATCACGACATCTTCTTCAACAATACATTTTTTTAAGTTAGATACGTGAAATGTATTGTGTATCCCCCTTAATTCTTCAGGTAATTCAAGTTGATATGCTACCGCACCTATTTTCTCGATTATTTTGTATGGTCCAATATAACGTGGTCGTAGCTTACCCTGTTTGCCAAAACGTAGTACTCCTTTCCATGGAGATACTTTTAATAATACCCTGTCACCAACTTGGAATTCGATAGGTTTCCTCCTTTTATCGGCGTAGCTTTTCTGCCTATCTTGAGCAACTTTGAGTCTATCTCTTATTTGAGTTACCTTGTCTGCTGTTTGTTGAATAATATCTGGTCCGACTAACTGCTTCTCGCCAACCTCCATCCAACAAACAGGTGTTCTGCATTTTCTTCCGTACAAGGCTTCATACGGTGCGGCATTAATGCTGCTATGATAACTGTTGTTATAAGCAAACTCGATAAGGGGTAAATGACTATCCCAATGGCCTTTCAAGTCGATTGCACATGCTCGCAACATATCTTCTAATGTTTGAATGGTCCTTTCACTCTGACCATCTGTTTGGGGATGGTATGCCGTACTCATCCTAATTTGGGAACCCAATTGCTTTTGGAAGCTTTTCTAGAAATTTGAAGTAAAACGGCGATCTCGATCTGATACAATTGATATTGGCACACCGTGTCGTGAGACAATCTCATCTAGGTACATTTTGGCTAATGTCTCCAGTGAGTGTGTTTCTTTAATTGGTAAGAAATGTGTTGTTTTGGTTAAACGATCCACAATAACCCATATAGCATCTAAACCCTTCGGTATTTTTGGCAATCTTGTTACAAAATCCATAGTGATATGTTCCCATTTCCAAATAGGAATATCTAATGGTTGTAACTCACCGTAAGGCCTTTGGTGTTCAATTTTAACCTTCAAACATGGGAGGCACTTTTGAATATAATTGACTATTGATTTCTTCATCCCTGGCCACCAATACAAGTTCTTCAAATCTTTATACATCTTATTGCTTCCAGGATGGATAGAATACTTGGAATTGTGTGCTTCATTCAATATAACTTCTCTCAAATTTCCAATCTTAGGAACCCAAATTCTCCCTTGAAATCTTTTGTTTCCCTGACTGTCGGTTTCTAGTAACTTGACTTGCTCGAATATTCGTTCTGCCTTCTGGTTATCTTGTTTCAATGCCTCCTGTTGTTTCTCACGGACTTGTTCTAATAAGTTATTTGTAACTAATAGGCATAATGCCCTGACATGAGTAGGTTGAGGTCGTTCTTTCCGACTCAAGGCATCAGCTTCAATATTGGCCTTTCCAGGATGATATCTGATCTCACAATCATAGTCTTTTAATAATTCCATCCAACGTCTTTGCCTCATATTTAATTCTTTTTGACTGAATAAATACTGGAGGCTTTTATGATCTGTATATAGTACACACTTTGTACCATATAAATAATGTCGCCATATTTTTAAAGCAAAGACTACTGCTGCTAGCTCTAAATCATGTGTTGGGTATTCTTTCTCGTTTTCTTTTAATTGTCGAGATGCAAAAGCAATAACATTTCCTTTTTGCATGAGTACACATCCTAAGCCTTGCTTTGATGCATCACTATATACTACAAAGTCTTCACTTCCCTTTGGTAGGCTTAAAATTGGTGCACTACTTAATTTACTTTTCAATGTTTGGAAAGCTGCATCTTGAGCAACTCCCCAATCAAAACTACAAGCCTTCCTTGTTAGTGCTGTTAATGGAGTTGCTATTTTAGAGAAGTTTTGAATAAACCTTCGATAGTATCCTGCTAACCCGAGAAAACTTCTTATTTCTGTTGCTGAACATGGGGTCTTCCAATTTGTTATGCATTCGCTTTTACTTTGATCTACCATGATACCCTTTTCATTGATAACATGACCAAGAAATTGGACTTCTCGGATCCAAAATTCACATTTTGAAAACTTTGCATGGAGTTTTTCTTGTTTCAGTAACTCCAACGTAGTTCTTAAGTGCTCTTCATGTTCCTCCTTGCTCTTAGAGTAAACGAGAATATCATCGATAAATAGAATGATGAATTTATCTAAGTATGGCTTACATACCCGATTCATGAGATCCATGAATACAGCTGGTGCATTCGTCAAACCAAAAGGCATGACCAAGAATTCATAATGACCATACCTTGTTCGGAATGCTGTCTTTGAGATGTCTTCTTTTTGTACCTTCAGTTGATGATACCCTGAACGTAAGTCTATTTTTGAGAAATAATTTGCTCCTTGTAGCTGATCAAATAAATCATCTATTCGTGGCAACAGATATCTATTTTTGATCGTGACTTTATTTAATTCCCGATAGTCGATACACATTCTCATGGTTCCATCTTTCTTTTTAACGAACAATATTGGTGCTCCCCAAGGTGATGAGCTTGGCCGGATGAACCCTTTATCAAGCAATTCTTGTAACTGGTTCATTAGTTCTTGCATTTCAGACGGTGCAAGTCTGTATGGTGTTCGTGCTATAGGTACCGCTCCAGGTACCAAATCAATATGGAATTCAACTTGTCTATCAGGAGGTAGTCCTGGTAGCTCCTCAGGAAAAACATCTGGATATTCACGTACTATTGGAACCTCATCTAGTGATTTCTTTTCTTTCTTAGCATCTATCACATATGCTAAGTAAGTATCGCATCCCTTACGTATGCATTTTCTTGCCTTCAAGACCGAAATAAAATCGACGTAATTCTTTCTATGACTGCTATATATAATTAATTCTTTGCCAGTCTTACTTTTAATTCTTACCATTTTCTTATGACAAATTATATTGGCTTGATTTTCAGATAACCAGTCCATACCTACTATGACATCAAATTCTCTAAGAAGTATGGGTAAAAGTCTAATAGCAAAATAATGTCCACTTATTTCTATGGAACCATTTTCATAGATTTCATCTACTTCTGTGATTCTTCCATCTGCAATTTCTATCTCAACCTTTCGATTTAATTTCTTAGGGATGCTATTTAATTGTACACAAAATTTTGTGGATACCATTGATCTATTTGCTCCCGAATCAAATAATACGTTAGCAGGTTTTTCATTGATTACGAATGTACCTGTCACTACGTCTGGTACTTCCTTCGTTTCTTCACTAAGGATTTGAAACACTCTTCCTTTGGCTTTTCCGGCTTCTGGTTTGTTCTTGCTAGTGGGTGCTATCGCTTTCATTGGCTGCATATTCTTGGGTTTTGGGCAATCATACACAAGATGTCCGGTTGAACCACAATTGTAACAAGTTCTTTTTCCAGGACAGTTACTTGCCATATGGCCAGGTTGGCCACATCTATAACATACATTTTTGCCCATCATACATTCTCCGGTATGATTCTTATTGCATTTAGGACAAGTTGGTTTGTCGGACGTCCTTGCACCGTTACTCCTTGACTTCTTGAATGATCTATTAAAGTTCTTGCCTTCCAATTTTCTTTTCTCGTTTGGTTGGTAGTTATTTGGCACATAACTATCCTTTTCAGCTAGGATAGCTAAATCCATGACTTCTTGAAAGGTCTTTGGTTGTGACATGTTGACAAATCTTCGTAAATCTTTCCTTAAGCCTTGTAGAAAACGTTTTACCTTACTAGCTTCAGTGATTACCATGTCGGTTGCAAATCGAGACTTTTCTAGAAATGTCTCTGCATATTCTTCCACCGTCTTGTTTCCTTGTTCCAGCTTCATGAATTCCTCTTCCATCATATTCAGTCGGGCATCTGGGCAATATCTTTTATTGATTAAAGCTTTAAATTCACCCCATGACATTGATGTTGCCTCTGCGATGCCTCGGCTAGATTGAATTGTCTTCCACCAATGGAGGGCACTTAGCTTTAATTTAGTTTAGGCGAACCTTACTCGTTGGTTGAGGGCACATTGACATGTTTGAAAACATCTTTCCATGTCATCAAGCCAATTCATAGCGGCGATAGGTCCTCCTTTTCCTTCAAATGTAGTAGGACAAGCAGTGGTGAATGCTTTGTAGTCGCACCCATTGGTACGACCATTATCAAGGTCGTGTCGTGCTGGATTTTCTACTTCTGCTCCTTGTACTGTGCTTTGATTCATAGCTGTATGAACTTGGGCTATTATAGCTGGCATACTTTCCTGAATGCTTCGAGAGATTTCTGCTGCTATATCAATTCCTTCATTAGGGTTATTTGTATTTCTTCCATCTCTACTTCTTTGTCTCGGTGGTATGGCATTTTGTGGGTTGTTTCTAGTTGGTATGGTGTTTTGTCGGTTGTTTCTAGCCGTTCTTCGAGTATTCATTCTACAATAACAACTTTGTCATATAAAATATAACTAACTTTATAATTCATATATCATGTATGTGCTGTTTAATAAATTTTTTTTTGCGGGACATGAGTTCCAAAATTAGGGAAATAATACAAATTTCCTTTCTATTTTGCTCAATGTTTTAAAAAGTCGTTCGGTGGTACTTAATTGGTTGACCACCTTCAAGCGATTAATTGGTCTCAGTGGTGATTAATTGGTTTCTAGACGGATATCCTAAATTGTAAAGGAATTTAATTTAAAATAACTAATTATTAGTAATATCATACTAAAATAACTAATTAAGTTAATAATAATATAAAAAAAAAATCTAAGTCTTTAATAATATTAAAAATGTGAAAAGGTTTAAGTTTTTTTTTTTTTAACCATTTCTTAATTTAAAATATAAGAGAAATAAGCAAAACACATAAAAGTGAATTAAAAGTCAAATAGCTGGTGAATATTAATGGGCTTTAAAGTTACGTTTTCTTTTATTATTTTCGTGGCCCATATTCTTTTTCCAGTACAAGATAACTTAGCGTCACGGAGTAAGTCGTTCTTATTCTAAACCATAGACTCTTCGTATTTTCTCCAAAAACGGTGAACCACCATGACCATCGCCGGAGAGGATGAGTAAAACTACCCCCACGACGACGGTATCTTCCTCCCTCGTTATATCGCTTCCATGGCTGTTTTCGATGGTTGCATGGCGCTGTAAAGGTATCAAAATTGCTTCTTTTCTTTTATTTTCCTCCCTACGTTCATCTCCTTCACCAATTTAGACCGACTATCACTGATTTAGACTGATTTTTCACCGGTTTTGACTGATTTTGACCATTTCCGATAACTTTCACCAGTTATGTAGTTTCTCACTCGGTTAGCCATCGTAATCGGTCGCCTAGACTGATATTGACAACACACTGATTATTACAATACTTTGATAGTTTAATAGTACTTTCATATAATACTTTCATGTATAAATATTCAAAATTTGTACAATACTTCCATACATAAGATATAATATAAATTAATATAGGATGTTAAATTACAATACTTCGATAGTTAACTGTACTTTCATATATCAATAATACTTTTAGAATTTATACAGTACTTTCATACATCAGATCGTTTTCAAAATTTGAGGAAATAGGATAGTTTTCCTCATATTACATCCCCAAAACATTCAACCTATCCATTTGTCCTATATATTCCTTATATGCTTCATTATATCATTATATGCTTCATTAAAAGGGCGGGGATTTAGTCAAGCAGGTAGTGGAGATGACCGATCTCGTCTTGCATTTGAATGATTTGATTCTGGTTTTCATTTAGGACTTTAGTTTGCCTTTCTGATTTTGCACGTGCTTCTTTAAGTTCTCCTTCCAAAGTCATGTTGTATGATTTCAGCTCATATGCTTCTCTTTGAGCGAGGTAACATTGATGATTAGCCTCAGTTGCCATAGTTAGTAGCTCGTTTATGTAAGCTGAATTCTGATTTTCAAAAGTAGGGTAGTTCTCTCCAACTTGAGATTCAACATCAGGTGGTGGGGGATTAGCTATTGGAGGTAGTTGTCCAAATATTTCATCTTGCCAATTTGTATCTTCCCAAGGGACTGTTAGCATGAAATTGGTGTTAGCGTCCGAGACTTCTCCATCTGAGATGTTGATAAATGGTGAGAGGTTTTCATAAGGATTAACTTGGTTAATTGGCACCGGGCATTCAAGTGGGGGATTGATTAGATCTGGTTCTAACCATCCGCAACCGAATCCCGAAGGACCTTCATTAGGCTTTTTAGCCATCTGAAACACATAATTGTGAAGCACACACACATTGAAAATCAATGAAAACAGGTCTGACTATTTAGTTTCTGATACATTTAATTTTTTTTTTTTTTATACTGCTAGCTGCTAAGGGCTGTTTAAAGTGTGATATATAAAATTAATTTAATAAAAATTAATAAAGCTAAATACTTTATATCCAAGAAACAACCATAGTTTAATAACATATAAACAAATAACATATAACTTAACAAACACATAAGTGTAGTTTCTTTAAAAAAAAAAAAACTAACTAAACCATATTCATAATGGTGATATAGTGGAACTAAACCTTTTTATTCTTAGTTTAAGTCTAAGTTATCTTAGTTAAAATTAGTTCTCTTAAACTAGTGCTCTGATACCAAATTGTGACACCCTTATTCCGGTATTATCTAATCTTTAGGAAATAATACATCTTTTACTTCATCAAAGGCTTTATTACAAGAAAACTTCATAACATAAAGTAATAATAAAATTTTATTCATAAAATCTTCTTCTTCTTGGTCCCTTACTTCTCAAATCCTGAGATACATACAAGAATACATAAGCTTTAAGCTTAGTGAGCAATTATGGTTTGCAAAGATAAATATAAATACACTTTTTAATGAAACGTGCTTTAAAACATTTCTTTGAGATCTCATAACTTCATGTAAGTAGGCCAAAACTTCTTAGAGGTTCTTTAACCTCGGGTCCACATAAGGGCTGCCCAAAAGGTCCGTTTGCAAGACGATCCTTTATACTATACCCTCGTACGTAGGGTATTTAAATGGCCAACATAACATGTTTAAAACCTTCATGCTATCTTGATGATATACTATAAATATGCTTTTAAAACATTAAGCATTAGATCATTTCAAAGTAGTATAAAACATATAATAGCATGTATGTATCTCATTAAAATCACATAAGTACTCACCTTACTTTAAGCTTCTTAGACTTCCTTGCTACTAATGAGAGAAATTTTAGTTTTAGGATGAAAGAAAACTGAATAATAGGACTGTTATTTATAGCTGAATTTATGCATTACTTCTCTTGTTCTTTAAGCTTTAGAGTTAGTACATCCATAAAAATATTATATTTATTCATCTTACTAATTTAGGAGATCACACCTCATGCTTAGTAGCTTTAATTAGTCATTCCTATAGTTAACAGAATTTTGACAGCTTATAGGTCTAGTTATAGAGTCTAGTAATTAGGTAAACTTGGGCACCAGGTCATGTTTAAATAACTTGTTTTTATGCTTTAAAATCTTGTAAGCACCTGAAATTAGTTTTATTAATCATAAATATATATAAATATATGTTTATATATATATATTTATATTTACATTGGAAGCTAAACTGAAAACAGGGCTGTTACATGATGGTAGAGGCGGAGGCGAAGGCGGTGGTGAGTAGTAATGATGGTAGTGGGTGGGTGGTGACGAAAGTGATAGTGGTGATGGTGATAATGATGGTGGTCGGTGGTAAGTGACGATGGTGGCCATGGTGGGTTTAAGGTTAAAAGAGGTATTTGATTGTAATGAAGTAATCTTCAACATTTCATTTAAAGGATTCTAAAATCTTTTTACCTGGTGATAAAATTCACATTCCTTTATATTATATAATTGAATTTAAAAAATCATGGATTTAGATCCATACCATTAAAATAAACCAAACCAAAAATACATAGAAATTAGATTCAAATTCCTTCAAATTCTCATATATTTATATCAACCAAACAAAATTTGCGAGTTATCATTACCAATAACTCTTTATAAACTATTATCAACTACTAGGGTACCCGCGCAATGTGGCGACGGATACCTTGTTCATTGTAATTTGTCACGATTTAAATGTTGTTCGGTTATATCTTTTTCTAACGACTATTATACAAAAAAAATTATAATTTAAATTATGGTAAACTATTGGGATATGAATGATCAAATATGTATTTCTGATATACCAGTTAATACTGATGAAATAATTAGTACTAATAAGATCGTTAATATTGGTTGTATCTCATTACTACTTGATATGTGAGGAGAAATCATTTCATTAAATGAAATTTACTGTTTCATTTCCAAGTCAAACACTAATGAGCCTGAACTATGACACGGAAGGATGTGTCAAACAAATTTTAAGAAGATGAATAACTCGGTTAAAAAATAACTTAGTAATAAGTTTACCCCAAAAAGAATTCATGTGTGACCATCATTGTGTTGCATGTCTTAAAGGTAAGTAGCACAAAACTTCTCATAAGATCAAATCAATAAACTCTATTTGCACTCCTTTACATTTACTGCATATAAATCTATTTGGTCATACTAATGTGACGAGCATACAAAAGAAACAATACTATCTGGTAGTTACTGATGACTACTATAGATATATTTGAGAATTCAGAATTCTTTCTTAGGACAAAAGATAAAACTAGTGAAATATTAAAATCATTCATAACTAAGTTAGAAAACACAAAGGACATGAAAGTCAAAGGCATTAGATTATATTTAAAGCTTACAACCAAAAGGTATTGATGATGGTTGTAAACATAGCCAGCTGCAGATTTATGGAGATGGACAGATGGTAATAAAAATTTCTCACCTGCTTACAAATGTGCTAAATTTGGGTTTTAGATGCCAAACCTAGAATTTTAAAGCCATTTTAATATAAATTTAACTGTTGCCAACCAACAAGGGATCAGATTCACGCTTAACCTCTTAATCAAGGAGTTTTTAAAGCTTGGTGTGGTACTAACTACTAACGCCATCATCATTTTATGTTTCATCAAAAGGAAAAAGAAAAACTTCCAAAAGTTTTGAGACCAAATTTTTCTCTCCACTTTGGAAATGAAAAATTGATATTATAACTCTATAATCATACTACTAAGTATAAATTTAAAAGCTGGAATTGTCTATAATAGTCATAAATGTTAACTAAATTAATCACAAAAAACAATCAGTATCATTCATTATTCTCAATGTAAAAGTAACAAATAATAATTCGAAATATTAACAGAGCACAAACAAATACCTCCAAAATAATCTGACAAGCCCTAAACCTGGCAGTTCTGTTAGCAGCAGTGGTACGCCTGAAATGAGAAACCGAATCAAAAAATGCATCGTAATCCTCAGATTTGTTAGGATCTCGTATGCAGGCGAAAATAGCAACAAATTGAACGATCCGTTCAACAGAAGCGATACAGCGTTGGGTAGGGAAAATGGGAGTTAGGGTTTTAGAGAAAGCAGGGAAAAATTGAGCAAGTGGAGTCGAAGAACGAAGAGCGGATAGATCTTTGAGTTTGCGGATGTGAGATGCTCGAGATCCTTTAGCTTCATCAAAAACCTTAGCTATTTTCTGCATCAAAAGCTTCTGTTCTTCACGAAATTGGGCGGCCACTGGAAGCAAATCTGTGTGTGTGATTCTCTCTAAATTGATCTTTCAAATTGATGAGAGGGAAATGAAAACGTTTGTTATATATTCGTCTTTGGACCTTCTTATTGTTGGGCCAATCAGCCCAGTTATTGTTGGGGACGAATATATTTACCGATCGAAATACTTGATTCAAATAAAAAGATGATGAATAATAGAAGTAAAAAACGTTTCATTTTTTTTCTTCTATCAAGTGGAAGGTAAAGGCATTAAATGGACGAGCATTTCCTTATTCGAAGCTTCTTCTTTTAACTATCTGATAAATATTATATAACGTTGTTATCTTTAGGAAGTCAAAAAAAGAATGTAAAATGAATTAATTTTCATTGTATTATTTCTACCTTTATGGCTCTTACTTTACCGTCCCCAGTTTTGTTTGTTTCAATTATGAGATAGATTTATATAATTCTATGGAGCATTGTTTCAAAAAAGATTAAATAGAGAACCACTCTAGCTATAAAGCGCATTTTTATAGAGTGGTATGCTCTATTCTTTGTGGGTCGAAAAGGACCATTCGGAAATGGTGTTTCTCTATGAAAACACATGATATACGTGTGTCATATATAGCCGTGCATGAGCCATAAGCATGCCAAAAACCTGGTACCATCACGTTAATGCCCCGCCAACAGTCAAATAAACTTTTTATTGTTCTATCTGTAAATATTACTTAATGAACCTATGATGATTAATCATCGCTTCCATCAGTCCACCCACAAATCCACAATATTGAGAAACAACATAACATATATATATATATATATATCCAAAGTGAGACTGCAGATTTGGGAGACAATGCTTTTGCTTAGCTAATATCATCCAATTAATGGAGTTGCTACCGAGGGTCTTTAAAAAGAGAACAATAATAGATAATTTATTGGTTTTTAGTTTCCATATCTTTTTCTTATTTGTTTCTTACTACAAAACTTATCATCTTCCACGTTATCAAAGTTTCAACTTCGATCTTCCACCGAATCCCCACTTCTACAAGTTGCTATTTGAAAACACGTATTAGCGAATGTGTGTAATGACACTTCATTCTCGAGAGAGTGTGGAAAAATAACAAGCGGGCCGTACGTAATTACACCTTAAAAACGATATTATGTATTGATCCAAAGCAAGTTGACTCGTAAAGCAAGTTGGATGACAGGTTAAAAGAAGATACATATATCAATACAAGTTGGTCATTAATTTGGATACGTACATAAAAACAAAGTAAAGTTGTTTTTCTTTTCGAAATACGCCTTAAAAGGATAAAATGTTTTCAAATGATGACAAGGCCAAGCAAGGTTCAAGATTTATACTTCGGCAAGTGTTTCGGTAGTATTTTATGGTTTACATTTGATCACGAAACAGTTATGTATTTTAAGGTTTAATAAAGGTCATGCATGAATTTTCATAACATACGCCATACGGGGTGGACCTAGTATGTTGCACGGACAACCCCTGAAATTTTTTCGAATACTATTAGTTTAGTGTTAAATTTTTTAAAATTTATTTTGTTACTTTAGGTGACACTTCTGGGTAAAAAAGGTAAAAAATGTGCAATATGAGACACCCATCAATGTTTTTCCTGGGTCCGCCATGATAACATAGCTGTATAGTTGTAGCTAGAAGACAAATTCTAAAATCTATGGATGCTTACATGATCAAAATAGTACTGTATAATATAGTATAGCATAATATTATAGTATCATATTGAGAAATGATATTTCTTCCTATCTTTTTTTTCATATTTATATGTCTACTTATTTCTAAACTTGACATGTGTCATCAACTAATTGTCTTTCTATATATCATCATTTGATCTTGACACTTGTCATGATCAAAATGGTCATGATCAAAATGGATAGGAACATGATAGGAAAAAATATCATTACTCTATCATATTATAGTATAATACATAGTAGAAATCGGATCGGGTGAGGTCTGTAAGGACAATTTTCAACTAAACATTTCACAAATTTTGAATCACTATCCAAAAATTTTGGATCGTTTTTAAAAAAATGTTTCTTCCTAAGTATCTAAAATTTCTGATAATGATCCAAATTTTCTTAAACAATTAGCTGAAAATTGTCCTCACAATTCTCACTGATTTTTTTAGCCCTCACTAAATCCTAACTCATACATAATATAACATACTCCATCTGTCCCAAAAAAAACTTCTCATTTCAATTTGACACGAATTTTAAGGTGATAGTTAGTGGTGAGTTCGTTGGTAATAATTTTGATTAAAATATAAGATTGGTTTGGAGAGAGAAAGATAGTTAATGGATAGTTAGTGGTGTGGTCCTTAGTAATAATAATATTTTGTTATTTGGAGCCCATCAAATGTAAGAAATGAAAAGTTTTTTGTGGGACAAAAATTTATGATGAAATAAGAAGTTTTTTGTGGGACGGAGGGAGTAATATTTAATACACTATAGTATAGCGTAGCATATCATAATATCTTATAAGATAATATTGTGTAATAAGCTTTTCATTTCATTAATATATATCAAAGATTATTTTTTTACATAGAGAAAGAAGGTAAACGAGCAACAAGTTGCGCCGCTATTTCTTTTTGAATTGCAAAACTAATTTTTTCAAAAATAACATCTATGTATCTATATATCATTACACTAGCTTCATAACCCGCCCGATGGGCGGGCTAGCTTCGAAAAATGAAGTTCATAAGTACGAAAAAAACGTATGAAATCAAATAGTCAATTATTATTGAATCATTATAAGGTAAGTCGTTTCAGGAAATGAACGAATATAAAAAACTCTCTGTAATGGTCTAATATGATATGTAATAAAATAGCATATATTAGATCATCATCATTTACAATTTGCATCACTTGTTTGGGCTCAATTCAGGTCCATTACCACGTTCGGTAGTTCCCTAAACCAAGCCTACACAAAACATAACTTTCACTACAATAAAGTATATGAAATTATATATTCTTTTTAGATTAAATTTGTATTATTTGCATTTGGAGGAACATTGTATGAAAATGAAGGGGTGGAGAGTCATCAGTGCTAATTCAGCATCTTTAAAGGTTGGTGTACTAACAACTGAAGCATGTGTGGCAGTTGGAGTTGAAGGTGTAGAAGGATCTCTTACAACAGGTGGGTCACAACCAGACCTTTGATATGTTGAGGTTTTCGGTTCCATAGGTAACCAGGTTGGTGGTTACACATTGTGATCTGCAACAAAAATACAGAATAAAAAAAATGGAATTCATGAATCATGAGATATTTATTTCCATGAGCAACTAACTTTACTTACTAATGAACAAAGCAACTATAATAATGTGACTTGGCAATAAAATGAAATTATATATTCATTTTGTTTTATTGCAGTGAAGAATTGCAAAACGGGTCAATTTTAGTCCATTTTATGTAGAAACTTGATATTGACGTTTTTAGACACGTTCAAACCCGTCAATATCGTCAATTTTGAGTACGTTTTAGAAGCAAATACATGTGATATTACTCAATTATGTGTTTATGTTACATTTCAGGTGATATATCGAAAGAGGTGCCAAAAACGGGCCAAAAGATGAAGAAAAATACAAAATTATAAGGCAAAAATAGTTCACGATCGTGAACTGATCGTGAACTATTCACGATCAGTCACCAAAGTCCCTGTATGGTCTTCGCGTTCGTTATCGAGAGTTACCGATCGTTATGTCATCGAAACAGGAAGTTCACGACGCGAACTATAGTTCGCGCCGTGAACTATGCGCCTCTGATCGTGTTTTATACCAGATCAAAGGGAAATGTCAGGCATCTTTGGCTGGAAGTGTGTTTTTGGGCAGTTAAGGACGATTTTGGAAGCAGTTTATCAAGAGATTAGTCAAGTTTATAGCAATCATTGATTCTCAAACATTTTGGATTAAATCTATGGTTGTAATTCTATACTTTAACTCTTGTTTGTTGATTTCTAGCATGTCTATGTGCTAGTAATCTTTATATTCACTATGTTTGGATAATTCTAGGGTTAAGTATGGTTTAATTTTAGGGTTTGTTTGTGTTCAAAATAATTGTTGATGTTTAATTACTCTTCTTGGTTTAATTTATGAGTTTTCGTTTCTTTATCGTTGGTAATTGATTAAATTAGATATTGACAACATTTGGTTCAATTGATTACTTCCCCAACTTTTCATTATGACCTAGTTGGTAATTCACTAGAAATAGGGATTAGAGATAAGATTCCAATAAGTTAGATTAAACAAGAAGTTCAACCCTAGTAATGAAAATTCTAGGTTAGAGGTCTTAGTTAATTCAAGACGGTAATTTTAACAAATAGAAGTGTGATCAGTTATAGCTTTTGAGAGAAGAAATTCCTATTAGTTGTAATTAGTTTATTAAATGGGATTGAGAGAAATCTAATACCGTGACTTCTAGAACATTAAACTAGCCGGTGCTTAATAACCATACTTAGAACTAGATGAATCCATACATAGTGAATATCCCTTAAATCTCATTTCAATTGTTCAAATTTGCATTTCTTGTCATTTCAAATATTAATTACATTTCATATAAATCAAAACATGAACAAAAATCTTTTCTTGATTAATTCTTTAACTTTCTTTACTTGGATTACATAAACTGTTCCCTGTGGATTCGATAACCCGAAATACTTACCTAGCCTATATTACCCACGATTAGGTATACTTGCCTATGAATGTGGTAATCTAGATTAGTGGTATTTAGGAGACATAATTTTATAACTAGATCGAGCACATCAAGTTTTTGGCGCCGCTGCCGGGGAGCAGTTTTATGTTTTTAGGTTTTTGAAAGTTAATTAGTTAATTGATCCTTATTTAGGAATTTATTCTTAAATAAGTTACTTAATTTGTAATTTCTGTTTCCTTTTGTTTTGTTTATCAGTTGCGTGTTAACTCTTTGCTTTGAGTTGTGCAGGTGCATGAGCAATAAGAATACTCTTAGAGGCAAAAAGGCTAAAGCTGATCAACCCTCACCATCCTCTGATCCAGAGAAACTTTTTCGAAGGAGACAGAGGATTCAATTAGAAGCAAGATACAACGCATCCATAAAGAAAGCTCAAAATATTGGGGAACCGAGTCTTGAAAATCAGAATCCGCTTTTTGAAGTTCAAGTCCAAAGTTCTGAAAATCAGGAGCAAACTCCTGTTAATTTAGAACCAATAGTTAATCAAGAGCCGATTCTTGATAACCAAATGGGTGATCAAGACCCACCACCGGAACGTCCGATGTGGCAAACGAGGCAAAATGCCCCGGTGGATGCCATTCCGGCAATTAGACTTCCGGAAATAAATGGCATAAATTTTGAAATAAAAAGTCAATTCCTAAGTATGGTTCGTGATTTGGGTTATGATGGTAGACTCACAAATGACCCAAATCACCATATTGAGTGCTTTAATGACATATGCCAATTGTTTAGGATTCCTAACGTTTCGCAAGATGCGATACGACTTCGACTCTTCCCTTTTAGTCTAATTGGAGAGGCAAAAATTTGGGTTAAATCCCTTGAGCCAAACTCCATTTCGACTTGGGAAGAACTCCGAAGTCGATTTATACACCGTTATTTTCCACCCGCGAAAGCGGATAAATTAAAAACTGATATTATGGCTTTTCAACAGGAAGCTGGGGAAACATTAACGGAAGCATGGGAACGTTTCAAGGGAATGTTGAGGAGATGCCCAAATCATGGGTTTGAGAAGAGCGATATCGTCCATCTCTTCTATAGGGGTTTGTCCAACAATGCACGATCCACCCTTGATTCATCGAGTGGTGGAATATTCATGTATAAAACCCCTACGGAAGGATACCAACTTTTGGAGGATATGGCCATGCACAATGCGGAATGGGCCACCGATAGAAGAGCCGGAAAGCAAACGGGTTCGCTCAATGCGGTTGACGATAGACAACATGATGAAGTTGCCGCCATAAAGAATAACCAGGTAATGTTAGAACGTAAATTAGATAAAATAACATCTTCTTTACATGCGATACAGGTTGGGTGTGAAAAATGCGGTGGACCCCACCTTGCAAAGGAATGTCAACAACACCAACCGATGATGACCGAGGAGGAGGTCAATTATTTAAACCAAGGTTACGGGCAAAACTATCAACGAGGAAACCAAGGATACAACAACAATAGGGGTTACAACAACAATAACAGTAATTTCCCCCCTAGACCATCACATCCACCCGGTTTCCCTCAAAATAACCAACCAAATTACCCTCCTCGAAATAATTCTAACACACCCGGTTCGAGTTCTAAGCCCGAAGAGCACATGTCTCTCGAGAGCATGTTTGGTCAGTTTATGGCTAGCCAAGCCAAAACAAATGAAGAAACCAAACAAGACTCGAAAGAGATGAAACAATGTATTAGAAACCAACAAGCCACCATTCAAAACTTAGAAAGAGATATTGGTAGAATTGCCCAAGCCTTAACCGAAAGACCTCAAGGCAATTTACCCCCTTCTACCCAAGCGAATCCCAAGGGAGAATTCAACTCAAGGGATGTCAAAGCCATTACCACACGAAGTGGTAAAGAGGTAAGTTCACCAATGGTTAAAATTACTACTAATAATTCTAGTGAACATGTACTTGTAGAAGAGGGGACACCAATGAATGAAGAGGAAGTGCTTGTTGAGAAGATTATAGAAAAAGATGAACCGAAGAAGAATGAATCAAAGAAGGAAGCAACAACAAACTCTTACCTACCTAAAGTTCCTTTCCCACAACGGTTGAGAAAGGAAAAACTCAAAGAAAAATATGGTAAGTTTGTTGAAATGATTAAACAGGTACGCATTAACGTGCCTTTGGTTGATATGTTGGCAGGTATGCCAAATTATGGAAAGTTTATTAAGGATTTGGTGTCAAATAAAGTGCAAATGGAGGAAGCATCTTCAGCTGTGTTGAGTGAAGAATGCTCGGCGATCATAGAATCCAAGATGCCACCAAAGCTAGAGGACCCAGGGAGTTTCATAATCCCTTGTCTCTTTAATAATTTACCGGTTTGCAATGGTCTAGCAGATTTAGGTGCTAGTATTAGTTTAATGCCCTTGTCGATAGCTACAAAAATAGGACTAACCGATTTTAAGCCGACTAGGATGATCTTGAGATTAGCAAACCTTTCATACACATATCCCATTGGTATAGCAGAAAATGTTCCTGTTAGAGTTGATAAATTCGTGTTCCCCGTAGACTTCGTTGTCCTAGAAATGGATGTGGATCCCAAAGTCCCGCTAATTCTAGGTAGACCTTTCTTGAACACGGCGGACGCCATGTTTCATGTGTCTAAGAAACAACTAAGTCTAGGAATAGATGATGATAGGGTCACCTTCTCTATAGAGAAAGCCATGAAGCATACCTCCAAATCCGATGATTCTTGTTATTTCATTGATGTTATCGATTCATGTATCGATGAGGAGGTTACGTCCTTTCTCGACCTCGATTGTAATGATGTCACCACAAAAGGTGATTTCACTATTGATTCCGATGAAACAATCCGAGATCTCCAAGAGTTCGAGGATTTGCTTCATGTAGATGGTGAGGAATCCGAGGTAGGAGATGTCGTGTTCGAGAAAATTGACCCTAAAGACAACCTTCGAATTAAAACTTCTTTAGAAGAGCCACCTACTCTAGAGCTTAAAACTTTACCAAACCATTTAGAGTATGCCTTTTTAGAAGGTGATTCTAGTCTTCCGGTCATCATTTCATCTAAGTTATCCTCCACCGAAAAAGCCGATCTTATTAAAATTCTTAAAACTCATAGACAAGCCATTGCTTGGAAAACGGCTGACATTCCGGGTATAAATCCCGCCTATTGTACACACAAAATCCTCATGGAGGAAAATTTCAAGCCAAGTGTACAAAGGCAAAGGAGATTGAACCCGAATGTCAAAGATGTGGTTAAAAAAGAAGTTCTTAAACTTCTTGATGCGGGACTCATCTACCCTATCTCCGATAGCCCGTGGGTGAGCCCGGTACAAGTTGTACCGAAAAAAGGGGGTATGACAGTTATCAAAAATGAGAAGGGTGAACTAATCCCTACTCGAACTGTCACGGGTTGGCGCGTGTGTATTGATTACCGCAAGCTAAATGATGCCACCCGTAAGGATCATTTTCCTTTACCGTTCATTGATCAAATGTTGGAACGACTCGCGGGAAACAACTTTTATTGTTTCCTCGATGGCTTTTCCGGCTATTTTCAGATCCCAATCGACCCCCTAGATCAAGAAAAAACCACATTCACGTGCCCCTTTGGTACATTTGCTTATAGGAGAATGCCGTTTGGTTTATGCAACGCTCCGGCCACGTTCCAACGTTGCATGACGGCTATTTTCCAAGACATGATAGAGGATTGTATGGAAGTATTCATGGATGACTTCTCGGTTTTCGGGAACTCATTTACTTCATGTCTAGCAAATCTTGAGAGGATTTTGAGAAGGTGTGAGGAATCCAACTTAGTGCTTAATTGGGAGAAATGTCACTTCATGGTGCGAGAAGGCATCGTGTTAGGACATAAAATTTCTGAGAAGGGAATTGAGGTAGATAAAGCTAAAATAGATGTCATATCTAAGCTACCTCCGCCCTCGAATGTGAAAGCCGTGAGGAGTTTCCTTGGTCATGCGGGTTTTTACCGTCGGTTTATCAAAGATTTTTCTAAAATCACCCGACCCATGACCCATTTACTTGAGAAGGATATACCATTCGTTTTCTCAAACGAATGTGTAGAATCCTTTGATTTGTTAAAGGAAAAACTTACCGAGGCTCCGATCATGGTTTCTCCCGATTGGGAATTACCATTTGAGTTGATGTGCGATGCGAGTGATTATGCACTCGGTGCGGTGTTGGGGCAAAGAAAGAACAATCACTTTCAACCAATCTATTATGCTAGCCGAACACTCAATGGTGCTCAAGTGAACTATACAACCACCGAAAAAGAATTACTTGCGGTTGTGTTCGCTTTTGACAAATTTCGACCCTACCTTGTGTTGTCGAAAACCATTGTGTACACCGATCATTCCGCATTGAAACATCTCTTTGCTAAGCAAGACGCCAAACCTCGACTCATACGTTGGATTCTCCTCTTGCAAGAATTCGACATTGAGATCAAGGATAAAAAGGGGGCGGAAAACCTTGCAGCAGATCATTTATCCCGCCTCGAAAATCCATATTTGGAGGAATGTGATGAAAATGGGATAAATGATAAATTTCCCGATGAATTCCTTGAAGTAGTCAACGCTTTACAAGTGTCTGATGACCCGTGGTTCGCCGACATGGCAAATTATTTGGCGGCGGGTATCCTTGTAAAGGGTTTGACTCATCAACAAAAAGGGAAATTTTTCTCCGATCTTAAGTATTATTATTGGGAGAATCCTTACTTATTCCGGGTCGGGCCTGATTTTGTTCATAGGCGATGTGTGCACGGTGAGGAAGCTTATGTCATTCTTAACGAATGTCATAAGGGACCCACCGGGGGCCACTTCGGACCTAACCTCACCGCCCGGAAAGTATTAGATGCGGGATTTTATTGGCCAACGATTTTTAAAGACTCATATAAATTGGTCAAGGCTTGTGATGCTTGCCAAAGAACGGGTAGCATCTCAAAACGAGACGAAATGCCTCAACATAGCATTCAAGTTTGTGAGGTGTTCGATGTTTGGGGCATTGATTTCATGGGCCCATTCCCGAGCTCCCATGGTAATAAGTACATTCTTGTAGCCGTCGACTACGTCTCCAAATGGGCCGAGGCAAAAGCATTACCAACAAATGATGCCCGGGTCGTAGTCAAATTCGTTCAAGCTCTCTTTTGTAGGTTCGGATGTCCTCGTGCTCTCATTAGTGATCGGGGCACTCATTTTGCCAATCACCTAATGGAGAAAACTTTGCAAAGATATGGTGTCCATCACCGTTTTTCAACTTCTTATCATCCACAAACAAGTGGACAAGTTGAAAACACTAATCGAGCACTTAAGAGGATCCTTGAGAAAACCATTGATCGAAATCCAAAAATTTGGTCTCAAAAGTTAGATGATGCTCTTTGGGCATTCCGAACCGCGTTTAAAACGCCTACCGGTTACACCCCGTACCGTATGGTTTACGGGAAAGCATGTCACATTCCGATCGAAATTGAACACAAAGCCTTTTGGGCTCTTCAAGAATGTAACATGGATGTAATCATGGCGGGTCACAACCGCAAATTCCAATTAAATGTTCTTACCGAAGAAAGATCTCATGCCTACGAGAATTCTCGAATTTACAAAGAAAATACAAAACGTTGGCATGACAATAAATTGAAAACCTTCAAATGTTTCAAACCGGGAGATAAAGTCCTAATTTATCAATCTCGTTATAAGTTTTCTCCCGGAAAGCTTAAATCCAAATGGGCCGGTCCTTACACCGTTGTCCAACAAAAACCTTCCGGGTATGTGGAGCTCATTTGTGATAGTGGCCGTTTTAGCATAAACGGTCACCGTTTGAAACTTTATCATGAAGGGAATGGTAATTTTGAGAAGGAGAAATTGGAGGAAGAGGAGGTGATTCATTTCATCTCGGTTGGTGCTCGTAAGTGACATAAGAGTAGCATCGAGTCAAGCTTTAGACTCAATAATCTTTGAAGCGCTTCTCGGGAGGCAACCCGTGTGTATTGTGGTTAATTCCCTTTCCGTTCTGCATTTTCGTTTTATTTGTTAGTATCTTATTTTTCTGCTTTATAAATCTTTTGGTGTTTGTAAAAATCTGCTCGTGTAAAAAATTTTCGTAAGTGTGGGGTTGGAGGAAAGTTCGCGCCGCGAACTTTCTTCCCGATCGCTAAGTCCGTCCAGGGAGTTGGGCTCTTCATCGCTAAGATTTAACGATCAGTTCGCGATCCGGTTCGCGTTTCGGATTCGGGTCGACCCGGTTCAACCCATTCTGGTCAAGCAAAGTTCCCGATCGGTAACTAGATAGCGACGCGAACTCTGCATGCTATATATTCTTCGTTTTTCTTCCAGTTCGCACAATCGTTAACCCTAACACTTCAATCGCGAACGGCAGAGCAGATTTCCCCCATTTTCTACCCGTTTTCACTCATATTTCTTCCAAAACTTCCGATTTCTTCATCAATTCTTCATCTCCATGGGTCCAAGGGTTAGTTCTTCTACTTTTCTTCATAGATTCTTCAATTATTTCGGTATAGGTCCGAAATTTTTGACTTGTTCTTGAACTTTTTGAGTTAAATCTTAGCTCTTTATGCTTAATAGTTGATTTGTAGTTGAACCCTAGTTGAAATCTGCAATCTTTGTGCTTAGTTAGTCAAAACCTCTTAAGATTAGTAGATTTTTAAGACCTACATTGATGAAATTGGGGGAAATGTTTGTGACTTGAGTTTAATTTCGGATTTTTACAAGCATCTTGGTACGGGTTTAGTTGTTAAACTAGCATATTGTTTTTTTTTACTTAGTTATATTCCTTTGAATGCAAGTCTAACAACTCGGGTTGGATAAAATTGGGCACCAAATGACAAGTCTTTTGTTCAAAGTTATGTTAAGGATGTTACAAAGACACTGTTTTTACAATGTTAATATGTTTATAGCACTTAGTTTTTTTTTTAAAATCAATTTGAAATAAAATTTAATTAACAATGTCAAATCTTTAATTTTATTTTCAATTTTCTTATTTTTAAAACTAAGTGTGGGAAGGGGTAACGTCATTTACATTCATGTTTTACATAATTAGACACCCTACTATTCTTTCATATTTATATTCTTAACATTGTGATTATTGTCTTTGATGTAGAAACAACAAAAGACAGCTGCCTCCACATCGACCGGTGGCCGCGGGCGCGCACGTGCACGGGCACCTTCACCTATCCCCGAACCCGCACTCCTAGAAGATGGGTTCCCTGCCATTCTTAGAGTTAATAGGGAACACATCTTCCTAAACTTTGAGAATGCACCTCGAGAGGGTCTTGCACGAGAAAGTGAGAGTAGGAAAAATAAACTCTCAAACAAAAAAGTAGTTGTGGGAAGGTGTGTTGACCTGGAATTGTTAGACGCGGTAGGTCGAAGGGCGGATATTGAAAGTTACCTAGTCCGTTATCATAAGGATCACGATGGCAATGTACGTTTTTTATGTAGGGCGTGGGAGAGAGCTCTCCTCATCAATGAACCAACTTATGATGAGCTCCTCCTCGAGTTTTATTCTACTATAAAATTCGAACCCCGTGTAGCCATGAAGAACCCCGAAGACCCTTGCATCCAATACCGAGTAGCTAACCAATGGGTAGAATGTAACCTCATTCAATTTGCTATTAACCTAGGTATTTATACCGTAGAAGAAACCACACCCAGAAGTTTTCATCATTATATGAAGTGGTGTGCGACGAATGAGGTTAGAAATGTTGACGAATATTGGCGTCAAATCGGGGTTGGTGATTACCGAATGGCTCATACAAAAGAGTCAAGCATTAGAAGCGGTACTCATCGGTTTCTTCATAGAATGATTGCATATACAATCCGCCACCGAAATCAAGGGCCCGAAAAAGTTAACAAATACGATATGTGGTTGCTCCACCAACTCATCGACAAGAATGCGATAACGAATATTCCATTCGTGATCGCCAAATTTTTGAGTACACAGGGAAAGGGGCTAAAAGGAAAAAGTCCGATGGGTGCCGGTCACTATGTCACTCGTTTGGCACGGGCCGCAACTGCCATTCCTCACAGAGTTTGGGAGAGCATGACATACCGACCGATGGGGTCAATGGACGAGGTATTGTTGTTGGGTATGCACGTCATTGTGAAATTTGGGGGTGACTATGTTTGGAATGAACATCCCGGTGTGGAACATCCGGGAAGTGGTAGTGAGAGTAGTGAGGATGATGGTGATGATGATGTAGATATGGACGATGCACCGGGTCCCGAAAGACCAATAGCGGGTCAACACTTTGATCAACCGGGACCAACGGGTCCCCAATTCGGGCATTCGGGCGCATCGGGATCCGGTTCGGGTCAATCCTCGTTCGATCCTTACTTCTCGTATAATCAAATGGTCGAGAGGATGGACGCGATGCAAGTCGATGTCGCCTATGTTCGATCATCAAACGACCATTTGCAATCTAATGTCCAAAATCATATGCAACGGTCGTACTACAATCAGATGCGGGTCGGGCAACAAGTGAGTTGGCAAACCGATGTTGCCAACTATAATCTATATCCAAATCAATTTCCCCGACCCCCACCCTTTGATCATTCCAACATACCCACGTGGGCACCGAGCTACCCCGCACCACCGAACTACCCCGATTATGATGCTTGGTACCAAGACTCCAATTCTTGGTACCGCCCGTACCCACCACCGCAATGAAGGCGAAGAGGCAGAAAATAAAAAAAAAAAAAAAAAAAAAAAAAAAAAAAAAAAAAAAAAAAAAAAAAAAAAACGTATTATTGTTTTTGTTTGTTTGTTTTTAGGTGTTCGTCGTGATTGCTGTTTGTTGCGGACTCTTGTAAACTGTTTGTTGCGGACTTCAAAATTTCACCGGGAATGTACACAACACACCCTCAGGTCGTATACTTTCTTATGACCTCGATTTCCTAAATTTTGTCAAGTTTATTGCATTGGGGACGATGCAAACACTTAAGTGTGGGAAGGGGGTGTATTTAAAAAGAAATCCACCATTTAAAATTTGTCAAATCTTCGAAAATAATCATCCGAGTAAGAAAACCGATTTAATGGTTAAAATTTTTTTTTTATGACACATCTCGATGCTTTTGAAAATAATTTTGGGAGACAAAGTTTAATTTAAATGATAGAATTTTAGCTAGCTTTTATGTTGCAATATTTGTGGCTTTTCATAGATTTAAGAATTTTAGCTCTTTGATTATGGTAATTTTAACGTAGAAAATTGGAAATGCCTTGCATAATATATAAGAATCGTCTTTAAGAAAATTAAGGTTAGTTTTACTAGCTCCCAATGACATTAGGTTAAGATAAGGGCCTTTAGTTTACGGTGCACATCATTGTGAATAATAAACAAAATTATATTAAAAAGTTATTAATTAAATATTGTGGAAGAACAAACAACCGGACGGGTGTCACTCAGACAAGTAAGCCCGAGGGGTCCTTCAAACCTAGCATTCTAAGGTCAACTGATCTGGACATGTTGGTGGAAAGTCTGTTACGCGGGTGGCATTCGAGCTGAGGTTCTTCCCACCAAACAAATAAATAAATAAAGAAAAATATATAAAAAAAAAAAAAAAAAAAAAAAAGAAAAAAAAAAGAAAGAAAAAGAAAAAAAAATAGAAAGAAAGAAAATAAGCAAAAATAAATAAGCTTGAATAAAGCATACATGAATAAAGCGTTTACGCTACCCAATGATATTTAAACTAATTTTTCTTATTTTAACCCTACTAATTGGGTAGTTTTCATAAAGATGATATTTGTAGATTATGTAAGAATGAAGAGATTCTAAATTAAAATTGGTATAATTAAGGTAGCCAAAAAATTAGTAGGTTTATGAAAAGTTAACTAGTTTGGTACACAAAATTGGATATAAAGTCTAGGTAAAATTTTATTTGCTAAATTAAGCTAAATTCTGAAATTGGCATTGATTGTGATTGAGATGTTTGTCATATGCATTGGATTGGTGTCTTACTAACAGATTTTTCAGGATGATTTGCTTGAGGACAAGCAAAGTTTAAGTGTGGGGATTTTGATATTGACGTTTTTAGACACGTTCAAACCCGTCAATATCGTCAATTTTGAGTACGTTTTAGAAGCAAATACATGTGATATTACTCAATTATGTGTTTATGTTACATTTCAGGTGATATATCGAAAGAGGTGCCAAAAACGGGCCAAAAGATGAAGAAAAATACAAAATTATAAGGCAAAAATAGTTCACGATCGTGAACTGATCGTGAACTATTCACGATCAGTCACCAAAGTCCCTGTATGGTCTTCGCGTTCGTTATCGAGAGTTACCGATCGTTATGTCATCGAAACAGGAAGTTCACGACGCGAACTATAGTTCGCGCCGTGAACTATGCGCCTCTGATCGTGTTTTATACCAGATCAAAGGGAAATGTCAGGCATCTTTGGCTGGAAGTGTGTTTTTGGGCAGTTAAGGACGATTTTGGAAGCAGTTTATCAAGAGATTAGTCAAGTTTATAGCAATCATTGATTCTCAAACATTTTGGATTAAATCTATGGTTGTAATTCTATACTTTAACTCTTGTTTGTTGATTTCTAGCATGTCTATGTGCTAGTAATCTTTATATTCACTATGTTTGGATAATTCTAGGGTTAAGTATGGTTTAATTTTAGGGTTTGTTTGTGTTCAAAATAATTGTTGATGTTTAATTACTCTTCTTGGTTTAATTTATGAGTTTTCGTTTCTTTATCGTTGGTAATTGATTAAATTAGATATTGACAACATTTGGTTCAATTGATTACTTCCCCAACTTTTCATTATGACCTAGTTGGTAATTCACTAGAAATAGGGATTAGAGATAAGATTCCAATAAGTTAGATTAAACAAGAAGTTCAACCCTAGTAATGAAAATTCTAGGTTAGAGGTCTTAGTTAATTCAAGACGGTAATTTTAACAAATAGAAGTGTGATCAGTTATAGCTTTTGAGAGAAGAAATTCCTATTAGTTGTAATTAGTTTATTAAATGGGATTGAGAGAAATCTAATACCGTGACTTCTAGAACATTAAACTAGCCGGTGCTTAATAACCATACTTAGAACTAGATGAATCCATACATAGTGAATATCCCTTAAATCTCATTTCAATTGTTCAAATTTGCATTTCTTGTCATTTCAAATATTAATTACATTTCATATAAATCAAAACATGAACAAAAATCTTTTCTTGATTAATTCTTTAACTTTCTTTACTTGGATTACATAAACTGTTCCCTGTGGATTCGATAACCCGAAATACTTACCTAGCCTATATTACCCACGATTAGGTATACTTGCCTATGAATGTGGTAATCTAGATTAGTGGTATTTAGGAGACATAATTTTATAACTAGATCGAGCACATCAAAACTCTTGATTGAAAGGTCGGGTTTAGTTATATTGGTATACCTGTCACTCATTGTTCTTGGTGAAATTGATTTGTAGAATGAGGTTAAAGGATTTGAGTGCTTTCAGCGAGAGCAATTCTTACCTGCACGGAAAAATTAATTATTTCATTTAAACGATTTACATATTTGTACATGCTAAAATATAAGACTCAATACTACATAACAGTAATAGAAGTATTAATAGAAAAAAAAAATTGACGACAAAATGCATCTTCCAAATATATGTATATAACTATAGAAGTATGAAAATATACTCTATAAACTACATTAATTAATAAATATGGCATTCAATATTGTAGTCTTTTGCCATCTTATCATCTGCAAGCTGCTTTCCAGCATAAATCAGCCTACAAATATACACTTTCACATGCAATTTACTACACCTCAAAACGTCAACAACATGAGGATTTTCATTCCAATAAAATTAAAGAAAAAAACAAACTTCTGTTGTGCAGGAGGAATTCCTTTCTTTTTTTCAACTCTTTCCTTAAGACGATCAATAGTGTCAGTTGGTTTAATATCAGTTTCTTTTCCAGTCAAAATTTTGACTTTTATCATAGTTCCTCTCATAAGTCTAAGAACCAAATGAAGTGTTGACTCTTTTTTAATATTGTAATCAGCAAGAGTTCTACCAACTTCTAATTGTTTTCCAGCAAAAATTAATCTTTGTTGGCTGCTGGGATTGCATCTTTGTCCTTAAAATACAATCAAACGGTTAAAAAAAGGTTTTTTTTTTCTTCCAAAAATTCAATATAATAAATAAACATAGAAGTTGATGTAGTAGGAGGAAGGAAGCTATATATTACAATGTCAAGGTATACCTAACTGATGGCATAACAAAAGCTTCCAAACTGATGTACTAAGCAAGCTACAAAATTAGGATTTTGTATAGAATTGTTGAAAAATGCCACTTGAATAAGGTTTTAATGGCAGTAGCTAATAGAAGTCCTATTATACATTGCATCACCCCCAAAAAAATAATAGTTGAGTAACATCAAACAAAATGTTTATGCCAAAATGTACAGATACCTCCACGATTTGACTTTTTTATAAAACTGATATATCCAACGATACTCTTATTAACTCAAAACAAAAACGTAAGCATCGCTAGCAGATTTGCATAACTGAAATATTACAAAACGAACATAAAAACTAACCAGATTCTCATCAAGTGTTGCCACGAGAATAAACTTTCCAATAGGTGAGAATTTAGAGAACGAAACCGCCGGGAAATTATCATCTTTTAGTAGATTCAAACAGGATCCGTGTTATGATCAAATCTTAGGGGCGGATGAAACCGGAAATTATAATCAATTGTTTAAGCTTATGGAATTGTAAAGAACTAACAGTATGATTCGTGTCAATTGAATCGTATGTAATGAAAAAGAATTAACAGGATGATTCGATGTGATAGGCAAGCGTATGGAATGAAGAGTATCGGCAGGGGAGAAAATGTTTGAGTTCGGTGGAAAAAAACCCCTAAAATGAAAGAGCACATAGACATGTGATTGCTGAATTGTAAAGTTACCAAGTTACCATTTGAGTCAGCGTTTTAGTCATCATTTAGGAGTCATGTGATTGGCTGAATAAGACACGTCATCAAAAAAAATCATGTCATTCTATGCATAACACGTTGCACTTTATAATATATCATTCAGTTAAAATTGGAGTCATCTTCTTATTAAGCGGTTGAGATGTACAAAAGAAATCGGATTTATTGCAAGAATTTACAAATTTCAATACACATAGGTGGTCGGTTATTTGAATGTACTCGGTGGTATATGAATATATCTTCAATTTTTTATTATATACTAGACATTAAAATTTTATCAATGATTCGATATAGCAAACGTTACCGCTTTTAAGTAATGGATCCACTGATCCAGTAGCGGGTTAGGTAGTGCTCGAACCCACAATAAGAGATGATATCGATAATTACTATGTGCGGGTCGGTCCATAGTTTATCAGGGCCCTAGGCGAATATTAATTTTAGGGCACTGTCGTAATCTTAAAGTAGAAGACAATGCATAAAGTATAAAAATATTTGTCGAACAAATTACTCATTTAAATTTTACGTGTTAGTGTTTCAAGATAAAAGTACAAATTACTGAATCAAACACCTACTCTTCGATTAAAAAACTCAAAATATGAACATATATGGACTAATAGTTTTTAGTGTGTCCGGTTGTATGGCGTGTTGCCGGTTGTGTTTTTAGTATTTTCTCGCCTAGTACTGTGTTTTTGTCCTAGGTCGTTTATGGTTTGTCATATTCCTAGGTTGTGTGGTCGTCAAGCTTGTTGCTTGAGGTTAATGTGGTCTTTCTGCCACATTCCTTTGTAATTTTTTGTGATTAATTTATTTAGCCAGGGTGATCCTTTACCCAAAAAAAATAAAATTCTTTACATTAGAAATTTGACTTTGAAAATATCTCCTCCAAACGGTTCACATGATGCACTAGGAGAAGAGTAAGAAAAAAATGATAATTATAATTTTTTCAAAATATAAAAAAAAAACTTTAAAAAATATGGACCTGTTTAGAATTTTGTTATAGGCTTGAGCCTATAATTTCTTTGCCCAGGGTCGGCTGTGACTATATGTGTTTATTTTATATTGCTACTCACTAAGTCATTATAAGATGATAAATGTTATCCATTATTTCTCTTACATATTATCCATTTATTTTGACATTTATGTTGATTAATTGAGCTATCACAGAAGTAAGTAAAAACCATAGAAATCAATATAATTTCTCTAATACTATATGAGAAGTTCTATTATTGTTGAAATATAACTAAGTTGTCAGCGTTTAAGATTTTGATAAAAATAATTTTATACTCGGACCCCTTTATAGATCTAGTTATGTTTGAATATCTGAAATCTAAAAACAAACCCATATATAAAATGGTTTTAAATCATAGTTCATAATAAAACTATCAAAGTTATATTATATAAGGGAAAAGTGAGTGTATGGCTGTCACATATCTAAGCTTAGGTGTGGAACCACCTAAAACTACACAATTTTGTTTAAAAAAATCTTATAGTTCATTACATAAACTCATTAGTATATCAACTGGCGTCTAAAACTCATCAATTATCTTAAATCTTAATTATGTTTTTGTTGAATTGGTGTTTCAAGTTTCATATTCTTGAAATGATGTTTATATTGAACACGTGTCATATTCTTGAAATGGTGTTGAATTGGTGTTTTTTATTGTGTAAGTGTTCTAATATGATGGGAAAGTGACAAGATACTGTAAAAATAACCGTTTTGAGTTTTTTTAAACCAAAAGTATGTATTTATAGGTGGTTCTATACCTAGCTTTAGTTACGTGACAGCTACACACTCACTATCCCCTTTAAATAAACTATTTGATTTCTATATTATGCATACGTACGGGTCTCTTCGCCTACATCTAACCTCCGCGTATGAGAGATATTGAAGTTGACTTATAATTAATTTTTAATTATCAAAACAATAAATTTATTATTTAAGAGATTGAAAGGTAGACATCCAAGTGTGCATCATGTTATTTTGGTAATCCATATTCCATAACACAAAAAAATATATTAAAACGTAACCTTTCATAGTGGTATAAGAATGCCCTTTATCATCATCCAAATGACCTTTTCATCTAATAAAAAAATGAATATATCTCAAAACAATTACTTTATTGTCCAACAAAACTACATAATTTGGCTTTTTACACAATAAAAAAACTAAGTTTAAATATGATTGAAAATAATCATGGTGGTTTTTCATGAACACTGAAGAAGACAACCTACTTATTTTTTTTATGGGTAAATCTTATGAGGAAGATTATTATTATCAGGTCGGGTTTGAGTTAGACTCAGCCCAAACCTAATCATTTCCGTGTTAGGTTTCCGGTAGGAGTGTATATTGCCGCCCTACAAATTATTACTCATTTATGACATATTTGATGCGGAAAAAGGAAAACATGTAATCATATAACTAATTTCATCGTCATCTTCGTATCAGATCATTTTTTTTAGACACAAAGTTGGTAATAAATATACATATAATTATATAAGTACAGAGTTGATAAAAGTTCATTTTCAACAAAATTTTTCCAATAAAAACAACAAGATACAATTCAGCCATAAAGTCATTTTTAATACTTCCTCCGTTTCAAAATAAGTGATACAAATTAGAGTTCACGATTTTTGAGGCAAAATATGATAATAAAGGTTAATTAGATTAAATTTGATAGTTAGTGGAGAATAGGTCCCACATATATTGATTAAAGTGAATTTAATAATGTTTAAAAGTAAAAGTAAATGTACATGTGTCATTTCACTTTATTAAAGGAGATAATTAGTGGGTGTGGTCTCCACTACATTTTACCAAATATGATAAGTTTTCAAAATGTATCATTTATTTTGAAACACTCCAAAATGGAAAGTGTATCACTTATTTTGAAACGGAGGAAGTATACAAGATCTTGTTGTCATATGTCTAATTATATTGTAGCAAAAGAGTTAACATTTTCAATTATTTTAATTAATTTTTCGCTAAGAGCAAATAGGTGTTTTGATTATCAAAATGATTAACCATATGCTTTTTATCATCAATTGAATGTCAAAACATGAACACATAATTAATTTTAACCCCCATTAAGTTATATCTACCTAACATCGCTACTGTCTGCCATCATCATCTTCTTCATCTTGTTACTGACCATTAGCGTGAGTATCCGACTATTGTTAGAAAAATGTGTAACCAAATAGCTTTGCTCATCGCAAAATATAGTTGCAAATGGTACTCATCGCCGCATTGCGCGAATTTTCTACTAATCGTAACTAATATATAAAGGAAAATGATAATGACATCCCTTAGGGCTGTCATTAAGAAGGCAAAATAACAAAAGACAACCCCCTTGAATTTTATTAAAATTACTTTTTTAATCAATGTACAAGCTTTTTATGCATGTTAGTGACAGTCCTAATGGTTGTCATTAACAAAACTCATATATAAAAATACGTAGTATTTACTTTTTCTTTGCTCTTAGAATTTGAAAACTTGAAATAACTAAATTATTCATTTTCCTTGAAAACAGGTTAAATAACCAATTTTTTTATGTCGTAAATAATTATATAAGATTTTAATTCCAATGTTATTTGGTAAAAAAAACTATATATTAGATTTTATTAAATATGATCATTAATAAATTAATATTAGTTAAAGTTTAATTAAAAAAAGTCAAAATATACATTAGACAAAAATAATTGCATTGAAAATAAACAAACCCCTCTTATCCAATAAACCAAAAATTTTAAAATCTCATTTTTCATGTCCATTTTCACTTAATACTTAGGTGTCTTAAAATTAAGGGTAATAATTTCCGACGTGACATGAATAAATGGTTTGGGTTTGACCTAAATGGGTTTATGTCATGTTCGCATCGACCTGCTTAACCCATTAAATAAATATGTTATTAATTAATTCAAGTTTCTAACCATTTTTTATTTTTTCATATCCTTTTTCCCTCAATCTGAGTTTTTATGTTAATTATATACCAAGAATATAATCTTTGATAGTTTTCTTAACAATAATAAGTTAAAAATATTAGTTTTATATAATTAAACAAATTCAAACCATTATAGCATGCTTTACTTTAGTTAAACGGTTACACGAATTAATTTTAGCGTGTATGAGTTAAAGTTAAGTTCTTTACGTATTTAATTAATCATGTCGTGTTCAGGTTGAGTGTTCCTAACCCGTCATCCCGAACACGATATGAATTATCACGCCTATCTAAAATTAAACCTTAAATTAGAGCTTCAAATCCCTTAAATTGAACTTTGTTATGTCATCTTAACATAAAAATTGTATAGAAAATATAATATATTTGGTGCAATTAGTTTTTCTCAATTTTATAAAAATAAATAAAACTGAAATATTTCTAAAAAGATCAGTTTTTTATTACAACACTAAAAAAATTTAAAATAGAGTTTTATGAATCAAATTAAAATGTACAAGGGATGTTCCTCACACAATCTCATTTCTAGAAATATATTTCCTATCATTTCATTAGCAAAAAAAAGGGTTACGTGTTCCAATGTATTAAATAAATTTTAATAATTTAGCACATGTATCACATGCAGAAGAAGTTTTTAAAAAGAAAATCAGAGTTTAGACGTATAACGAGCTCCAGAAAAGCATAATATATTTCTAACAAATTTTCGGTTTGCAATAAATGCTATGCTTAAGGATAACGTATAGAACAATAACAAAAATAAAACTCGTCATTTTCCACTTATACATATATTACGTATAATATAACTTAAAATTAAATCAATGCGCTTGTGCATACGTGCATTCTATCTATTCAGCCGTCTCAACCGTGTGCATTTTCTAACCTCGTCATTTTTGCCACTATGAACTTCGTATCATTTTCTTCATATACATAAAAAACTGTGAAATTCATTTTATTTTATTTTTTGAACGGCTAACACACTCTCTCTAATTTACACTTTTTTTTATCAAGCCGGGACAAAAAACCTTCACCCACAATGTGTGGTGGGGGTGGTGTTCTTCCTCTTATTCATGTTGTGGCTTGGTGCAACATCTTCATCACGGGACTTCTCCTTGTCTTAGCTGCACACGATTTATCCGTCGTTTGACAAGGCTACTATACTCCGCATTATGACAAAAGGTTATGTTTTTTGTCATTTTAATGTATACCAACAAAAGTATATTGCTTTAACTATTTTCTGTATAACGAGAAATATTTGTCATATTCCACTTATACGTAACTCGCGTGTTATTGATAACTTTTGATTATGTTATATAATTAAATTATTATTATAATTATAATTATATTAGTTCCAAAACCCGTGTGGACTGTGGAGTACTATAACGTTTATAATTATTGACTATATTGTTTAATCATTAATTATACCTAAATACTTACACCGTTCATGTGTATGTTTGAATTAATAGTTATTATCTATATCTATATATATATAAAAATTGAGTTTTAATTTTGAAGTTGTAATTAATATCATGCATTTAATAATAATAATAATTAATATATAAACTCAATTTTAAAAATAAAATCATTAAATTGTAATACCAAGAGTTTTGAAATAAATATAAATAATAATAATAATAATAAAAAGTTCAATAAATAAGAGACTTTTCAAATTACATGAATCTTACACATTAGCATCTATAAATAGCCATTCTTATATTGCAAAAATTTTAACACTCTAAAGGTACATCCAAAAGAAATATCTAACAAGTGGAGTCAACAACAAAGATGTACAGGGCTTTTTTTTATTTATCATCGCTATTATTGGTAATCAAACATAATGTTTATTATTTGTATTTTTTGAAGACAAAAATCATAGACATGAACTCTTTATGGTTTTGTCTTATAGAGAGTATGTTAGTTGTTTTCGTTTAAAATTATATAAACTCTTTTGTATGTATGTACAAAATTATTATTCGTTGTTTATGTACATTTTGTATAAAAATTATATTATATAATGATCTAATAGTTATCATTATAGTATATGAGATTGTGTATGATATTATCACAATTATTTAAGATGGATATCTTATCATTTTAATGGTCACATATTGTTGTTCATTTGATGATTGTTAGATTTATGCTTACTTCTATTGTATATGTATAAAATATAAAAATTGAGTTCTATTTTGATGTTATATTGGTTGTTTATGTACATTATGTATATAAAAAGATATTATATAATCATCTAATAGTTATCATTATAGTATATGAGATTGTGTATGATATTATCACAATTATTTAATTAAATATATTGATGGTTGTTAAATTTATTCTTATTTCTTTTGTATATGTATCTATATTTATATCTATATATATATATATATATATATATATATATAAAATGAGTTCCAATTTTGAAGTTGAAATAAATATCATGCATTTAATATTAATAATAATATTATATAAATTCATTTATAAAAATAACTCATTAAATTGCAAGACCAAAAGTTTTAAAATAAATATAAATAATTATGATAATAAAAGGTTCAATTAAATAATAGATTTTTCAAGTTTTATGAATTTTTACACATTAGCATCTATAAATACTCACTCTCATATAGCAAAAATTGTAACACTCTAAAGGTGCATTCAAAAGAAATACCTAACAAGTGGAGTCAACAACAAAGATCTATAGGGCTTTTGGTATTTTATCGTCACTATTAATTGGTAATCCAACATAATCTTTATTATTTGTATTTTTTGAAGAAAAAAAAAGTCATATAGATGAACTCTTTATGATTTTATTTTAGAGAGAGTATGTTAGTTGTTTTTGTTTAAAATTTCACAACCTCTTTTGTATCTATGTATAAAAATTTTATTCGTTGTTTATGTACATTTTGTATAAAAGATCTAATAATTATAATTATAGTATATGAGATTGTGTATGATATTATCACAATTATTTAAGATGGATATCTTATCATGTTAATGGCCACAAATTGTTGTTCATTTGATTTGTTATTTTATTTTTAATCCAATTAATAGGTTTCGGTCGTCATTTTTCACAACTTACGATTCTCTAATTAGTAGGAAATTATTAATGAAATATATTGATGGTTGTTGAATTTATGCTTATTTCTTTTGTATATGTATAAAATATATAAAATGAGTTTGATGTTGATGTTGCATTTATTATAATATTAAATAAATCATGTTAATAAGGATTGGGAAGCTCAATAGTTGTAAAATCAAGAGTTTTAACATAAACTTGCGATTCTCTAATTAGTAGGAAAATATTAATTACATATATTGATGGTTGTTAAATCTATGCTTACTTATTTTGTATACGTTTAAAATATAAAAATTGAGTTCCATTTTGATGTTGCATTTATTATAATACTAAATAAATAATGTTAATAAAGATTGAGAAGCTCAATACTTATATAAATCAAGAGTTTTAACATAAATTATAGTAATGAATTCATTTTAAGAACTATTTGACAAACTTATTAAATTGTAAGACCAAGAGTTTTGTAATTAATATAAATATATAATAATAAAAAGTTCAATAAAATAAGAGATTTTTCAAGTTTTATTAATCTTACACATTAAGATCTATAAATACTTATTTTCATGATGCAAAATTTTAACACTCTAAAGGTGCATCCAAAAGAAACATCTAATAAGTGGAGTAAACAACAAAGACCTTTAGCGATTTTATTCTTTCTCCTCGCTATTAATTTCTTTCATTGATTTGTATCAAGTATATAACTTACTAATATCTTAACATCTATATCTATATTCTATATCTATATCTATATATATAGATCATAAAAAAATTAAGTTTCATAGTTTATGTTGTATTGAATTATATTATATGTTAAAAAATTAAGTTTTTGTTATAAATGATGCCCATGAATAAATGTAATAGAGTATAAAAAAAGTTTAACATAAATAATAGTAGTAAAATTAATTAAATAATAGTCTTTTTCATTTAACTAGAAGTTACATATTAATTAAATAATACAAAATTTAACAGAAAAATAATAGTAGTAAATTAAATTAAATAACATTCTTTTCATATAACTTGAAGTTACATATTATAAACTACAAATACCACACTATCATGATGCAAATGTATTAAGTTTTCAAATGATATTACCTTTTACCCTAACAGAACATCTACTTATAAAAATTGAGTTCCAACTTTGAAGTTGTATTAACACCATGCATTTAATATTAATAATAATATTACATAAATCCATTTATAAAAAATAACAAATTAATCAATTGTAAGATCAAAATTTTTACCATAAATAATATTTAATAAACAAAACAAAATAATGTCCATGCATTTATGAATCACAAAAATAGTTGAATATCTAGATTATGGTTAAATATTAATTACATAGCAACAAACTTTATAGGTTTATTAAAATCAATCAATATAAAAAATGCACGATGACAGATATTTATTTAAAAAAAACCCAGACCGAAGGAAAAAATGGTTTTGGATGGACCGAGGACCGAACACATGATGCTCAGAACCGAACCATACCGAGAACCAGTCGGAACCGAACAGAACCGAGGTAATTTCTTCGATTATTTTCAGATTTTTCTCAGTTTTGGACCTATCGGACCACTCGGAACCGAACCAATTGGAACCGAGAACTGAATTTTCATAAAAATTAGAACCAATCGAGAACCGAACCGATGGCGCTCGGTTCGGTCCAGTCCGGTTATGCGATCCCGGTCGGTTCTCGGTCCATTTTTCACAGGCCTACTCACGCATACGAAATCTATTTCAAGCTAAAGTAATAATTGAAATTAACATAGACAATCCATATGACTCAATAAAGAACAACAAACCCTAAACATCAATACACATAAATAACAAGTTTGCTCATTTAGTAGAATACCCGTAATCAAAGTTAAACATGTAACCCATCACACTTTTCGTACTTTTCACGTGATACCAGTAAATTGTACACGATATGCACTCAAAATAACTCATTATTGTGAACGAAGCTCGTGCATCGCACGGGCCATGCTGCCTCGTATATATAAAAAACGAGTTTCAATTTTGAAGTTGCATTTATTACCATGTAATAAATATATATGTTTAATTACATAATTGAGTTTCAAGTATACGTTTAAATGGCTCGAGTGTAATTATAGTGCAATCAACATTTCAAGTGCATTTAAATGTCTTACGTCTACACCTCCATTTATAACCATGTAATAAATATATACGTTTAATTACATAATTGAGTTTCAAGTATACGTTTAAATGGCTCGAGTGTAATTATAGTGGAATCAACATTTCAAGTGCATTTTAATGGCTTACGTCTACACCTCCTCAATCGATACCACTTCCATACAATTAAAAACCACTGCCATAATGTCATAACAATTATATTAAATGGCTTAATTTCAAACGTTTGAATGCAATTCATAAAATGCAACAATTCTATATATCATAATTTATTTGGATAAAATGCCACGAACCAATTTATTACCCTGCACTAAATAAATCTTAAACGTAACTGCCGAATATGAAAAGGAAGTAAGAATCAATAAAACTGATGTTTTAATGTACATTTGGAAGTAAGAAACGATAAAACTGATGTTTGAATGTACATTTATTATCGTGATTAAATCTTCAATGTAACTAAGGAAGATGAAAACCAGCCATAAAAATTGCCGAAGATGAAAAGCAACCTTAATTTACCATTGAATAAGACTGCCAAAGATGAAAAGAAATCTGTTTAACTTCAAATCCTTTTAAACCATTTTTTTATGTATTGCTTTTGAAGATGACAGCTTTAATCAACACACTAATTACAGATTCAAAACAATTATATCTAATCGTCTTTTGATTTCTTTTTTTAGCGTTAGGGCTCCCGATCTTCAATGACAATGGGGTTATGGGCTTCCAATTTTGAGATACAACTAACTGCATTCATCATCTTCTCCGAGGCCAACTCCGACCGGTAAGTCCCTCTCTCAATTTAGCGAGTTTTTGTTTACAATTTACTGCGTCTTTCAATTGCAAATTTTGGGAGCAAGAACATTTGATGGGCTTTTGTTATGTCTTGATTTACTAATCGTGGGTTTCAACTTTAACTTCAATCTCAAAAACAATTCCAAGGTACCTTTTTAAATAATTTGTGGGTTTCAACTTTAACTTCAATTTATAAAACCATTTAAAGGTACTTTTTAAAATAATTTTGATCATATTTTTCTACTTTTCTTGCTCAAATTTAAATGTACATAGTGAATCAAGCCTACAAAAAATAGTTACCGTTGTATGTTTCAAGCAAATGTTTTTTATTTAAGTTTTTGTTTCATGTATTAATCTTTAATTTAGCAAGCAAGCATGTTTTGATTTGAATTTTGGGGTAAGGGTTCTTGGCATTTATTATGGCTTAAATTAATTAAGGTATGTATAAGAATTTTGTTTATAAATTTTGTTTATGAATTTTGATTTGAAGTGTTTTCAAAAGGCACTTTGGGTATGTTTGGTTAGATGGAATGAAATGAAAGAATGAATGGAATAGATTAAAGATGGTAATGGACCATGTAATGGAACCACCTATTGTTAATGGAAAACATGTTTGTTTTGTTTTGCAGTTATTGAGATTGAATGCTTTACAATTAACCAAAAGACTATTTTAACCTTTTTTTTATAATCTCCATCGTTGAGCACTCTTAACCTACTTGCAGACTAGAATTTTTCTTTTTTATTACGAATGATAATTTATTCAAGTAATTAATAATAACAAAATCACTTTAAATATCTACGTAACAATATTGCAATTAACCAAACATTAAATATCCACTTAACTTTATAGAAATACCACCTAAAAGTTATAAAAAAAAAATATGAAAATTGGAAACTTATAATATTGAGAACTTAAAATTGAAATTAACCAAACATTGCAAAACAGTCATCAAATAATCATAATTTACCTTCAATCTTAAACATATTGACTTGATGGAGTTATTGATCTCCAATGGTGATGATGTTAATCCACAAAGTGAGTCTGGGGATAACTTTCAACTTATTTTAATATTTCTAATATAGGTGAAACTTGATATGAATCAGAGGTGGCAAAATCAGGGTCAAAGATTCATAAGGGATTGGTTTGGGTTGACCCAAAACACTTTTGGTCTAAAAGTTTTTGAGTTATTTATAATTGATTAGTGTGTCAATTATGATAAGACAAAATATATCAACTCAATAGTAATCTATTTTTATTAATAGTTTTATGACATTAACTATATTTGTCATGTTTAAACACGAAAAAGCCACAGTTGGTATTTTCTACTTCATTCGTGCTCGACCTGTATTAGAAAGCTTCCTTTTTTTACTTCGCATTTAGTATTTCTAAAACGTAATATTAAAGTGTTTACATGTCAAACGACTCGCCCGTATTAGAAAACTATCATTTTTGCCACCTTTCACATTATGCTGCTAATTATTGATTTTTCATGGACATGCTAGAACTTATATATAGGAATTTGTTTATGGAGATCTTGAACGTATATCATTGTTAGTGTTTTTCTTATTTGATTGCATGTTAAGTGCTATTTGAATCTGACGTGAAATTGGAGACTATATTGAAATAATGTGTATCAAATTTGAAATCATGTATATTGAAAACATGAAAACATGTTTATATCGTTTATAAAAGGCAAAATATGAAGATATTTGTAGTGACAATTGTGTGTTATGAATAACATGTTTTGTGTTGTGCTAATCTAAGCACTCATGTTTTGTAACTTTACATTTATCCTCGGACACACTTTGTTTTGTTCATACTTTGTATGCGATCCCAATAATTGCTTAGGCCTCTCCCAACAGTGGCGCGTCACTAAACCCGTCAGTAGCGCCACATCATCACATCCTTACCGACACGCTACTGACACGGTCGTGCCAACCATAACCCATCACTAACACATCACTAACCCTTAAAATATTACATTTAACCCCCCTCCTCCCTCACAAAACGCTCCCCGACGCCTTCTCTCTCCCGTCGAAAAGACGACGTCTCGCCCACGACGCCGGCCACGACGGCTCGGTGCCAACGCCGTCGTGGCTCGACGCCCCGTCGACGCCCCCCGACGGCTTCCGTTGGCAGCGGTCTTATGGTGAACAAAGCCCGTGCATCGCACGGGCCATGCTACCTCGTTATCATTAAAAAAATCAGATTTTATGACATATAATGCAATCTATTTAATCAAGTAATTAACAACGTATAAAGAGATTTTACATAATTACAAACTAAGTCAGTTCACTTCTTCAAACATACAACTTAAGTTTTAATTATGTTTTATGGTTATATAAGTGATGTTAAAATGATAAATATATAGAAGGTCATCTATATTTATATATTTCAAGTTTGAGTAATCTTAAAATTATATAATTGTTTATAATCGCCAAGGGTATGTAGCCAATTAGATTTTTTTTCCACACATAAACACAAAGATTACAATTTCAATTCCCAGAACATTCTGATAATCGCAACCCATTTGGTGAGTCAGTTATGATCCCCATATTATGGATAAGAAGTTGATTTTGAGACATCGTGGGTTGTCGATTATCAACCTTTAACCACTCACATAATTGTTTATAATCATATCAAATTATAAACAACGAGCTATATTGGGTCCGCGCGTTGCAGCGGAAATTTAAAGTATTTTTTTTTTCTTAAGTAAAAATTAAGATTTGATTTATATTAAATTTTACATTTTTCTTTATAAACAATTATTTATTAGCAAGATATGAGTTATCAAATTTTGTAGGAGGCAAAAGAAAAAAATCTACTGAATATTCTTAAAAAAACTATATAGAAATAGTAAATAACAAAAAGAAAAAAGGGTTAATAGTGGGACTTGAACCTTGGTTGGCTTGGTTGCATAAGTGGTAAGGATTTGCCTCTAGGCACTTTGGCAAGGCGAAATTATTGGTTTTAAAGGCAAAGAGCTGATATATATATATAAAATAACTTAAAATTCTAACCAATCAACAACTTGTGAATAGTAACTTTGAATCACAAATATATATAGAAGTATAAGGTAATATAATTGACATTTTTATTAAAGAGAGTGATTTTCATACCACATCTTTTAATTCATCTACCACAACTGTAGCTTTACATGCTTGTACAGTTAGCTTTAAAACTTGTACAGTGTGGTATAAAAAGTAAAAGTTGTGGTAGATAAATGAATTCCCTTTCATTAATAATACAATATAAAAGTTATTTAACTTTTCTATTTAGATGTTTATGTTTTTATTAATTACACAACTCATCGTGTTAGTATGTAATTTCAACAAATGTTAGTATTTCGTAATTTATATATTGGATACGTACTAAACATTTTTGTATGTATTTGAGTAGAAAATTATAAATCTTGTACCCAGTTAATCATTTATCCCACCATAAACAAATTAATTACCGAAATGTTAACTTTGAGTATGATTTTTCTTATATATATATATTTATTTAACATTTTTAGATAAACAAAAATCCTTACAAAAAATAAGTTCTGTATTAGACGGGTACCAACGGCAGCCTACCGACACCGCCGGTTGGCCCGCCGGTTGTGGCGACCGTTGACACGGTCCCGCCGGTTGGCCACGCCGCTTTGAAGACGAGCGAGAGAGAGCGCGCCAGTTAAAGATGGTGATTAAATTTATTTTTTCTTTTTTTTTCCAGACGTTAGTTTTACTCTTATTTTAATTTTTATTTAGTTATTTTTAATTTTTTTTAACTCCTTAAAAGGTAATAACTAGAAAAAAGGGTAATATTTAAAAAAATTCAAAAAATATCTAAAAAATTCAAAAGAAATTTAAAAAAATAAACTTTTTATGTAATGTTTTTTTAGAGTTAATTACACGAATGGTCCTTTAGGTTTATAGTAAATTTCACCAATGGTCTTTTAGTTTTAAAAATTATACTGATGGTCCTTATTTTTGAAAGGTTTTTTCACCGATAGTCCTTTATGCTAAACACATTAAACTTTTTCTGTTAAGTCCCCCATATGCAATGCACATGAGGGTAAATTAGTCATTTTATATATCTTTAATGTTTTATCTTTTTATATTTTTATTTCTTCTTATCCCAATCTTCGACCTCGTCTTGAGCAATTTGCAGATCATGAGCAACATGAGTAGAAACGAAGCATAATTTCTCCTTGAAATCATCCATTATAAAATTTCATCCATCACATTAATAGATCTGTAACTCACCAATTCCTTCAAATAGTTGGTCAATGCTTTCCCGCCTAAATCCATCCTCTTCACGCCATAATTCACCGTGAAATTCTGAAAAATCGGTGCTGCGTGAGTGAAATTAAACCCTACGTGAGAAGATTAGGCGGAGGCCGGCGGTGAAGGAGGTTAGGCGGCGGGCGGCGGTGGAGGTGAGGAAGTTGGCGGCGTTCATGGGGAAGCGGTTTACGGCGGAGGAAGAGGAGAAAGGGGCGGTGGAGGGAATCGTGAAGATGTGTAGTTTGAGAATTTGAGTAATTTGGAGGTGAACAAGAAGGGAGTTGAAAAAGTCGGTACTCTGTCGCAGGTGGAGAAGAAAGATTTTTTCAGGAAAGGTGAAATTGGAGATTGGAAAAACTATGGCTTCCTCAGCCGTCAATGCCGCCATTGATTTTAGGGTTTTTAGGGGATATTACAAATAGAGCTCGGGAAGATGGTGCTATAGATGGTGCAGGGTCATTTGTTTGAGCATTGGCCTGCTCCAGGTGTTGATGATGAGAAAAAGGTTTGCTAGCTTAGGTAATTTATAATTTGCTCCTAGGGTTTTATATTTATGATTTTTAGGTCATTTCTATATGTAATTTGAATTGGTAGGTTTTGGAAATCTTTTTCTGTTTATAGTTTAATTGTTGTTATACTGAACAACACTTGATCATGATCTTTTAACATTTATGACACTTTAATGTTTCTTACAGATAGTTTTTCTTAATTCAAGCTACCCCTGAAGGTTTATAAAAACTTAGAAGATGCTGAAGGTGAAATTGGAGATTGGAGATTGGAAGATGCTGAAGAAGATGCTTCAGACCAGGTTCTCAAAGTGAGAAAATTGGGATTAAAAAAATCAAAATATAAAAAGATAAAATATTAAAATTATATATGAAATGACTATTTTACCCTAATGTGCATTGTATATGGGGGACTTAACAGAAAAAATTTAATACCATTTAGCCTAAAGGACTATCGGTGAAAAACATTTCAAAAATAAGGACCATCAGTGTAATTTTTGAAACTAAATGACCATTAATGAAATTTGTTATAAACCTAAAGGATCATCCGTGTAATTAACTCGTTTTTTTATAATTAATGTAATTTATTTTTATTAGTTATATGTTTTAATTAGTTGTATATTTTAATTAGAAAAAGAAAAGTAAATGGCGGGACCCAAATTTGGTGAAGTGGCGGAATGCTGTTGGCATGACTACGTCAGTTTAGTGTTAGTTAGTTTGTCTGCTGACATGGCGCTGAGTTGGCAGTAACTGACGGCGTCAGTTGCTGCCACCATTGAGAGTAGGGGTGAGCAGAAAAAAAGGGTAACCGGAATCGGAACCGGAACCGTCTCGGAACCGGAGGTTCCGGATCCGGAACCTGCTAAGAGGTTCCGGTTCCCAAAATCATGGAACCGCCTTAAGAGGTTCCGGTTTTCAAAATTAAGGAACCTGGAACCTGTGGATACCCTGGATCCAGCGGTTACACTGTATATTTTTGTTAAAATATATAATATATAATATATTACACATGATTAAATTAAATAGATTTTTGATTTATCTAAATGTAAAATACTAGTCCAAATAAAAATATAAATTGACCGTACTCGTTATAATTGAGTCAGAAATTGGGTGATAGTGAGACATTCACTCGTCGTGAGGTCGTATCTTTGTGATTGACTTTTACATGAATCACACATTTACTATTTTTTTTCCATTCTTATTCACTTATTTATATTTTGAACAATATTCGTAGTCGTTGAAATATATATAAAATCGTTAAACGATATTTGTAATCGTTGGTTTGTGTGATTTATTGTCTTGTTTATTCAGTAAGTAATGTTAATTTTTTTTGAATTTAGATACAGGGTAACCGGAACCTGCCCTGGAACCGGTGGTTCTAGTTCCGGTTCCGAAAATTTAGGAACCTGTTTTCCAGGTTCCGGTTCCGGTTCCTATATCTCAGGAACCTGCGGTTCCGGTTCTGGTTCCGGTTCCAGTCGGAACCGGCGGGTACCCTGTTATGCTCACCCCTAATTGGGAGTGGTCTTATGATTTTTTCTGATTGAAAAAAAAGAGTGATGTCATCAAACGAATGTTTGATAGGAATCAGAGAAATCATCGTCTCCTATCGATAAAATTGATTGCAATTGAGTAAATAATAATTTCACAGATTTAGATTATTAAATAGTAAAATTAAACATAACATGCTATACATTTAGACATATATCTACCACTTACCAAACTTTTAACCCTTTTTCCGGTTTTGTGACCACAAGTTAGGCTTTTTTGTCATTTTACGGTATGACGACAAAAGAATGCCCTAGTGTTTAGACTACTTTCCACATCTTATACTTGGTGATAAGCTATTGATAATCGTGACAAAAAAATTGGTAATCTCCCAATGAAACTGCATGGTTATAGATAACTTAACATGCTAATTTAGTATCCTTGGACTTAAATACGTGTACACATGGTATATGTTTAGACATCCAGAACAAGGAACATATAGAACTAGCTTTATATACAAAACCTGCATATTTTTAGATATTGATGATTCACATGTGAGATTAAAATGCGTATTTAACTTACCTAAACTACATATTTGACTTATCTAAACGACATATTTGGTAAGGTAAAATATTGGCCAAAATACGTTTTAGTACCCTGAACTTGGTTAACTGAGTCTTTTATTACCCTGAACTATTAAAAGTACACTATAGCATGAACTTGGCAAAATGATAATTTTAATACCCTGAATCACTTAACTCGGTCACATGTTTCTCACATGACTTTCTTCCATTATAAATTTAACTGGATCAGAACTTCATCACTCTAAAAAACCCCCCAAAAATCTTAATCCCCTCGAACCACTGGATCTAAACCGTTCTCTTTAACCATGTTCATAGGATGCTTTTCTTGCCTTTAGAAGGTCAACCCTGATCTCATTTATTTCCCTTCGGTCATAAATGCAGGGTTGTTTTAGCTGCAACAGTTTCATAGGTCCAAAAGAATGAGAAATAGGTAGAAATTAATTGAAGTTGTTATGACTTTTACGCAGGCAATGAGGTTGATTTGGTCAAACAATAGGGTTTTAAAGTTAAATTATACTCCCTCCGTTCCACAAAGAAGTTTACATTTCTATTGGGCACAAGATTTTAGGTGATAGTTAGTTGTGGGGTTAATAATAATACTTTTGATTAAAATATAAGGTTGGATTGGAGAGAGAAAGTGTTTTATTGGTTGAATGATTGGTAATAATATTATTTTATTAGGTGGACCCCCCAAATTTGAGAAATGTAAACTTTTTTGTGGGATAAAATTTCAAAGAGAAATGTATACTTTTTTGTGGGACGGAGGGAGTTAATGTTTATGCTCTAAAAATGGAATCAAGTAGCACAATATTTTATGGCTTTCGACAAAAAGAACTATAGAAACCTTCCATATATTAGATTAAATTACAACGAAATTCTGACATTTAAGAACGTATAATTTACCAGGACTCACCTTTAAAGAGGCTTCCCTTCTAATTCATATGAAAATTCAATTTCGTTTTCTTTGAAGTACCACATAATCTTGATGACTTGTGCGCCTAAGTTTGTTTCTGATTACTAATTTTGATTTTAATTTCACTATGTGTTTTTGTGTCGAATTCATAAGGAAGAAAGTCACGTAAGACTACTCCCATTGGAACATCTAAGGGTTGGGTCACCATAATATAATAATGAAAAAAATTATTGGGGATCACCAAAAGATGTGAACTAGATTGGTGGAGGAGACTAAGGTCATGAGGGTCACCAATTATTTTATTCTTTTCTTTTGTTTTTAATGTGAGGTGGAATTTTGTGATTAGTTGTTTTGATTTTAATAAGTAATAAAAATTTAGGTTGAATTGGGTTGTTAATTTGTGTGAAAAATAAGGTTGGGTTAGGTTGTGTAGGTGGAAGAGAGAGATATTATTATTTAATGAAAAAGTTGGTTTGGGTTGGGTTGCTAATGAGGATAGTCTTCGAAACACGTGAGCTAGTTAAGTGAGTCAGGGTATTAAGATTATCGTCTTGCCAAGTTCAGAGTACTATGATGTACATTTAATAATTCAGTGTAGTATAAAATCTAGTTAACCAAGTTTAAGGTGTTAACATGCATTTTTGCCTAAAATAATTGTTCAATATATTTTGTATATAAGGGGGATCGGTCCAATCAATTTTTTTGCCCTGGGCAAAATCTTAAAAATGGGTCCCTGAAATAATTTTTTTTCCAAATAACTAAAAAAAATTCGTCAATTAAAAGTGCTGCCCAAATCCCCAAGTTAAATGTCCGGATTCGACACTATACTCAGCCTATTTTCAATATTCTGTTGCATTTACTTTGATTCAAATGTGTTTACACATATGTATACATGGATTGTTTTCTTTAAACATAGGCCCCTAAATTTTGTGAGCCCTGGGCGGCCGCCTTTGTCTCATATGCCCAAGAACAACCCTGTATATGAGACTAGTTATGTATTTGAAGACTAGTTATGTATTTGAACCTTACTAACCAATTGATCTAGATCAATTGGCCACCAAAGATAGCCTTGGGGTTTTACTTGTTGGAATATGCTTCACGCGTATAACATATAGTTATATGGCTAATTGTATGTGAGCCTAAAGGGTCACACACTTAAACACTAAACACCATCATATCATTAATGTAATTAGTGTAATTGCATTAATATATATATTATAGTTTAATATTAAATGTTAATATTGAAACTAATAGTGTGCTTATAAGAAGAACTAAAGGAAAGGGGCTAGAGTGCAACATTACCAAACTTGTTATGGAAGGCATTTAAAATGGATTAGGGCAACCATAATCCCCTACCACAACCATATTCGGCCGCCCCCTTCACCCTAGTCTAGGGTTCTTTTCTTTTTTTTGTTCTTCTTCTTCAAGCACAAGGACTAGCATCCTCCATTGGTGTTCAAGAAGGTGTTGTGTGGACTAGCTTTGGAGGAATTCCCCATTGGAATTCATAGTTTCGGCCAAGCAACATATCCATCCGAATCATCATAATCAAAGGCAACTAGGGTATGATTCTCGTACTATTCTCTTTGATTTATTGTATAGTTTAATTATGTTTATCAATATTCGATCCGGTTATGGTGATTAAACTTTTCCGCTGCGTTTTGGTTCTTGTTTTAACCTAGAATCACCATTATTACTTCAAGGGGTCTTGGGTTCAAACCTTGTTTGAGGTCAAACTTGGACTTTAAAAGGTGATGAGGTTTATTCCTCATATGTGGAGAGTTCGAGGGAAGACATACTGCCCTTAGTGAATGTCAATATGTAGGCTTGAACCAATAACTTAGTAACCTGCCGTTAAAAAGAAAATGTATTTGAACCTTAACCAAACATCTATATACACATGTATCATATAGCATTTGATTATCTGTTAATATATTTTAATCAAATTTCCATTTTCTGAGAAAAGTTGCGTTTTTTTGTCATTTATACCATATGTTTGACAAAGGAGGTCCTAGTGTTTTAGTTGAATTTCGTAACTTACTTTTGGTTTGTTGATAACTTTTGGGTAACTGTGAAAACGAATCTAAGTACTATATTTAGTACTTAGATGTGTCAATAAAGGGCCATTGTTTGGAAAGCTTCTACTTTGTCATATGGGGGTAGGTTGACATTGATAAAATCGGTTCTAGGGGCCCTCAGGTCCTACTTTTTGTCCATCTTCAAAGCACCGGAGACTATTATTAAAAAACTAGAATCAATTCGAGCAAAATTCTTTTGGGGGTCCAAAAATGGTGAACGGAAAATTAATTGGATAAGTTGGAAAAATATTCTTAAACCACATAATCAAGGCGGGTTAAATGTCCCGAGCATTAAAGCTCAAAACTTCGCGTTGCTTTTAAAATGGTGGTGGAGATTAAAAAGTGAAGATGATTCTTTATGGAAAAATGTCATTGTATCCCTTCATAATTTATCCAACAATTGCATGCCGTCTAGTAAAATCCCCGGAGTGTGGAATAATATTGTCAAGGTACGTAACCATCTCGAAAAATTTAACATACCGATTGATTCATGGTTTCAGGTCCCGGTAAACATCGATTCACAGCAGCCACGGTGCTCGTGGGTTCTCGAGCAAGACGGGAACTTCACTGTTTCTTCGGCCAGGAGCGCAATTCAAGACTCGATTTCAGGCCCTTGCCCTGATGTCATTACCCCGTGGCTTAAAACTGTTCCAATAAGAATCAACATTTTTTATTGGAGAATGTTTTTTAAACGACTACCTACATGCGTCAATCTGTTAAAGCGTGGAGTTATTTTGCAAATTGCAGTGTGTTGCTTTTGTGAGAGAGAAATCGAGGATGAGACCCATCTTTTTTGGTCGTGCAATAAGACAAGAGGTGTGTGGCTTGAATTTTGTAGGTGGTGGTCGATTGACATAGGGCTTATTCGGGGTCTGGATGATTTGATCGATTGGAAGACACGGGCTAATCTGTCAAAATGTAAGTCCGAACAATTTTTGACGGCGGTCTACACGGTTTTGTGGCACATTTGGATAAGTAGAAATAATTGTGTGTTTAATAAGGATCAAGGTGATTTCGATCATACTTTCGGGGCAGCTCAGGCGCAAGCGTTTTACTGGCTCAAATATAGATCGAAGGTTAAATGGGGCAGTCTCGACTGGTCAAGATGGTGTATCGATCCACTGGCGATTTAAGGATTATGTTTTAATTTGTTTCAATTGGGTTTTACTGTATGTTTTTAGTTTGGTTTTGGTGTTGATTGGCTTGTAATGTTACTCTATTTCTTAGCTTCTCGCTAGTTTTTAATATATGGTCGTTCGGGGTTAAAAAGCGGGTGATGACTTTGCCGAAGCTCGTTTTTGTCTCCCTTTCGCTGTTAAAAAAAAAAGTAACAGAAGTGAAAAGTTGCGGTGAAAAGTTATGCATCAACTTCCCAAAGTTATGCGTTGATTCACGACATCACATTTATGGAAAAATTTATTGGTGATTTGTATTATTAATATAATTTAAATATAATAAGATTAATGTGTTGACTAAATTTAATATTAATAAATATTAAACAAGTGAGGGTGGTACGAAATGCACATTTATTGAAACTTGTTATGATTAAAATATACTGATTCAAGAGGGATCGGGAGTAGCGCCCCTGATAACGGAGTCCAAGGGGTAGCGCTCCTGGATGCATCGACCTGATGGATACGACCTGAACCCGACACGGTTTTAGCGATTTTGAGAAGTTTTAAACTGCTTTTTGGGAGTTTTATGGTTTCTACGAAATGTGGAGCATATCTGGGTTTTGGTCACTGTTCTTCAAGTACGTGTAACACATCACAATTCTCTGTTCTTGATAATCATTATAATTATATCTTTTTTTTGGACATGCTTATAATTGTGTTTGATTTGAGATTTCGATAGTACTAATAGAATATTTTAATATGAAAGTGATCATATAAAACTTTAGAATTTCGCAGTAAACAAAATCAATATAAGTTTCTAATACAATTAAGCTTTTCTTTTCCGAACAGCAACAAAAAGGGAAGTGTAATTTAGCTACTTCCTAAAAGAAAATCATTTGAAAAATCAAAATATTTATATGGTTTATGGATTTCATTGAAATAATGAAAAACCTTTTATAATAAAAACGAACATGGGTTTTTCTAGGAAACCAAAACAATGGGTGAAAAGAGAGAATCTTATCAGTAAACCTCGATTGTGGAACCAACAAAATTTTACTATTTTATAATTTGGAAGTTCAAGATGGTTGGTGGTGGATCTCACATTCACACAAGCGATTCATATGACGCTTTTCATAACGACACGTGCCAGTGATATCTATGGATACACCGACACGTCACTAACTCCAATGCTAACGTCCTTTACCGTACACGGCATCTTTTATTTTGTTCTTTTTCTCCGCACTAAATAACTTTTCCTTTTTGCACTTCGCTAATCCAATTTAAATCCTAATTTGGGTAAATTATATAAAAAAGGGTCGATTTGGAGCCTCAAATCTAAACTCAAAATGTTATTGGTTTCTTATATAAGTTGTTAACATCTAAAAATAAGTATTTCTTTATAAGTAATGTGTTCTATCATTATCTCAAATTATTTAAGCTAATATAAATCATGGTGCACTAACTCAATTTTAAATTTTTTTACATTTGTCATATATATAAATAATAGTTAAGTCATCATTTTTTATCGGTTAAAATTTATAATTGAATCTAATTATTATTAACTTAAATAACCAATTTTACAAACAAAATAAAACCATCTAATATTAAAAATATGTAAACTACACAATGATATTAAAATTTAAATTTTATGCATTAACTACAGAAGTTTTTAATAAATGAAAACCCTTTTTGATTTGTGTTAATAAATTTACAAAACTATGCATTTATATAAGTGATGGACAATATAAATTTATAGTTCATAGTTGAATTTTGAATTTTAATAAATGTATTACTTACGTAATTAATGCATAAAATTCGATTATAAGGATATGAAATTTTAAAATTTCAAATTCTTTTGGAAATGGCAAATAATACAATACAAGCCTACTCGTAATTTTTCAGCGAGCACCCCAGGTTTGACCTCATTTACAAGGCAAACTCAGCCCCCATATGGATGTTTAGGGAAAAATCCCCCGTATTTGGCACCATAAAGAGGTGGTTACAGAACTCCAGACCTCACGCCTCTTATAATAGTAAAACTCATGCATCAATTCAACTGGTTATACATTATTTGCTTTTCTTTAACGACATATCTTAATCTACACCTAAGTACCACCTATGTCCACGACGGGACTTGAATCCAGAACCTCAAGGTTGACGGGTAAACACCATAACGTTTGGCCAAAGGCCCTTTTGGCTATACATTATTTGCTAATAATTTCAAATTAGGGTTTTGCTAACGCGTGCCCCATGGGCATAGGATTACGAATGTTTAATAAACCAAAATTTCCTTAATTAGAGTAAAATGATATTGATTAGTTATTAATACTTTTATGTTATATCGATTCTACCCTTACCATAATTGAAACACAAAGGTTTTTGATACATTAAATGGAGGGGCATAAAAGTTATTTAACATTTACTATGATGTGCCCTGGGGCACATATTAGAAAATCTCTTCAAATTAATACAGATTCCGTTAAGTATAGATATATTAAGGGTTTTTCTAACATATGCACCAATCAACTTTAGGCACATGTTAGGGTACATTAAATACCATCAACTTTCCATTAGAATTTTAAAATGCATTTAATACATCTATTTAAAATGTAACTTATGCACTTTATTAATGTATAATTACATATTATTAGGAAACTTTTAAATCAATTATAACTAACTAGGAATTTCAATAAATGTATTAATAACATAATTAATACATTAATTAGAAAGTTTTTAATAAATGAAAAATAAAGAGTTTTGATAATATTATCAATAAGAGGAATCTTCTGTTTGAAAAAAATGTTTTTTATTAAGTTAGTTGCATTAAAATAATTATTCCTAAAATAGTAGGAAGATTTCTTTTTTATTAACCGTTTTTAAGGCTGTCATTATCAAAAACTTTATATTAGTATCACGAATATTTTAAAAACCTCAAGGTGTAAGAATATGTGGTGGTTAAATTCGATTAATGCTTTGGGCGGGAAAATATCATTAGCTAATTTGAAAACTAACTGAAGTCTTTTTTTCTTCCCTTTTTGAAATGTTAGTTCTACAAACGTTTTATTTAGGAACTAATTTTTTAATAATAAAAAGTAGAGCTTTGTCATCTAAATTAACAATACATTTAGTAGTCACACCATTTTACTATAGGTAGTGATTTTAACACCACATAAATTACTTCACACATCACACTGTACAATATTTAAAGCATATTATACAAGTACTGTTTTAACAGTGATTGTAGTATTTAACATACTTTATGTGGTCTCAGAATCACTTCCCTTTTACTATCTACTTTCGAGTCACATCAATTTTCTCTTTCCAATTACTTCACACATCACAGTGTACAACATTTAAAGCATATTATACAAGTAATGTTTTAACAGTGATTGTAGTATTTAATATACTTTATGTGGTCTCAAAATCACTTCCCTTTTACTATCTACTTTCGAGTCAAATCAATTTTCTCTTTCCATTTACATCTCTTCACTCTCTCTCATTTTACAATCCTAATAGTCACCCCATCCCACCTTTCAACTTATAAATAAAATAATTCTAAGGAAGATTTATGTTCCTTTTTAATAAAAAACCAATTTTTAAATCCCATTTTTCACACCACACAAAGAGTAAACACCCCCTTAAGCGTGAGAATCGAAAGCTTTTTTTGGTTTAGAGGGCTAAATATGGTAGGTCAAGCTAAAAGTCCACCTCAATGTTACTTCAATACTACATTACTATTTCATATTTTACATTTAAAATCTCAAATACCACCTCTATCATCACTAAAATACTCATCACTCACAAAATACATCGCCAAAAGCATGCCACATGGCATTTGGTGGAACCCCCTATTACTACACCGCTTCATCTTAGCATGTGAGTTTGGCATCTCCCAGATGCCTCACCATACCACTAAAACTTGCATAAGCGTATTGTCTAAGCTTCTATAACAGGGCATAAGGGGGTGAATCCCCCTGTGTGTCTCTTCAACCAATGCATCCTACCCCTTACATGAGGCCTCCCTCCAACACGTCCCTTAATGCATCTGGTCGTCTAGGCGACCGTTGTCGGTTGCCAAATTTTGAATGGGGAAGGGTTAATTTCAAAGGGGAATGTTTTGGTTGCCTGCTATGTGGATTTGATCGGGGTTTGTAATGTTTTTGGTTAAGCTGATGTGACGTTGATATAACAGCAGGTGACCATACGGGTTTGGTTACCCCTTACACATAGTTTAAAAGCTCTCTTTACAAACGCACAATGAATGTTATTTGATTCACGTGTAAAACATAAAATATTGCTTTTGTTTTTTTCCAGTTTTATGAACATGTTGGAAATATATATGTATACAATATATTTGGATTGAGAAAAGAGTCATTGACCTAGCGGTATGGTGTTTGCGCCCAATCTTGAGAGCATGGATTCAAGTACCATCATAGAAATATATAGTCATTAGGAGTAGTTTAGCATTTGTCGTTCAAAAATAATATTTGGATTGAGAGACATGACATAAAAAAAAAGGAAAACCAAGGAATTATGTAATAGCGACACACACAGTGGATTTCGATCTGATATTATCGTGCATCTTTGGAGGAATCGGGAAAATGGGTTTTTTTTTTTTATTTAGTATCTTCTGAATGATTGTTATTAAATTATGTGTTTTTGAATAGGATAGTAAATTTTTTAGCTTAAGCAGTTTATTTAATTAATTTTTTATTTGTTCTAGTTTAATTAATTATTTGAAGCTAAAAAGTAAAAAAAATAAAATAAAAGCAAATAAAGAAGTTGAGAATATTGTCCCCTAATCTGATTTGAACCTGGATCATAAATAAGAAGGGTAAACATATTAATACTAGTGCCAACAGTGATTCAATTAACGCTATCAATTTTTTTGTTAAATCAGCATCACTTTAGTTCATATTACAACTGACGTGCATTTGACATACCCATGTCATCAATACACACTTTCTTCTATTTTTCGGGACCTACTATTATATACTCCCTCCATCCCACATAAAAATTATCATTTCTCATGGGCACAAGCTTTTAGGATATTGGTAGTGGTGGTGACCTTGGTAATACTTTTCATTAAAATATAAGGTTATATTGGAGAGAGAAAGTGTTTTATTTGTGAAATCATTGATAATAATATTATTTTATTAAGTGGACCCTCAAATTTGAGAAATGAGAACTTTTTTGTGGGACACATATTAAAGGAGAAATGAGAACTTTTTTTATCGGACGGAGAGAGTAATATATACACACAAAGGGTCGAGTTATATAGAGAACTCATATTTCCTGGTAACACAGAAGAACCCGCCTAACCCAATCAGAATTTAGTAAATATATACACAAACCAATAACATTTAACTCAAATCAAACATATACTTAAAATAAACATAAAAAATAATGAAAGACATACATGCACAAATAACACTTATGATACATACATGAATAACATACATGCATGATAACCTATATGTATACATTAATATATGCATGAATTACCTACATGCAAACCAATATTTGAGGGTCGCTAATCAAATTCATTCATATATCTTTCATGATCCATTGATTTCGAAAATCAATTGTTTAAATTGAGTTATACACAAAATATATGATTTTCTATATAACTCTCCACTATATACAAGATCAAATATCCTATTAAATTACCTTAGGCCCTCACCACATTTCTTCCCCACTTTCCCCTAGGCGATTTATTAGTAGGAATCAATGTGTGGTGCCGTTAAGAAGCCGTCGGCTTCTTGAGAATTGTGGACCGAAGTCATGCTATGCCAAACTCCCTTTTATTCACATAAATAATTAAGTCACCGATTTTAAAAGAATTAATTTCAAACGCACAACAATATGATTAAATGCCAAATACACCTTACTTACCACATGTATATTTTACTTTTACGTAATAAAAAGTTTATCTTTTTTTCTTCATCCCAATAAATGCAATATCTTTTTGCAAGTTGTTTTAAGAAAAATATTCTTCAATATTAATTTCTTTTATTATTATACGATAAATCCAACGTTTTCGAAAATTTTGTTTTTGAAGTATTAAACAATTATCAATTTTATCACCTATCCCTTCCTATCATCATCAACGAGACAACCGCACTTATAAAATCGAGCCCTCACCCTCTGCATTCTTGGTCTCTATATCAACCATTTTCATCCATTTTTTCCTCTCCTGGATCCAACAGATTTGCAGTCGGATCTCATGGCTCTTCTTTCGGATCTCGTCAACCTCAATCTCACTGATTCCACCCCAAAAATTATTGCCGAATATATATGGTATGTAACATGTTTCTTAAATCCCCTGTTTTTCGCCATGAATTCCTCTGTTTTTCTTGGATTCTAAATGGGATTCTTATTTCTAGTTCGGATTCCTTATGGGTTCAGTAACTACTTAATTTCAATATCCGTACATGATTTTTGCAGCTAAGTCTTTAAATGTTGTAGACATTAAGATTTAAGAGTTGTTTTCCCAGAAATTTGGTGTAGCGGAAAAAGGTCAAAAATGAATCTATTGAACCAATATAAACAATCCCCACCTCATTACGCCGCTATACGAAATGGGTTGGATACGAATCCGTAAAAAACGCAAAAATCAATGAAAAAGATCGGTCTTTGGGTTTTCTTTTTCTTTTTTTCTCGTGTTCTTGATATAAAGTTTATATAAAGTTTGACTTTTTGTCTTCTACTGAATTAGTCAATGAATCCAATACCATTTTTTCTAATGGCTTTAAACCTAATCAACCACAGTTTTAAGTTTACACGCATATTTTACTATGTTAAAAACTTAAATTTTTTTGTGCTTGATTTTAAAATGTTTAATTTTGAAACAGGATTGGTGGATCGGGTATGGATCTTAGAAGCAAAGCAAGGGTGAGTAGGTTTATTTATTTATGATTATAACATATGGTTCATTTTCATTTAATGATTTATTTGATTAAATTGTTTTTTTATTAAGCTCATTCAATTAAATTATGTGCCATTTTTGTGTGGTGTTTAGACTATTCCAGGGCCAGTTGATGATCCTAAACAGCTTCCTAAGTGGAATTATGATGGCTCTTCAACAGGGCAAGCCCCTGGTGAGGACAGTGAAGTCATTTTGTAGTAAGTATTAATCCATTATAATCTAACATTTTTTTTTTCTTTTTTTGGTGAATTAAAAATGTAATCTTGATGAATAAAACAGCCCACAAGCAATATTCAAGGATCCATTCAGAAGGGGGAACCACATCTTGGTACATTTTTAAGAATCTCAAGAATCATATATTTTGGGGATTTATATTTAATATGTTGCTTAAAGATTGTAACTTTTTAATCAAATTAATTAATCTAAATTTATATAATGTAGGTGATGTGTGATGCTTACACACCAGCTGGTGATCCAATTCCGACTAACAAAAGGTGTGCTGCCGCCAAAATCTTCAGCCAACCCGAAGTCGCAAAGGAGGTTCCATGGTATATTTACCTAAATACCCTTCTAAATTAGTATTGAATTTGCAAATTTATCTTATTGAAGTTGACCAAATTTGACTTTTTCAATGTTAATAGGTACGGAATTGAGCAAGAATACACCTTGTTACAGAAGGATGTCAACTGGCCATTGGGTTGGCCTCTAGGTGGTTTCCCTGGTCCACAGGTAATTAATCTTGATAAATCCACACAATTTAAATAAATTTTAATATTTAATTATATATTTATTAAATTGACTGTGAATTAGGGTCCATATTATTGTGGTATTGGTGCTGATAAGGCTTTTGGGCGTGATATTGTTGATGCTCATTACAAGGCTTGTATTTATGCTGGCATTAATATTAGTGGTATCAATGGTGAAGTTATGCCTGGTCAGGTAACTTTCTGACCGGTCTGACCGAAACCCATCTCCCATTTGTCCATTTTTCATTTTTAACCCTATAGAATTTGATTTTAACTTTTGTCCACAGTGGGAATTCCAAGTCGGACCTTCTGAAGGCATCTCTGCAGGTGATGAATTATGGGTCGCCCGTTACATTCTTGAGGTACCCATAACCCCACAACCCGTTTTCGTTTTCTTGATCTATATGGTTTACAAGAATCTTGACTAAGAAGTTGACTTTTTTGTTCTTCAGAGGATTACCGAGATATCCGGGGTGGTTGTTTCATTTGACCCCAAACCAATTCCGGTTAGTTTCTTTTAAGAAGTTTCAATATTATTATTTTTTTGGCGTTTTAAGGCGCGTATTTATTAAAGATGTATATTTGAACAGGGTGACTGGAACGGGGCTGGTGCTCATACGAATTACAGGTATTTTTTAACAAATCAATTATCTAATGATATAATCCTCTATATCTTAATCATGTGATTATGTTTATTCTAACTAATATCTTGATACTTATTTAGCACAAAATCCATGAGAGAAGATGGTGGGTATGAAGTGATCAAGAAAGCTATTGAGAAATTAGGTTTAAGGCACAAAGAACACATTGCTGCTTATGGTGAAGGAAACGAACGTCGTCTCACTGGTCACCATGAAACAGCCGATATCAACACCTTTTTATGGGTATAAATTAATTAGAACTTATGATATAAAAGATTTTATTTTTTTTAACATCCGATATCAACACCTTTTTATGGGTACACATTAATGTCACATAAATTATTAATTAAAACTTATGATATAAAAGGTTTGATTTTTTTAACAACCCATGTCAACACCTTTTTATGGGTACAAATTAATGTCACATAAATTAATTAAAACTTATGATATAAAAGATTTGATTTTTATGACAAATAAAATGTTTGTGTAGGGTGTCGCAAACCGTGGAGCATCTATTCGTGTTGGAAGAGATACTGAAAAAGAAGGAAAAGGGTATTTTGAGGATCGAAGGCCCGCTTCAAATATGGATCCATATGTGGTGACTTCCATGATTGCTGAAACCACCATTTTGTGGAACAAATCTTGAAGATTTGATGATGAAATTATGAAGCCTGATTGGGAGGGAGATTTGAAAAAAAAAATTATATGAATTAGAATTGGAACAACCCTTCTGTTTTTATCTTTGATGAAAATTAGCTTATTTGCTTGTTTATTAATCGTAGTTTCATGTTTTCATGTTTATGGGAGCAATGCGTTTTGGGTTCAAAATGCTTATAAGCTTACCTACCCACCTCTGGATTTGAGATTTTCCTCATGGTGTTTTCATGGGAAGATTGTTGATATATCTATATTTAATAACAATATGAAGGGTTGTTTTTTTATCCTCTGGTCATGGTTGTAATTTATTTTATAGATTTTAATATTAATAAAGATAATTTTAGTCAAGTGATAAACATTAAAAAACGTTCAAGGAGGTCTATTATTTTTACGAAGTTCCGAGGAATAAATGTCAATCATTGATCAATAAGATCTAATGGTCAAAATTCATCATATATTTATACATGAAGGGGTATTTTGGTCATTTGGCACATAAAAAAAATTCAATTTTTTTTTATTTTTTTTATTTTTTTTATAATTTTCGTTAAAAAAAACAATTTTTATTTGATAATTACATGTAGTGCTTAATCACATGTGATTTTAGTGTAAAATCACATGTGATTGTATATTTAATCATATTTGATGTTTTAGTTCAATCACATGTGATTCAGTATGTAATCACAAGTGATTCAATATGCAATCACATTACGTGTTATTAATGAAAATAATAATATACTTTTTTTTTAAATAATACTCCCTCCGTCCCTAAATAAAGTTCTCATTTCTCTTAGGCACAATTTTTTAGGAGATAGTTAGTGGCGGGGTATTTGGTATTACTTTTGATTAAAATATAAGGTTTGATTGGAGAGAGAAAATGTTTTAGGAGATAGTTAGTGGTGAAAGTATTGGTAATAATATTATTATATTAAGTGGGCCCTTAAATTTGAGAAATGAGAACTTTAATTAGGGACAAAACTTGGAGGAGAAATAAGAACTTTATTTAGGGACGGAGGGAGTAATAAAATAATTTAAAATAATAATAATAATAAAAAATTCTCAAATAAAAAATAAAAAATAAAAATAAATAAAAAATATTTTATTTTTTTAAATGACCAAAATACCCCTCCATGTATAAAATATGTGATTAATTTTGACCATTGGATCTTATTGATCAATGGTTGAGATTTGTTCATCGGGACTTCGTAAAAATGATGGACCTCCTTGAACGCAACTCAATAAACATATTATCAATTAACTCATTTGGTCAGGGATTATACTAATAACATTGAAGTCACGAGTTTAAGTCTTATAAGGTACATATTGTTTTAAACACAAATATATCACAAAATAACAAGTGTATTAATTGAAAATTAAGTCTTCTTAATTTAAAAAAATCTCAAATACATTATATATATAGGAAAGTTTATAACAAAATTAACATACAAATTATAATTTACATAATATAACAAAAGTATATCATATCTTCACGATTTAAACTATCTTTTACATTTACCGATTTATACTCATATTAGCCATATTTATTGATTCAACCTTAGAGCATCTCCAATGGGAGGTTCAAGAAGAGGTTGATACTATTTGAATAACCTCAAAAATGACTTTTTACCATTGGAATGAATGACTTTTTTAAGAGGTCACTCCAACCACTTGATCTTCCCCAACCACTTGAACAACTTTCAATGTTTGATTCTTTTAGAGCGTCCACAATGGTTAACCTCTTCAATGAACTTTTGTCACGTCATCTAATAACCTATTAGTTGAAAACATCTCCAATGGTTAACCTTTCCAAAGACTTTTTCACTAATAGTACTAATTTACCTCTATCTATATCAAATGTTTTATAAATGCCCCTCACTTATGTAATTTAACAATTTTTATAGCATTACAAAACTTAACATTATTATAAAATTTCTCTTACAAAAATATTATAATGCTTGACCTTAAAAAGTAATGAAATATGATAAATTATAATTTATAGTTATAGAAATAATAAATTATTCACATATAAATATATACATGAGTTTAAAATGTAAAATTATTAAATATAGGGACTAAAAGAATCAAACATTTAAAGTAGTTCAAGTGGTTGGGGAAGATCAAGTGGTTGGAGTGACCTCTTCAAAAAGTCATTCATTCCAATGGTAAAAAGTCATTTTAGAGGTTATTCAAATAGTATCAACCTGTTCTTCAACCTCCCATTGGAGACGCTCTTAGTCCCTCTATTTAACAATTATACATTTTAAACCCATGTATATATTTATATGTGAATAATTTATTATTTCTATAACTATAAATTATAATTTATCATATTTCAATATTTTTTAAGGTCAAACATTATAATATTTTTGTAAGAGAAATTTTATAATAATGTTAAGTTTTGTAATGCTATAAAAATTATTAAATTACATAAGTGAGGGGCATTTATAAAACATTTGATATATATAGATAAATGTAAATTAGTAATATTAGTAAAAAAGTCTTTGGAAAGGTTACCCATTGGAGAGGTTTTCAACTAATAGGTTATTAGATAATTTGGCAAACCATACGATCCAACCATTTAATGAAATCATTAAGTAGCCAGTTAGTTACATTTACGGTGACATTTTCTCAGGTATTTGAAATGAAAACCTTGTATTCATCAATATGATTGCGATTGTAACTCTGTCATGTTTTTGTGGTATTTTCTTGGGCATTTGTCAAGAGAGGGTCTTTCTTGTGCACATGTTTTCAGGGGACAAAGACAGCTAAATTAACGGTTACAATGTCATAATAGTTTGTGCATCAAACAGTAAAAGTTGTCTTTAAGCTTTACTTTTGTGCTAAATGCAAACAAAAAAGCCGTCCCTACAACCTATTAAATCCATACAAACCATTCAAACAAAAAGCCGTCTCTATAACCTACGATACATACAAACGATTCATGTTGTTTTCAAAGAATCTTTGGGGTACCGAAAGTAAAGGTCAACTGTCGATGACTTTTAGAGGATATTAATTACAATATTTTTATGGCTCTTAAACAAGAACCATTGGTCATCTTTATATAGTTAATAATTTGATCGTTAGATACAATGTTAATTAAGTTTGTTCCTTATCTAGTCGAGGCGAATGAGCTTTGGTCTTGTAAAGTCGCTCAAGAGCATAAAGCCGTCCCTCGACATAGTTCTATGTGTTAACATATTTATAAGGTGATATGTAAGGAATTTTTATGTTCGTTAAATACAAATCAACCAATCACATTCATTTGGTTATTATGATTCCTTTTTTATGCAGGGAAAGTTTATGTTGAATATTGGTGGGAATGGATTAATTTCATTGTCAAAATGTACTTTTCAGTATCCTATTGTCACAGCCTTATTATATGTAATAGCTAATTCGGATAAGAGGTGTTTGAGGTTGTGTATAAAAAAAGCGCTTAGTTGCTTTTTTCAAAATAACGTTCTGAGAGGTGTCAAATGCAGATAATCATTAATTTGTGCTTCTTATCCAAGCATTATAAACTAGATTATTGTCTTTTGAAACACAATAGTAAGTGTATAATCTGCTTCATATCGCACCTAAGTATAAGTTATAATTGTATTCATCTTATCGCCCAAGTATAAGTTATAATTGTATTCATCTTATCGGGTTAGGATGACATACCATGTTAGCAAAAAATCATATTAGTTACTGGTTGTTGAAAGAAGATTGAAACTCACTAACTTGTAGATATCCACTAATACCATTTGGCTCCTTCACTAAAAAACATTGTCAAATAGATGTATATAACATGAATTCTTTACATTTCATACAACATAACCGTTATTAACCCATTTACATATGAATTATTTTTATATATTTACAAAAAGAATCAAACAATTTTCATAAAATGCTTCACATAATCACAAACGGAGGATCAAGAAAACTCACTGAATTATCTTCAAAAAGCTTCCGAGTCTATCATCTTCAACAACATTTATCTTCAAATTATATAAATCACTTTCAAAATTCATCCACAAATACTCTTCATCACAAATCACATCTTCTAACTGCCACAATTTGCTCATAGAAACGGGTAACTCTTGCAACCCTACACAACCGTTCATCTTAATCACTTTCAAACCACATAATTCACCAATTTCTTCAGGCAATCCACTTATACTCAAACAATCAGATATATCAATAAAACTCAAATTACACAAATTTCCAATCGATACGGGTAATTCTTCTAGTTTTGTGCAGCAATGAAGCCTCAAATTTGAAAGATTTAACAAATTCCCCAACTCTTTAGGAAGAACATCAAGCTCGTGGCAGTTAGTGATGCTCAATTTCTTGAGATTAACAAGATTACATAAATCTGATGGTAATTCTTTCAGATCATAACACTGATCGATTTCTAAATCTGTGAGATTCGGTAGTATCATGTAACGAGACTCAGTAGTACAACTCATCAAAGCATCACCGATTTCACACATAACGAACGAAAGTTTTTGTAATGCAAAAATCGGTTGAATAGAGGAGGAAATTGACACGTGTTCAAATCTGATTCGTTTTAGGTTGGATAAATAGCCAATTAATGGAAGATTGTGTAATTGAGAAGGAGAAACACCGTAGCTCGTGACACTTAAAACCCTAATTTGGTCCATTCTCTCAATGAATTGGGGGAATACGTATTCTTTACTCCGTATATTCAAAGTCAATACTTCAACTTTAGGTGCTTTTAGATCATACCAAGTTGAGTCAAATGTTTCGTCTGCAGTCAAAATTATGATAAGTTTACTTGAGAGAAAACATATAGTATAACATTATAATTAGCATAAAAAGTGAATAAAAAGAAATAAAACCTGTGGAAATAGATATCATACGAGCGTTAATTGGTTGTGATATTTGTTCTAACCACCACGTAGGAAATTCGTTTTTACGGATTTCCATGAATAATCGTTTTCTTTCTGTAATTGGTTCTTGGCTGCTGACGTGGACAGCCAATTCTCTTAACATATCATGTTGTGTGACATAAAGTTCGTTACAATAGCCTTCTAGTTCACCTGCTTCCTTTCTGTAAAATTATATAAAATTATAAACTAGATTAATATTATGAAATATATCTTTTTCTACCTTATTGGAACAAGATTGATAAGATTTCTCAATGAGAGCTCAAGAAGATTTTCACTTGTATACATTCCTTCAAAATCAAGATTATACAACTCAACCCACATATCCACAAGAACCGTAGCTGCAATTCGTTCATCTTCAGGAAACGAACCGAAATCCAAAAAACATTCTTTAACAATTGGTAATTCATCAAGTGCATCAATACTTGAATTTAACCTAAGAAGCATGCTCGTGTTTGACTGCAAGTTCGATTGACCGTTTGACCATTTATTTAACATCACTTTCCATTTGAGCACGGATTGTCCGCATAGCGATGCACCCACTACCGTGAGGGATAACGGTAGTCCTTTGCAAAATTTCACGATCTACATCAAAAAACACAAACAAATTTACTCATTGCCATACAAAATTATGAAATAGTTGTTGAAGTTTTTTATTTTTTTCCTTTACCTTGTTCACGAGATCATCTGGCACATTAACGGGAATCCCATCATTTGGAAATGCAGAGTAGCAAAAAAGTACTCTTGAATCTTCTTCATTCAACAAGGTTAATTCATATGTGGAATTAAACCTTGGAAATACAAATCGATTAATATTTTGTATCCAGGAATATGAAACTTAAGATCATCAACAACTGATTCGGATTCAGACCACACATCATCCAAAACCAATAATATATTTTCTGATCCCATTTGTCGAATCAGGTTTTCGAGTTGGTTTCTAGCTTCTTCATCGGTTTGAAATTCGACATGTTTTAAACCATGATGTTCAAATAGTTTTTGGACAACGGTTTTAAGACTTGTGAGACACTAACATAGAGAATGTTATCACCATATTTTTCTGTCAAATACAAGATGCGAAAAGTATAAGCAACCAAAGGCTAAAAGAGTAAATTTGCCACCTAAAAACTGTTGGTACCTTTTATTTCATCATCATGACAAAGAAGTTTGACCCACGATAAGAGGATATGAACAAGTTAGGGAGAGTCTTGTGAGAATGTATACCGTCGTCTACACAAAAGGCGGACTCAGTTCAAGGACATCGCGTCTACTGACTGCTAGGAGACTAAGTGTGCTTCTCAAGGGAGGGTTCAAAGGCTAACACCTACCCATCCTTTGCAAGACTTGACTGTTGAACATTTATCGATGTTTTGTGGTGTTTTCAATCGATCTCTATTCATGTGGGGGATTGTTGGAAAAAGTTGTGATAAAATGATTTTTCACCAACTTTGGACCTATATAATTATATATATATGTGTTATATATAGTTATTGGTTGGTAGCTATGTGTTCTCCTATATGAGAGCTACGCAACGGTATATAGCGTGTCCAAAGTCGAGTTGTGGTGAATGAGATATCGACTCTCAAAGTAGAGTGTTTGATACAAGAAATCTTGGAAGTGGGGGGATGTGGGAGAGTATCCCACATAGGAAAAAGATGAAACCATTTGTTGGTTTATAAGGTTGGAAGTTGTATGGAAGATTAAATCCTTATACATGGGTTTTACCCGCACGCCTACGCGCGGGGGGGGGGGGGGGGGTGCAAATAATTTGGACTGAGTTGCCCGAAATAGCTTGAACTCGTGTACGCCCGAGCGACCTGCGGGCACGAATGCAGCTCTGAAATTCCGGGCTCGTGCGGGTCAATTTTTGCACCTCATCGACACTGCAGTTGTCTCGTACTGACCTCCTCAGTACTGATTTTTTCATACTGACCACCTCAGTACTGAACCGATCAATACCGACCTCCTCGCACTGAGTGTTCGACGTGTACTGAGCTGCAGTCTGATACTGACCTGCGCAGTATCAGTCTGATACTGACCTGCGCAGCAGACAGTCTCATACTGACCTGCAGTACTGATCTGCGCAGCAGATGTCTGATACTGACTTCCAATATTGACCTGCGCAGCAGCAGTCTGATACTGATCTGCGCAGCAGCAGTCTGATACTGACCTGTGCAGCAGCAGTCTGATACTGACCTGCGCAGCAGCAGTCTGATACTGACCTGCGCATCAGCAGTCTGATACTGACCTGCTGCACTGACTTCCAATACTGAGTTCGTATACTGAGTTCTCGGACTGAGTTCCTGGACTGACCAGAAGGACTGAGCAGAACAGTTACGAAAATTCTGCAATTAGTGCAGATTACTGTTTTGATTTCTTGTTTAATGATAATGAATGCATTTAATGTTTTGAGTAAACATTAGTCTTCATTCTACACTATAAATAGAGACCTTGGGTCTCATTTGTAGATACACCTTCTACACCTACTTCTTCTTTTCACAGCTTTCTCTCCAAGAAAACGCTCTTAATTTCGGTACTTGTTCTGGCTTGGATTATATCCGGTAGTGTAAAACTACTCGGTTGTTTTACCCTGGGAAATAGACAACGAATCTATTTTAAGGGGATCGTGAATTTCACGAGACTCAACCAAAACCTTGTACTTGTTTGTTCTATTTAGTTTGTTTCAATCTTTTGTAAACGTATTCGTCAATTTCCCTTATTGTAATTGTATTTTATTAATGAAAATTGGTATTAACTCATACAAACTTAAAACAGATTTTCCTCTCTAGCTAATACCGGTTGGAAAATACATTTTTTTTTTCCGGATTTTGCTCGTTAATAGCATAGATTCGGAAAAGTGGTGATTGAAACGTTTATATAGAACAAAAAGGTTCAATTGAGTTTTTAGAAAAGAAAAATTTCCAATTTTGTTTTGTTTAAATTTGTTAAATCAAATTTTTGGATTTAAAGTACATTATATCAAGTTTTTAAAGTTTGATTTTAAATAACTTGATATATTGTTTAAAACAATTTTGGATTTAAAAATTTATATTTGTTGACATTGGTTGTAAGATACAAGATAGTCATAGACTTCTTGAGTTAACACTTGAAAAATATCTTACTTCTAATCGAAATAAGTATAATTGTTGAGGCTTATTGGTCAAATATTTGCATTTTTTATTTGATAAAAATGACAAATGTTGTGACAATGCCTAATATGGAAATGCATATGAAGGAAGATGTGCATATTGTGGCTATGATTTCCGAGTTGTCGGAAGTTAATTTGGTGGGAAACGATTCAAGTGGATGGTATGTCGATACGGGTGCAACCCGTCACGTGTGTTTCAATAAAAGTTTGTTTAGCACTTTCAAAGATGTTGAAAATGGACAAAAACTTTTTATGGGAAACTCGGCTACCGCGGATATCAAAGGTGAAGGGAATGTCATCTTAAGGATGATTTCCGGAAATGATGTCACATTAAGCAATGTGTTGTATGTTCCGGCGATTCGTAAGAATCTTGTGTCCGGATGGTTGCTTACTAAGTTTGGATTTCGAGTTGTGGTCGAATCCGATAAAATTGTGTTATCAAAATGTGGAATTGTTGGTAAAAATGTTAAAATTAAATGTGACAACTTTTAACCGCGATTTTAATAATTGCTAATAAAGTTCTTCATTTATTTTGAATTGTTAAATATTTAACATGGTTGATTATGCCATATAAATTTAATTAAATTTGGTTTTAAATAAATTTAATTGCATACCACCAACATTCCATATTGATTCAACTCACAAATGTAACAAATTCATCATTCCATTTGGTTGAAAGAAATAACCAAACTCCTTGATATTACTCATACAAAAGTGTGTGATTTGAAATCAACTTCTAAAGGTGGTCACAAGTATATCATAATGTATATTGATGATTATACTACATAGTGATATGTACGAATTAAATTATATTGTTAATTTTACTTAACGATAAGTAAATTTGAAGCAATTAATTTACTAAGTTGTACAAATGTGGGGGTATGTCGTGTGTCGACTACTTATCTTCTATATAAGATACATCGTGAAGGTTAGATGAATCATTGTACGAATTTTGGTTTGAAAGAAAACCGTCTTATAAATACGTACGAATGTGGGGGGTACCTTGCTAAGGTACTCATTCATCTTCATAAAAGTTACATCAATTAAAGAAGATATTCTAAATAATTGATGTATATATTGGTATTGTCTTACATTTACATTAGTCAAGTGTACAATGTATAATGGTAAGACATAATATGATATAACAACTACTCTCAAGTAAAGTTATCATGATTGACTATAAAAGTTAAATGATAACATTGTGGATCCGCTTATGAAAAGGCTTAAGTAGAGAGTTAGTTATAATGGAATGAGACTAAAGCCCTTGGAATAAAGTTTATGCGAAGGAAACCTAACCTAGTTGACTGGAGATCCCAAGATCTAGGTTCAATAGGACAACCTAATTGTATAAACGAAGGGATGTCACTGTGGGGGTAACGGAATTCCTCCATACATTCTTAAAGGGAGTACATTGTACTACTTCCTAGTCCATTCCTAGTTCAGTGACAATGAGGATAAGCACTATGGCTTTTAATGATTCGTGGTAGAGAATCACCTATGTGAGAGAGAAGTGGGGTCGCTTCGAATGGGATTGTTGGGCACAATTCTTAGTAGCTCTTGCAGAACCAGGCAGCGTCCATGACCAAGACGGGCACGATAAGAGGATATGAACAAGTTAGGGAGAGTCTTGTGAGAATGTATACCGTCGTCTACACAAAAGGCGGACTCAGTTCAAGGACATCGCGTCTACTGACTGCTAGGAGACTAAGTGTGCTTCTCAAGAGAGGGTTCAAAGGCTAACACCTACCCATCCTTTGCAAGACTTGACTGTTGAACATTTATCGATGTTTTGTGGTGTTTTCAATCGATCTCTATTCATGTGGGGGATTGTTGGAAAAAGTTGTGATAAAATGATTTTTCACCAACTTTGGACCTATATAATTATATATATATGTGTTATATATAGTTATTGGTTGGTAGCTATGTGTTCTCCTATATGAGAGCTACGCAACGGTATATAGCGTGTCCAAAGTCGAGTTGTGGTGAATGAGATATCGACTCTCAAAGTAGAGTGTTTGATACAAGAAATCTTGGAAGTGGGGGGATGTGGGAGAGTATCCCACATAGGAAAAAGATGAAACCATTTGTTGGTTTATAAGGTTGGAAGTTGTATGGAAGATTAAATCCTTATACATGGGTTTTACCCGCACGCCTACGCGCGGGGGGGGGGGGGGGGGGTGCAAATAATTTGGACTGAGTTGCCCGAAATAGCTTGAACGCGTGTACGCCCGAGCGACCTGCGGGCACGAATGCAGCTCTGAAATTCCGGGCTCGTGCGGGTCAATTTTTGCACCTCATCGACACTGCAGTTGTCTCGTACTGACCTCCTCAGTACTGATTTTTTCATACTGACCACCTCAGTACTGAACCGATCAATACCGACCTCCTCGCACTGAGTGTTCGACGTGTACTGAGCTGCAGTCTGATACTGAGTCTGATACTGACCTGCGCAGTATCAGTCTGATACTGACCTGCGCAGCAGACAGTCTCATACTGACCTGCAGTACTGATCTGCGCAGCAGATGTCTGATACTGACTTCCAATATTGACCTGCGCAGCAGCAGTCTGATACTGATCTGCGCAGCAGCAGTCTGATACTGACCTGTGCAGCAGCAGTCTGATACTGACCTGCGCAACAGCAGTCTGATACTGACCTGCACAGCAGCAGTCTGATACTGACCTGCTGCACTGACTTCCAATACTGAGTTCGTATACTGAGTTCTCGGACTGAGTTCCTGGACTGACCAGAAGGACTGAGCAGAACAGTTACGAAAACTCTGCAATTAGTGCAGATTACTGTTTTGATTTCTTGTTTAATGATAATGAATGCATTTAATGTTTTGAGTAAACATTAGTCTTCATTCTACACTATAAATAGAGACCTTGGGTCTCATTTGTAGATACACCTTCTACACCTACTTCTTCTTTTCACAGCTTTCTCTCCAAGAAAACGCTCTTAATTTCGGTACTTGTTCTGGCTTGGATTATATCCGGTAGTGTAAAACTACTCGGTTGTTTTACCCTGGGAAATAGACAACGAATCTATTTTAAGGGGATCGTGAATTTCACGAGACTCAACCAAAACCTTGTACTTGTTTGTTCTATTTAGTTTGTTTCAATCTTTTGTAAACGTATTCGTCAATTTCCCTTATTGTAATTGTATTTTATTAATGAAAATTGGTATTAGCTCATACAAAAAGATCAACTATTCTTCAAATGGACACATATAAGACGTGCAATCAATGAACACTTCTAAATTATATTTATGCTTTTTAAACTAATTTTATGTATTTTTTAATTTAAGAGTAAATTAGAAAAATTGTCTCTCTGGTTTAAGGATTCTACGTTTTGGCGTTAAACTTTTTTTTTTAATGATATTTTTGTCCCTATTTTTCGATTACTTATTTCTATCTAGGCATATGCACGGTCCTAGAACCGAACCTCTCGGAAATGAGCCTAACCAGTGATATCATAAACGGTCCTTGTACCATATTTTAACCAGTGATATTGCGGAATCCGTGATTTACTCATCCTCATCTCAAGAGATCTGGTCTGATTTGGAAAACAGATTTGGACAATCGAATGGTGCTAAACTATATCAGTTACAAAAGGAGATCTCAGACATATCTCAAGGAAGTGATGATTTAGCAACATATTTCACCAAACTTAAGAAACTATGGGATGAATTGTCAATTTCTTCTTCTTCTCCGACATGTACTTGTGGTGCTGCACACATGATACAAGAACAACAACAAAATCAAAGGCTTATTAAGTTTCTTATGGGACTGAATGCTGATTACAGTTCAACAAGAGGAAGTATCATTATGATGAAGCCTCTTCCTACAGTTGCTCAAGCCTATGCTCTTTTAATTCAAGATGAAAAACAACGTGAGGTACAATCTTCTTCAATTTTTCTGACTTAATCTGCTTCAATGAATGCTAGAAATGGAGGAAACTATTCGAGGAACAATAACAATGAGAATAAGAAGATTGTTGCATGTTCTTATTGAAAGAAGATTGGTCATACAGTTAACAAATGCAATAGAGTCATTTGATTTCCAAAGGAATTCAAGTTTACTAAAGGAAATAGTGTTGCATCCAATGTGATTAATAGTGATGAAAACAATAATTCTCCTCAACAAAATGCTAATTCTGATTCGATTTCAGATTTCATTAACAATCAATATCATCATTTAAATGATCAGTATCAACAACTTATTTCAATGATGAATTCTGTGAAAACTAATGCCACTTCAACTGAACAAGCCAGCAGTTCATCAACTCAGGAAATCAACACCTCATCCAGCAATTTCGCTGGTAATTCTTACAATACTTCATATAATAATTATCATTTTCTTCTTACTTCTAAAAACACATGGATTATTGATTCTGGAGCAAGTAATCATATGTGTCATGATATGTCTTCTATGTTTAATCTTCAGAAACTTAGACATCCACATTCTATTACTCTTCCAAATGGTTAGAAAACTCAAGCTCTTGAGATTGGAAGTACCTACATTACTGATAACATTATATTGAAAGATGTTCTATATGTTCCATTATTTCGATATAATCTTTTATCAATTGGTAGATGGTGCAAACAGTTTAAATCACTTGTTGTATTCTTAGAAGACACTTGCTTCTTATTATTGCAGGGCCTTTCTCAGAAGAGGCCTCTGGTTCACAATAAAGAAATTGATATTTCTATTACTTCAGAACCTTTATCTTTTTGTTGTGATTCTATATGTAATGTTGTTTTGAACGATGATATTATTTCCTTATGGCACAAACGCCTTGGTCATTTACCTTTGTACAAATTGAAATCTTTTGATTTTGTTGACAAAAATACTTGCAGTGATGAATTTGTGTGTGGAGTTTGTCCAAAGGCTCGACAACATAAATTGCCATTTAAACAAAGCTCTATTCACACTTCTTCTATTTTTGATCTAATACATATAGATACTTGGGGTCCATATAATACCAAGACATATGTAGGTCATTCCTATTTTTTGACTATAGTTGATGATTTTTCGAGGGCTACATGGACTCATCTTTCAAGTACAAAGAGTAATGCATTTCAAGTTCTTAAAGGTTTTATTGCTATGATTGAAACTCAGTTTAACAAGAAACTCAAAATGATAAGATCGGATAATGCCTTTGAACTAGGTTCAAGCAATGAAGCTTCATCTTTTTTAAAGGAAAAGGGAATTATACATCAGACTACATGTAGAAGTTGTCCACAACAAAATGGAGTAGTGGAACGGAAACATAACCACTTGCTTGAAACCGCAAGAGCTTTATTATTTCAATCAAATCTTCCAATAAAATTTTGGGGCGATTGTGTTCTTACGGTCACCTATCTTATTAATCGATTTCAAACCAAAATTCTCCAAGGTAAAACACCTTTTCATGTTTTAAATGGTTCAGATCCAACATATTCTAATTTGAAAGCTTTTGGATGTCTTTGCTTTGCAAACACGATTAAAGAAAACAGAGACAAATTTAAGCCAAAAGCTTCTCCATGTATTTTCATTGGTTACCCTTTTTACTACGGCGACGAAGAATCAAATTATCGGCAAAAAGACTTACAAACTGTTTGATATAAATACTCACAAAATCATTATTTCAAGGGATGTTTATTTTCATGAAAACAACTTTCCTTACAAATCATAAATTACAACATTTTTTTCAATTCCCAAAATAATACTGATTACAATGAAAATGATGATATAATTGACACGGTTGATCACACCCTTGCTTATCCAAATATTCCTTCACCTCCACAAAATGATGATCACGTTGACAATGCTCCACATAATGCTCAAAATGCTCCACCACCTCGTGTTGTCCGTCGATCAGCACAAATATACCGAACGAACATAAAAATATAGCAATTATCACGAATTTGACGTGATATTGATCAAATAAAAATATGTTGTTAAGTAAATAATATTGTATCACTGTTTCCAAAAAAAAAAAAATATTGTATCATAGAATAAGTCAATAAGACCTGTAAATAAAGGGGCGCAGTCATCCCACACTGGTCGGAAGCGCAAAAGAGAAGACGTATATATGTAGAGCTGGTTGATACTGAAACACGACCTTACTTGAACAGGATCTGTTCTATAGGCTCGTACTTTTGTATTCTTGAATTCTATCGAGACAGAAACCAATGTCTGGTTGATGAATCAGAACCATGTGACCTGAGCGTGATTAACCGAGCCATCTGGTCTTGACCATTGCTCAGTAGAGGATCGTTGCCAGCCCATCTTATGGGTTGTCTGACAGACAACATCCTTTTTTTTTTTTTTTGAAATATTAACTTTGTTGATAATGGATTCTGTGAGTTGTAGCTGTTGATCATTGGTGCAAATTGAAGCTCCCGGAATTGCTCTAAAAATGCGGATCTTAGAGATGCACGCCAACTGTTCGATCAAATGCCTCAATGAAATCATGTTTCTTCACTGTCTGTCAGGTTCTGATTTATATTTCTCATTCCCACTCTATCTCATTGATGCTTATTGCATTTAGTTAAATGGAGCAACTGAAATGGAATTAGACCTCTGTAATTTCTATATTGCCTATGGTTTAATGTTCAATTTGTAAGTATATCTATGTGACTTTTTGTTAGATTTAAAGGAAATAGAAATCGTGCTCTTTACATTTCACTCTTTGACTATTAATACACAATAGAATACTTGATTCTTGCCTAAGATTACGTCTACACTAATGACCTACCATCTTTACAATGTTGACCACATAATGGGCAATATATTCTAATTAAGACTACTTAATAATAATATATTCTAATACTCCCCCGCAGTCGTAGCGGGAGGTAGATGAACGCTGAGACTGTTGCGAAAATCCTCAAATAAGATCAACGGTAAGCTCTTGGTGAAAATGTCAGCAATTTGATATCTAGACGGAACATGAGATACACGAACGAGTCCGCGAGCAACCTTCTCACGAACAAAATGGATATCCATCTCAATGTGTTTCGTGCGCTGATGTTGAACGGGGTTCCCGGTCAAATAAATGGCACTAACGTTGTCACAATATACAAGAGTTGCTTTTTGAATTGGACAATGTAGCTCTAATAGAAGATTGCGTAGCCAACAAGAGTCGGCAACAACATTCGCGACGGCACGGTATTCTGCTTCCGCACTTGACCGAGAGAGAGTCGGTTGGCGTTTAGCAGACCAAGAGATCAAATTGTCCCCAAGATACACACAATAACCAGAAGTAGATCGCCGCGTATCGGGGCAACCCCCCCAATCCGCATCCGTATAGGCGCGTAAGGTTGTGGGAGGGGATGTATACAAGTGTAAACCATAGTGTACCGTTCCTTGTAGATACCGAATAATACGTTTGAGTGCCGCCATATGTATTTCTCGAGGATTGTGCATAAACAAGCACACCTGTTGAACCGCATAAGAGATGTCGGGCCGGGTGAAGGTTAGATACTGAAGGGCCCCGGCTAGACTGCGGTATTGTGAAGGATCCGAGAATGGTGGACTTGTATCGGCACTGAGTTTGGGTTTTGTGTCGACCGGTGTTGCTGCGGGTCGACAATTCGCCATACCGGCACGGGCAATAATATCTGTCGCGTATGTGGACTGGGACAGAAATAATGAACCCGGTTGATGCTTAACCGAGACACCCAAAAATGAGCTCAAAGTGCCCAAATCTTTCATTGCAAATTCAGAACCAAGAGAGGCAATTATGGTGTTGAGAAGATGATCTGAAGAAGCTGTAAGAATGATATCGTCAACATACAAAAGAAGATAAGCCATCTGATTTCCCTGTTTAAGAATAAACAAAGAATTATCGGATATACTATGAATAAAACCAAGGGTTGCCACAAACTCAGCAAATCTGGTGTACCACGCCCGAGGTGCCTGCTTCAAGCCATATAGTGATTTCTTTAGTAAACAAACATAATCAGGATGGTTGGGATCACGAAAGCCTAATGGTTGATGCATATATACTGTTTCATTTAATTTCCCATGTAGAAATGCTTTTGACATCAAGTTGGCGAATGGGCCATGCTTTTGATAAAGCAAGACTAAGGACGGTACGAATAGTGGCCGGTTTAACAACCGGACTAAAAGTTTCTCCACAATCAATGCCAGCTCGTTGAGTTTTGCCATCACCTACAAGACGGGCTTTATGCCTCTCAAAAGAACCATTAGCATTAAATTTATGAGTTAAAATCCACATACACCGCATAATATTAACATTTTGTGGACGTGGGACTAACACCCATGTCTCATTTTTAATAAGAGCTTGGTATTCGTCGGTCATGGCCATTTTCCAATTTGGATCCCTAAGGGCATCTACGGGATTTTTTGGAATGGGAGATGAGGTAGTTTGGGTGTGAAGATTAAACTGAGATTTGGGTTTAAAAATGCCGGACTGACTTCGTGTGACGGGTTTATGTTGGGTCGGTGGATGAGCATTTTGGGAAGAATTGGTGTCACGAATAGGCTGTTGGATCACAGGGTTTGGTGGCAAAGGTTGGGCCGAGTGGTGATCTAGATGTGTAGAGGAGTTAGTTTGAGTGTGGGCCGGACTAGGGGGAGGGCTGTTTCTGAGTTGGGCCGGACTAGGCGCAGATTGGGTCGGCGAGTGGGGGACAGAATTGTGAGTTGGTGAAGGAGGAGAAAGTGGGGCCGAAGGAGCAGTAGGAGAATTGTGGGTTTGTTGTTTATTGTAAACACTAATGTCATCATCTAAAAATTCATATGTAGATGGTGGAGAGACATAAGCAAAGGGGAACTTAGTCTCATCAAAAATGACATGGCGACATGTGATAATCTTTTTGGAGATCATGTCATAGCACCTATAACCCCGATGGTTGTCCGGAAAACCCAAAAAAACACAAGGCTTAGAACGAGCTTGAAGTTTGTGAATCGTGGTAGATGGTAAAAGAGGATAACATAATGAACCAAATACACGAAGATGGGATAAATCCGGTTGTTTGCAAAATAAAATGGAGAGTGGAGATTGAAAATGGAGAATTTTACTTGGTAAAACATTTTGAAGATAGGTAGCCATAGATAAAGCATATGGCCAAAAAGATGGTGGAATAGACGCGTGAGATAAAAGGGTACGAATAACGTTATTTAGAGACCGGATTTTACGCTCGGCTTTACCATTTTGAGATGAAGTATAAGGGCACGAAAACCGTAAACCCACTCCATGTTTGTGACAAAAATTTCTAACATTTTGATTATCAAATTCTTTACCATTGTCACATTGTAAATTTTTAATGTGACGATCAAATTGAGTATGAATAAAGTTGTTGAATTTTTCAAAAATGAAGTAAAAATCCGATTTTCGAGCAATGGGAAAAGTCCAAACAAAGTTGGTAAAATCATCTAAGAAAACTATATAATAACGATAGCCCGAAGTGCTCAAGATAGGAGACGTCCATAAATCACAATGTATTATGTCAAACGGTAATAACGTAGTATTAGGTGACATATGAAAAGGAAGTTTAACATGTTTACCCAAAATACATGAATGACATAAAAATTGTTTATTCGAAACACAATCAATACTTTTATTTTTCCGTAATGACTCAAAAACGGGTAATCCCGGATGACCCAAACGATCGTGCCACAAAGACGAATTTAAAAGAGCAAAAACAGATTGTTGGACCGGTGCTTTAGAAGTAACCGGATAGAGATCACCTTGACTATCACATCTCATTATGCGCGTCCCCGTCTGATAATCCTTCACAGAAAAGCCAAAAGGGTCAAATTCCACAGAAACATGATTATCAATAGTAAATTTACGAACCGAAACTAAATTTTTGATAATATGTGGAGCATATAAGACATTTTTGAGTGTTAAAGGTGGGAGTGGTTTAGGTAATTTAGAGTGCCCGTAGCCGTTAATTGGAATTTGTTGGCCATTACCTACTAAAATACCATTGGGTTTGCTCAAATTAAAATAAGACACGAGTGTACCTTTGTCGGCGGTTACGTGAGAAGAAGCACCGGTATCCATAACCCATGGATTGGTTGGTGGATTGAGTCCCAAAGTGTACATGGCGGCCTCGACACCGGTTGGAGCAAAGGTACTGCCCGGTCCAGTTGCGTGGGCCTGCTGGACGTTTTTTGGAGCACGGCCCAATAAGCCATCTTGCCTTCCTACCATTTGCATTGGGCTGTGATTCTGTGTAGGCCAAGGCATCGATGGGTATGGACACGGAGGAATGGACCAAGGAGGTGGAGAAGCCCAACTACCCCCCCATATACCATGGGGCCCATGGATTAAATTGAGGTGGGTGTTGTCCAAACCCTGGAGTACGTTTCTGGCCGCCGATGGAGCCGCTGCTTCGACCATGATTATGGTTCCGATTGCCACTGTTTTTCCGACGCACGTGTTTGGATTGGTGGTCGCGATTACGAGCATAACCACCTGTCAGTGAATCAACCGTGGGGGCTAGCATGGCGGAGTGTGAAGACGTTGCGACTTTCTTGGCAAGACCCGCTTCTTCAAGCGTGAGCATCGAGCGGGCATGATGAAACGAGGGTAAGGGGTTGCTTTGTCGGAGAAGAGTCCCGACGCCATTATACGCCTCGGTAAGACCCGAGACCATCTGTAGCACTAGCCGATCATTCGAAACCGCTGCACCCACATTCCGTAATTGATCGGATAACTCCTTGAGCCGTTGACAATAAGCGGAGATGTTTTCAAAATCGGACAAGACGGTATGAGAGAATTCTTGTTCGAGTGTGACTGCCCGGGAGTGTTTGTTATCTTCAAATAAGTCCCGTAATCGGTTCCATGTGTCCATGGCCGTAGAACCCGCAACCATTACCGTAGTGATAAGATCACTGGAAATGGTAGAGAAGATCCAGCCGGAAACTGTGGCGTCAAGAGTCTGCCACATTTCAGTTTCTTCCGCCGTTTTTGGATCGGAGGTAACCGGGTGGTCCGGCGGAATGATATGATCCAGAACTTTCATCGAACGGGCACAAATTTTGAATAATTCTGCCCATGTGGAATACTGTACGTTCTTTTGGTCAAGGATAATCGGGATGTGGTTGCGTATGTTAGAAACGCCAAGTGCAGGGTGAAATTTTGTGGTGGCCATGGAAGAACAACACAAGAACTTCTTGAAAGATGAAGAAATTTAGAGATAGAAATGGGAAGAACTCGGCAGTATGACCGAATGGAAAAGAATTGCGGAAGGTGAAGGAAGAATTCCTTATTCTGCTGATACCATAAAGGAAATAGAAATCGTGCTCTTTACATTTCACTCTTTGACTATTAATACACAATAGAATACTTGATTCTTGCCTAAGATTACGTCTACACTAATGACCTACCATCTTTACAATGTTGACCACATAATGGGCAATATATTCTAATTAAGACTACTTAATAATAATATATTCTAATAAGATTAATGGACAAAAAGTTGGAAATCAGCAACAGCAATCAATAATAATTAAAAAAATGATACACATACAACTAACTCATGCTTAAGTTGTGATTAAGTAGAGTTTTTGTCCATCTGTAATCATATCCACATCAACAATTTGACCTGCATCTTGCGTTATAATACAAGCATCTTGAAGATGGTCCAACTTAAAATGATCGGCTGCTGTTTTCACGAGCTCTTCAATGGTTTCCGGAACCCATAATACAACTCCAAGCTTCTTTTCATCATTTTCTTCCCATGGTCGAAACGGGTATATTGTACATTTCTTTTGTGGCACTTTATCCGTCGCTAAAAACCAAAATAACTTAATAGTTAGCTAGCTTGCCATCCAAAGTAAGCAATAAAACTTGAATTACCTAATGGTTTTTGAGAGGATGAAGAGAATTCCGACAACTGACTAGATTTAATTTCTTCCAATAAGTTGATCAACATTTGGTTTCTAGATACTTTTGCTTCGTCAAGTGCCGTGTTACCCCATCTATATTCGATTTCAGTTAAACAATTTATAAAAATGGTGGACATAAATTTATAATCATTAAGTTATTATTATAATTTATACCTGTCTTTAGATAGAACACTAGCCCCAGCTTCAATCAGCAACTTTGCTACCCCATAAGACCCTCGTGACGTGGCTACATGAAGTGGGGTCCGCAAGTCGTAATCTTTAGAATTTAAGATCGATAAACCACCTTCTTTGATTAGTAAGGAAGCAATGTTATCATGCCCTTTTTTATTGCTTCTAATAAAGGCGTGTTTCCAAAATTATCTACCATTAAGATGAAATTACTTAGATTAATTAGCCCAAATGACTCGAAAAATACAAGTTCATATAGGTTAGGTCCGTTTGAATCAAGTTTAATTACCTGAAATGTTGATGTCAATGCCTTTTTCAATAAGAAAAAGAACGATATCTTCATGTCCTTTTGATGCGGCTAGATGCTGTTTAAATCAAGATATAAACATTTATTGAAAGTTTTACACGATTAATTAAGATTTTTGTTTTGAAAAAACATACCAACGGTGTTCTTCCATCAAAGTTTTTCTTTTCCGGGTCAGCTCCAGCTTCGATTAATCTTTTCAATTGAGATAAATCACCATTATAAGCTGAACTATTAACCCTTAGTGCAAGTTGTGCGTCTTGTATTCCAATATGAGCTTCGATATCTTTCACCATATGTTTCGTTCGATCATCCCTTTTTTTACCCTGCCAAAAACATATGTTAATTTCATGTGACATTACTTTTGTCAAAAGTGATCGCGTTACTAACATATTTAGTTAGTTATAACCTAGTAGATTGTTGAGAATCTTTTGTTTGTCGAGAAAATATATTTTGAGGATGTTAGAGAAAGATTGCTTATCGAGACGTAAAAGTAGACAACGGTCAACAATCCGAATTGTGTACGGTTGGGGAACATTGCATAGAATTGAAACATCTCCAAACGAGTCATGAGGGTTTAGATTTATTACGTCTTCTATAAGCCCACCTTCGCGAACAACAACCTCTTCCTGTACCAATTTTTATTCATAAATCTTTATAAAACTTCTAAAAATTGACATAATTTTATATAAATTAGTACCAATGATCCATCACACACGAAATAAAGTTGGTCGACCACACTCCCTTGTTCCACTATTATTTTCCCTGGAGAATAAAACTCCTCGTGCACTCTACGTACCTGTATAACATGGTTCGTTAAAAAAAAATAAAAATTATATTGTTTCTTACTAAATTTTCCTACTTTAAATAACCTGTAGGAAGATTTAATAGGAACCAATATAATCTCTCCTTAAAAAAGACTTACAATCTGATTAATGAATTCTTGAGAGCACCCCGTGAAAAGAGGAACCTGTTTAATGAGTGGCTTATAGAAACTTTCAGTTATCTGCAAGAAATAAACTACGTTAATAATCAGTAATTATTATTATTTTCATAATTAGATCAAATAACACGTAATTAAGTAATTAACATACCGTAGTGCGAATAGAGCTCGGGAGGTCTTGAAAAACTGTAGAATCAGTGTCACTATTATTATACGGTAACCGTAGTTGATCTTTGATTTGATAATGTATTTCCTCCCCACCTATGGATTTATTTTTGTTCATATATTTTAATAAACCTTTTATTCTTTCCCTATATATTTCGGTTTTAGATCCTTTTACAACTAAAGCTGTTACACTACCAACCAAATACGCAGCGAGAACCATATCAAATGAAACATAAACCATGACAAATATCATCTCTCTCAAATTGACTGCATGAATGTCACCATAACCTACTGTTGTCATAGTTATAATTGCAAAATATAACGATGTTATATATCGTTTCCAAAGATCGATATCTCTGAAATTCGAGTAGCTATAATCGCCAAGTTTTAGGCTTCCGATCCATGTGTATTCTTCTTGTGTAGCTGGTAAAGTTGTAGCTAAATAGTAGAATATGCATGCAGCCGTATGCGTGCAATATAACTCGACAACAATAAGTTTTAGAATCCTCGAAAACAAATAGTTGATTCGTATGTCCTTCTCTAATTTTGAGAAAAACTCTAGAACCTTCCGTGCCCGAACCAACCTAATTAGTAGAAGGTATCTCACTTCTTCTTTTCTTCCACAAGCCTGATTAACATGCATAACATTTTAGTGATAGATAGCATCAAAATGCAAGTGGTCAGGGGTGCCCAAAGGGGCAACCCGACCCGATCCAAACCAAACCTGACCCCGATTATGCTAGTTGGGTTGGGTGTATTTAACACTTATGTTGATATCGGCTTTTTAACCCGACCCGGAAACCCGATTCCTTACCTGGTCGGATATCAGGTTAGGATAGGTTATGTTAGTCCCAAGACTAAGTAAATAAGATTTGATGATCGATAGCTAAGACGAATAAAATCAGCTGAAGTACGTATCTCAGCTGAAACAAGTATATGCAATAAACCTTCAGCTGAGTTAGTACTCAGCTCTAGAAATCAAGTCAAATTAGCAGCAATTCAAGAGTGATCATTCGAAGTCTATGGCCGAAGGACAAAGACAAGAAGAAGACCACTCAGCTGATTGTGGAATCAGCTGATGGTACCCGCTGCAGATAAAGACTTAGTGGAAAGTATTCTTGACACTTTGAATATTTTCATTTCCTGCTTAAAGAAGAAGAAAACGATTAGGATCTTCTATTTTGGTAATAGAAGATAATTTGTCAGAACATCATCGTTTGTCCCTCTAAGCATGTATAGAGAAAGTCAACATCTTTTGTACTATCATAGTACATCTTTTCACTGTGCGTCAGAAAAGGTTACAAGAGAAGTTGACACAAAGTACAATTGGGACTGTAACGTATGCAAGAGCATTTAATGTCTCCTTGGACAAGTCTACATCGACGAATGATATGTTTACACGTCGATTAACTTGTGTACAAAGGAACATGGATCTTGGGCTATAAATAGAGACGTAAATGCTTGCATTTACATACACCTTTTAGCATTCATAGCACAAGAACATTCTCTGAGAGTTTGTTATTGTCTAGTATTAACTTCCTCATAGTTATTACTCGGGCATTCAATATTAGCTGTTAGTATCAGCTGATATTACTCTCCTTGCATCGTCTTTTTAGTTTGAGCAAATTAAAGTGTCAATTCAAGTATAAAGTTTTAGTTAGTGTGTACTATCTATTTCCGCAAACTTTGTACTGTATTAAGTTGTTTTAATAAACTCTTAATCATTGAAATCTTGTGTGTTCTTTACTTTTAAGTCTTTACTTCTTAGCCATAACGCAACACATTTGTGTTGTTGGGAACCAACAACTGGTATCAGAGCAAGTGTCAAAGTTGTTTTCCATCAACTTTGAGCATCTGTTATGACTGAACCTACATCTGATCTACCTTCATCTGGCAAACCTCCCAAACTCACCCAAACCAACTATCCCATGTGGAAACTCGCATGTTATCCCACATGGTTACCTATCATCCTAAACTTGAAGATAATCTCACGATAGGAAAATATATCCCTCAAACCCTCATCCCTGGTACTCCTGAAATACCAGAACACTACGTTGTTAAATCTGAAGCTCAATGGACGGACGCTGAAAAACGTCTTGTTCATCTTGAGAATAAAGGAAGGGATATGCTTTTTCAAGCAGTTGGTGATGAACTGTATCACAATATACAATTTTGTGACTCAGTAAAAGAGATGTGGGACAGGCTGGCTGAAGTTTATGAAGGCACATCTTTTGTGCGTGAACATAACAAGAACATGCTCATCCATGACTACGAGCTGTTTAGAGCCAAGCCTAGTGAGACTATAGCTCAAACTTTTAATCGTTATAATATCTTATTAAACGAGCTGAAGTCTCATTGAGTTGATAAGGACGATATGTCCAAAATGTGTAAGTTTATGGCTGTCGTACCCGCTAAATGGGCTACCATTATAACTTGCATGAGTACATCTCCCACTTTGAAAGACTATACTCTTTCATCTCTCTATGGTATGTTTCTAAGCCATGAGAGAACTGTACTCAACAAATTTCAACCTCCAAATGACTCTAAATGAGTTCCTCGGGATCTTCAACTGCTCTTGTTTCCATAAACAAGCCCAGCAGAATTGAATATCCCCCATCAGATGATGAAGCTGACAACACCTCAGCTGTTGATTTGTTCAACATGCCTGAAGTAAGCATCGAGGAGATCAATGAAGATGAAGACAACGAAGCTCTTATATCTGAGCTTGCCCTACTTGTCAAAAACAGAAAAATTTTCAAGGGCAAGACAGGTTCTTCAGCTAAAGGCTCTAGTAGTAGATCTGTCTTGTCAGCTGCACCTTCCAGACCCTCTGGAAGTACACCTGATATTTCTGAGATAACATGCTACAACTGCAACAAGAAGGGACACTATGCTAACGACTGCAAGCAGAAGAAAGCAAGTTCATCATCCTCAACTGGTGAATCCATTGAAGAAAAATATAAAAAGCTACAAGCATTCACCAAAAAGATTCTAGAAGAAAAGAAGGCACTTGAAGGCAAGGCTGCTGACAAGAGACTAGTAGCTGAAACTCATGACTGGGCTGACTCTGGTGACAACTCATCCGATGATGATGAACCAATGGCCACAATGTGTTTGATAGCTCGTGCTGATGAAAGTATTACAGCTGATGATGCTAGTTCCTACCAATGGGTCAACATAGTTCACAAAAAGGTAACCTCTCTAATTTCTGCTGAGGCTACAGAAGCCAAAGATATTGTTGATTCTATCATTTGTGATTTGCACTTCATTGATCAACTGAAAGGTGAATGTTTGGATAAACACAATTCTATTCTTCGTGAAAATGCATTTTTAAAAGAAAGATTAATTGATCATAAAACTTTAAAGGAGGAACTTTCCGAAACCAAATTTATAAATTCAGTTCTTCAACATGATTTAAGTGAGAAAGTTAAAGAACTTGAAGCAATTAAAAAGATTTGTGAATCATGGTCCCGTTCATCCAAGCGTGTGAGTGAATGTGTTAACTCACAAATGCCCAGTCAAGTACAAGCTGTACTAGGAGGAGACTTCCTTGCTGCAGTTGTTGTACCTGACAGCAGTACAGATGATCTGTACTACTCATCAGCAGATACTTCTATGCCAGCTGAAGAGTTGGTTTTTGGTTCTTTTGTTAAGTCCACCAAAACCTATGCTACTGAGATGTCCACAGAAGAACCTTCTGAAACCACTGGTGAGGAATCATCAGCTGATTCTTCGGCCATGGTTGTTAGGACACCCACTGTAGTAATAGTTGAACCTATAAAGTCTATCTTGGGTTCAGCGCCTGTTGTCTCTGTTGCTAGACCTCAAAAGAAGACTAACAAAACAACAGGAAAGAGAACTGTTCTTACACCCTTCAAGGGTGAGACAGCTGGAGTTCGTACTCGGGCTGCAAAGAACAAAGGTAAGAGTGTCTCAAAACACACTCCTAGTCCTTCCTCAGCTGGTTCTGTCAAACAACTAAAAAGAAAAATCAGTAATCTGACTTCATTCGTTCAAAATCTGTCTCTCTCTGAAAATCAGAAGATGAAAGGGATTTTAGGTCCAGTACCTAATCCGGCTGCCTCGCCCTCCACTCCACAACAAAAGAATAGAAAATGTTATAGATGTGGAGATCGTGGGCACATGGCAAGTGAGTGTGACAGTCCATGCTTAAGACCACCCCCAACTTCAGCTTGTGAGCCGATCGAAAAACCGACCCCTGTGAGCTCCAGCAGGAAGTCTCATGGACCCACATAAATGTGGGTTCCCAAAAAGAACTAACTTCTTTTAATTCTTGTGCAGGGTGATCAAAGCAAACATGTCTGGTATCTAGACAGTGGTTGCTCAAGACACATGACTGGAAATAAATCCCTGCTTGAAGAATTCGAAGTTCGTGCTGGTCCTCCTGTAATTTTTGGTGATAATGGTAGAGGCTCATCTGAAGGATATGGTTCCATTTCAAATGGATCTATAAAGATCACAAGAGTTGGTTATGTAAATGGGCTGAAACATAATCTAATAAGTATAAGCCAACTATGTGATGCAAAGTTCTCAGTGAACTTTAACGAATATAGAGGAACGCTAACGGATAAAAGTGGAAAAGTTGTCTTAGTTGCTCCAAGAAACAACAATGTTTATACTCTTGACATGAATCGTCAAAATCAAGAAGTTTGTCTATTCTCTCATTCCACTGAAGAGCTAAATTTGTGGCACAAAAGGCTATCTCACCTAAACTTTAAAAATATATCAAAGCTGGCTAGAGGTCAGCTGGTGAATGGCTTACCACAAATCAAGTATGAAAAGGATAAACTTTGTTCAGCTTGTGAACAAGGAAAACAACATAAAAGCTCTTTCAAATCAAAGCAATATTTCTCCATCAACAGCTGTCTACATATGCTTCATATGGATCTATTTGGTCCTATGAGTACTGAAAGTCTAGGTGGAAAGAAGTATACACTAGTTATCGTCGATGAATACTCACGATACACTTGGGTTATATTTCTTCGCCACAAAAGTGATGCAGCTGATGAAATTATCAAGTTCATCAAAAAGATGGAACTTCTAAATGGGTCAAGAGTTAAGATGTTGAGATCAGACAATGGTACTGAATTCAAAAATAGTACATTAGAAGACTTCTGCTTAGAAGTTGGGATCTCTCAAACCTTTTCAGCTGCTAGAACACCTCAACAAATGGTGTTGCTGAAAGAAGAAATAGGACCCTAATAGAAGCTGCAAGAACAATGCTTGCTGAGTCAAACATGCCAAAGCAATTTTGGGCAGAAGCTGTCAACACAGCCTGTTTTACTCAAAATAGATCTCTCTACGTGAAGAGACACAAAAGAACTTCTTATGGGATTCTACGTCAAAGAAAACCATACATTGGCTTATTCCATGTATTTGGTTGTGTGTGTTTTGTGCTAAATACACGAGATTAGCTGAGCAAGTTTGATGCTAAAGCTGACGAAGCCATTTTCTTGGGATACTCCACTACATCCAAGGCATACAGAGTATTCAACAAAAGAAGACAAACTCTAGAAGAATCTATCAATGTCACTTTTGAAGAGCACTCAAAGGCCTTAAATCCGACCTCTGATCAATCATCTGATTCATTTCAAAGATCGACTAAGCCATCAACTGAAGATTCTGCTGAAACCTTTGTTGATGCCTTGAATCTCTTCGATGTTCAAATAAATGATTCAGATGGCACATTCCATGCATATCTTGTAGACATTGCAGCTGCATGTGCAACAAGAAATTCCAACAACAAGAGCATCATCGAAGGCGAGACCAAACTCTAAGCCACCTCTTCCTACTTCAAGAAGATTAGTTCAAAATGAAGTACATAATCCTACTGAGCATTGTGTTGCTCAACAAGGATCAAACTCTGTTGAATCCTCCTCTTCTACAGCTGCTCCTCAATATAAGTGGACCTCAGAACATCCAATTGAATTAATCATTGGAGATCCACAACAAGGTGTAGTTACAAGAAGTAAGGCATCGTGTAATCTCTGCCTATGGTCGTCCTTTCTAGCAGCTGAAGAACCAAAAAATATTAAAGCTGCTTTAGAAAGCTCCAGCTGGATTCAAGCAATGCAGGAAGAACTCAACCAATTTGAAGTCAATAAAGTATGGCAGCTGGTGCCTCCTCCAGCTGGTAAGACAATAATTGGTACTAAGTGGGTATTCAGGAACAAAATGGATGAGGAAGGAGTGGTTATTCGCAATAAGGCTAGACTTGTTGCACAAGGGTACAGACAGGAAGAAGGAATCGATTTCGATGAAACATTTTCCCCAGTAGCAAGGCTTGAAGCTATTAGAATATTTCTAGCCTATGCTGCCTACAAAAACTTCACAATTTTTCAAATGGATGTAAAGAGTACGTTCCTAAACGGGAAACTGCAAGAGGAAGTTTATGTTAAGCAACCACCGGGTTTTGAAAATCCCAAGTATTTAGACTATGTATTTAAATTAGATAAAGCGCTGTATGGGTTGAAACAAGCTCCTCGTGCATGGTATGATACACTCTCTACCTTCCTTCTAGCAAATGATTTCACAAGGGGAAAGATTGATAAAACCTTATTCATTCGCAAAATCAAAGGTGATATCATTCTTGTTCAAATTTATGTGGATGACATAATATTTGGTTCTACTGATGAAAAACTTTGTAGACATTTTTCAAAACTCATGTCTACAAAGTATGAGATGAGCATGATGGGTGAATTAACTTATTTTATTGGATTACAAATTAAACAATCCAAAAATGGAATTTTTATAAATCAAGAAAAATATATTAAAGATCTGTTAAAGAAATTTGATATGAATTCATCATCATCCATGAAAACTCCAATGGCTCCTCCAAATAATCTAGATGCTGACTCAACTGGGAAATTAGTGGATGTCACTTTCTATAGAGGAATCATTGGATCTTTGCTCTATCTCACTGCCAGCAGACCAGATATTATGTTTGCTACTTGCATGTGTGCTAGGTATCAAGCTGATCCTAGAGAATCTCATCTAATAGCTGCTAAGCGAATTTTGAGGTACCTTAAAGGTACTCCAAGCCTAGGTCTTTGGTATGCCAAAGACTCCGGGTTTGATCTAATTGGCTATTCAGATTCAGACTTTGCAGGTTGAAAAATGGATAGAAAGAGCACCACTGGAGGGTGCCAGCTGCTAGGTGGAAAGCTAGTCAGCTGGACAAGCAAGAAACAAAATACTGTTTCTACCTCTACAGCTGAAGCAGAATATGTTGCTGCTGGAAGCTGTTGTGATCAAGTCCTTTGGATGAAGAATCAGCTGGTTGACTTTGATATGAACTTTTCCAAAGTTCCTATCTATTGTGATAACACTAGTGCTATCGCAATCAGCAACAACCCTGTTCTTCACTCCAGAACCAAACATATTGACATAAGGTATCATTTCATTAGAGATCACATTGAACAAGGTGATGTGGAACTTCATTTCATTTCAACAGACCTTCAGCTAGCTGATTTATTCACCAAGCCATTGGATGAAAAACACTTTAATTTCTTAATCAGCGAGCTGGGTATGTTAAATGCTTAACTCATCTGCTGAAGTACTATCAGCAGCTGATGATGATCACCTTGTCACTTAGTACACTCAGCTGATTAAAACGTTTTAAATTTATCGATCAGCTGAGTAACTCATCTCAAAATGATACTTGTAAAGTTTTATAAGTTAAAACGTTTGTTTTTTCAAAGAAAAAGGAATCTTTTAACCTCATCCACACGTTTTCTGTGGCAAATATTTGCACTCATGTGAAAATATTTGGCTTTTATGAGGGATTTGATATCCCTGTCACAGAAACTGCTCCACTAACCCTTAGTGTCAAATCGTACCTGTTTATTCGCACGAAAACCAATATTTCCATAGTTGATTTCCAACTATCCATTTTTACCCGGTTTGAATTCAAACAGTTACCCGAAATGGTTCATCTTCTCCCTATAAATACCCCTCGCCTCTCCTCACTCTTCTTCACTACTCCCAAATAACCACCTTCATATTTCTCTCTATTTTCCCTCTCAAAACCCAAATCTTCTCCTTTTCTTAAAACATGTCTACCTCCAGAAAAACCCAAAAAGCTTCCCTATCCAGAAAGGCCATCGAGTTTTCTCAAAAGTCGAACTTGGTGGCAAACACCTCTCCACCGGACAACCTCAAGGACATCTACCGTCCGGTTGGAAAGTTTTTACGCCACTGTCTTGTCAGTGGTGCATTCTTGCGCTTCACCAAGAGTTTTTACGAACTCTTGCGTGATTTCTGGATGTCTGCCTCCGTCTCTGGGACAACATTGTTGCGCAAGTTGGAAATCATCAAATCACCATTACTGTTGATGATCCGAACTGCTTGTGGGTTCAACTACTTGAACCCTACTGAAGAACCTCAGGAGATGAAATCTGCTGAGGATGCAAAGAAAAGTCTGATCGATATCACTGGATATCGATTGGAAAGCGCTGAGGACAGGGTTCCGATCTTCAAGAAGTCTCAGCTGACGAGACCATGGGCCTATTTCTTCACTCATATCATTCAGTGTATAGGCGGCAACCATGGGTCTCAAAACAAGTGCAACTCCAAGCTTCAAATCTTTGCTGAAGCCCTAATCACCGGTCAGCGGATTGATTATGGGAGACTGGTGTACGAGGAGGTCAAAACCAAGCTCAAAGGAAAGGGAAATCACATCCCTTATATTCGTTTCTTCACCTTGTGCATCGCTCATGTGATGATCGAGAAGCTGGAGATCGATTACGATGACCTTCCGGGGGAATTTTTCGAGGTTCGTACCTTATCCAACACCATCTTCAGCTCCAAAAAGGAAGCTGGTCAGGATGTTCTCCTCTCCTCGTACATGCTGAAGATCATTGATGATCATACTAGATCCAGGAGGGATCAATCAAAGGGCACCACAACGAAGAAATCTGCCCTACAAGAAGGTATGTCCTTTTCTCATCTGCAGGGTTCACTGGCTGCTAGTCGTCCGCTAGCTGCTGATGAAAAGAACCCCACTTCCACTGGGATCTCAGTTCCCACAGAGTTGGAAGATGAGGTAGAGGATTTCATTCCTCTAGTGGTGAAGAGACGAGTCAAAAGATCAGCTCATCGTCTCACCACTTCTTCTCCCCTCCTCCCGCCATCTTCTCCCACTTCACGTGATCCTTCTTCTCCTCAACTGTAGGAGAGAGGATCTGCTACATGCGGAGAAGGTATGGCAACTGATGGTGCTGATGTGGAAGTCGCAGCATCATCAGGATTCAGCCAGGATCCACTGGGGCCCCTTTTGAGCTCCAATTTGAGTGGATTACGACCAGAAGCTGTGTCAGTATCCGTCGCTGACCCTTCTTCTCATTTTCATTCTTGCAGTGTCCCACTAGAAACTTCTCCTCTTCTCGGAGCTTCTAGTCGGACACTCCTGGCTGATCACTCCTCTCTTTCTCTTCCTCTTTCACTTCCTCCTGCTGATCTCTCAACAGGTCAGCAGCTTTCAAACGGCAATTTCGTTCTTTAGGAGTTAGTGCCGGCTCCACACTTCTGCGTAGCTCCTCAACTGATTCATTATCGTTCTTCCTCTTTCACTTCCTCGCTCTCTCAACAGACTGCTGGTGAAGTTTTTGGCTCATCCCAAGCCACCCGAGAGTCAGCTGCACACACACCACCACAAATTTCTTCATCACTTTCTAAGTCAGCAGTTGATGACAGATTGACTAGAAACCAAGTCAATCTTGAAACTGTTCTTTCTGTTTCCCACAACGTCACCAGCTTACACCAGCTGGAGATCGAGGAAACCACCACCGCCGATGAAGGGACAACTGTAGACCCAGTTGTTACTGAGGCACTCACCCAAGCTGCCAGTGATCGCGAACGTATTCGCCAACTGAGCTGTGAGGCAGCTGACCCACCACCCCGAGGACTCTCTCCTCATGTCTCTATACCAGTATAGCCGACTGGTGAGACTGAAGTACAAGGTAATCAAACAGCTTATTCCTTAATGTTTGATTCTGCTGATGAACCAATCCGGCCTTACTACTCGTCTCCTGACGAACCAGCAGATGAACCTTGGCTTCAATTTGATTTGACAGCTGATGTCGGCCCTTCTGACAGAACCCCAGAAGTTTCAGCTGGACCCAACTCACCCCCCACAATTACTGAGTAACCCATAGGAGCTATTCCTCCTAACTCAGTAATGACTTCTTCCACAGTTGAGGCTACCACCTCAGCTGGAGACATTCCGGACCCTTCTCCCCAAATTGTCCAAATGTCCCATGCTGGAACCAGCACAGCTGGTGAAGGCATCCCCACCAAGCCCCTTGCTGCCTTGGTGTCTAGAGTTGTAATTTCCCAGATACGTCCTGGGATGGCCATCTTGAGGAAGTAGTTGAACACCCTTCGCAGGGATGTTCCTCAGCAGTATGCTCAATCCATTGAAAATCTATCAATGAGTATTGCCTCTCTGCATACTGAAGTCCACACTGCCACTCCTCAGCTGGCTCTTCTTTCTGATCAGATTCGATGCAACACCAGCGAGCTCATCAAGCTTCAAGAGCTCACTCAGCGAGAGCTCCGCTCTCTTCGAGAATCTGACATAACCGAGAAGGATAGGCTTCTAGCTGAAGCCCGGGCATCTGAAGCAGAAGTTGATTGACAGCTGACCTTATTACAATCTCAGGTCACTCCTCTCATCTCCGCTGTCGATCGTATTGGCCTTGCTCAACAAAAGCAGGAATCTCTGCTGGCCAATACTCATAGCCATCTCGCCAAGGCTATTGATGCTGCTGCTACTGCTGTGTCCACTCGGATGGACAAGCTGGAGACTGAGGTTTGTTCTTTAACCTCTCAAGTCACTGGCCTCCAAGGCACCCTTGACCTCATCTTGCAAAAACTCAATGAGGGTGCCCTAGCTGTCCGTCCTACTGCTGCACCAGAGAGTACCTTACTTCTTCAGGCACTCTCTGAGGGGGAGAAAGAGCAAGCTACGTCAGCAGGTGAACAACAAGGTGAACAAGATTCACATATCATAATCACCTCTGCTGTTGGAGCCAATGTTCAAGAATATATTTCAGCAGGTGAAACTACAAAATCACCAACATTCACCTCTGCTGGAATACAAGAAGAAGAAACCTCAGCTGATGTTCGCATCGTTGATACTTTTGAATCAGCTGAGGTCCCACAAGTCCAAACCCCGCAAATCCAAAACACTCAGCCTACTATATAGGTGAATCCTCAACCTGCTGAGGGGGTGCTTTCCGATGCCACGATTGCAGCTGCTCTTCTTGAAGAAGCTGGAACTGCTGCAGATTTTGAAACAGCTATCACTCTTCAAAGAAAAACTCAAGAAGATCTGTATCAAAGAGCTGAAGCAGAAAGATCTGAGAACATTAGGTTGTTCAACAAAGTTCTCTGCAAACGTCAGCAAGAGGCAAAAATCACCAGCGTAAGAGGCTCTAAATCAACATCCAGCTCTCCTCAAGAAATCATCATATATAGAGCTGGAGGGCCCTTCGCTCCTGAAAAGGTCTCTCTGAACAAGGTCAGCACTCATTTCAGCTATGATGAATGGAATGAGATGCTAAAAGCTGCCAAGTCTGCAAAACCATCTCCAAACATTGCAGATCTGGAAACTGTGGCAAAAATCGCAATCTTCTCCTTCAAGACTCTATGCGACAAGATCAAGAGATACTCTCCTGATCTGGCAAATCGCATACCAGCTGAATTGCGTGAACCTCAAGCTGAGACCATCAGAGAACCTGCTGGTGAAAGCTCCACAGCAAGAGGGGAGAAACGTAAGTCTATTCTCCCCGAGCCTTTCGCTGAACCCAGATCAGCTGAGGTTGGGTCTTCAATAATCTATGCTAAACGACCAAGACTTAACCTCTCAAGAACCGTACCCACGGGAGTTGACTTTATCCCTGGGCGTATTGTAAATGAACCCATTTACGGTTTCTGCTATCTAGGTGAAAAGAAGAGGCCTTGCTTCCAAAGAGCTGATGAATTAGACTTGTGCGATGTTGAGCAGCTTATAGTCTATCACAAACTGCTGAGTTCCTCTACTAAAGAGGGAAAGGAAATGAAGAAATTAATAAACTCAACCATCAGCTCAGTGTATCAGGATGTCTTAAGAGAATAAATACTTAAGACTATGTTTTTGTTTTATTTTCCTTGTACTTAAACAGCTTCATATCAATGGAAAATTATGTTTGTAATATACTTGTAGAAATACTGTAAGAAGACACAAATAGTCAAAAGAACCCAAAGGGTCAAAGTACATAAGTGTTCAGCTGACTAGATCAGCCGAATCATTACAGGGTCACAATTATACAGCTATTCGATTGCATCAAATAGGGGGAGATTGTTAGTCCCAAGACTAAGTAAATAAGATTTGATGATCGATAGCTAAGACGAATAAAATCAGCTGAAGTACGTATCTCAGCTGAAACAAGTATATGCAATAAACCTTCAGCTGAGTTAGTACTCAGCTCTAGAAATCAAGTCAAATCAGCAACAATTCAAGAGTGATCATTCGAAGTCTATGGCCGAAGGACAAAGACAAGAAGAAGACCACTCAGCTGATTGTGGAATCAGCTGATGGTACCCGCTGCAGATAAAGACTTAGTGGAAAGTATTCTTGACACTTTGAATATTTTCCTTTCCCGCCCAAAGAAGAAGAAAACGATGAGGATCTTCTATTTTGGTAATAGAAGATAATTTGTCAGAACATCATCGTTTGTCCCTCCAAGCATGTATAGAGAAAGTCAACATCTTTTGTACTATCATAGTACATCTTTTCACTGTGCGTCAGAAAAGGTTACAAGAGAAGTTGACACAAAGTACAATTGGGACTGTAACGTATGCAAGAGCATTTAATGTCTCCTTGGACAAGTCTACATCGACGAATGATATGTTTACACGTCGATTAACTTGTGTACAAAGGAACATGGATCTTGGGCTATAAATAGAGACGTAAATGCTTGCATTTACATACACCTTTTAGCATTCATAGCACAAGAACGTTCTCTGAGAGTTTGTTATTGTCTAGTATTAACTTCCTCATAGTTATTACTCGGGCATTCAATATCAGCTGTTAGTATCAGCTGATATTACTCTCCTTGCATCGTCTTTTTAGTTTGAGCAAATTAAAGTGTCAATTCAAGTATAAAGTTTTAGTTAGTGTGTACTATCTATTTCCGCAAACTTTGTACTGTATTAAGTTGTTTTAATAAACTCTTAATCATTGAAATCTTGTGTGTTCTTTACTTTTAAGTCTTTACTTCTTAGCCATAACGCAACACGTTTGTGTTGTTGGGAACCAACATGTTACCTTAATATGCTTTCGGGCTGACCCGATTAGACCCGATTGAAGTGTAAAGGTGTCAATGAATTAGTACATTAATAACTATATATCATTCAATAAAAATCAATTAACAATTATAGGTGTCAAATCAAAAACCATAAACTTCAATATGATTTTTTTCATTTTTAGCTAATTACCTTAACTCATGTGTACCCCAACCTACCCGAAACCCGAGGAGTCCAATTTCTTATCAGGTCGGGTTTTGAGGTTAGAATTTTTTAACTCAAACCCAATGGCCCAACCTGAGAAGAGCCTTAACTTAACCTCACAACCCGATCGGACACTCCTAAATGTGTTAATACGATATGATTATATATATTACCCTGTATATATTATCCCAAGGCATGCAAGCAACTAAATCAAAGATGAAATAAGATTTCAAGTACCTGAAACAACAAAGTTAGACATTAAATTGTGAAATAACATACAACTAGGGCTGTCAAAACCTGACATGACACGATAAAATTACACGAAACGAAACGAAATTGGGACGAAACTGAAATTTGAATTCGTGTTCGTGTCGTGTTCGTGTTGTGTAAAACAAACACGGAGTCGTGTCGTGTCGTGTTCGTGTTCATAGATTAACACGAAATTGACACGATAGTTATGATTTTTTCGTGTTTGTCGTGTTTATCGTGTTTTTAGCATGTAATAAGTAAGAAATTTGTTATTTATTTTGTGTTGTCGTGTTTGTCGTGTTATCGTTTTTTTAATCGTGTCGTGTTCGTGTTAGCAAAATAAAACACGACTTCGTGTCGTATTGTTTTCGTGTTGAACGTTTTCGTGTCGTGTCGTGTTATCCAGAAACACGAAACGATAGCACGATTTGACAGCCCTACATACAACGTTAGTGACAATTTCATTTGGATTATCGATGAAATTAAAACTTACCGAAGGGAAATTAGGTTTCGTTTAATGACCATGTTTTCGGTCTCGGTGTCTCTGTAAGAAACGAAGAATTGAAGAAAAACGTCGATGAAGAAAGCGATCTGACCGAGTATGTCTAATAAATAGAGGTGATCGGGCAATCCCCTGAAGAAGCCGAATTCCATGGGTGTGAAGAAAGAAGAGTAGATTGCCCATAATAATATGAATTTCACCCAAGCTTTGTACCATCTGTGTAATAAGATTTTATTAAGTGAGATGCTACAACTATAATTAAGAACTATAATCAAGTAATTAAATTAAGCGAGAAATGATATAACTCACCAAGCTTTGACTCCTTAGAACTTACAATGATGTTATAATTATTGTAAATTAATGTATAACTATTTAGGATAATATATGCAGAAAACGTGTTACTGTCATCACGTTTTGTAGTCTTGACTTTTTGAAGATTCCTAAATATTAGTTTACTTTGATCTATCAAACTTATAAGAAAGAATTTTTGTAATATTAATGGTTCCTACCTAAGGAATATTAAAATTAGATATTATTGATATTACAAATTTCAAAACTAAGGATTATTTGTTAATTAATAATAAAAGATTGAGGTCGAGAGATGAAAACCATAATTTGGGGGTTGTTTGGAGGATTTTAAGCTTATTAGCTTATCAAGCCTTAATAAACTTAAAATTTATTTTATTTTTGATACAAACTAATTTATTTTTGAAAAAACTAAAATCTTATTCTTCATAAGTTTCTGGTTTTGTAATTTAAATTTTGAATTCTATTGTGTGCATGCATTTCCATCTATCCTATGTTTACTTTTATGATATATCATGGAGTCAAACGACATTTTTTGTACCATATTTTCCTTTATCTTGATCAACTTATGTTATATTTGCATAATTAGATATAAAATCAGAGGTTAATTACTCTTATTAGCTAGTTCTTAGAGAGAAAGTAAGAAGCAAACCTGTTCCGATAAGGGTCAATAATGGCACCTGTTGTAATTTTTTTTCTAAATCCACCACTGTTAATTAAGTCTCTAACATCCTCCACTTTGTCCTCCTTCTTTATCATATCACCGCCCCCTGCCACTTTCCTCCGCCTCTCATCTTCACTCTCCTCCACCACCACCACCACCTCTGAAGTCCTCGACACAATCTCGTTCATCATTATTTTTTAATGAGGAAATTAAAGAGCGATATGTTTGTAGAAGCTGGTTATGCACATGGAGTAAATTAACATGGCCATCGAAATGTGATGAAGAAATGAAAGAAAGAATTTGTGTTGTGTATTCAAGAGATTCGGAAACAATTTGCGTAGAGCCATGATATTACTATATATATATTTATTAGTCAAGATCTACTATTATAATAAATCAAAACCTATATGACCACATGTCATTTTTCTAGACCCTCTAATGCCACATGGCACTCCCTTATAATTTCTAGATTTTTTTCCACCTAAGATTTAAATTATTTATTTAACTAAATTCAATACGAATTTTAGTTGATATACATCACGGTTATCAAATCAAGATTTAAATAATAAATTCAAATTAATTAATATGTAGATTCAAATTTTAAAAATTTAATCGTGCATTGAAAAAAGATAAATGAATTTGTAGTTAGGAATCCATTCCAATCCGAATGTTTGTAATTGTAGCCTAGAAATAAAGATTTGGAAGTTCGATTTTATTAGTTTTAATTTTAAAAAATCCATATTAACCCATGAAATTCTAAATTGATTATGGAGTATACATCCTCTGTAATAATTTGTGTAGATCAAATTAAAGGTTAGTTTTGTTTGTGATTTTGTATGTCACTAATTGTTTGATTGTTTCGGTCTCCTTCAATTGCCATGCTGAATTCTACATGTTTTTATTATTTTGAAGTCCCATGATATTATATTATCAGGTTGAGACTTTTGTTGATTTGTTTGCCTCTCAAATGACTGGAAGTTTTTTTGGGAATTCTTTTTTTTATGGGTTCTGCCACCAATTGTTTGATTAAATATGAGAGTTTCAAAATAATTATAACTTAGTTTTGTTTGTTCAAAATAGATATCGTTTATGTTAAGTTTGATTGGTCTTCAAGTCAATTACTTGATCAAATTTGTCATGTTTTCAATTTTCACTTACGTTATAGATAATTATTATAGTTCATAATTTATTTATTTTTTGAACGGCATTATAGTTCATAATTTAACCTTATAGTTTATAATCAAATTCGTTTATGGTTTGAAGTATCTATAGTCTATCTACAGTACATAATAAAAAAATGTTTTACTCCCCACGTGACACATTATACACCTTGCTTGCCACATGAAAACTCCCTTATGGATTTCATTTTTACCATCTTTTTATATTCAAATTTTACCAATTAATTAAATAATCAAAATCTCCACATAATATGATATCCATAGAATTTTTAAATTTGATTTGCAAACATATACAGATTCGTTAATTAAAATATTTTATATTTTGATTTTGAATTAGGCGATGAAATTCCTAAATTATGTTAATTAAATCCGGAATTTTTTAGTAATCAAAATCTCCATAGATTTTCAATATGAATATTCAGAAAACTGAAATTTGATTTGCATGATACCCGGTTTAACTATTAATAGGGTCGGTCCATCTATATTTTAAAAGTCGATTCATCCCCTGCCTATACCTTCGTCGCTTTCTCCGTTTAATTGATTGATTTTTAAACTATAAACATATATAAATTTAATTGAGTTTTCTGTTTTTTTTGTTCATAACAAATTATGTACAAAATTGTATTACTTCTATTTCAAAATAAATAATATATTTGTGATTTTCACAATTTTTTAAACAATATATTATTATTAATATTTAATTATATTAAACTGAATAGTTTATAGGGATATATCTCACATATTTTGATTAAAGTGAGTTTAATAATGTTTAAAAGTAAAATTAAGGGTATATGTGTCATTTACTATATTAAATGAGATAGTTTTTTTTAAACGACAACCTAATCTACTCATAATTTCACCTATATCAACTATGGGACTTGAACCCTCAAACTCAAGGTTAGGGGCAAACACCTTTACCGCTAGGCCATTGGCCCTTTAATTTAAATGAGATAGTTAAGTCTACTACTTTTTACTAAATAAGACATGTGTTCAAAATGTACTTCCTCTTTTCCAAAATAGGTGACACATTCTCCATTTTGATGTGTTTCAAAATAAGTGACATACTTTGAAATTTTCCTTATTTGGTAAAATAATGTGGGACTCATACCCACTAACTATATCCTTTAATAAATTGAAATAACTTTTTATCCTTACTTTACTTTTAAATATTATTAAATTCACTTTAATCATAATACGTGAGATCCATCATTCACTAAGAGCAAGGGGTATAGTCACCCAACCCCACCCCAAATCGGACGCCACCTCGACATCGGACCCCCGCCATCATATCGCCCGCCACGCTAAACCCCTACCTTCGCCAGCCCGCTGACGCAGCCAACGCGCCAATGGGGCGCTGACACGTGTAAATTCGAATTATTTTTTTTTGTTCTTTTTAATAAACCTTAAACCCTTATAAATACCACACTATTTTATACAAATTTTCACACAACATTTCTCAACCTAAACCTTTTCACACAACAAATTTTCACATAACAAAGTAATTTTCGGTATTTTTATTTGGTTTAGGGTATTTTGTATCACTTATTTTGAAACGGAGGAAGTACAACTTATTTTGAAACACCCGAAAATGAAAAATGTATCACTTCTTTTGAAACGGAAGAATATAACATTTTATGCATAAACACTGTTTATTGACCACCCGTGAAGTTTCACGGGATATAACCTAGTTATATATATATTAAAAGAATCTTAAACAATCCTAGCTTTCTTAGAACAATAGAATTACTCTTTCGATTTAAAATCATTTTCTTAAGTTTGGGTTGTTAGAAATGTGATAGGTACGAACTTTATTTAAGTGGTAGTAGACATGCAAACGAATCAAACGTTTATCGAACAATTTGTGTAACATCCCAGAATCCCGTAACATGATATTGTCTGTTTTGCCCACCAACGCAACGGTTTTGTTCTTGCTATGGACCACTCCACCCAAAAGGCCTCATGTTAGGAGAGGTATTCACACCCTTATAAGACATGTTTCGTTCTCCTCTCCAACCGATGTGGGACAGATGTTACAATTTGGAAGGTAGTTCGTTTATGTTCATTTATTTATTAAACGTACGAAATGACAATATTTTATGTTCATTTAGTAAATAAATGAACACGAGCATAGGTATCGTTCGTTAATTAACGTCTGTGAACGTTTGGTAGACCGTTTGTCAATGTTCGTTTGCATATGTTCATTTGTTTATGTTCTATAACAAATGTATATGGATGAAGCTATGCTTAAACTTGATTATTAGTTTATAATTAATTGGTGGTCAATGTGTATTTTAATTGTCTAGCTCTCATGTGTCTAATTATTATTTAGGTTTCCATTATAAGAAGTTTATTGCAACTAGTGATTAAGCAACTAGGAATTAATCATGTTATGCTGGCTTAGTTATAAAGTCTTTCAAATGAATTCCTAAAGATTACGAATTTGATCATTTCTTAAGTAAACATTTATCAGATGACAGAAGACAGTTTGAAAACAGTCACAACAACGGTTATGTCACTAACATTACGAGTAAAAGTCGGCTACCGCGAGGAAGTCCTTATACCGGAAATACCATTTAAAAATAGATAAAAATAAGAGTAAATTGCACGGAAGGTCCCTGTGGTTTACCACTTATTGCACCTATAGTCCCTAAACTTTATTTATTACACTGGAAGTCCCTGAGGTATGCATTTTGTTTCACCCAAAGTCCTTCTGTGAAATTGCCGTTTAAAAGCTCCGTTAATTTACCATGTGCATATCACATGATGGGTAAAATGGTCATTCCTCTTTCCCTCGTGTCCGGTTATAAAGAAACCCAAATCTATAACACCACTATCATGAAACATAAGGAGATGACCGTACTTCACTCCACAATTGGCTTCTTTGTAACATCATCTCCAATGTAAACCCACCTCCAGATCATGAAATTAGTTACTAAAGAAACCTACCATAAACATGTTTATGAACATATCAATGATTGAATGGCAAAGCCATTTACCGATCATCTATGCCTTGTAAATAAAACTTGAATTAAAGAATTTGTTTGATAAAGAAGATATCAAACAGTGTATAAAGCTGTCACTAAAAGGTATTTTTTTAGGAATTGTTTGATTAATGATTATATGAATATCAATAAGCTTCATTAGAAATTGCTTCTACATCTCTGCCGCCATTCTCCGCTGGAGCTGCAACATAGTCGGCGACTTGGTGGTGTATGAGATTAGACATCGAGAGCGGCAACAATCATCACACAAAGTCGCCGAGTGGATGAGCTGCAACATAGTCGCGGAATTAGAAATCATCGATTCAAACTAAGGCAGAAACAATCATCGCCCAAGAACAACGACCGAAGAACCATCTTAAATTGATGGTCAAATCGGAACAAACAATTGTTGCCATCGTCGGAAACCGTCGTCAAAATCAACAGCCGACATCAAGAGCGGCAGAAGAAGAAAGAGACATCGAGAGCGTTAAAATCAAAGGTCATCAGTCTGATTGACTTTGATAACACTTGGTTAAAAGCTTTTGTAATTCGAGATAATGTCTCAAATAGGTTCGGGAGGGTCTGAGTCAGTCAACAAAGAACTTTCGATTCTGGTTTTGGTGCTTTCGTCGTTCCGTATTTCTCGAATCTGTGTTTTGTGTCTCCGCCGGAGACAGTTTTGAGTGGTTCACGGTGGATCGGCGGAGGTTGACGGTGGCTCCAGTGAGAAGATGATTTGGGACGGAGATGTTGCATGTGTTGGAATGATGGAGAAACAGAACATAGATGTTGCAGGGATGATTGGCGAAGAAGGTGGGTGTCACCGGAAAGATGTTGAAGATATCATTTCTGCAGTGAAGAGTTTGGGGAAGGAGTTTGGAAAATGACTTTTTTGCCCATCACGTGCTTCTCACATGACCTTTTTAACGTCCAAATTGGATGGACGTTAGGCCGAGGGACGTTCAGTGTAACAAAGTGCAAACACCAGGGACGTCCAGTGTAATAAACGAAGTTCAGGGACTGTAGCTGTAATAAGTGACAAACCACAGGGACCTTCCGTGTAATTTACTCTAAAAATAATAAATATTGCAACTGGTTAATATTCTTTGCCAAACCTTGTCGCGATCATAATTAATTTTCCTTTCCCATTAATATTCATTGTCGCTAACGATTAAATTATTGTTTAGATTGTTTTCCTTTTTGAACTACATATCAACACATCCTTAGTTTAACCCATAACAATTTGATTGATGATACATCTTATAAGTACTTTGGATACAATATCAATATTTTTTTATTGAAACCGCCGATACAATACACACAATGATTTATATATATTATGTGAAATATTAAAAATGAAGTCAAGAATATAATACGTGGATTTTAGGAAAAAGAATAAGTTGCATCACGTATATACTACGTAAAAGATAAGAAAGAATATATAAGTTAAGTTTTACAATGATTTATGTTTCTAGTGGTGAGTCAGAATCAAAATTAAGTGTGTGTAACTGTGTAAGTGTGTTATGGATTTGATACTTTGTATGATTGATAATGTATTTTATGCATATTCAAAAGATAAAAATTTAAAGATTCATAAGAATTAAAGAGAAAAACCGATTATAAGACCGGTGCCAATGGTTTGGCAAACTGATACCGTCAGTTGTTGCCAAATCAGCGCCACGTCAGCTCACTCTCCAACCGACATTAAACTGACGTACCCATGCCAACAATACCACTTTCCTTTAATTTTTTAGGACCCACCATTACAAAACACACACACACAAAATACCCATTGGACCCACCCATTCAACCGGCGACACACACAGCTCTCGTCCTTAAACCGGCTTGACTCAAACCGGCGGTAAAGTGGCGAGACCGTGCCAACGGTACCACCAAACCGGCGGAAACCGGCGTTGAAGAGACGGTGGCCGTTGGCACGAGTCTAAGACGATCTTCAATTTTTAAAACAATAATCATCCTAAAGGGGAAAATGAAGAACATCCACATGGACCAAATTTAAGACAGCAAAATGAAACAATCTAACACTATAGGGACCAAATAGCAAATTTCTCTCACAGTTCTGACTTCCCCAATTTACTTCACCGACGTACAACTGTCCAAGACGAAACAAAACCCTTTCAGACCCTAGAAATTGACACGCTAATCCCAGCTTCTCATTCACGCTCCGTCACCGGAAACCCGAATCTCCGTCGTTAGCAATGTCTTGGTTAAGATCTGCCGTCAACAAGGCCGTGGAGGTCGGAAATAAGAACAACCTTACTCGAACCATGAAAAATTACGCCGATACTGTGGTCCAACATGCCGGTCAAGCGGTTGCCGAAGGCGCCAAAATCTTCCAGGACCGAGTTGTAACGCTCTTCACTAACTCCTGTATCTTCATTCAGTTATTGATTTGTTTGCATTTTAGTAAATTTCAGTTGGGAGTGTTTGTTATCTGGATTGGATTAGGCTCGTTAAAATTTGGCTGCTGAAATAATTAATCTGGATAGTCAAGCTAATTCCATTCGATTGGATTCTAAATTGGTTATCGACACTTTATTCTAATTTCATAAATTGTAACCAAATATCAATCTGAAAACTGATTGGCTGTATTCAGTGACTTCTACTTTGGTTTATTTAGTGGTATCTAATGATATTCCCTTCACTAATTAGTATTATAAACTGTTCTACTACTGCTTCTTGCGGTTTTGTTCGTTTATTTATTAAACATTTCTTTTGAAATTTACATGCTTTTGATGAAGCTAAGAATGACAGGGTGGTCGAAGTTTCAAAAGCTTTAAGCAGACAGTTAAAAGATTGGAAGAAGCATCTATTTCTGCAAGAGGTCCAGAGAGGATACATTTAATGAGAAGATGGCTTACTGCTCTGAAAGAAACTGAGAAACTGTCATTTGAAGAGGATGAACAAATAAATCTTCCTTCTGAAGAAGTAAAAGATAATCTGAAAAAACCATCTCTAGTGAGTAAATTAGTATACACACACTCATGTTGATAGATTTTTGCTAATGGCTAACAATTGTGGTAGGTTATGTACTATGATTCTGATATGCTGGGAGATCCAATGAATTTTCGTGATGTTTTTCTGTATAGTCAAGCTTTGGAGGGCATTACAATATCTATGGTAACAGAAATTACAATGTTTTTTGAATGAAATAATTATCTTGGTTTTTTTGTTTAATCTTTTTACCTGTTAATAGATTCTTCAACCACCAAGTGAAGAAGAGGTTTCTCTACTTCTGGAATTTTTTGGGTGAGTTTTTTTTTTACATATTTTATTTATTTACATGACACATGGATAATTATCATTGTTATGTGTTGCAGTTGTTGCCTTACTGGAGGAAAAGAAGTTCATAACGCCATAGTTAGCAGCATTCAAGATTTGGCAAAAGCTTTTTCAGGCTATAAAGATGAAGTTTTGGTACTACTACTAACTGTTTTCACCTTTTACTTCAAAAAGTCAACTCAGTTTTGGTTTCTTTTGTCTAGGTAAAGCGTGAGGAGTTACTACAGTTTGCACAAGGTGCAATCACTAGTTTGAAAGTCAACGCAGAGCTCAAAAGGTAAAAAGTCAAAATATTTTGTTTTTTTTTGTAATCAATTTTCACATATTTTTTTCATATATTTTTAACAGAATAGATGCTGAAGCCACTGTGCTCAAGGAAAAACTTGATGGAATGGAATCATCTGGTGAACTTATTGGAGACGGGTATGAAAAAGCCTCCAAAGAAGCAACTGTTGCTACAATAGAGGTGAGATCTGTCTAATTTACAACATTTTGTAAATAAAACTTACTCCGTATAATATAAATATATAATGGAGAATATGTTGGAGATTTATACTTTAAATCTAATTATTATTTATGTATGCATTATCAGGCTTTGAAAAAGGCTCTGGCCCATATTCGTGTTTGCTCTAAACTTGAAGGACTGTTACTGAAAAAGAAGATGCTTTATGGTGGAGAAACTCCAGAGATCCATGCTCAAAAGGTTTTAAATAATCAATTTATTAATTACTATTTGCTTCATAATTAATTTTAAAAATAAATGTTAAGTGTGATGTTTGGGTCCAAACAGGTGGATAAGCTGAAAGTGTTATCTGAGTCTCTTGTTAGCTCCTCCACAAAATCTGAGAAACGTATTTCTGATAATAGGTATTTAATATATACATACCATCATCTTTTTTCATGTTTAAATATAAATATAAATATGATAATGAGATAATAATAATATTATTTTATTTTTGTAAATTGATTTGTTCAAAATGCTTTATTTGTCTTCTGTTAAGTTTTCCTTATAACTTTTTGGCAGAGTTCAGAAAGAGGAGGCTTTAAATTTTCGTGTCTCTAAAGCAGGCGAAGTTGGTGAATTAGAGAAGGTATTTCTTTTATTTGTTTTCATATGAATTAAACTACAATTTCTTTTTAGTACTTATTTAATAAATATTTTTTATTATATTTTGGGGATAGTGAGTGTGTGGCTGTCACGTATCTAAGGTTAGGTATGGAACCACCTATAACTACATAGTTTTATTTTTAAAAAAACTCAAAACGGTTATTTTTACAATGTCTTGTTACTTTCCAAACATATTAGAACACTTAGACAATAAAAAAAACTATATACACACATATGCACATGTTGTTGAATATAAACACCAATTATAGACTATGAAGCTAGTAACACCATTTCAACAAAAACATATTAAAATTTAAGATAAGTGGTGAGTTTTAGAGGGGCTTTGATACACTAATGAGTTTATGTAGTGAGTTATAAGTTTTTTTTTAACAAAAAATACATAATTTTAGGTGGTTCCACACCTAAGCTTAGGTATATGACAGCCACACACTCACTTTTCCCTTATATTTTTATTTATGTTGGTTGTTTTATAGGAATTGGCTGGTGAGGTTGCAGTTCTTGAAAAACAGAGAAATGACCTTGAAGCTGAATTAAAAAGGGTTTATCATCTACTTAAATATAAACTTATATATTTATAAATTCTTTCAACCATCATTTTGATATATATAATAATTATTGTGTTATTTTAGGTGAACATATCATTGGCAGCTGCAAATGGACGGCTTCAAAATGTTAGGGAAGAAAGGGATCAATTTTATGAAGCTAATGATCAGCTTGTTGCACACTTGAAAACTAAGGTTTTTACTTTCTACATTTATGTTCTATTATTATTTAATATTACATAATTATATGTTAATTAATAACTGCATTTTCATAAATATACACACAGGAAGATGAGCTGGTAAAATCCATTGGTTCCTGTAAGCAAGAAGTGAATGTTCTAAATACTTGGGTCAATTTCTTAGAAGACACCTGGCTTATTCACCGTGCTAATACAGAGACCAAAGAGAAGCAACTCAGGTTTACTATACTATACTAATATTTTCATTTATTAAAAAATGTCACATGTTTTAAATTTTTTATAATTTTTTTTTCCTTAAGTGATGATTTGGCGACACATGAACGGTATTTTGTGGATTTGGTTACTAAACTGCTTTCGGCTTATGAGGAAGGATTGAAGCCTTCAGTTGACCGTATTGAGAAATATGTAGGCAACTTGAAGACCTTAACTCAAGGGTAATTAACAATTTAATATACAACTGCAATTATTTTTTAATGTTTAATAATATAATATAAATTAAATATTTTATTTTCATAATACAGGCCAGATCCGCCATTGAATGTGGATAAAGAAGATTCTAAAGTGATTAATCCTCGAAGAAGTCTGGAGGAGGAATATTTGGATTATGAAGCAAAGGTACCTGTTTTTTACTCATTTTTAAGTTAATTAATTATGAAATAATTAGTGCAAAAATATAATGTTTATTTGGTTATTGCAGATCATTACAACGTTCAGTGTTGTGGATAACATGAAAGAGCAGTTCTATGCTCAACAAGGGAAAACTTCCAGGTATGATGTATTAACTATATATTATAACTGATGCATTAAATGAATGTTTGGATGTTAAGAGGGTATATTTGCAAATGATGACATCATCAGTTGAAATTTAGAATAAAGTTGGGTATAATTAAAGGTTCTGATTGGTTAATAGAGCTAATGGTGATGGTATATGGTTGATTTTGATTGGTGAGATTTGTTGAAATTGAAATTCAGGAAAGAAAATGCAAGAATCAAGGAACTTTTTGACAATATTGAAAAGTTGAGGGTGAAGTTTGATTCAATCGAGAGACCAAATCTAGAAATGGAGAATCCGGATGAAGAAGAGGAGTTACTTGAAGCTGAAGCAAGCATCAAACAAGCAGAAAGTCAACCACAGTCAAAGCAAAAAACAGCAGAGAAACCAGAAACCTTAACCCAAACAAAGGACCAGAAAGTGAAGTCACCTACTGCAAAAGGCGGTCAGGGGCAGGGGCTAGATGCTGAAGCTGAGCTGGCGAAATTGGAGTCTGAGTTTGGTAAAGTCAACCAGGTGTACACTGAGGAAGAGATAGGTGACTGGGAATTTGATGAGCTTGAAAAGGAATTAAGCAAATAGATAATAAGATAAAATAAGTAAATTAAAAGAAAGGAGAGAGTGGGTTTGTTTGTTTGTATGTATATAATTGGAAGTTTAAATGTTTAATTATGTCCATGTGATGTAATTGATTAAGCTTGTACAATGTAACACAACCTTTTTTATGTGATGCTTCATAACTTCCATTGGTCGTTAGTTTTTTTAAGGGGCGTTTGGTTTAGGGCACCGTTTCTAATTTATCATTTTGTACAAATATTGAATTTTTTTTTGCAACCAACCAACAGTTGGCAATTTTTCAAACTAATTGACGTTAAATGTAGGCAACAAGTATAACTTTATGAAATACTGTTACATCTGAAACTATGAGAATATATTGTTTAGGTTAAAACAATAAACTTCCCATCTAAAATATGTTAAAAAGAGTAATTTTGCAACTAACATTTTTCAGTCTTATTTGTCGCTCAACAAATTTAAAAGAGCAAATTTGTCATCATCAATATAAGTTATTCATAACTTTTTAATACTCACAAATTATAGTTTAGTGACAAATAAAATTTATTTAAAATATCAATAGCAAATTTTTTCCTTTAATATATTTTGGATGGCAGATTTGCATTTTTTACCTGTAGTTTATTTTGGATATTGCAAAATACATATGGAAGTGAAAATAATTTAATACTGTGTTCTAATTATTTTTATCTGAAGACTAATTTAATCAAATCAATGGTTTGAAAGTTGAAACTGATTTTTTTCCAATTTCTTTCAACAAAAATTCACTCTACTCGCCCGGACCGACCCGACCCATCCGACCCGGTGTTTATGGTGTGCACACGCCCTGCCCCCATTTCTTCATCCGAATAAACGGTACAAACTCCACTTCTGACTTCCCCACACTTCAATTTTTGGGGAGAAATTTGTAGATTTCTGGGACACAAACAGAGAAATCAATGGGGTTGGGTTTGCTAGCTTCCTTCGATCCAGGGTTTTTTCAACATACCCTAGAAATGCTATCGTCAGAACCATCGTGTCAACACCGGAGCTCCACAAACCGGAAGCCGTAGCTGAGGCGGCGGCGGAGCCCGATCTCCCTAAGCGCACCCCTGTTGCCGGAGCTAGGGTTCATTTCCCCAATCCAGATGACGTCATCGAGGTCTTTGTGGATGGATATCCAGTTAAGATCCCGAAGGGGATGACTGTTTTACAGGCTTGTTCAGTCGCCGGTGTTGATATCCCTAGGTTTTGTTACCATGATCGTCTCTCCATCGCCGGTAACTGCCGGATGTGCCTTGTTGAGGTCGAGAAGTCTCCGAAGCCCGTTGCTTCTTGTGCAATGCCGGCACTTCCAGGTTAGATTTTCACTTAAAATTTCTAGGTTCTTTTTTTTAAATTTGTGATTGGATGTTTGAATCTGGTGTTAAGTTCAATTCAATCAGCAGTACACTTTCTATTAGCTATCGGTAATTGTTGGAATCACTGCAATTAGATATGTACTTGACCAAATAAATTTTAGCATTAAGTGAAATTGGTAGCAAAAATGCTTCTATTTTTTTTCAGTGTCTTCTGTAATCAATAAATTTGCTTAAAAAAACTTGAATTTTTTGTTAATTGTAAAAGAACTCCCAAGAAATTTTCGTTTTTGTAGCACTGTAACCTTCTATATTTTTTTTTCAGAGATACCTTTATCAACATAAGTCACTGGTTGAACTTTTAATAAATTTATATGATCTTCATCGTCATCATTCCAATATAACTTTGAATTCTTATTCTAAATCTAGGGGAACTTTTGATTTTCAACCAATTTAAAATAATTTAATTACAGGAATGAAAATAAAGACAGACACACCAATAGCAAAAAAAGCCCGTGAAGGAGTAATGGAATTCCTCCTAATGAACCACCCACTCGACTGCCCAATCTGTGACCAAGGTGGTGAATGTGATCTCCAAGATCAATCCATGGCCTTTGGTTCTGACAGAGGCCGGTTCACCGAGACCAAACGGGCCGTTGTTGACAAGAACATTGGCCCGTTGGTCAAAACCGTGATGACCCGTTGCATCCAGTGCACCCGGTGTGTCCGGTTTGCAAGTGAAATAGCTGGAGTAGAAGATCTTGGAATGCTGGGAAGAGGAAGTGGTGAAGAAATTGGAACTTATGTTGAGAAAGTGATGACAAGTGAATTGTCGGGAAATGTGATTGATATTTGTCCTGTTGGTGCATTGACTTCAAAACCGTTTGCTTTTAAAGCAAGAAATTGGGAATTAAAAGGAACCGAAAGTATTGATGTTACTGATGCTGTTGGTTCTAATATTCGGATCGATAGTCGAGGCCCGGAAGTTATGCGCATTGTACCACGCTTAAATGAGGTAATAATTTAGGTGTTTTTTTTAAATCAGTTGATATATTAAAATTTGTCAAGAGTAAAATTGGAATTTTGGACCTTTGGTAACTAAAGGCTGTATTTAATGTACATATCTTAAACTGTGTTTGTTTTGTCTGTCTTGTCTGTCAACAATTTTGGGACAGAGGGAGTATTTTTATTACTAAAGATTTTAAAAAAAATTGGCAACTTTTTTTTACCAAAATGCATTTTAGTGCCTTGAACTTGGCTGACTAGGTCTTCTACTACCCTGAACTATTAAAGGTGTAGCACGGTACCCTGGACTTGACTAAATGGTTGATTTAGTACCCTGACTCACTAATTTGATCGCGTTTTCTCACGTGATTTGCGTCTAATATCAACATATTGAGATGAACATATATTTTTTAGTCCATAAAAAACTCGAACGAAAGTAAGTCAAGTAAGAAAACACGATCAAATTAATGAGCTAGGGTACTAAATCGACAATTTTGTCAATTTAAGGGTACCATGCTGCATATGTAATAGTTTAGGGTAGTAGAAGACCTAGTTAGGCAAATTCATGGTACTAAAATGTATTTTGACCATTTTTTTTATATAAAGGTTAAGGCATTAAACCATTGCCAGAAAAAAGTATTGGCGGTTAAAATGATTTTTGCAAGTATTAATTTGTTATTAACTTGTGATAGCTGGTCACGATGTTTTTTCCAACAAATAAAAGAAAGTCATGGCATTAAATCATGTGAAAAAAGTTAAACGATTGAACAGTCAAATTAGTGAAAGTTTGAGGAGTAAAACTTAATTAACCTAATAAATTAAATGTAAACTACAGAAAAATGTTTTTTTGCAATATTACTTATGATGATTGATTATGATGTAACAGGATATTAATGAAGAATGGATTTCAGACAAAACTCGTTTCTGTTATGATGGTTTAAAGAGACAAAGATTGAATGATCCAATGATTCGTGGTAGTGATGGGCGGTTTCAGGCGGTGAGCTGGCGGGATGCTCTTGCTGTGGTGGCTGAGGTCATCAATCAAGTCAAACCTGAGGAGATTGTTGGTGTTGCTGGTAAATTAAGTGATGCGGAATCAATGATTTTACTTAAAGATTTCTTGAACAAAATGGGATCAAATAATATCTGGTGTGAAGGAAATGGTAAGAACACAAATGCAGATTTACGTTCCGGGTATCTGATGAATACCAGTATTAGTGGGCTGGAAAAGGCCGATTGTTTTCTTCTAGTTGGTACCCAGGTAACGTTTTTAAAATTATATGGAAACGGGTCGACCCGGCCCACATCTTGACCATTTTGTAATATTTTTCTAATACCGAGCTTACTTTTTATCTTGTAATACCAGCCACGGGTTGAAGCTGCTATGGTCAATGCCCGAATCCGCAAAACGGTTCGGGCTACCCAAGCCAAAGTGGGCTACATCGGCCCGCCAACCGATTTCAACTATGACCACCAACATCTGGGAACAGGCCCAGAAACCCTAGCCGAGATCGCATCGGGCCGCCACCCGTTCACCACCACACTTTCAGCCGCCAAAAACCCCGCCATCATAATCGGTGCCGGAATCTTCAACCGTGAAGACAAAGACGCCATTTTCTCTCTCATCCAATCAATCGCCGCTAACCACGAAACCCTAATCCGGCCCGATTGGAACGGGTTCAACGTCCTGCTCCTGAACGCCGCCCAAGCCGCCGCCCTGGATCTGGGCCTGGTGCCGGAATCTGACATCAGCATCGAGTCAGCAAAATTCTGTTACCTAATGGGTGCTGATGATGTAAATCTGGACAAATTACCAAAAGATGCATTTGTGGTTTACCAAGGGCATCATGGTGATAAAGGTGTGTACAGGGCTAATGTCATACTTCCATCTGCAGCTTTTAGTGAAAAAGAAGGAACGTATGTGAACACGGAAGGGACAGCTCAGCAAACAGTGCCAGCTGTCCCGACAGTTGGCGATGCGAGAGAAGATTGGAAGATAATTAGGGCACTTTCTGAGGTGTGTGGGGTGCGGTTACCGTATGACACGATTAGTGGGGTGCGTTCGCGTATGAGAAACATTGCACCGAATTTGTTGAAAGTGGATGAGAGGGAACCGGCGACTTTTTCTGTGGGTTTGAAAGGTGGGAATGATAGTAAGGTGGGTTTGGGTTTGACACCGTTTGGTGTAACGGTTGAGAATTTTTATATGACTGATGCGATTACTAGGGCTTCCAAGATTATGGCTCAGTGTAGTGCTTACTTGAAGAAGTGATAATTATTTGGTTGTTGGGAATTTTAATAAAGTTGAAATAGTGATTTTAGTAAATCCTGTTTCTAAATTCTTTTAATGGTTTCATGTATAAATTGTGATGCAATTTGCTTTGACATTAATTAATGGTTTTTGAAATTTTTAAGGATGGGAGTTGAGACTTTTGCAGCAGTGCTTTTGTCGGGTTTTAAACCTAATTACTCCTTAAGCGCCAGTTAGTGATTTAGATGGTTAATCGATCCATTTGTTTCCTTATTTCATTCATGTTAACAAAGTTAGCCAAAATTTGTAGTTTTGTAATTTACTTAATTTAAGCCAAGAAAAATTAGATTGGATTGTATGAGAAAGAAAATTAATTTTCAGTTTTTCACATAATAAAATGCATATATCACACAGTACAAGTTTTACAGCTAACCATATAAGTATATTAAGTATTAGATGTGGTACATGCAATAAAATTTGTGTGAAAATCACCCTTTTATTGGAAATCTTACAGTTTTATAATTAAGATTAGGATCTGGGTTCTTAGATTCTTAACAACCATGATTAATGGACCAATGCTTATTGTTAAGTAACTTAAGTCGGCATGACAGTGACATTTGAAATAATATCTAGGCTTCTAATACTAATGTTGGATTACTATATTTTAATGATATTATTGCTTTCTGCTATTATAAACATGCCCCACTCCAAAACACTTTACAATAATAAAAGTGTGAAACCCGCGGAAACAAGTTAATTACATGTGATGTGGGTTGACTTAACCCAAAAGGAAAACGATAAACGACCCATGACCCTATGGATCCGGCTTAGCTGTAGACATAGACCCATGGGCCATACCCATGCCCATGTGTGGGTAGATACAATATGGAACTTGCTTTTCCTTATCGAGCTAGCTAGGACCAAAGGTCATGAATCAATGATGCATGGCCAGCTTGCGTCCTACTTGGCCATACCATATATCTTTCAACAACTTGATAGATAGTTAGATATTTAAACAAAAACAAGTAAACAGAGAGGGATCCCTGTTTAGGCTGCCAGAGGAAAGTTAAGTCTTTAACATTGATGTACACGGTCTAATTGATATTCCCGTGGTCGTTTCTAGACTTTTTTTCCCTAACAATATTCTTAAAATGTTATCCAGTGAGGTTTGAATCCCGATCTCGACAAAAGGCATTCTTTTCCACTTGAACACATTAAAATGCTTATATTTAGACAACACGTATACATACTTAATAATTAACCATCACTTTCGAATTTCAAGTTGTATTTGTAGTGCAAATACGCGTGTTCATCTTATAACGTCTATCAAAATTCAAAAGTGGACAGAACTAGCTAAACGTATATTCCTAATTAAAACAAAAACCGAATCAATGGCCCCACATTCTTTATTCTTTTTTGAAATATTTACAGAATTTTTGTGGATCAAATTAATCGTATGAATAGTTAATGATGGTAATCATCAATGAATAAATCATTATGACCTAAAATTATAACAAGTGCTACAAGGAAAATGGCTTCTAGTTCTTAGTCGACCAAAAGGTAATTGGTCTAATAGTATGGTGTGTGTCTCTTGACCTTATAGTCAGGGGTTCGAGTCCCTTCGAGAATATAAGTGGTAATTAGGTATTCATTAAATTTGCAGTTAAAAAGAAAAGTTCATAGTGAGATATGGGGGAAAGATTATAGTATATTTTTGTAAAAAAATCAAACTAGAGTTTAATTAAAGGGACTAAGGGAGTGATAAATGTACCACATCTTTTAATGGATACACTACAAGTAGTGTTTCATATGTTTGTATAGTTTGCAGTAATACATGTACGCTTTGGTATATAAATCAAAAGTTGTAGTGTAGAAATTAATTCCCTTTAATTAATTATGTAAAACTGGAGTTATGTAATTTTTTATATTGGTAAGTTAAAACTATCAGTGAAGTTTTACTTTAATCGGTATGGAAATTTTTACGATGTTTTAAAACATGAGTATTGAATTGAAAACCGGTCGATAATCTAAAAACAGTTGAACGGTTAGAATGGTTAATCTAGCCGGCTAAACAAGTTATAATACTATTAAGTTTTATGATAAATTAATAATATATAAAATATTTAAATGTTAAAAGTGTCTAAAAAAATATGAAATTGTTACAATAACAAATCCATATAATTCTAAAAATTAATTATTCAATAAAATTTAAAAACTTTGAGTTCTGAATTTATATAAATGATTACAAACACCTAACGTTCAACTAAAATTTTAATATTTAAAATTCAAAAGATATGAAATAAAATAAAATTTCAAATCTATCAAAAAAGTTATCATATTCTCATGTTGATAAAAAAAATTGAGATTAAAAGGAAATTTTTTTTACAAAACAATTCACGCCGGTTTAACCATCTCGTTCCAACCCGATTCACAGTTAGCCCATCCGATTCGAAGCAGTTCGTAAACAACCTATTAACCTTGTTGGCCTATTGTAACATCCCAGACCCTGTAGCACGATATTGTCCTCTTTGTCTGCATGCGCACGGTTTTATTCTTGGTACAGATCACTCCACAAAAAAAAGTCTCATGCTATAAGACATGTTTCGTTCTCCTCTCCAACCGATGTGGGTCGAATGTTACACCTATCATGCTTTCTCGTTTTCCAGTTTAACCCAGGTGTTTTAAAACGTTGTTTTTTAACAGTTAGCCTACAGTTAATGATATATATGTCAAATTCTATATGTACTAACGATAATTAGTTAGTTTATTTCCGTTAGTGAAATAAAGCAACAGTGAGTCTGTTTTCTAGACATATGAACTAAATCATTAACAATAAACACATTCTTATGAAGAGTAGTCAGGAGAGTTCGATGTTACATTGTTGGCGAAAGATTGTCCATGGTATCATGATTGTCTTGAAAAGACAGAGTCCTTAATTGACCAGATATATTATGTGGCCAATTAAACAATTATATATGTGTATAATTGTATGTATATGTGGTACATCGAATTTGTGGTAAAATTTGGATTTTGGTGCAACATCATATGTATCAACAAAACTTGTGCTTTAATTATGATTGCAACAATTGGTCCCACCAACATTTGAATTTGTCACCTACAAATTATGTCTCGTGAAGAGTTGTCTCGTCGCATGTAGAAACAACAGGAAAGATACCGATCTATTAAGGTTTTTAATTATGATAATTATTAATTACAAGATTAATTCCTAATCAAGTTAAGGACTTAAAGTACTAACAACCATGATTTTTATTTAAATCCATAGCTTCAATTTTCACCATCAAACTGAAGGTGATCCATGCTTGATTCCAACTACATCCAAAATTAATTAATTAACAAAAACAAAGCAAGAGACAAAAAATCCACTTAAGGTCGTAAACAAACATTCTCAACCAATGAAAAGCAAGGATTGTAAAACATGTTAAGGAGAATTCACGTTATCCGCCACTAATTTTTGGATTAATTTAATAATTGAAAGCTTAATTCCTTATTAAACTTAAAAGGTAGTTTAAACATAATTTTGTTTGTCACTACTAGTATAACCAGCTTATAAAACTACACTACTTGTTTAATTAAATAAAAGATTGTTCCCAGTTAAGAATTTTCCTTTTCATGATGCATGTAAACCCCCATAGCTTGTGACTTCTTAGGGGGTGTTTGGGAAAGCTTAATAAGGGAGCTTATTAGCTTATTAGCTTAATAAGCCCAAAAAAGCTTGAAATTTTGAGCTTATTAAGCTAATAAGCTAATAAACCCTCTTAATAAGCTTTCCCAAACATGCCCTTAGAGCATAACACATTGGGTTATGTTAATTCCGTATTAAAGGCATTTTTGACTTGTTAACATGATTTTACCATCCATATCAAAATTACTTTTCTTTATCCAATAACATTTCTTTAGGACCAAAGTAATATTAAAAATCAATAACAATTTAAAAAAAAAAAATCAATTTAAAGCGTGATAAACCGATGACGCCGAGTCATTTAGCGCTACCGCAAGTGTGATTTGGCGAGTATTAACATTGTCAAATGAACTTTGACATGGATTTAACATCACCGCATAATGAGCTTTGAAGATAAAACAAAATAGACCTTATGGGCTTATGGAGATCATGAGCCACTCCTTTTAATTATTGTCATTATTAATTTTGTGTGGCTTTGTATGGCTGGCTCATAGAAAGAAAAACACATATTTTGATAAATATATCAATATATATAATGCTTCGCGTTGCTATGAAATTATTTTATTTATATTTGGTGTGTGTTTATAAAAGGAGTTTATATAAGAAATTATTATTTAATGTAGACTTAATTTGTGCTTTACTTCGGTTATATTATTAAAACTATTTAAATGATGAAGTAAGTACATGTATAAAATAAAGTTACTGGCTATAAGAAAGTCACATATAAAATATAAAAAAACACCTATGAAATAAGTTAATGAAAATATAAATAAATAAAAAATAATACGTATAAACCAAAAAATTATATAGCTTGTGTTTATTAGAATAGTAATCAAAAAATATATATTAGTATTTAACTAAATAAAAGAATGGATTATAGTAAAAATTAAAAGGAGAAAAAAAAAAACAAAAATAAATTAGATGTTCTAGTAATCAAAAAATATATATTAATATTTAACTTAATAGAAGAATGGAAAAAGTAAAAACTAAAAGGAGAAAAAAACAAAAATAAATTAGATGTTAAAAACTATAAAGGATCAAAAGATAAAGTCATGGATCGAACTCAGCCACTCATGTGACTATGAAATTAGTTGAGTATTAAATTATTAGGCTCGACTCGTGAAATTAGTAGAGTCTTGTTTTATGTTCGAGCTCGACTCGAGATCAAATTAATATAGGCTTGAGGTCGATATGAACGAGCTCGAACTCGAGTAGCTCATTAAAAGATCGACTCGTTAACATCCTTACTGTGGAGGAGTGTCCTTCAAATTAACATCTTAAGCCATTTGGGCATTAACATTTTTAGAATATTTCTCACATAAATAATATACTCCCTCCGTCCCACAAAAAACTTCCCATTTGACCTTATATTTTTGTCCCACAAAAAACTTCTCATTTCATATATTTGATGGGCTCCACACAATAAAATAATATTATTACTAAGGACCCACCATTAACTATCCACTAACTATCTTTCTCTCTCCAAACCAATCATATATTTTAATCACAATTATTACCAATGACCCCACCACTAAGTATCACCTTAAAACTTGTGCCCAACTCAAATGGGAAGTTTTTTGTGGGATGGAGGGAGTACTATATAATAAAATATTTTCACATCCTTTATGAACACTAAACAAAGAATGACAATATTATATACTTCCTCCGTATCACAATAAGTGATACATTTGGAAGATCGCGGAGTTTGAGGCAAAATATTAAAATAAGATTAAAATATATTAAAGTATGGTTAAAATATATTAAAGTAGATAAATAGTGGATGATGGGTCCCACTTTTATTGAATGAAGTGATATTAATTAGTTTTAAAAGTAAAAGTAAGGGTATAAGGGTATTTTCACTTTATTAAAGTGGATAGTTAGTGGAGGTTGGACCCCACATTTTTGCCAAATAAGGTAATTTTTGAAGTGTATCACTTATTGTGAAACACCCATAAAAGAAAAGTGTATCACTTATTGTGATACGGAGGAAGTATAACACAATTAAACGAGATTCTAATTAGTTGAAGTGGGATCCAGTAAGTACTCAAAAAATAGTGAGGACTCGTGAGGGTACCTCAAAAAAATTTCAAAAAATTCCGAAAAAATATACTTCCTCCGATTCAAAATAAGTGATACACTTTGGGTATCACGGTTTTTGAGGCAAAAGATTATAATGATGGTTAAATTAGATTAATTGGATGATTAGTGTAGAATGGGTCCCATAATTTTTGAATAAAGTAAGGCTAATGATGTTTAAAAGTAAAAGTGAGGTAAATGAGTCATTTTACTTTATTACAGTAGATAGTTAGTGGGTGTGGAGTCCACTACTTTTTACCAAATAAGGTAAAATTTCAAAATGTATCACTTATTTTGAATCACCCAAATATGAAAAGTGTATCACTTATTTTGAATCGGAGGAAGTATATAACTCCCCATGATTACTACTACATTTGACCAAAAAAAAAATTTTGAAAATAAAAACTATGATCCACTTTTTTTTTGTGGATCATAATTATAATCCATATTTTTTTGTGGATCAAAATTATGGTCTATATTTTTTTTTATCATTTTTGAAATTTTTTATTTTTTTGGATCCTATAGGCTGTGATTTTTATGTTTTAAATTTTTTTTTTGAAAAATGTTTGTTTTGGATTATTTTCAGAGTTTTTTTTTAGTCATCGCCGGTTTTTGAGTCCTCACCGGATCCGAATCCCTAATTAGTTCATGTCATTTTTACATTTTTTTTTAATAAAGTAAAGCTAAAACAATCTTGTTTTTTTTTTACAAGACTTGTACGTAAAATGAAAAACTCGTATAATTTTAAAATTAACAATTATTCAAAACAAAGTAAAATAATAATATGGACAATTACTTCGGGCCTAATAAATTTTTTATTTCCCAGAATAAGTGTGAGTTTTAACTTTGTTCAAGTTATGCACAAAAAAGAACATGAACACAATATATAATCGTGATATTTATCATTATACTTTATTGTCACAGTCTTATTGTTTTCAATTAATTATTTGTTAAAATTGTATATCAACCTATGAGTGGCCAGAGACCTTCTAGAGTTCTAGATAGATTAACGTGGTGGTATACTAGTTGATTTTTATTTTCTTAAAATAACATTTTCAGGAGGTTTCAGATTCATTCCTTATTAGGAGTAAAAAAGATCCACTTATGAGTTATGACTAGGGGTGTCAATTCGGGTTGTCGGGTCGGGTTTGGCTCTAATCGGGTCGGGTCTGTCGGGTTTTGAATTTAAAAAATATAACCCGAAACCCGACCCTATAAGGAGTCGGGTTGGTCGGGTTCGGGTTAGTCGGGTTTCGGGTTAGTCGGGTTAACCCGATCGGGTTAGTCGGGTTACGTATTCATAAGTTTACGGAAAACAAAACTATACTTCAAAATTTTTGAACAACAGAACTCAGAACAAAAACTCAAATAAAACCAAAAATACATTGTATGCACATAATTGAATTGCAATATCACCATCTGCTTTTAAAAGAAAGAACTTGTGAACTGCAATATCACCATCTGCTTTTAAGTTGCATCCGTTTATAACACAAACTTAAAAAACATCATAATGGTGATTTGAGTTGCATTAAAAGTCAAACTTAAGAGAACGTATCTTGAAAGATCAACAAAACGATTGTTATCAATTAAAAGATTGTTTATGTCTTCAAATGGGATTATGTTAATAGGCCAAACGGTGTTTATCTGTGTTTATCTTTGATTTGTTTACTGGACGTTAATAAAAGTAGTTTAATATATCTAGAAACTTGTGAACTAAACAAATATTTTAAAATTTGTAGGAAAAAAAAACTTGTGAACTAAATTCGGGTCTAATCGGGTTAACCCGAAACCCGACAAAAATAGGTAATCCTAACCCGATACCCGACCAGATACTAACGTCGGGTTTGTCAGGTCGGGTTAAAACAACCCGATATCAACATAAGACCCGAAATCACCCGATCCGACTAGCAAAATTGGGTTCGGGTTAGGGTCGGGTCGGGTTGACCCTTTTGACACCCCTAGTTATGACCACAAAGGTTTAACCATGCCGACTCCAAACTACTCACAAAATAGGTGTTCCCTCAAATTACTTGGCTAGCAAAGGGAGTCGGAAACAATGTTACTAAAAATATAGATAAATAATAAATAGATTAGTGGATATTCATATAATTAAGGCGACACTTGAATTCATTATAGGCAGCCATGCACACATCTTTAACTTAAACAACATATATAGTGTTTTTTTTTCCTGAGAATATATTGGCTGTTTCTATATAAAAAAAAGTAATGGCAACAATCTCTGTTTAGAATAACTCATTTTTATACAATATGAAAGTTATTTCTATATGTTATCGGTACATTATTTGATACAATATTTATAACAAAAATTAAAATGTCAAAATGAATCATGCTAAGTTTGTATAATCCAAATTGTCTAATATAAATCAACCACCACAAACCACTACATCTACTATTATATGTAGCTTAAAACATTGGTCTAAAGTGCTGGCTACAAAGCATACATATATGAAAATATACAATTGTATATTTTTAAAAAGCAAAATAAAAACTTTTTCTTTATGGATTCTTGAAATTTCTTAAATTAGAAGGGAAGAGATGATAGTAACAGCTGTGTTTCCTTTGTTGTTGCTAACTCTCTACCTGACACGCCTACAAAATTTTAACATACCATTGTCAAACTAATATTTTCATCTACAATGCCAAACATATAAAGTGTTCATAGAAATAAAATTATCATGTTACATCAACAATTTTAAAACTCTTATTTTTAAGCGTATTTCTGTCATAAGAGCTCCCGAGATGGTCGAGATTTACTCGAAATGTACGCGACCTAGTCATGTCGTGACCATTTCCGAACCTTTCTTGAACTCGTGACATCTTCTAAGTTATTCAAGAGCGCTTACCGCTAAGTAATTATAGTCTCTCCTAACTACTAAAATAATATAATTGCTACCTTCCTCTTTATTAAACAATAATAAAAATAATGTTACATTATACATTTAAACCTTATAAACGCTCAAGTAACTTTTTAGGGTCAAGAGCACCCAATTGCTAGTATTATTTATTTATATTTAGTAATAAAAAGTGAAACTATAGTTTAAGTAGAAGAAAACGAAGAAAGTTGGCAACCAAATTGGAGCCAAACATACAATAGAACGGGAAAATGTGAAAACCATATGTACTTGCCAATTCATTTGAATATTTTGCATTTAATAAGATTAAATGTATATTTCTGTTGATTTTTAGCATGATATTATGATAATGTGGATCTGAGTTATTTCTAGAACTCAAATTTTTTATTTAAGTTAACTAGAATTTATTAAGTACATATGTATAATAATAATATTTAACCCAAATTAAACATATACTTTAAGGAAAAAAAATCAAAAATACTAAAAAATTTACATGTACAAATAACACTTATATATGTGCAAATAACATATATCTATACACGCATACATAACATACATTCAAACCAATATTTATGGATCCCTAATCAAATCCATTCATATGTCTTTCATAATCTATTTATTTTGAAAATTAATGATTTAAATTGTGTTCAGCTAGATTTTACATTTAATGTAATCCATATACTTAGTAACTAATATCAATTAGGTGATCTTGACCCAACATCAATTGTGTTCTGCTAGTTTATGTATTGTGCTCATCCCTACTTACCACCATCACTACTCATCACTGTCACCCACCACCCACCACTATCGCTCACCATCACACACCACTACCGACCATCACCCATCATAATCATCGACGAACACTCACCGTCGCTATTACCACCACCATCATTACTATCGCCAATACATGAAAGGTAGTTATAGGTTATATGCCGCTGTATTACATGGATACTTAATAAGATTAAAATGTATGATGTGTCATCATCACTACGAGGGTATGGTCAGCCAACATATTTCCTATTTCGGGACAGATTTGTGTTTTATCAAATATGCACTAATGCAAGACTTGAATTTGTGACATCTGCGTTATCAATTAATACAATTGAATTTGTGTATATCATGTTATTAATTAATACATATTTGCGTTTAACAAAATATAGTTAAAGAATACCTACCAATATAGGAGAATAAAAACATAGCATGACTGAAATTTAAGCAAAGCCCAACCACCCAACTATCTAAGTATCTATCCAATAAAAATTAGAAAAAACACAATAAAATAAAACGCGTTTTGCTTCCTTGTTTCGGCTTCGTATTGTTCTTTTCCTACTCCAATGCCCTCCATTTTATTTCAAATATAACTATATAAACCCCCACTCTTAATTCCTCTTTCAACCATATAAATCCATCATCACCACCACTGTCCCTCTGTGATCAACCATGGCTACAATCTGCTACAACTCTTTTATCATATTCTTCGTGTTCTTCATCTCGATTCCCTTCTCCATACAAAACCCGCAGAATTCTCTCTCTTTCTCCCTCAACTACCTTCCTCTCTCTCATCAATCAGCTGCATCTAAGCTTCGTTCTGGTTCTGTACTTCAATCATCGTCATCGCCGTTGGATTCAAATCACAGGTTAACGTTCAAGTATTCAATGGCTCTGATTGTTTCTTTACCGATAGGGACCCCACCGCAGGCACAGCAGATGGTTTTAGACACCGGAAGCCAATTATCATGGATTCAGTGTCACAACAAAACCCCTACGACGTCGTTTGATCCTTCTCTCTCTTCTTCTTTTTCTATCCTCCCATGTAACCATCCTATTTGCAAACCACGAGTTCCCGATTTTACACTTCCCACTAATTGTGACCAAAATCGCCTTTGTCACTACTCCTATTTTTATGCGGATGGTACTCTTGCCGAGGGTAATTTGGTCAGAGAAAAAATTACATTTTCTCGTGCCCAAAGTACCCCTCCCGTGGCTCTCGGATGTGCTGCAACATCCGATGAGGCACAGGGTATTTTGGGAATGAATCTCGGAAGGTTGTCCTTTGCTTCCCAAGCTAAGATATCTAAATTTTCTTATTGTACGCCTACACGCCAAAATAATGCGAAAATAAAACCGACCGGGGCATTTTACCTCGGTCAAAATCCGAATTCGGGCAGGTTTAAATATGTTGACATTTTGACTTTTCCTCAAAACCAACACTCTCCCAATTTTGACCCTTACGCGTATACCATTGGCATGGAAGGGATCAAAATTGGCGGGAAACGGTTAAATATATCGCGATCAGTGTTTCGACCAGATGCTACTGGATCCGGTCAAACAATGATTGACTCGGGTACTGAGTATACATACTTAGTGGCCGAGGCGTATAACAAGATTCGAGAAGAAATTTTAAGAACCGCGGGGTCGAGAGTAAGAAAAGGGTACGTGTATCGGGGGTCGTTGGATTTGTGCTTCAATGGGAATTCAATGGAGATCGGACGGTTGATAGGGAACATGGTATTTGAATTTGAGAAGGGAGTGGAAGTAGTGATTGGAAAAGAGAGGATGTTAGATGACGTGGGCCGTGGGATCAGTTGCTTGGGGATCGGACGGTCGGAAAGACTTGGGGTTCCTAGTAACATTATCGGGAATTTCCATCAACAAAATCAATGGATAGAATTTGATATTGCGAAACGTAGAATCGGGTTTGGTGGAGCCGATTGTAGCAAATCAGTATAAGTAAGGGGGTGTGGTGGCTGAAAATGTGGTAAATATGGTTATAATTGTTGACAGTTTTTAAAATTTTTATACGGTTTCTTAAATACCATATACAATTCAGTGTGGTGCCAGCACAGGCAATGTAGTGTACTTTTTGTACAAACACAGACGTAAATTAAGTGCTACTTTTGCTTTGTATATTGATTACTTGATTAGATTCATCCCAACAACTTAAAAACACTAGTTGTGTATTTTGGCTAAATTTTATTTATTTTTTTGTTTATTTTAATCATACTTCCTCCATTTCAAAATAGGTGATACATTTTGGAGTTCACGGTTTTTTAGGCAAAATATGATAATGAAGGTTAATTAAATTAAATTAGATAGTTAGTGGAGAATGAGTCCCACATATATTGATTAAAGTGAATTTAATGATGTTTAAAAGTAAAAATAAGGGTAAATATGTCTTTTCACTATATTAAAGTAGATAGTTAGTGGGTGTCGACCCCCTACCTTTTACCAAATATGGTAAGTTTTCAAAGTGTATCACTTATTTTGAAACGGAAGAAATATTACACATTTATTAATAGTATTGTTACATTATCTTTATTTCTTCACCTACAAACAAGGTTATAAATAACGTGAGTCGTAACATTACAGCATAGCCAAATTAAACTTAAGCTTTAAAAGTCATGACAAAACCATGTCATTATATGACCAATTGATGGGTGGTGGTGGCGACGATAATGATGGTTACCCTGTAAATATATAATATATAACCAATTGGTGGGTGGCGGCGGCGATAGTGATGGTGGGCTATGCTGGATGGTGTGGTCGCGGATGGTGGTGGTAATGATGGTGGATGGTGGTAGTGGTGATAGGTGGTGGTGATAATTTACTTTTAAAGTGTATGAGACGAATAAAGATAATTATAGCTAATTAGTGAAATATGATCTAGTAGGGTTGTCGAAGATAACCGAAACTCGTTCTACCCTCCCGACCCTTTTCGAATTCGGGTAGATCGGGTCGGGTAGTTCATGTATCGGGTAAAAACATTTGGGTATTGGGTAACCCGGAAATAAAATGTTTCGGGTATAAAGTAATATTTTAAGTGGGTTGGCATATTTTTTAGAGCATTAAGTATTTAAGTTAATAACACAAAGGTTACAAGTTTAAGTAATATATGATGTATATTTTTTTATAAACGCAAATCTGTCAAAAGTAGCAAGTGTATTGGATAAAAATTAAGTTATGATAATTTTGAAAAATATCAAATGCAATATATACTTTACCAATGTCAAGTCAAACTAAATTTAAGCAAAGAAGATTGACTTCTCCCATATCTCATTAATTTCCTTTTAACGAACAAGTAACTTAATTGTCTGATTAATAATTAAAAAATGATTTTGTTAACAAGTATCCTTAGGGTAATGGTTAAGAGTCATTAAAGTAATTAAGGTATAAGTATTTATACATAACCACTTATGGGTGGTTAGTGAATTTTAGTGAGTAGTTTTTAATGTAATTAATATACACTTTATTTATGCATTCAAATTATTTTTAACCATTGTCCTAAGGACACTTTTAGCAAAATCTTTTAAAAAAAGATATAACATAAAATATAAATGTATTTTCAGTAACTTGGTAGCTAAATTAGTATAACCCAAAAACAATGACAAAATAAAGTTTTTATATATTTCGTAGTTACAGTAACCAATCCGAGATAAGATCAAATTGGTATAACTTATAAGATCTCCTGGCTCCATAAATTAATAGAAAAAATATCACCGATTCTAGTGTCAAAGTTCGAATTACTTAAACTTCAGTGCTCTTTGTGAAATTCAGCAAAACAGTGGACCACATTTAGTTTTTTTTTAATGACAAGTTAGTAAGTTAGTAGTTCGAGAATCGAGCCTAGACAGTGACATCTACAAGTGACAGTATGTCTTCCCTCGAACCCTCCATGTATAGGAAATAAACCCACCACCTTTTAATATCCAAATTTTGCCTCCAACAAGCCTTGAACCCAAGACCTCTTAAAGGAAAACCCCAAGGCTATCTTTGGTGGCCAATTAATCTAGACCAATTGTTGGACCACAATTAATTACTTCTTCCATTACTAGAAGATAATAGTCATAAACTCATAATGGACGTTTTAAAGACAGTGGGTCAGCTTGAGAAGATATTAGTGATTGATGTTAAGACCATGCGTAACGGACGACCGGTCGACCGGTCGTCATGTCCACCTCGGCAACGCCCGACGCGTCCCGCCCGTTACGACCCTCGATCCCCGACGCGTCGCCAGGCACCAACGGTCGACTAGTCGACCGTTCGAAATCGAACGTTGCACGCTCCAATACCCCACCAACGGATAGTTTTTAACCCCTTCAAATTTAATTTTTACCCCTTTTTTTACCCTATAAATACCCAATTCTTTTACCAAATAATTCACAACTTCATTTCTTTCTACACTTCTCAAACACACACTCAAATCTCTCTCAATCACCCTCTCCAAAAATGTCTTCCTCCAAGAACAAAGGCAAAGGCAAGGCAAGGCGCCAAGCAAACACTCTCACACCCTCTCAATCACCTTCAATCAACTTTCAACAACCAACTTTCGTACACCAAACAACTCAACCAATCCCACAAGGTTATCAAAATAATCCATTTGCTCCCCCCTACTTCCAACCACCATACCCTCCACAACAACAACAACCGCCACAATATCAACAACCACCACAACAGGGGTATCAAAATTATTTTGGTGGGGATCAATACGACCACCAAAGTTTTGATCATTTCGCCGGGCTCGACCAATACGACTACCAACCACGAACACAAAGTGGTTCCCCCGCCACTCCCGCCGCGCCCCTCGACGTCGAGTCTTCCGAGTCTTCCGACGAGCCCGAGCCCGTTGTAGAGCCAATAAAAAAGAAGCTACCAAAAAGGCGTCAACCACCGACAAAGGGGGTGACCGACGGAAGCGCGACATGGACGAAGCCCGAAGAGATAGCCTTATGCAAGGCTTGGATCAACACTTCCGAAAATGTCGTTAAGGCGAACTACAGAGTTAATGTAATGTTTTTAATTTAAATTAAAAAAAATTAAATTTTTTTTTCCGAACGGTCACCCATTACAGGCATTTGGTCACCCATTACGCCCAGTCTAAAAGTCCAAATTGGTTTAAACTTCAGTGTTGCTCTGGTGAAAATTTTAACAAATTTTATGGACCACAAATAAGCAACTGTATTGTTGGTTTTTTTTTTTTCATCCTTCTTTCAATATGAAACATTTTATATTTTAAGTTAAACATGTTAAAGCTTCTTAATTATAATACATTTCGTTAACTAACCGTCACTAATTATTATTTAAAAAGTACGTACCCTTAATCCATATTTGAACTTAACAAAGAGCATATACTGCAAGTTTCTAAAAAACGTAAAGCGTAGCGTGACGGTATCGTCAAACCTCAAGACATGACGAACTATGACGTTTTTTATAGTGTGACTTAAGACGGCAAAATTCATTTTGTATAATTTGTATAGCATGTTCACAAATAATTATATATGTATTGATTTATATGATAATTTATATATCAAGTTCACAAAAAAAATGTTACATATAAATATATAATTAACGCGCCACAAAAAACTTATAAATTTATATATCATCTATTTTTTTTAAAAACCCAAATTTCATAATTAACGCGCCACAAAAAATTCGTCTTATGCCGCAGTATTGCATCTCATCTTACGTCGCGTCTAATACTACCGTCATATTATTTCGTAACGTCGAGCTTGCGCCTCGCACCTTAACGCCATTATATCGTGCGTTTTAAAACCCTCACAACTAGTAAGTTTAGGCAATTCAATTTGACATCATGATGTAAATAACTAACAAAAAGTAAGTCAATTTTAGACACGTGATTAACATGACTGGTCTAAGACCGGTGCCAACGGCACGTCGGCACGCCCCGTCGATCACCGTCGAGCCACGACGGCGTTGGCACCGAGCCGTCGTGGCCGGCGTCGTGCGAACTTCGTCGTGCCGAGGACGGGTGTGGGAATCACGTCGAGGGGGTGTGGGTCCGGGTGGAGCGTCCGAAATTCATTTCAAATTTTTTTTTTTTTTTTTTTTAATATAAATAATTAATACTACACAACACCTCTATAAAAACCCACTATACTCTACCATTTTAAACACACAATCACATACTTCCTCTCTTCCTCTCACAATCACATACTTCCTCTCTTCCCAATTTCCATATTTTTTTTCCACTCAATGGATCCAAACGATGACGCCGATGATTACTGGCAAGATTATGTCAATGTAACAGCTGTCTTCGATTTGAACCAAACTATTGAAACGCTTGATTATCTGGATCAAGAAGAAGCCGAAAATTCCACCGTGCCAAGAGCACCACGAAGATATATACCAAGAGATCGCGTTGCGGCTGCTGAACGTTTATGGAATGATTACTTTGCCGACAATGCCGTTTTCCCTCCGGACTACTTCCGAAGACGGTTTCGCATGTCGAAACCTTTGTTCATCCGTATATGCCAGGCTATACATTTTTATAATCCACCGGGTCAACTACCGTCGTATTTTGATTATTTCCGTCAAAAGAGAGACGCTACGGGTTACCCCAGTTTTAATGTATTTCAAAAGTGTACCTCTGCCATACGTCAATTGGCGTACGGTTGTGCCGCTGATATGTTTGATGAGTACCTACACATGGGTCAACAAACAGCGTACGATTGTTTGGACAACTTTTGTAAATGTATATTCCATCTAGCTGATGGGATTTATCCGGAATGGGCAACGCTTGTCAAGTCGTTTAAATGCCCAATTGAAGAAAAGAACATGAAGTTCAAGCGGTTCCAAGAATCCGCTAGGAAGGATGTCGAACGAGCTTTCGGAGTGCTTCAAGGACGGTGGGCAATCATTAAAAACCCGGCACGACCATACAGTGTGAACAAAATACGACGGATCATGTACACTTGTGTGATATTACACAACATGATTACGGAAGATAACGGCCGCGCAATTTGTCCAATCGAAGAAGACTATACCGCTAACCCGGATAATCACCCACAACGTACATGGCATGAACGGGTTGCAGCACAATTGCGTATTGAAAAGGAGATACGTGATCGAGTTGTGCATCATAAACTTCGCAATGCCTTAATCGAACACATTTGGACCCTCCCGCCGAACTACCGTCAACGTTAATTTTTTTTTTCCGTAATTTTTTTTTTCCGTATTTTTTTTTTCCGTATTTTTTTTTTCCGTATTATTTTTTTCGTGTGTTTTTTTTAATCATAATGTTTTTATTATTATTTTTATTATTAATGTAATGTTTTTTATTTAATGTAATGTGTTTTTATATTAATTAAAATGGTGATGTGGAAATGATGATGTGGAAAGGATGGGTTTAGTGATGGGTTAGTGATGGGTAGGGTTGGCACGAACGTGTCAGTAGCAGGTCAGTAAGGATGCGATGACGTGGCGCTAGTGATGGGTTTAGTGATGGGGAAGGGTTGGGAGAGGCCTTACACCTACCTAAAACAAGTGAAGGTCATCAAGTTCAATCTCAAAACTTACAAACTATCTTGCAAATTATTAAAAATATCCTAACACACATATCGTAAATTTATACACTTAGAACTAATTGTTCAATTTACACTTGAACAATATATACAATTATATCCGGCCTTTTTTATTACCGAAAGGCTTAACTCGATCCTTGAGATAAAATGACATCGACGTTTCGTTACAAAGCCACCTTTAATAAACAACAGCTAAAGAACGTCTACTGTACATATATGACACGTATATATATGTCTCGTGATTATGCGAAGTTTATGTGTTCTTCTAAAAGGCGTTTTAATATATAACACAGGATTCAACACGTAAAGATATTAATTAATAAGGAAAAGGATTTAGATTAACGTTAACGTGGTCTGGTTTTCACGAGAAATGAAAGTCTATTTTTACGTGAAAGCTTATGATTAAAACATAAAAACGGAAGTTGAAAAGCAAATTAAGTGGGGTTGGCTCGTGAACAAGAAGTCTTGTCGAATGAAAACTGCTTCCTCGTGTCGACCGTCTTTTGGTTTGTGGTATCAAATGTCATTTTCTCAGGTGATCATCCAAGGCTTGTAGCCTAGTGGTATCCAAGGTGGATTTAAGGTGTTGCCCATGACCAATAGGTCATGGGTTCAAGTCCCGTCGTGGACAAAAAATGTGGAAGGTTTGAGGGAAGGCATACTGCCCCTTGTAGATGTCACTGTCTAGGCTCGAACCACTAACTTACTAACTTGCCGTTCAAAAAAAAAAAAAAAAAAATTTCTCAGGTGATCATGTATGGCTTGTGCGTCCTTTTTTTCTTAATATTTTTAAAAGTTTTGATAATAACAACATATATAAGTGTTGTCAATAAGAAGGAATATTATGTTTTAAAAATGAGATTTTTGTTGAGTTAGTTGTATCGAGTAATTGGAAACTCTACTCGATACAACTAACTCAACAAAAATCTCATTTTTAAAACATAATATTCCTAAAAAAAAAAGTCGTATTGAGTAATAAATATTCCTACAAAAATAATATTTTTTTAATTAATGAAGATAAATATAGATTGATAATTTATAATTTAATTAATTATTATTTTTCAAGACAAAATATTCCTTCTTATTGAAAACTTTTAGGGCTGTTATTATCAAAACCCTATTGATAAGATGTAATAGTTATACATTTATCCAAATATAGAATGACTACTTTTAAGTAGACATTTGGCAAAAAAAAGAGCGAGAGAATGACTTTAAATGGAAATATGTGTGCATGTTTATAAAATGTATCAAGTATATACATGTGAATGTAAGTACAGATTAAAAATGTCATTTGTGTGGCATGTGTGTGCTAAAGTGTGGTAAATATCAGTTTATGATAGTGAAGGAACCTAAAAGTGGTTAAAGGCAAAAGATTTAGCTTTATAATTTAAATTGGGGCAACAATTGAGGGGTGTTTTGGTCGTACTGGAATCCTTGAAGTCTAGGGACTGTTTCTCTCTACATCTTTATATTAATACATTACATTTTCAGTTTTTACTGCTCATGAACTGTTACTTCTACAGTTCATTTATCAAAGTTGATAAATGTTAGGAGGTTTAATAAACTTTGATGTAAGTAATTAACTTGGTATGTTTTCTCATTAAATGATCTTGCATAGAGTTTGCAATTTTCTAGCTAACACTAGCTCACAATAAATGGTATAATCTTGCTAGATTAAGTTGCACTTCTCTGGTTATAATAGTACAATATGTGAGAAAATGGGTGGGTTGGGTAACCAGTTAGAATGGGTTCGGGTCAACATGGGTTATCGGGTATACATGTTACAAATAAACCATGTATCATGGCTCTCTACATATAACAAACCGCATATCATATCCCAATATTTAGCATCCTACATATTGTATACGATTTAAAAACACAGATGTCATCAAAAAATTAATAAGCAATACAAATTAATCAAACCTTAAATTTAAGCACATGTCTTATAAGCTCTAATCAACTTATGGTAGCAACTGTTTTGTTTTTCAAAGGCTAGAAATAATTTTTTGACTTAACCAAATAGAAACAAATGAGATCCTGTTAATTCCATACTTTAAATGTTCAAGTAAGCAACTTTTTTAATCTCTTACAATATTTGGTTTCGTTCTCAACTTGTTATCAATAACAGGTTTCAATAATTTATAAATTACGAGGTAAAAAATGATAAAAGTTAACACTGGTGGATAATGACAAAAGATTACTCATAACCTGACCCTTGTAAACGCATGATCTAATTGAGACATTTCATCGAACAGTTGTTGTGCATACCAATGTTGTCCACATTTTCCATGTAATCCATGAGCTTCAATATGGGACCAGGATCAAGAGCAGTGCAATTAAACATGGTACTTGTAAAACAACTCATACAACCCATCATCAGTAAAATTGATGTCGCAATAATAAAAAGAAGAAAGGAAACAATTTAAAAAAATTAGAATTGTCTGTCAGAAGACCATGTAACCATGCCAGAACCCATAAGGTCGAGCCTATAGAACAGATCCTGTTCAAGTAAGGTCGTGCCTTTGTATCTACTAGCTCGATACATATACGTCTTCTCGTTTGCAGTTCCCAGCAATGTGGGATGACTGCGCCGCTATATTTCCAGGTCTTATATATGTCCCTATGATACACTATTAGTATTAACTTAATATATTTTTATTTGATCAACAATTCAACATCACGTCAAATTATTTGGATCAACACCACACATGTAGATCACTAGATCAGACGTTAAGAACATCAAGTTCAAGGTAAAAAAAACTTATTTATTAGTATAATTTTTGAACAACAAAGATAACAATCTAGAAATCTGGATCATTATTTATCTTATATTACGTATTTGTTTTGCGTAAAACTCTAGCTGGAAATTCATGTTTTGAAGAAAAAAATGTAACTTTAAAAGTACAAGATTTAAAATTTTGTTGTTCTAATACAGCGGTCTGAATATTTCGATAGCCGTGTTTGGTCCTAATAAAAAAGATTATGAATGTTCACGGATTGATCCAAATAACTATAACTGTTTGTTATTGCAGAAATTGAAATATATTAACTAACCGTTTGATCATTTAATACACGAGATGATCGGCTTGAATCAATGGGTTAACAACAGAGGATTCTCTGAAGGTCTCTTCATCGGGTTTCAATTTCTTCTTGATTTTTTTTGTAAATTTAGTTCACATTTTGTGCTGAATAATAGCATATAGATTATTCAAATTAACCAACCATAGAAATCTTTTATGCCAGCTTCAAAGCATGATCAATGATGGTTTATAACCAAGCAATGACAGGGAATCCTTGATTTCCATATACATTTTCCAGAAAATTAGTTTATAATTGTGAACTAGTGTATAGTTTTAACGAAATTTTTTTGACTAGTTTTTGACATATGCATAATATTTTATATTTTTATGCGAATATGATAAGTATGTTGTAAGACAAATTAGCTCAACCATATTACATCATCACACACATTCTCATTAGACATAGAATATGATACATAAGGTTCATAAGATAAAGAGATACTAGAGATGTGTAAGATACATGTAGATGACTCTCTTATTTATAGGGTAGAAGATGACAACATATAATTGTAGACATAAAGTCTACTTATGAGGTGTAAATGTAATTAACCATTCTTAATTCATATGAGTTACAACACTCCCCCTTGGTTGCTTAGATTTACGCCGAACCATGGTTGTATTTCTTCGTCTTGTATCTTCAGACAATTCATCATACTTCCGCCTCATTAAAACCTTGTCGGAGAAAAACCCTTTGGGACAAAAACTCCAGTCGAAGGACAAAAGAGTACGATCTAGATATCTTGAGAGAGGTAATGAACCATATACAGTGTGCCTCATTAAAACCTTGTTTAGAGAAAATCCAGTGGGACAAAAACTCTAACGAAGGACAAAAGAGCGCACAATGGTTAATAAATATTGTATCTTCAGACAATCCATAAAGCATTCGCCTCGTTAAAAACCTTGTCGGAGAAAACCCTTTGGGACAAAAACTCCAACCGAAGGACAAAAGAGTACGATCGGGATGTCTTGAATCATATAAGGAACCATATATGGTGTGCCTCATTAAAACCTTGTTTAGAGAAAACCCAGTGGGACAAAAACTCTAACGAAGGACAAAAGAGTGCACAATGGTTAATAAGTACTCAACTGGGTACTCCCCCTGAATTCAACAATTCTTAGTGAGAATGAGGTATCGTTAGTGTCTCATTAAAAAACTTTTTCAAGGTAAACCCAATGGGACAAAACCCTTGAACTAAAGGAAAAAAGAGTACACAAGCATTCATCGGGATGCTCCCCCTCACATGCACTCAACATGGTGCAAAGCATACGGCAGGATGCAATCATTATTCTCACTCAACGGGGTGCAAAGCATACGTCAAGATGCAATCACTATACGCACTCAACAAGGTGCAAGGCATACATCAGGATGCAATCATTATTCGCACACAACTGGGTGCATGATACATTCATTTAGGTAGCTCAAAGAGTTTCCTAAGTCCAATAGTTTTGACATGTTTTGGAAAAAATACTTCGACAGTGACTTGGTGAACAAGTATGCATGATCCTTATTTGATCCAATATGTTGCACTTCAATCTTTTGAAATGCTTGTTGTTCATGTGTAAAGAACAATTTCGGCGATATGTGTTTAGTGTTATCCTGCTATGATATAACCATGTTTCGATTGATAACGACGGTGTTATCTTCATATATGACAACTGGTTAATTGGGATCATAAGCTAAATCATATTTACTTCGAATATGGACACTTACATCTTAAAGCCATACACACTCTTTAGTCGCCTCAACGAGCGCGAGTACGTAGTTCAGAGTCATTTTTCGAAGTATCAACTAGAGTCCATTTACAAGACCTCTAGGATATCGTTGCATTCCCTATGATAAAGACATAACCAGATTGGGAATGCCCCTTGTGCAGGTTTGATAAGTAAACTGCATCGGCATAGCCGATAAGGGTCGCGTTATCTCGAGTATCAATCACACTTGATCCACTCGATGACGCGTAGGGATAGAATAAGCCCATATTCGTACTACCTTTAAAGTAACGAAAGATGTCTTTAATACCATTTCAATGGTGGCGTGTTGGCGCATTGCTATGCCTAGTCATGCATATCACAATAAATAAAATGTCCGGTCTAGTACATTGGGCCAAGTACAATATTGCGCTTATTGCACTCAGAGATGAACAGACATGGATCAATATCTCATCATCATCATCATCCTCATTTGGATGGAATTGGTCCCTTTCAATGTCTAGATAATGAATGACCATGGGAGTATATGGAGGTTTTGTGTCATGGTAACTAAAGCGTCTTAACACCTTTACGGTGTAATTCTCTTGATGGAGGAAAACCCCGTCTTTACGGTCCCCAATCTACAGGCCGAGGCAATGCCGTATTTTCCCATGATCTTTCATCTTGACTTCCTTCTTCAGGATTTCAGCAGTTTCAAAAACTCGTTCGAGGATCATATGAGATTCAAATGATCTACATAGACTGCGATAATAACATATCCTGAAGTGGATATCTTTATAAACACGCATGGGCATATCTCAATATTCAAATATCCCAGTCTGATCAAGTACTCACTTAGACGGTTATACCACATCCGTCTGGATTTTAATCCAAAAAGTGACTGTCTCAGTCGTATCGAGAACATGTTTCGTGGTTTGGAACTACTTGATTCAGGCAATTTGAGTCCATCAGGGACTTTCATATATATCTCTTTGTCAAGATCCCCATAGAGATAGGTTGTGACCACATCCATAAGCTGCATATTCAGTTTTCCGGAAACTACTAAACTGAATAAGTAGTGGAACTAGGGGTGTTCGTTTGGACGGTTTGGTTTTATCCGAACTAGGTGAAACCAAATAAAATCCTGTTTTTAAAAGTTCAAACTGAACCGTCCAAACTAATTCGAAAACCAAACCAATCCGAACCAAATAACAATTTGGTTGGTTTGGTTTTATCCGTTTGGTTTTTCTAAAAAAATTTCAAAATACTACAAAAGTATATAACATAAATAATAGTAAGTTCGATATGTACAATTCCAAAATGATAAACTACCTTGTACATAAAAACAAGTCTAATTCATATCTTGTGACATTTATAATCATATATGCAAAAATCTTGACATCGACTTTATCAAAAACTACAAATTTTTTTTTATATATTACTATTTTTTTTTTGGACAATCCGGTTTTCACAACGGAAACCAAATCCAATCCGAAAACCAAAATATTAATTTGGTTCAAGTCCAAACCGATCCAAAAAACCAAATAACTAATCCAAATAGTCCGATCCAAAATGTCCAATTGGACAATCCGGTTATATCCGAATAGTGAACACCCCTAAGTGGAACGTTATAACGTTCATTACGGGAGAATACATCTCCTCATAATCAATACCAGGGCGTTTGTGAGAAGCCTAGCGCCACGAGGCGAGCTTTGTATCTTACAATCTCATTATTCTCATTACGCTTCCTTACGAATACCGTTTATAACCAATTGGTTTAACATTAGGTGGTGTTGGAGCAACATGTCCAAACACTCTTCTTCTCGGTAAGGAATCCAAAGTTTCCTGGATTGTGTATTTCCATAAAGACCAGTCCATTGTACTCAACAATAGTACTTGGTTCCATGTCATCATTGCTCATAATGTCAGTGGCCACTGCGTATATGAGCAAATCATCGATGACAATCTCGTTTTGCATCAAAATATCGTCTAAGCTAGCATACTCGACCTATATTTTGAGATTATCGGGATGATGAGAAATTGGTGTTTTATCAGGAACACGCTTCTCTAATACACTCCCGTGATCCTTAATGATCTGGTGTGGCAAAACGTATACAACAAAATTTCTCCTCCTTTGAGGCAGAACATCCTTGGAACCGAACCGGTCTTCCTCTTATTGGGAAGAGCGGCGGACTGGAAAACCAATGGTAGCGTCCTTTGCACGGTGGGTTCGACCGATGCAACATGTTCAAACGGAACATGGCGTCTCACAGGGACGTCTTTCCTTGCAGGCACATTTGCAGCAGGTATATTTGATCTCGTGACATTTGTTAAGTCATTAAATGTGTCTTGTAGCTAATTATCAACATTTTGTAGACTTAGAATTCTTTGCACATCCTTATCACTATGTGCAATCGGGGGATCCATATGAGACAAGTTGGGTACATGCCACGTTCTTTCACGTCATTCCTTATTAACGTTAACGTGCATATCTCCCCTAACGACGGGAAGATTGTCTCATCAATATCACAATTCACATGTATAGCGTTAAAGAGATCGCCTGTCAAGGGCTCTAAATAGAGTATAATGGATGGGAATTAATAATCAACATATATTCCCCGTCGTTTCTGAGATCCAAATTTCGAACGCTTTGGAAGTTCAATTGGAACATTAACCAAATACCCAAACACGCGTAAGTATGATGTTGGAATATGCTTCACGCGTATAACATATAGTTATATGGCTAGTTGTTTGTGAGCCTAAAGGGTCACACACTTAAACACTAAACACCATTATATAATTAGTGTAATTAGTGTAATTACATTAATTATTAATATATATATATATATAAGCTATAAGCTTGTCTATCATAAGTTTAATATTAAAAGTTAATATTGAAACTTTCTTGTGGGCAAACTAGAAGAAACAAAAGATAGGGACTTGTGGGCAAATAAGACTAATGATTTATGGAAATCATTAAAGGATTGTAATGGCACCATTAAGAGATATAATGGTCCATAAACTCCCTCTTGACCACACTCTTGGCCGTCCCTCTCTCTCTCTCTTTGTGGGTGTTTTGTTTTCTTTTTTGCTCTCAAGGCTCAAGGACTAGCATCCATTATTTGGTGTTCTTGCAAGTGTTGTGTGGATTTCTTTTAGAGGTATTCTTGTTGAATACTTGGTTTCAATCCATCACCAACTCCATCCGATTTCATAATAATCAAAGGCAACTAGGGTATGAATTCTTATACCATTCTCTTTGATTTTCTTTTAGTTTAATTGTATGATTGATATCAAGATCCATTCATGGTGATTAAATCTTTCCGCTGCATTTTGTTACTTGTAATAACCGAAAATCACCATTAGTGGTATCACGAGTCATTATATTAATCATATAATTAGCTAGATTTTGTGAAAAGTGGCAAAAATCAATTGTTTTTGTGGTTTTAAAATTCCGATCGGACAAAAACAAAAACCCTACGGGTTTTTTATTTTAATTTTCGGATTTTTATAAATTAATGGGTTAAAATATGGTATTTTTGGAACCCTATTGTCACTTGTTACAAAATCAAATCAAAAAATTAATCTTGTTATTGTATTTTTTGATTATTTGGCTTGGAATTTATTTTTTAATTCCATGTTGTTGATATGGCAAAACATGTATTTTTGCCATATCCCAAGCCAAAGCCTTGTCAAATTGTTGCTTGTTTGTGCAAACCGATGAAAGCCTAGACCATTTGTGAATGAATGTGGTTGATGTTTGGTTGTTTGGTTGTTTGGGAAAAGCCTTGTTTTTTTGGCTTAATTGTTGTAATTTGTTTCATTTATTTTTCTTTTATTTTTGGTGCCATTTTTGGGGCAATTTGTAATGTAAAAGTAATAGAATAGATTGTATGTATTTTATCTTTTTATTGTAAATTGTTGACAAAAAATATTGAAGACTAATGAAGAAAACAACAAATTTCCGTCACAAAAGCGAGGGCTGTACGAAAACAGGTTTTCCAGAGGCATACGGACTCCGTTTTGGGCAATTCAAAAGCCTAAAATGCTTGCAAAGTCGTGGGCTACAACTTTACAGAAGGCCGGGAAGACCAACGAAGATTCCTTCAGTGACTTTTCGGGCTTCAAAGTCTGCTGGAATTTTCTGGCAGATTACACTTTTTCACAATTTTGGGTTCTACTTGCTCAAGAATGTCTTGGAGCAAGTGGGAGCCCATTGGGTTTATGTAGGCCAATTTGGGTTCATGTTGGCCCGTCCCCTAGTTTGACCCTTCGGTCCGTCGTGATGACTCACGTGACCGAACCTAGGATTTCATCGGTCGAGGTTTGCACAAAATTTTGTTGCATGTTTATTCTTTGTTTGTGGTTGTTTTTCTTTTCTATTAGATACAAATAGTAAAACAAATTAAAAATGGTTTTTAGACACAAACATTAGAACATTCAAACCCTTAATCATCGATGATTACTAGTTAAACATTGATGATTAAACCTTTAATCTAAAAATCGTTTTGAGATTAAACTAAGTTTAAATATGATTTGAAACTTATCACTTAATAATCGCTAAAAGTTTTTACCGTTTATTACAAGACTTATGAAGTGGTATGAATGAAGTACATGATTCATTCATATCTTAAATAAAATTTTATTAAATTAAAATTTAACATACCTAAAATTTAAGTCACGCCGTCCAATCGGTTGTAAATCACTTGCTTCTATTTTTGAATTCACGTGAGACGTGGTTTGAATTTAGATCCGAGGTCATTATTCTCTACGGTGAGACCTAGATCTATTTTGACATGATTTCACATTGGATGACTTAATCAAGTTAACGGTGAGACCTTGACTCGAGGCGAAGATGCGACAAACATGCCACTTGACCCTAGATGCTTGTTCACTAGGTGCCATGAAGTCCCATACCTCTAAGAGTTGCACTTGTAATGCAATTGTTGATCGTCACCTACCTATTGGATCTATCACCTCTAGCAGATCAACTGATGCGGTGATAGAAGCTCAATGGGATCTTAGTTTTTAATTAAATTAATTGGGTAGTTAATTTATTAAAAGAAATTATTATTGAAAATACTAATTCATGAACTTTGTAATTTTGTAGATGACTTCAAACAATCAAACCCTAACACATACCACCATTCGTTCCGTTCTCGAAAAAGAGAAACTTGATGGAACGAACTTTGTGGACTGGTCTCGTAACCTAAGGATTGTCCTTAGGGCCGAGCATAAGTACCACCATTTGGAGGAGGCGCTACCCCCTGCCCCTGCTGCTACCGCCACTACTGCTGTTCGTACAGCCTATACCAAAAGGTTTAACGAACAACAGGGTTGGCACATCAGGTATCTTCACAATAGAACTATATGCTTTCCCTAAGAAATCATGGGTATATGACACTGGTTGTGGAACTCACATTTGTAATACCATGCAGGGTCTAAGGGGAAGTAGAAAGCTAAACCATGGAGCTTTGGACTTGTACGTGGGCAATGGCAATCGTGCACCGGTCGAAGCTATAGGAAGCTATGATTTAATCCTTCCTAGTGGTTTAATTATTGTATTAGACAATTGTCACTATGCGCCTAGTATTACTAGGGGTATAGTATCGCTTTCTTGTTTGTGGAATAATGGTTTTATTCATACTTTTACGGATTTTGGTATTTCAGTTTCAAAGGATAATGTTTTTTACTTTAATGCTATTCCTCGTGATGGTATCTTTGAGATTGACATGCATAATCGTATCACAAACAGTAGTTCTATTTATACATGTAGCAACAAGAAATCCAAGAAGAACTTGGATTCTACTTTCCTATGGCATTGTCGCCTTTGCCACGTTAACAAGAAACGCGTTTTGAAATTACAAAAGGATGGACTTATAAAATCAGATGATTCTGAATCATTTGATAAATGTGTTTCTTGTATATCTGGTAAAATGGCGCGCAAGCCTTTCTCCCATGTAGGCGAAAGAGCCAATGATCTACTTGGACTCATACATACTGATGTATGTGGCCCTTTTAGAACTCGAACTAGGGAAGGTGCTACCTACTTCATTACTTTCACTGACGACTTTAGTCGTTATGGTTATGTTTACTTGATTAAACATAAACATGAAACCTTTGAAACGTTCAAAGCTTTCCAAAATGAAGTAGAAAATCAACTCGGCAAGAAGATAAAGGCTCTTCGTTCTGATCGAGGAGGAGAGTACATGAGCCATGAGTTTCAAGACCATCTTAAGAATTGTGGGATTGTCTCACAATTCACTCCCCCTTATACACCACAGCATAATGGTGTATCGGAGAGGAGAAATCGCACCTTGCTTGACATGGTCCGATCGATGATGAGTCCTACAACTCTGCCTCTATCCTTTTGGGGTTATGCACTCAAATCGGCTGCTCGCATACTGAATATGGTTCCCACCAAGAAGGTTGAAAAGACACCATATGAGATATGGCATGGGAAAGTCCCTAACTTGTCTTACTTGAAGGTCTGGGGTTGTGAGGCTCTCGTGAAACGCGACACGCCAAACAAACTTGAACCCAGAGCTGTCAAGTGCATCTTTATAGGATACCCTGAGGAAACGATGGGTTACTATTTCTACTACCCACCTGAGCAAAAAGTAATTATTGCTCGTTATGCTGAGTTTCTTGAGAGCAATCTCATTTCACAAGAAGCAAGTGGGAGTACCATCGACTTTGACGAGATTCCAAGCGATGAAGATGCACAACCTATTGTAGATACTAGCGAACATCAAGATGAGGTTGAACATGAAACTGTTCCTGTTGCACCTCAAAATGATGAGGTCCCCGTTCGAAGGTCCGCAAGGACACCTCATGCACCTGAACGATATGGTTTCCAAATCGATGCTGAGGAGCTGAGTTTAGGGGATCATAATGAACCCCCTAACTATCGAGCTGCATTAGCAGATTCTGAATCTGACAAATGGCTTGATGCTATGAACGCGGAAATGCAATCCATGAAAGATAACCAAGTATGGACTTTGGTTGATCTTCCTCCTAACAGTAAGACTGTTGGTAGCAAGTGGATCTTCAAGAAGAAGACCGACATGGATGGAAATGTACACACCTATAAAGCTCGATTGGTAGCAAAAGGTTACACTCAAACCTATGGGATTGACTATGATGAAACCTTCTCGCCTGTTGCCGACGTTAGAGCTATTAGGATTGTCATAGCCATAGCAGCGTACTATGACTATGAGATTTGGCAAATGGATGTTAAAACTGCTTTCTTGAATGGACACCTTGATGAAGATGTCTATATGGTCCAGCCTGAGGGTTTTGTTAATACAAAACACCCAAAGAAAGTATGTAAGCTTCAAAGGTCCATTTATGGACTGAAGCAAGCATCCAGAAGTTGGAACAAAAGATTCGACGAGGAAGTCAAAACGTTTGGCTTTACTCAGAATCCCGACGAGCCATGTGTATATGTAAGAGCTAGTGGGAGCATTGTCGTCTTTCTAATCCTATATGTCGATGACATACTACTCATAGGAAATAACATTCCAATGCTACAAGATGTAAAATCCTGGCTTGGGAAGTGCTTCGCTATGAAGGATCTTGGGGAAGCGGCATATATACTTGGTATAAAGATCTACCGAGATAGATCAAAGCGGTTAATCGGACTAAGTCAAAGTGCGTACATTGATAAGATTCTAAAACGATTTAGAATGGATGCTTCCAAACGTGGAAGTCTCCCTATGCAACACAATGTACACTTGAGTAAGACTCAAGGACCGTCCTCACCTGATGAGATGAAACGTATGCGTGATGTCCCCTATGCCTCGGCAGTAGGATCTATCATGTATGTTGTGCGGTGCACAAGACCTGATGTAGCGTTCTCACAGAACCTTACAAGCCGATATCAACAGAATCCAGGTGAGAGTCACTGGACTGCTGTTAAGAACATACTGAAGTATCTTAGGAATACTAAAGATATGTTTCTTGTCTATGGTGGTGAATCTCAAAATGAACTAAGCGTTACTTGTTATTCTGATGCTAGTTTTGAGACTGATAGAGATGATTCCAAATCTCAAACGGGGTATGTTTTCGTTTTGAACGGAGGCGCTGTTGATTGGAAAAGTGCGAAGCAGAGCACTATCGCCATGTCTTCTACAGAAGCTGAATACATTGCAACTACTGAAGCTGCAATGGAAGCTGTTTGGATGAGGAAATTTATTTCTGGGCTTGGAGTTGTCCCCAGTAATGAAAAACCTATGGATATGTACTGTGATAACACAGGTGCTATCATCATTGCCAACGAACCCGGTGTTCAGAAAGGCGCCAGACATTATCGGAGGAAGCTTCACTACATTAGAGATGCGATCCTAATGGGAGATGTACGCTTGCTCAAAGTTCATACAGATGACAACTTAGCTGACCCCTTCACAAAGCCAATGCCATGTACCAAACATGTTGAGCATGCTAGAAACATTGGGCTTCGACCAGCTAGTAGTTTCATGTAATCTGTTTTAGTATTTGGATAATGGAACATTGACCAGTATTTATTGGAATAAATTGATATATTTGATATGATCATCTTTATATGAATATCTACTGTGTTCTATATTTGCATGTTTATATCCATGAACATTTACTGCGTTTTATATTCTAAATTGTCCATTGTCATAATTAATAATATGGGAATATTATTAAGACAAATCTGAGGGCATTGATGACATTATCTTAGTATGACTAAGGATGATGAAGTTAAACTCACATGTTGTTCATAATGATGCACAATTGGACTGACCCAACCTATGAGAATTCACTTCCTGGATTTATGTCACAAGTGAATCTCACAAAGGCTTTGTCACTTATCCTATGACTTGAGATGCAAGTTGGTTTGTGTATGTAGAGGGGCAAACTTTGATGTGGTTAAACGTTGACCTGAATAAGGCTGCTATAACAACCATTATCGGGTTTGTCATCAAGCATATGACAGACACGTGCAGTCAATAAAGAATTTGTTCCTCCACACATGTGGATTAGATACTACTGGGCCCCTCGATGATTTGAATAGATGTATGTGTGGCCACACCCAAAAGGTAATCAAGATGAATCTTGATTGGTTTTGGTAATCTACTTCATTATATAGATCGAGAAACAGAATCGTTGAAATTTTAGATTGACATTAATCCTTGTCTAAAATTCAACAAAGTATCAGTAACAAAAGGATAACTGATTGAAAAAACTTTGAACAAAGATTTTATGAAACTCCTCATATACTCCTAGGGGCATTGGCGGGTTGCTAGACTCTAACCTTTGCTTGTATAACTACTTGATGTTATCACGTGCGCAAGTGGGAGCTGTTGGAATATGCTTCACGCGTATAACATATAGTTATATGGCTAGTTGTTTGTGAGCCTAAAGGGTCACACACTTAAACACTAAACACCATTATATAATTAGTGTAATTAGTGTAATTACATTAATTATTAATATATATATAAGCTATAAGCTTGTCTATCATAAGTTTAATATTAAAAGTTAATATTGAAACTTTCTTGTGGGCAAACTAGAAGAAACAAAAGATAGGGACTTGTGGGCAAATAAGACTAATGATTTATGGAAATCATTAAAGGATTGTAATGGCACCATTAAGAGATATAATGGTCCATAAACTCCCTCTTGACCACACTCTTGGCCGTCCCTCTCTCTCTCTCTTTGTGGGTGTTTTGTTTTCTTTTTTGCTCTCAAGGCTCAAGGACTAGCATCCATTATTTGGTGTTCTTGCAAGTGTTGTGTGGATTTCTTTTAGAGGTATTCTTGTTGAATACTTGGTTTCAATCCATCACCAACTCCATCCGATTTCATAATAATCAAAGGCAACTAGGGTATGAATTCTTATACCATTCTCTTTGATTTTCTTTTAGTTTAATTGTATGATTGATATCAAGATCTGTTCATGGTGATTAAATCTTTCCGCTGCGTTTTGTTACTTGTAATAACCGAAAATCACCATTATATGAGACGTCAGGCTCATATCCAGTTACCAGCTGGTACGCAAGAAGTTATTGGGTGCCCATGGGCCTCAGACGGACCAATGCATCCGTGTGCAATATCGCATAACCATATATAAAAATGGGGGTTTTGGTGCGCATAACCAAAGTTCTTGCAATTATTTGTATTCGTTTGATAAACGCTTCCGTAAGATTAATTTGAGAATGAACGTACACAAAAGGGTGTTCAATATCAAGGCCCAATGTTATGCAATAATCATCGAACATTTTCGATGTAAACTCACCGACATAATCAAGTCTAATTAACTTTATTGGATAATTCGGATGATTAGCCCTCAACTTAATGATATGGGCTAGGAGTTTAGGAAATGTTTCATTCCTTGTGGACAACAAAGCTACGTGTGACCATCATTGTTGATTCATCAACTAATATCATGAAAATTTTAAATGGTCCGCATGTCGGTTGGATAAGCCCACAAATATCCCCATGAATTCTCTCAAGAAAACAGGATATCACTTTTGTAGATTATACATAAAGTGGTTTGAGATGTGTCTTTACAATCGAGCATGTTTGGCATAGGCTTTTCGAATTAATCATGAAATTAATTCCTTCAAGAGGGTGCCAATGAGATGCATTCATAGTTCGAAGCATCATATTTTGACCCGGGTGTCCCAGCCGGTCATGCCATAACATATAAGTTCCGCCATCAACAGGGGCTCGACGAAAGATTAGATTGCTTTCAATGGTTTAGATCGTAGTAAAGTACAAACCATTTGACAAACATCTCAACTTCTCCGATATACGCTTTTGGTCATATTTATCGGAGGTAACGCAAAGGTATTCAATACCCTTTTTTCTCGAGCAGTTTCGAGATGAAAACATGTTTTCTCGAATATCCTTAAAACTCAACAAGTTACGACTGGAACTTGGATAATATAAGGCTTCATTTATGGTTAAAATAATACCATTTGACAACATATATTGGGCTATACCAAAGCCAATGGTCGACAGGCCCGAGATGCTTGTCAATGAAGTTACTTTGAGGCTTAAAGTTGATCAAATAATCTATATGTTTTATGAAAATGTGAGTTATACCACAATCAACCAGACAATCAACTCACCCAATATTGATGCCTCAAATTAATAATAATTTAAAGTTGGTCACACGTATTGTTTAATTTCATAAGGAAGAAAAACAACTTTAAATTATCTCGAGAAACATAATCAATGTAAACAAACCATAGTCCAAAAGATAACCATTATTCAAATGGGAAAGCATAATCCAAATGAAACATAACTCATGAGTTGAACAATAGCTCCATTATTGGATTTAGTTATCATATAAAATGATAAGTTTATATGTCTATGGTTTGAATGAGCATAAATTGTGTGTCGAATCAGCAGGTTCGAAAAACACAAGTGCGAATGGGTTCTTATTTATCGAGCGACAGGTCGATTGATAGATACGATTCATTATATGTATAGAACCACATTCAGGAAAAAAAATTATTTAGTCAACCCTTTTCGGTAGCTCTATTCAAATACAACCAGGAAAGACGGTAAGGGTAGATAACGCTTGTGCGTATCGGAACCACCCTTATTAGGAGTCAGAAAAACCGCCAATCTTTCCTAGACATTGTAATAAGAATAGGTGAGCCTATTTAGGGAAGATTCATAATTTTTCATTTTTAGTAGTGTTAATTTTAATACAATGCTCATGAGTCCACATTTTTCGTTTTATGTTCGCATGGACTAATAATGTAATTCACACATTGAATTGCTAACAATAAATCCAATGACTAATTTTAGATTGCACACCATGCAACTTGTAAACGATAAGGATAATTATTTCACAATGAATTATCAATTTGTATGTTCATGATTTAAAAATAGTTCAACTTTCAAATACAAAAGAAAGTGTAATGAAATCATTATATGCCAATGCATCCATAATTGATGTTTAATTGGTTCACAAATATATTTTTTTTTCAAAAAAATATAACTACTAATTAATAAACATACTATTTTTTCACTAATCCACTATTAGAAACATTTATATGATCATTATGAAAAAAATTTATAATACATATAAGTTCATTGTGAAATTAATTTATATTATAACCAAATAATATACTTCATAACTTCTTCATGCATTGTAAACAACCATTAATATTAAACAAATAGGCAATCTTATGAAAAAGAAACATATGATCTTTAATTATTCTTAAAACAATACAATGTTTAATAGATTGTCTTTATTAAGTTATGAAGGTTATGTGTTAATTGACTAAAACGTAAAAAGAAAAATTAAACCGCCTTAAATGATTTTAATTCTCAATTAAAAGTATAGGGGTTACGTTTTAGATCAATCGAATATGTCCATGAGTAACATGTCCTACATTTGAAGAAGTACTAGCAATATATAATTCTTTTTCATTTTAAATAAAACATTCAGGAAACATGAAAAGCAATATACATTATTATATCAATTGAGAAAATCACTTACTTTCGTTATTAATCTTCATTTTGTTTAAACGAAATCGTGATCAAGTGATTCAAAAGCTTCTTTTCACTTTATACAAAAAATTCTTATTTACTCAAGAAATTACATAAATATGTTAATATTCTGAGTTGTTGTACGTTGTCATAGCAATATATTTTCTTTTCAATCTCAGTTATCCAACAAAATAAAATCAAGAAATATATTGTTTAATACTCTTTTTTTTTTTATGATATCTTAATCAGACAAAAACAACCATATTATTACATGTTTCATATCTCTTTAGTTGTTTCAAACCATATAAACTAAATGTAAATAAATGGTTTAAGAAAAAAACTTACTTCGGAATGCGTGGAAAGAATGATCTTCAAGTATTCGGTTTTGTTACTTCTCAAGCGACGAACGTGAAACGACTTTAAGTAAAGTGCTGATAACGTGTTGTAAGACAAATTAGCTCAACCATATTACATCATCACACACATTCTCATTAGACATAGAATATGATACATAAGGTTCATAAGATACAAGAGATACTAGAGATGTGTAAGATACATGTAGATGACTCTCTTATTTATAGGATAGAAGATGACAACATAATGGTTGTAGACATAAAGTCTACTTATGAGGTGTAAATGTAATTAACCATTCTTAATTCATATGAGTTACAACAAAGTAATTTTATATGGACAAGATTTTCAAATCCAACAGAACTGGCGGGTTCTGTTGTTGGCACTTGTTTTAATTAGATAAAATATATGGGGAAATGAAGTATAACTACCAAAATGGTTGGTTAGTGTACGTATTTAAAATATATATATGAGGTAATGATCCGTGCACTAACCAACCATATTGTTGCATACAAAATTCATGCATTTCCTGGAAATATATACTACAATAAAGTTTCTATAGTTTTATGTACTACATATTGACCTTTTCTTTAAAGAAGATAAGAGATAAAAAGGGATCTTAACCTAAAATTCTAATCAAGCTTTTTGGACACCTTATCTTTTTCTTTTCTTTATTTTTTAGTTTTGATTTTGTAAATTGATACTTGATGGCTGCGTTTTGTATATATGCTTGTTCTTTTTACCCATGCAAACCCCAATATATATGTTAATGAATCTGCTTTATAACTTGTTTTTTATGCTCCAATTAACTTCTTTTCTTTTTGGTTCCATGACTCAACAACAGTGCCCACCCCAACAGTAATCATAAATTTGAATGTAGATCAGGTGACAAATGGATCGGTAAAAAGGGTTGAGTCAGAGGTCAAAACATGTTCATATTAAAGTGGGTCATCTCGGGTTTGGCTGCTTGAGTAGCAAAGCGTAAGTTTTTGTTCATTTCATTTTTAAATGTTTTTATAAATAAAAGATGCATTAAATACAGTATATAGTTACAAAAAGTCAAAAATTACGTTCGTACAATTAAATTTTAAAATGTTTGAAATTTAGAGGTACAGTTTGGGTACCTTTTAATTCTAGAATGTACCATTCGTGGTATCGAGTGTATCCACGAATATTTACTATTGGAGTAACTTTTAATTAAGAAAAAGGAGTAATCAAGAGTGGAATTCGAAGTCATGAGAGGAAAAAACCGGATAAAACAACATAGCAAGTCTTTTTCATCAATAATTTAGATTAATATATAACTAAAAGTACCATTGAAGTTAAGTCATCGTGCGATAATTTTGTTGGAGCAAAACACAGATCAACTTATTACTGATGCTGCAGTTAGTACTGACAATAATTAGTACTGATGGGGCAGAACATGTTACTACTGATGAAGTTGATACTGGTGTATACTATAACTAAGTTACTACTGATCATGCAAAGATTGAAGATACTACTGATCTTAGTAGTTACTACTGACGATGGTTTCTGGACTTACTACTGATCACCAGACTTACTACTGATGTTACATATTTACTACTGGTGATGAGTTTTTACTATTGATACGCGTTTTTGAAGAATATCAAGTCCGAGATCTTCGTAGAGATAGTTATAGAATGTAAATCAATGTATATTTTTATTATTCAATGTAAATCAAAGTCCTAGAATAACTAGGGTAAATAGTTTAGCTTCAAGGACTATTATAAATAGTTCCTTACGAATTGTAAACGTACGTGTGTATTGTTAACTCAATAATATACATTGAAGCTTTTTGTGAAACTGTGTTCTTAATACTTTCGCATATTATTTACAGTTCATTGTTCTTAATTACATTGATATAGTGTTGATCCGCTGCAACTTCTATATTCAATTAGATCTAAAGTGTTTATTAACTTCTCTATAGTTAATCGATCCTGACAAGTGGTATCAGAGCAAAGTGTGTGAATTGTACTTATATGAAAAAGAATATCCACATTCTGAGAAGACTATGTATCAGATATTCATAAACACTTTGATGAAACCTTATGATGTTGTTATGTTCCAAAACAAACTGAATTACTTTACAAAGAGGAACATCAGATATATTATTGAACAAAGGCTTCAACAGAATCAACGAACTCTTGAGAAAAGAAGAAGAGAACAAGAAGAGCAAAAGAAACTTGATTGATTAAAAGATAATCAATAAGTTTAGGGGGAGATTGTTGGAGCAAAACACAGATCAACTTATTACTGATGCTGCAGTTAGTACTGACAATAATTAGTACTGATGGGGCAGAACATGTTACTACTGATGAAGTTGATACTGGTGTATACTATAACTAAGTTACTACTGATCATGCAAAGATTGAAGATACTACTGATCTTAGTAGTTACTACTGACGATGGTTTCTGGACTTACTACTGATCACCAGACTTACTACTGATGTTACATATTTACTACTGGTGATGAGTTTTTACTATTGATACGCATTTTTGAAGAATATCAAGTCCGAGATCTTCGTAGAGATAGTTATAGAATGTAAATCAATGTATATTTTTATTATTCAATGTAAATCAAAGTCCTAGAATAACTAGGGTAAATAGTTTAGCTTCAAGGACTATTATAAATAGTTCCTTACGAATTGTAAACGTACGTGTGTATTGTTAACTCAATAATATACATTGAAGCTTTTTGTGAAACTGTGTTCTTAATACTTTCGCATATTATTTACAGTTCATTGTTCTTAATTACATTGATATAGTGTTGATCCGCTGCAACTTCTATATTCAATTAGATCTAAAGTGTTTATTAACTTCTCTATAGTTAATCGATCCTGACAAGTGGTATCAGAGCTTATTGGTTCTAGATCTACTATTTGTTAAGAACAACAAAAAGTTTTAATCTTTAAAACACACACATTGTTAATCATGTCGGATAACAACGAAAGCACTCAGGCCAATAAAATCCCTATACTCACTCCCAATAACTTTGGGATGTGGAAGAATCGTATTAAGCAATACATGCTTATTACTGATTATTCCATGTGGGAAGTTGTCCTTGAAGGAAACAAAACTGGTCCTGGTCAAGCAAGCAGCTCTGCAACTGAGGCAGACAAACTTAAGTGTGAGAAGGAAAAGAAGGACAAGGGAATCGAACTCAAAGCTCTAAGCACTCTCCTACTGGCCATTCCTAACGATTATCAACATCTCTTTGTTGAGTATGATGATGCTAAGGTACTATGGGAAGCACTGGAGAAGAGATTCGTTGGGACCAAGAGCACCAAGAGGAACATGAAGTCTGTTCTCAAACAAGACTTTGAAAATTTCAAAGGAAAACCCAATGAAACACTCACTCAAGTGTTTGACAGATTCAACAAGCTAATTGGTGAACTTAACCAGGTTGGGGTTAAGATGGATCAAGAAGATGTCAACATGAAGTTCCTACGATCTCTTAGTGAAGAATGGGCCATGTATACAGTGGTGTATAGACAAAGAGATGCACTAGAAGAAAAAGAGTTGGATGAACTCTACAATGATCTCAGAGTATTTGAAACTGATGTAAATCAAAAGAACCCTTCTATTTCTTCTAATAATGCTGCATTTGTCTCTAGTACAGGTCAAGATCAGGAAACCTCTATAGGAAAGGCTGCAGATTCTGAAGATGCTGCAAGAGAATCCTTCTTCACTAGTCATGTGCATACTGCATTGATTAGTGATGACTTGGAACAATTGAACCCAGATGATCTTGAGGAGATGGATCTTAAATGGCAGATGGCTATGCTGAGCCTAAGGACAAAAAGATTCTTATAGAGAACTGGTAGGACAAGCCTCAACTTCAACAAAGGTGACAAAGCTGGATTTGACAAGACTAAAGTCAAATGTTACAACTGTAACAACCTTGGTCACTTTGCAAAAGAATGTCCTCAGCCAGAAAAAAGATCAAAATCAACTGCCCTTGTATCACAACAAGGACAAGGCTATGACTGGAGCTTCCAAGCAGAAGAGCATGCTCAAAATCAAGCTCTCATGGCCTTTACTGACAACAAAACTGAGGTAAAACCTAAACCTTGTACTTCTGAATGTGCTAAAATTATTAAAAACTTAGAAAAAGAAAACACTAAATTGAATGAAGATTTAGCAAAAGCAGTCAGAAGAAATCATGAATTTGATGGTGTGATTACTGATCAAGAACATCAAATAAAGGTGTACCAGATGATTGATCAAAGGATAAAGGAAGAACTGCTTCAGGCTGTGGATGAGAAAGAATTTTATGAAATAAAAAATAAAGAACTAACAAGTAAATTAGAAGAATGTCAGCTTGAAATTGAACAAAATAAATTAACAATTAAAAAGTTTGAAAGAAGCACTAAAATTCTTGATGAATTAACTAATAATCAAACTACAGAAAAAGTTGTTCATGGGATGGGATATCATGCTGTACCACCTCCATATAAAATCATTCCACCACTTAGAAACAGTTCAGAAAGAATCATTAATGAATTAAAAACTGAAAATCAAACTAAATCACATAATGAAACATCTGAATCAAATGATTATTCTGATGATGATCAATCAATTGAATTTACAATCCTCAAACTGAATCACCAAAATCAATTGATACCAGCTTTCACACAGCACAAAGTTCAAATGAATCTCCCAAATATGATGCAGAAAATATACCTAAAATTCTAAAAAGGGGAAATCAAAGAAACAGAAATCAACTTTTAGAACAAAGAAAAATCATAAAGGCTCAAGATAATAAATTAAAATGTGTTATTTGCAACAAAGTGAACCATTTAGTAAAAGATTGTCACTTCAATCCAATAAACTGCAAAGAGTTAAAGGAATTTAAAATTTTTAAAGAAAATGCAAAAACTCAAAAGTTAAAAGATACTACTGGTCCTTCAGTAGTAAATAAAATTAAAACTCCAATTGCTGAAACTCCAAGATTTGGAAGAAGTGCACCAAGATTTGTGCAAAACAGAAGAGTTGGAAGCCCAAAGAACAGCAATTACTTCAAGAACAATGGAAAATCCAATCAAAATAAACAATATTTTAAATTTTCCAACACCAGTAAAAACTTTAACAACTTTACTACTGGTGTTAACCCTAATTATAATACTGTATGGTACCAGTACAAGAATACTACTGGTAAAAACCCTAATTTCAAAAATACTACTGCTCCCAAAACAACCTTCAAAAATACTACTGGTGTTAACCCTAAAAACACTACTGGTCATTCTAAACATGGTAAGTACCCAAATACTACTGGTCCATCAGTAGTAAAGCATTCAAAAGCAAAAATTCATGGGTACAAACCAAGATCAGTAGGAAATTCTCACACCAGTAATACTTTCAAAAGGGCAGTAGTAAAACAAAACACCAGTAATAAACAAGTATGGGTACCAAAAGTGTTTAAAGTTAAATCTCCCAAAGCTTATTTCTCAAAGGATGAACCCAAGACATATAAAGCTTGGGTTCCCAAACTTAACTAATCCTTTACTCTTGTGCAGAGCATTCAGATCCCAGAAGAAGGAAGAACATGGCATATTGATAGTGGATGCTCAAGGCACATGACTGGAAATCTGCAAATTCTTAAAGATTTCAAGTCATTTGATGGAGGATATGTGGCTTTTGGTGAGAATCCCCAAGGAGGTAAGATTACAGGTAAAGGTACTGTTACTAATGGCAAAATTACCTTTGATGATGTATTTTATGTAGCTGAACTAAAATACAACCTTGTCAGTGTGTCTCAAGTTTGTGATAAAAGGAACAAAATTCTTTTCACAGACATTGAGTGCATCATTCTTTCTCCTGACTTTATTTTAGATGAAAAATATGTTGTTTTAAGAACTCCAAGGAGAAACAATGTGTATTTCCTAGATATAGGGGGAGAACTCATTTCTACAAATGAGGTCAACTGTTTTATATCTAAGGCAAACACCACTGAATCAGAACTATGGCATAGAAGGATGTGTCACACTAATTTTAAAAACATGAACAATTTAGTAAAAAGAAATCTGGTCATTGGACTACCTCAAAAACAATTCATGTGTGATCATCACTGTGTTGCATGCCTAAAAGGTAAACAACACAAGACTTCTCATAAGTCCAAAACTGTGAACTCTATTTCTGTTCCTTTGCAGCTCTTACATATGGACCTTTTTGGACCTACAAATGTAATGAGTATTGGAAAAAACAATATTGCCTTGTTATTACTGATGACTTTTCCAGATATACATGGGTTTTCTTTCTCAGGACAAAGGATGAAACAAGTGAACTCATAAAGAACTTAATTGTCAAACTGGAGAACACATCTGATCAAAAAGTTAAAGCCATAAGATGTGATAATGGCACAGAATTTAAAAACGCTAACTTAATTAACTTTTGTGATCTTAAAGGTATTGACAGGCAATACAGCTCACCTAGAACTCCACAACAAAATGGTGTAGCTGAAAGAAGAAATAGAACCATCATTGAAGCAGCAAGATCAATGCTTGCAGACTCAAAATTACCAATTACTTTTTGGGCAGAAGCTGTTAATACTGCTTGTTATGTTCAAAACAGAGTATTAATAGTGAAGCCACATTTTAAAACACCATATGAACTTTTTAATAAAAGAAAACCTTCCATAAGCTTTCTAAAATCATTTGGTTGTCCTTGTACTATTTTGATTACAAGAGAACAAATTGGTAAGTTTGACTGCAAAGCTGATGATGGAATCTTTGTGGGATATTCTACTCAAAGCAAATCATATAGAGTATTCAACAAAAGACTAAGGATAATTGAAGAAAGCATCAATGTATCCTTTAATGAAAATGTACCTAATGAACAAGGAAATGGTCCAGATTGGCTATTTGACATAGACAATCTAACCAAATCCTTTAATTCTAACATGAATTTCAATGCAGGTAATTCAAATTGTCACAATCAAAAGGAAGGAACATCATCAGTTAATACTGGTCAAGAGGAAATGAGATACATTGTAGTTAATACTGCTCCAAAAGTTAATACTGATGTCAGTAATAACTCAAGTTCTGGAACCAGTAGTAACTCTGAGAATGAGGACAGTAGTAATTCAAATACTACTGATACCAGTAATAGTACTCAAAACACTACTGGTCCCAACATTAACCTAGATTCTCAAGATACTACTGATACCAGTAACAACAATAATACTACTGATCTCAATGAAGACAATAGCAGTAGTAACTCTGACCAAGATGATGATGAACCAAACTTCAATGACAATGAAGGATCACCAGAAGAACAATTGCCTGAGACAAATGAGTCCAATCTTGAAAATCAACTAGTAGTTGATAAAACTACAACCACAAGGACTCAGAAAAACCATCCATTAGACCTTGTTCTAAGTGATGTTAACTCACCACTTCAAACAAGAAGCAAATTAAATAAAAGCCTAACTGCAAACATGTGTAATATAAGTCTTATTGCTAATGAGTGTATGTTTGAATGTTTTTTGTCTCAGGATGAACCAAAGAAGATCCAACAAGCAATGAAGGACTCAAACTGGATTGAGGCAATGCAAGAAGAACTCCTTCAATTCAAGTTACAAGCTGTTTGGACACTTGTACCTCTACCCAAAGGAAAAAGAGCCATTGGAACAAGATGGATCTTCAGAAACAAGAAAGATGAAAGAGGTATAGTGATCAAAAACAAAGCCAGACTTGTAGCACAAGGATACACTCAAGAAGAAGGAATAGACTATGATGAAGTATATGTTCCTGTTGCTAGAATTGAAGCTATAAGAATATTTCTAGCATATGCTTCATTCAAAAAGTTCAAAGTCTATCAAATGGATGTGAAGAGTGCATTCCTATATGGGAAGATTGAAGAAGAGGTCTATGTTTGCCAACCTCCAGGTTTTGAAGATCCAAAACATGGTGATTATGTATTCAAATTGGATAAAGCTCTGTATGGCCTACATCAGGCACCAAGAGCATGGTATGACACATTATCATCATACCTATTGAAGAACAACTTTAAACGAGGAGCCATTGATAAAACTTTGTTCACAAAGAAAGTCAAAAATGATATACTACTGGTACAAATCTATGTAGATGATATCATCTTTGGCTCAACCAATGATTTATTATGCAAAGAATTTGAAGAACTGATGCAGATTAAATTCAAGATGAGCTCTATGGGTCCAATGAACTTCTTCCTTGGACTCCAAGTCAATCAAAGAACTGATGGTATTTTGATAAATCAATCAAAATATGTCAAAGACATCTTGGAAAAGTTTGATCTGAAAGACAGTAAAAGTGCAAGTACACCAATGGAAACACACAAACACCTACATCCTGATATTGAGGGGGAGGATGTAGATGAACACTTATATAGATCAATGATAGGTTCTTTGATGTACTTAACTGCATCAAGACCCGACATTATGTATAGTGTTTGTGTGTGTGCAAGATATCAAGCAAGACCCAAAGAACTACACTTGCAGGCTGTTAAAAGAATATTCAGATACTTGAAAGGCAAACCATCACTAGGTCTATGGTATCCACATGATTCACCATTTGAACTCATAGCCTACACAGATAGTGACTATGGAGGTGAATGTCAAGACAGAAAGTCCACTACTGGTGGATGTCAATTCTTTGGATCAAGACTGGTGTCATGGCAATGTAAGAAGCAAACAAATGTATCAACATCAACTGCTGAAGCAGAATATGTAGCTGCATCTGCTTGCTGTGCTCAAGTACTATGGATTCAAAACCAGCTTCTAGACTTTGGTATCTCTATCCTTAAAACTCCTATTTTTATTGATAATCAAAGTGCAATTAGTATTGTGAACAATCCAGTAAAACACTCTAAAACCAAACACATTGAAATAAGATTTCACTTTATAAGAGATTCTAATGAAAAGAAATTAATCAAAGTAGTTAAAATCCATACTGATGATCAATTAGCATATCTTTTTACAAAAGCATTTGATGTAGGAAGATTCAACTTCTTGGTTAGCAGTATTGGAATGATTTTGATAAATTAAAATCTCACTTAAAATTATGTGTAAAGTTTTTGTTGTAAAATATTATTTATTTACTTAAGTGCTTTACTACTGGCATTTCTGTATTACTGGTGTGTAGGCATGTGCACAAAATACTACTGGTAGTTAAATACTACTGGTGTGTATTAGGTATACATGAATACTACTGGTGTTCAGTACTACTGGTATTCACATATACTACTGGTCTTGTGTGTTAGTGGTTACTACTGATGTCCATAGTTACTACTGATGTCAAAATCCTTAGTCACTACTGATGTTAGTAGATACTACTGACGTTTTACTACTGATATCTTATTTACTACTGGTCTTTCAGAAACACAATTACCAAACTAACCCCCATGGAAATAACCGTTATGTTATGATTCGAAGGACATTTTAGTAGTTTTGCAGGTTAAATCGAAAGATATATAAAAGGCGGCAGTCAATTAGTTTAGCATTATCTTCACTTCGATTTGCTAAATCCTCTCGATAAACCCTAGCTTACGATCAAAAACCCTTCGTCAATAACAAAATTCACTCCCGTTCTTCACAAAATTCAACAAAAATGGCAACTCTAAAATCTTTGAATGTTCAAACCAATCTCAAATATTCCGAATTTCACAATATGTGTGCCTTCCTAAAGAATCCCGACGGCACAAAAGATTTTCGTCCAATCGTAAAGTTCTTGAAAAATTCTTATATACAGTTTGCTCTAACTGTCAAACCAAAATCATATCAACAGCACTTGGTGGATTTCTGGACCAATGCTGAGCAAACGGAAGGAACAACCGCATCAATGATCAAATCACAAGTAGATGGCAAGCATATCACAGTAACAGAACAATCAATCAGACACCATCTACAACTTCACGATGACTCAGGTATGTCTACTCTTCCTAAGGAATACATTGCTGAAATTTTACAAAAAATGGGTTATGAGGGAAGACTCAATATAGTAACATTTCAAAAGGGTCTTCTCTCCCCACAATGGAAATTCTTAGTACATACTATTCAGCATTGTATTTCTCCAAAAAGAAGTACTTGGAATGAGTTTAATAAGGCAATAGCCTCTGCTGTTGTCTGTTTATCCACAGACCAAGTATTTAATTTTTCTCAAATGATTTTTGAAGGTATGTTGGGAAATCTTAGTTCTTCTAAATTTTTAATGTATCCCAGATTTCTACAACATATCATAAATTGTGAACTACAAAACTTGTCAACTCCTAAAAACATTTTTATACTACCTGAGTTGAACAAGAAAGTTTTCTCAAATATGAGAAAACAATTTAAATTTTCGGGCAAGGAAACCCCTTTGTTTCCTAACATGATCAATGATCAAACTCAAATTGGAGAGGGTTCAACCATTGCTACAACCCAAGTTGAACCTCAACCCACTCCATCACCCCCAAATACAGCCCAAACACCACCCCAACTAGTCACTCAATCACCAGCCCAAACAGAAGTCCTGAATATGTCCCAGGAACTTGATATGAATCTGCAGAGTGCTACTCTTCACTCTGTGGAAGACCTACCAGATAAAACCAAAAATATTTCCACACTTTACAAAAGAAAGAAATCTTTAAAGGACACCAGGGGACACATTGAGTCAAACCCAAGGCTCCAAGAGTTGTCCTCCAAGGAGGAGAGAGGACATGAGGCGAGGGCTTTCACTACTGATGCCCCAAAGGTGGGTGCACAGGACAGTGAAAACATCTTTAGGACCCAGACCTCGGCAACTTTGAGTGATGACTCATTTGAGGAGTTACTCAAAGGACCCCGGTGCCAAGAAACCACAAGGGGGGGCATCTCTGCTTCTTCTAGGAAGAAGAGGATGTCCAAAAGACCCATTTCATCACCAAGAAGTGATGAGGGCAGATCTATTGATTTGACGGATAGGATGGAAAACCTTCAAACCAATGTACCTGTTAGTGAGCCCGATGATCTTGCTAGATGGAGTGAGGGCAGTATTAAAATCCAACAATTGACGGAAAAAGTGGATTCTCTTGAATCCACAGTGCAAAATTGTCTTGAATATCTCACAAACCAAGGAAAAACGATGGCTGCAATGAAAAGGCATGTCAATACCATCAACAAAAGAATGAGATTATATGAGCACATGCTTCATCAACAAACCAAAATCATCAGAAAATTGAAGAAAAAGATTGATGATAGTGAGGCTCCACCAGTTGAGCTCACTAAGGGGGAGAAGGACAACATACAAACTATGATTGATGAATCAATTGCAGCAGCAGCATCTTCTCTCCTAAATTTAAAAGAAACAGAAGTTGATGAAGGCCCACAAATGATGGTTACTGAAGATGAGCCTGTTACTACTGCTACAATGGAAGAACAAGTTGAAAAGGAAATACCAGTAGTAACTCCTACTACTGATATAATAGCAGTAGTAAGTCAAGAAGAGGATTTAAAAGCAGCAAATACTACTGATGCCCTATCAGTAGTAACTCCTGAAGTCACACCAGTAGTAACTACTCTGGTTACTACTGAAGAGGAAGAACTGCAATTCCCAGAGCTACTTGAAAGAGAAAGACATGTCATCATCTCCAAACCACCAACACCTGATCAACCACTTATCATACCTGACATTGATGATAATGTGAATTGGTTTGAAGTAGATGAATGTACACTTCCTCCACACCCTAAAATCTTACCAGAAGGTCAACTACATCTATTTTATCCAAAACTTCTGATGATGGGTATCCCTGATATGAAATACATTCCACCTCCACCATCTGCTCACATTGGAAAAGGAAAAGAAGTATATGATGATGATTATCCAAATAGAGAATTAGGACATCACATGGTAAACAAGATAAATCATGTCAGAGCAGAAAAGCAATCCAGATGGAGAATGAAACATAGAAAATTTTTGGAGAAAGTGGAAATGTATCAAGCAATAGAGGAAAAGAAAGGGAAAGTTCAAAGTAAAATTTCTGCTCAAATACCTGTTCAAACAGATGATATTCAGATAAAAGCTCAACAGACAGAATTCAAAAGGCTCAGAAAGATTGAAGAAGAACATATTCAATGCCTTGAATATTTGGTATCTGAATGCAAGAAGACTAAGAGTGAATTAACAGATGATGTGTTTGAACAGAAGGAAAATATGATTGAATATTTGAAAACAAAAGGGCATAGTGCAAAGTCATTTGGAAGAATGAAGATGATGACTATAATTGAAAAATACTGCACTGCTAAGAAGAAAGACTTGGCTGAACAAGAAGCTGAAGAAACCAAGAAAGCCAAAACTTTAATCCCAATCAGTCCAAACTTAATCAAAGCTGGTAGTGTTTCAACTGTTGGTGATACTTCAACTCCCCAATCAAAGAAAAGAAAATTTGTTGATCAAGAACAAAGCTCTAAGAAGAAATCAAAACAAATTATACCTGTTCTTGAAATGCCTATTGCTCCATTGCAGAACAATCCAATTATTAACTGGAGAGTGATACAGAACAATGTTATAGAGGTCATAAGGGAAGACAAAGTTGTACAAAGATTCACTGGATGGTTACCATTAATCAGATCATGTTCTAGAAGTGATGTAATCAAACTTCTGATTATTGGAAAACCTAGAATGACAAAGAAATCATGGAAAGAATCTGGAGCTGGATACCTAACTAGAATGATAGATGCTGCATTTTATCCAGATAATTATCCAGAACAATTTACAGATCCAGGTAATGTATATGCTTGAAATTTACAAATGTTTGAAATTTAGAGGTACAGTTTGTTTTGATTTCTTCTTAGTTACAAAAAGTCAAAAATTACGTTCGTACAATTAAATTTTAAAATGTTTGAAATTTAGAGGTACAGTTTGGGTACCTTTTAATTCTAGAATGTACCATTCGTGGTATCGAGTGTATCCACGAATATTTACTATTGGAGTAACTTTTAATTAAGAAAAAGGAGTAATCAAGAGTGGAATTCGAAGTCATGAGAGGAAAAAACCGGATAAAACAACATAGCAAGTCTTTTTCATCAATAATTTAGATTAATATATAACTAAAAGTACCATTGAAGTTAAGTCATCGTGCGATAATTTTGTTGGAGCAAAACACAGATCAACTTATTACTGATGCTGCAGTTAGTACTGACAATAATTAGTACTGATGGGGCAGAACATGTTACTACTGATGAAGTTGATACTGGTGTATACTATAACTAAGTTACTACTGATCATGCAAAGATTGAAGATACTACTGATCTTAGTAGTTACTACTGACGATGGTTTCTGGACTTACTACTGATCACCAGACTTACTACTGATGTTACATATTTACTACTGGTGATGAGTTTTTACTATTGATACGCGTTTTTGAAGAATATCAAGTCCGAGATCTTCGTAGAGATAGTTATAGAATGTAAATCAATGTATATTTTTATTATTCAATGTAAATCAAAGTCCTAGAATAACTAGGGTAAATAGTTTAGCTTCAAGGACTATTATAAATAGTTCCTTACGAATTGTAAACGTACGTGTGTATTGTTAACTCAATAATATACATTGAAGCTTTTTGTGAAACTGTGTTCTTAATACTTTCGCATATTATTTACAGTTCATTGTTCTTAATTACATTGATATAGTGTTGATCCGCTGCAACTTCTATATTCAATTAGATCTAAAGTGTTTATTAACTTCTCTATAGTTAATCGATCCTGACAAATTTCCTTTTTATAATCGTTATCGGGCGTGTTTGTAGGTCTCATGATATACTCGCAAGAAGTTTCAAAATCAAATCTCACTAGATACAGATTTTGGAGCAGGACGAGTAATGAGTTTGGAAACTTCATGAAGATACTATGGTTAGAGCTAGGGGTGAAAACGAGCCGAGCCGTTCGTGAGCTACTCGGGATCGGTTCGTTAAAAGCTCGAAACGAGCCGAGCTTAAACGAGTATGAGCCGAGTTCGAGCTTAACTAAAAGCTCATTTATTAAACGAGCCCGAGCCCGAGCTTGATCCACTAAGACTGATTAGGCTCGCGAGCCTAAACGAGCACGCATATATATTAATTATTACAAAAATACAATTATATATTATATATTTTTATACATATGTGTGTATGTATGCTATACATATATATGTATATAACATAATATAAAAATGAAGTGCTTACATAATATATTAAATATTATAACTAAATAAAAAAGTTTATATATTTTGTGTATATGGGAGCTTAAATGAGCCTAATCGAGCCGAGCCCGAACCTGCGAAAACCTAAACGAGCCGAGCCCGAGCTTTACATATAAGGCTCGAAACTAGCCGAGCTCGAGCTCGAGCTCCTTAAAACTTAAACGAGCCGAGCTCGAACCTATTCGAGCTCGGGCTCGGCTCATTTACACCCCTAGTTAGAGCGTGTAGATTTGAGTCAAAAATTAACTTCCCATGTACTCTAAACAGGAAAAATGTTATCCGTTTAGACTCTTATGTGTATGGTATACGTATTTTATACACTATTGAGATCGACCAGGGGGTGTCTTTGAGGAGGTGCAGTCGCACATGGCCCATATTTTATAGGGGCCCAATTTTTATATATATCTTATATATAATCTTAAAATTCTAGCTAACTTAATAATTTAATAGAAAAAAAATTAGAATATCCAATTTTTTATATAAAGTTTATACTTAGAGGGCCTATTTTCGTCTATTTACACTGGGCCATTGGAATCTCGGAGACGCCTGTGTAAGATACACATTCATGTAATGCGCTCCCTAGAGTTCAAAACTATCATGCATTCGCATATTCATAAAATAGATTCTTAGTGATCTTAATAAATAATAGTTATTTAGAATATAGTTTACAATGTAGCAAGGATTATATATGGTTCTAAAAGACTCGCTTTAACTATCGCTAGTCCGCTATGGCACGCTAAGGCGCGAGGTTTGACCATGCCGCCACGCTATGGTCCAAGGCTCGAGACGTAAGGCTTGCGTATGCTGAGGTCTAACTTGACTTCCATTAACCCATTATAAGTTATGTTTTTAAGCGTATTAAAACAACTGCGCTATGTATATAATTAATTAGTTATAACAATGGTTGGATATGCCGAATATAATAATGGTTTATGTCTAATTCATATTTATGTACAAATTTGTCGCATTAGATTACGCCTTCGGAAACGCCACGACTCGCCATGGCTTCGCTAAGGCTCAAAGCTTGACTATGCCGACACGCCACGCCTCACGTTATTTAAAACACTGCCAAAGGAAACACACGTATAAAGTATTAACACGTTTTTATAGATTGTTATAAAAAAAATTAAACACATACAAAAGGAGTTTTCTTGTACATATTATCATTCATGATCGACAAAACACATAAATTTATTTACATAATAAAAAATAAGGTTTTGATAATAATTACTCCCTTCGTCCCACAAAAAAGTTCTCATTTCCCTTTGGCACAAGATTTTAGGTGATATAGTTAGTGGTGGGGTCATTGGTATTATTTTGATTAAAATATAAGGTTGGTTTGGAGAGAGAAAGATAATTAGTGGATATTATTGATGAGGTTCTTAATAATAATAGTATTTTATTGTGTGGAGCCCACCACATGTGAGAAATGAGAACTTTTTTGTGGGACAAAAGCTTTAGGAGAAATGGGAACTTTTTTGTGGGACGGAGGGAGTACAACCCTAAGAGTTATCTTTAAGTTCATAAATAGTTGTATACAATAATTTATAGGGGTGTAATTGTTAGATTTAAGGAGTTGGTTATAAATAAATATAGAAGTATAAGTTTCTAATAATATCTTATGACAGCCTTAAGATGACTGGGTGTGCATATGTTATGCATTCTATAACGGCGTCAAATGGCATTTTGCCACACCGTGTGCCCCGCCAAAGGGCATCTCGTCGTAGCAACCATGGCTCGCCAACAAGTTTTTCTTTTTGATTTTGTAAATTGTGATTGGTTTATGGTATTTTTGCGGGTCCCAAAGATGTGTCATAGGATATTAAATCAGTGATTGTAATTTTGAAGTGTGTGTTAAAATCATGTTAAAATAACAAAAAACTTTTAACATCAAAAAAGCAACTCAGAATTGCACAAGTGATCGGCGAATCTATCTACTAAGCCGCTCTAATAAGCTTCCATCCTGGAATCTTAAGAGCTGCAAGTCAGGATAGACAAGAAGGCACCGATTGGTTTGGATTTATAGAGGCTATAACAAGGGCTCCATATCTTATGCTGACGGCTGATTCCGAATATAACCATTAGACACAACCTTGTGGTTTAATATTGACCAATCTTTCTACATGAAGAAACATAAAACTGATTTTGTTACTTGAGGAAGGGATAGGGAAGTTGAGATGACCCTCCCTTGAAACTCGGGGCCCATAATAATTCAACTTTACTTGTTTACCAAGAACCAATTATTCAATCACTTTCTATATATAGTGACAAGTCTATAGCCAATTTACTTTCAAGCAAATACCAATTTCAATCCATCATCTCATTCCATTCCCATTTTATACACGAATATGAGCAGTAATCAGTTCAAATCCGTAGAAGTACAAATCGAGCTTGATAATCGTAGCAATATGATCAATAGTTCTTCATTTTCCCTTTTTAGTTGCTTCCTTGATGCCCTCTCCATTCTCTTCTCTCCATTCGACCGTTATGATGATCGAAATATCATCACATCGGAAGCCATGCGTGTTGTCGAAAAGGACACAGTCTCGTCTAATATTATAGCACAAAAGCAATTCCGACAACTTCATCAAATAAAAGGACCATGATCAGTCAACTTCTATTGAGCTTTTGGTTGGATACATCCATGATTGATTGAACTATGAAGTTTGTGTTTCCGTCAACTTGCAAAATAATATGTATACTTAGATGTAAAGTCATCAATTTTGATGCCTTGTGACTTTCTAATATGAGATGTTATTGTGAATTTGTGATCACAACAAAACTAGAAGCTTTCCGGTTATAGCAAGAAAGTTGGCGTTGCAAATAGTTATGTTTTATCAGTTCATTTAAGTTTGATCAATTAATAAAGAAATATTGTATTAGTTCGTACTAAATTTTCTTATTTTATCATCTTACACATAAAATAATTGATGGAATCCACTAATTCTCTTTCATAATCTTATCATTTGATTTTTAATCAAATTAGAAAGCAATATCATTTGTCATTAATAAATTTATATTATCAACAATCTAATCAAATGACTCATGATTTATTAGTAGTATGTTAAATATGTAATTTTCAAATTTCTAAAATTAGGAGATTAAGAAATCCGATTAGATATGTTTTAAGTTGTTATTAAACATCTATCTGAAAAAGTTGGGTAAAGGCCCGATATGATGTGAAGATTCAAGACTGAATGCTCAATTATATTAATTATTGGGCTTATTAGGTGAGCCCAGTCAACCACAATTTAAATAAAAATCAAACAAAATCCTATCAACGAAAGAAGCCCGCTGATGATCCCTTTCCTTACTTCTTTTATTTGTGATTATTTATGTGCTTACTCAGTTAATTAAGACAACTCTAAAAATCAAGATATGATACAAGGAAAGAGAATATTAACTACAATATTAAATAGACACAAATAGTAAACATTAATATTAATTCTCATATAAATATTATATTGCATTCATGTCAAAATAAGTGATACATTTTCTAACAGATTCAAAATAAATAATATACACTTTGATAATTAATTTTATTTGGTAAAAGCTACACACACTAACTATCTCTATTAATATAGTGAAATAACTCTTATACTCTTACTTTTACTTTTAAATATCATTTTATTCAAAAATCGTAAGACTCGTCCCAACTAACTATCAAATTTAATTTATTCGAGCTCTCATTATAATTTTTTGCTTCAAAAACCATGAAACCGACATCGTATTACATATTTTGATACTAAGTAGTAATTGAAATTATCTATTTAAACGTTTAGATAATTATATATTTATGTTTAAATAACTCGCAAGGTTTTTTTGGCCAAAATGCATTTTAGTACCCTGAACTTGGCTAACTAGGTCATCTATTTCCCTGAACTATTAAAGGTGCAACATGGTACCCTGAACTTGACAAAATAGTCAATTTAGTACCCTGACTCATTAATTTGATCACATTTTCTCACTTGACTTACTTTCGTCGGGGCTTTTGACGGACTACAAAATATAAGTTTATATCAATATATTTAGAAACAAATCTCGTGAGAAAACAAGACCAAATTAGTGAGTTATGGTACTAAAATGACAATTTTGTCAAGTTCAGGGTATTAGGGGTGTTCACTATTCGGATATAACCGGATTGTCCAATTGGACATTTTGGATCGGACTATTTGGATTGATTATTTGGTTTTTTGGATCGGTTTGGACTTGAACCAAATTAATAGTTTGGATTTCGGATTGGATTTGGTTTCCGTTGTGAAAACCGGATTGTCCAAATAAACCGAATAGTAATATATAGTAAATTGATTTATATACTAACATTTATTGGTTTCCATTGTAAGCAATTATGGTACTCATTTTCTTTACATTTCTTATAGTAAATTGATTTATATACTAGCACTTGTTCTATTTTATATTGTATCAGTTGGCGATGTACCAATCTTTTGGATTTTTTGATAAAGTTGATGTCAAGATTCTTGCATATATGATTGGAAATGTCACAAGCTATGAATAAGACAAATTTTTATGTACAAATTAGTTTATCATTTTGGAATTTTACGTATCGAACTTAATATTATTTATGTTATATACGTTTGTAGTATTTTGAAAATTTTAAGGATAAACCAAACGGATAAACCAAACCAACCAAATTGTTATTTGGTTCGGGTCGGTTTGGTTTTCCAATTAGTTTGGACGGTTCGGTTTGAACTTTTGAAAACCGGACTTTATTTGGTTTCACCTATTTGGTTTGGATAAAACCAAACCGTCCAAACGAACACCCCTACAGGGTATCATACTGCACCTTTAATAGTTCATGGTAGTAGAAGTCCCAGTTAGCCAAGTTCAGTGTACTAAAATGCATTTTGGCAAATTTTTTTTAGTTTGTGCGTATCATGCTTGTGTAGAGGTTATGCTAATCTTTATGAAATAATTAGTGTCACTTTATTAATTTTATGTTATATTTAGTGACACTTTATTATGAAATAATTTTGTCACAAAAAGGTAAAAAATATATTCCCATAGACTTGTTTGTGTCATTATATATTGATCTTTAGTGGCGGATTTTTTACACACATTTTTTTCTTGTGTACGTAAATTAATTGACAATTTGTTGCGGAATTTTTTACTTTTAGTGACATTTTTTTATATTTAGTGACACTTTTTCCGAGTGTCACAAAATAATTTATTTGTAGTGAAGTATTTTTATACATAGGGAAAATGTTGGAACAAGATCACAGATCAACTTATTACTGATGCTGCAGTTACTACTGATCATTGTTACTACTGGTGAATACTATGATTATTACTGATGGGGCAGAAACACTTACTACTGATGAGTTGATACTGGTGAAGACTATAACTAAAGTTACTACTGATCATGCACAGATTGAAGATACTACTGATCATTGTAGTTACTACTGATGTTGGTTTTGGACTTACTACTGGTCACCAGAGTTACTACTGACGATGCATATTTACTACTGGTGATTGCAGTTACTACTGGTACGCGTTTTGGAAGCATATCAAGTCCGAGATCTTCGCAGAGTTAGTTATAGAATGTTATTCAATGTATATCTTTTATTATTCGATGTAAATCAAGTCCTAGAATAACTAGGGTAAATAGTTAGGCTTCAAGGACTGCTATAAGTAGTTCCTTACGAATTGTAAACGTACGTGTGTATTGTTAATCAATAATATACATTGAAGCTTTTTGTGAAACTGTGTTCTTAATATTACTGCATATTGTTCTTACAGTTCATTGTTCTTAATCATATTGATATAGTGTTAATCCGCTGTAACTTCTATCATCAATTAGATCTAAAGGTGTTTTATTAATTATTCATAGTTAATCGATCCTGACAAGTGGTATCAGAGCGTATTGGTTCTAGATCTACGATTCTTAAGAACAACAAAAAGTTTTAATCTTTAAAACACACACATTGTTAATCATGTCTGATAACAATGAAAGCACTCAAGCTAATAAAATCCCTATACTCACTCCCAATAACTTTGGGATGTGGAAGAATCGTATTAAGCAATACATGCTTATTACTGATTATACTATGTGGGAAGTTATTGTTGAAGGAAACAAAACCGTTACTGGTCAAGCAACAAGTTCTGCAACTGAAGCAGACAAACTTAAGTGTGAAAAGGAGAAGAAAGACAGAGGAATCGAACTCAAAGCTCTAAGCACTCTTCTTTTGGCCATTCCTAATGACTATCAACATCTCTTTGTTGAATATGATGATGCAAAGCTGTTATGGCAGGCACTGGAAAAGAGATTTGTTGGCACTAAAAGCACCAAAAGAAACATGAAGTCTGTACTGAAGCAGGACTTTGAAAACTTCAAAGGCCAAAAGAATGAATCTCTATCTCAAACCATTAATAGATTCAACAAACTTATTGGTGAATTAAATCAAGTTGGTGTGAAACCTGACAATGATGATGTCAATAGAAAATTTCTCAGATCTCTTGGAGAAGAATGGTCTATGTACACAGTCATATATAGACAAGGTGATGCCCTGGAAGAAAAGGAGCTGGATGAATTGTACAATGAGCTTAGAGTGTTTGAATCTGAGGTAAATTCTAAAACTCCTAATTTATCTTCAAACAATGCTGCTTTTGTGTCTAGTACAGGAACAGGTCAGGAAACTGCAAAGGCTGCAGATTGTGAAGATGCTGCAAGAGAATCATTCTTCGCTAGTCATGTGCATACTGCACTAATTAGTGACGATTTGGAACAATTGAATCCTGATGATCTTGAGGAGATGGATCTAAAATGGCAGATGGCTATGCTGAGTCTAAGAACCAAAAGGTTCTTAAAGAGGACTGGTAGAACAAATCTTAACTTCAACAAAGGTGACAAGGCTGGATTTGACAAGACTAAAGTCAAATGTTACAACTGTAACAACCTTGGGCACTTTGCTAAAGAATGTCCTCAGCCAGACAAAAGATCAAACTCAACTGCTCTTGTCTCACAACAAGGACAAGGTTATGATTGGAGCTTTCAAGCAGAGGAGCATGCACAGAATCAAGCTCTCATGGCCTTCACTGACTCTCCTACTAAGGTACAATCTAAATCCTGCACTCCTGAATGCATTAAAGCTTATAAAGATTTAGAAAAACTGAATAAAGAAACACTTGCAGAGATAATTCTTAATAGAAATAGAAGAATTGAATATAATGGTTGTATAGCTGATCTTAAAAATCAAATTAAAATCTATAACCCTTATCCCTCCTCTTAAATCAAGCACAGAAAGAATTTTAGAAGTTTTAAAAATATCAAATAAAACTGAAACTTGCAATGAAACATCTGAATCAAGTGATTTTTCTGATGATGATCGAACAACAAACTCAACTGAATTTACAATTTATCAAACTGACACTACAAACTCAATTGATACAAGTTTTCACACAGCACAAAGTCAAGAAGACTCTCCTAAATATAATGCAGAAAATATACCACACATTTTAAGAAGGTGAAATGAAAGAAATAAAAATCAACTCTTAGATCAAAGAAAACCTGAAGGTGCTAAGAATAAGAAATTGAGATGTGTTATGTGCAACAAAGTAAACCATTTAGCAAAGGATTGTCACTTCAATCCAATTAACTGTAAAGAGTTTAAAGAATTTAAAAACTTTAAAGATAAAGCAAAAACACAAAAGTTAGAAGATACTACTGGTCCATCAGTAGTAAATAAAATAAAATCTCAAAAACTTGAAACACCAAAATTTGGAAGAAATACACCAAGGTTTGTGCAAAATAAAAGAGTTGGAAGCCCTAAGAACAGCAATTATTTCAAAATAACAGAGCACCTGATCAAAATAAACAATATTTTAATTTTTCAAACACCAGTAGAAACTTTAACAGGTTTACTACTGGTCATAACCCTAATTACAATGCTGTTGGATACCAGTACCAAAACAATACTGGTAAAAACCCTAAATTTAAAAATACTACTGCTGCGAAACCAAATGCTAAAAATACTACTGGTCATTTTAAAAACGGTAAGTACCCAAATACTACTGGTCCATCAGTAGTCAAGCATTCAAAAGCTAAATCTCATGGGTATAGACCAAGATCAGTAGTAAACTCAGAAACAAGTACCAAAACTAAAAGAGCAGTAGTAAAACAAAACACCAGTACTAAAAAGGCATGGGTACCAAAAATGTTTAAGGTTAACTGTTCTAAATCTGATTTCTCAAAGGATGAACCCAAGACATATAAAGCTTGGGTTCCCAAAATTAACTAACCTTTTACTTACTTGTGCAGAGCATTCAGATCCCTGAAGAAGGTAGAACATGGCACATTGATAGTGGATGCTCAAGGCACATGACTGGAAATCTGCAAATTCTTAAAGATTTCAAGTTATTTGATGGAGGGTATGTGGCCTTTGGTGAGAACCCAAAGGGAGGTAAGATTACAGGTAAAGGTACTGTTACAAATGGTAAAATTACCTTTGATGATGTATTTTATGTAGCTGAACTAAAATACAATCTTGTCAGTGTGTCTCAAGTTTGTGATAAAAAGAACAAAATTCTTTTCACAGACATTGAGTGCATCGTTCTTTCTCCATAAGATGTGAAACAAGTGAACTCATAAAGAACTTAATTGTTAAACTGGAGAATACATCTGATCAAAAAGTTAAAGCCATAAGATGTGACAATAGCACAGAATTTAAAAATACTAACCTAATTAACTTTTGTGATCTTAAAGGTATTGACAGGCAATACAGCTCACCTAGAACTCCTCAACAAAATGGTGTAGCTGAAAGAAGAAATAGAACCATCATTGAAGCAGCAAGATCAATGTTAGCAGATTCAAAATTACCAATCACTTTCTGGGCTGAAGATGTTAATACTGCATGTTATGTACAGAACAGAGTATTAATAGTTAAGCCACACTACAAAACACCATATGAACTTTTTAACAAAAGAAAACCTTCTATAAGTTTTTTAAAATCATTTGGTTGTCCTTGTACTATTCTGATTACAAGAGAACAAATTGGTAAATTTGACTGCAAAGCTAATGATGGAATCTTTGTGGGATACTCTACTCAAAGCAAATCATACAGAGTGTTCAACAAGAGATTAAGGATAATTGAAGAAAGCATCAATGTATCCTTTAATGAGAATGTTCCTAATGAACAAGGAAATGGTCCAGATTGGCTATTTAACATAGACAATCTAACCAAATCCTTTAACACTAACATGGATTTAAATGCAGGTGATTCAAATAGTCATACTCAAAAGGAAGGAACATCATCTTTCAATACTGGTAAAGAAGAGATGAGATACATAATAGTTGATACTGTTCCCACAGTTAATACTGAGGACAGTAATAACTCAAACTCTGAGAGCAAGTGATTCAGACAATGAGGACAGTAGTAATTCAAATACTACTGAGACCAGTAATAGTACTCAGAATACTACTGGTCCAAGCAATAACCTAAATCCTCCAAACACTACTGATCCCAGTAATAACCTAAATACTACTGATCCCAGTAGTAACTATGAACCAGCAAATGATGATGAACCAAACATCAATGACAATGAAGAACCTCAAGAGGAACAATCTCCTGAGCCAAATGAGTCCAATCTTGATAATCAACTATGTGTTGATAAAGTTCATGGCACTAGAACTGAAAAGAATCATCATCTGGATCAAGTCCTTAGTGATGTGAACTCAAGCATGCAGACAAGAAGCAAATTACATAAGAGTCTAACTGAAAACATGTGTAATATAAGTTTAATTGCTAATGAATGTATGTTTGAATGTTTTCTATCTCAGGATGAACCAAAGAAGATTCAACAAGCAACGAAGGATTCAAACTGGATTGAGGCAATGCAAGAAGAACTCCTTCAATTCAAATTACAAGCTGTTTGTACCTCTACCTAAAGGAAAAAGAGCCATTGGAACAAGGTGGATCTTTAGAAACAAGAAAGATGAAAGAGGTATAGTGATCAAGAACAAAGCCAGGCTTGTAGCCCAAGGATACACTCAAGAAGAAGGAATAGACTATGATGAAGTATATGCCCCTGTTGCAAGAATTGAAGCAATTAGGATATTTCTAGCATATGCTTCATACAAGAAGTTTAAAGTCTATCAAATGGATGTAAAGAGTGCCTTCCTATATGGGAAAATTGAAGAAGAAGTATATGTCTGCCAACCTCCAGGTTTTGAAGATCCAAAATATGGTGATTATGTATTCAAACTAGACAAAGCTCTATATGGCCTATATCAGGCACCAAGAGCATGGTATGATACATTATCATCATACTTACTGAAGAATGATTTCAAAAGAGGAGCAATTGACAAAACTCTGTTTACAAGAAAAGTCAAGAATGATATACTACTGGTGCAAATATATGTAGATGATATCATTTTTGGATCAACAAATGATGCATTATGTAAAGAGTTTGAAAATCTCATGCAAATCAAATTCAAGATGAGCTCCATGGGTCCAATGAACTTCTTCCTTGGACTCCAAGTAAATCAAAGAACAGATGGTATTTTGATAAACCAATCAAAATATCTTAAAAACATCTTGGAGAAGTTTGATATCTATGATTTGGCCCTACAGTGGTAGAACCTGGTGAACCGGGCGAAACTAGAGCTAGAAAGGCCTTATTTCGTTTCGTTCCTGTTCTTCATTTCCTTCTTATCGAAAAAAAGGGGGATTTCTCATATTTAGAATCTTTCTGCGCGGCGAACTATTGATCAAAAAAAGGGGGATTTCTCATATTTAGAATCTTTCTGCGCGGCGAACTATTGATCAAAAAATTTCCCCCAAAAAATAAATAAAGAAATGTAAACAATGCTAGACCATTTCCTATTTCTATGTTATCCACTTTTTCAATCAAAATCCAGGTATCAAAGCTAATCCAACGAACCCATCGTTTGAATGAACAGGTAAAAAATAAAACCTATGGGACGAAATAAATAGAGCTGCTTATCACGATGAACTGTAAAAGTGCAAGTACACCAATGGAAACACACAAACACCTACATCCTGATGCTGAGGGGGAAGATGTAGATGAACACTTATATAGATCAATGATAGGATCTTTGATGTACTTAACTGCATCAAGACCTGACATTATGTATAGTGTTTGTGTGTGTGCGAGATATTAAGCAAGACCTAAAGAACTACACTTGCAGTCTGTCAAAAGAATAATCAGATACTTGAAAGGCAAACCATCACTTGGTCTATGGTATCCACATGATTCACCATTTGAACTCATAGCCTACACAGATAGTGACTATGGAGTTGAATGTCAAGATAGAAAGTCCACTACTGGTGGATGTCAATTCTTTGGATCAAGACTGGTGTCATGGCAATGTAAGAAGCAAACAAATGTATCAACATCAACTGTTGAAGCAGAGTATGTAGCTGCATCTGCCTGTTGTGCTCAAGTACTTTGGATTCAAAACCAGCTGCTAGACTTTGGTATCTCTATCCTTAAAACTCCTATTTTTATTGATAATCAAAGTGCTATTAGTATTGTGAACTGTAACGTCCTGAAATTTCAAGTATTTATATATTAATTTAAATTAATTTTAAATCATGCTTATTCGCTAATAATCTACGTTTTAATTTAAGAATTTGTGTTTAACTGACTAATTGAGTATTTAATTCGAGTTATGATTTAAGTGACGTTTCTTGAGTAAATAAATAAGGGTATTATCGTGACGATTCGTTTGTACCGTAATATGTTCTTTAAGGGTGATGTGTTGATTAAATTAATTGTGTAATCTTCTAAATCTCGTAAATTCTGGAATACGATAAATCCCGAGCCTTGTGTTGTTTAGTACTCGTGGAAAGCTTAAAGATCTTTGAGGCCGGCCGAAGGCCCGTGCCGAACTAATCAGCTTCTCTTCTTAAGTTCCAGCATAACAATTGATTTGTCTATCGCTTTCGGGCCAGCCTACTAATCTTTGTGCAACTTGATTGGGCCGGTATTGTGACCAAGAGGGGCAGCAAGCCATAGGCCCGATTTTTCCCTCTAGTGTGACCTCGTATTAAGCCCCTTAGGCAACCCCTAAACACCACGTAATCCCCCATTCTTACAGCCGCTATCCTTCCTTCATCACCCATTCGGCTAATCTCAGTTACAAACCATTCTCCCTTCGTTCCTTTTGGCTGCCGAGCATATCTATTCCATTCGTTTGCTACCCCCCTTCTCTCCCAAGGCTTTCTTCGTTCGAATCAGAGATACAAGAGGACAGTGGCTGCTTTGGATCATAAGAAGATGTGGTATTTTATTTGAGGCGGTAGTGTGGTTGTCGGCAAAAGATTTCAGCCACAAATCATAAAAATGGTGTAATAATTCTTCAAGCTAATTGGTTAGAGACAAAAGATGTCGGCAAGCAGCTCACATTAATTGTAATTGGTAAGCTGCTCTATTTAATTTGAGAAGCTTTAATTTCAGTGGTGTACGAAGCAAGCAAGAGCGAAGGTCGAGCAGCGTTTGAGTCTACGGTGGAAGTGTGATCAATTCGGTAGTAAATTCCTTCATCCTTTTTATTCCACTCGTTCCCTGTTTCGTATTAATGATTGATTGTTGTTTTGGCTAATCGGTGCGTGCCGAGCAGAAGCAATCCCCGAGAAAAGCTGTCACCAAGAAGATTGGTGATCGAGCGAGTTAGCCGAGCCAAACCAATACATTCCGAGTTCCGTTTCTGAATTCCAGAGCCAAAGCTTTGATATTTCGGTAAGGTATCTTACCATTCCTCTTTGGTTTCCCGTTTCTTTTGTTTCGATCATAACCTATTTGTGTTGGGTGTGTTTGTTTCGGGTTTGGACAGCAGAAACGTGTGAGCAGATAGGGTGTATGTGTGTAGTTGTGTTCGAGCAGCGGGTTGATTCTTCCATCGCTTTTGAGCCAATCGTTTCGGTAATTATCTCGGGTTTTAATCCCGTTTCTTTAATTCTGCGTGTTCCCATTTCCATTATTTTAGATTCGTTGAGATGTGACTAATTGAGATCATTAGGGTCTGCGTGGTTTCGTGCGTTGAAATCGAGTCCCGAGTCTATTTCCGAGCAGAATCGTTGTGAGCTTTTCCCGAGAGGATTCGATCCAGCAGAGATGGTGAAGGAATTCGGTATAACCCTATGTTTTTCATTCAGTTTCTTGATCTTTCGTTACTGTTTTAATCGAGTTCGTGTAGGGTTTTCGCTATTATATGGAATTGGTCCTGTCGGGTTTCGTTTATGGGAAGCTTGGGTTTTTCCGTTACCAAGTCGAGTTTATTTAATCGAGTTTTATATAAAGCAAGTTTTTGGACAGCTTCTGTTAGACCTGTTCGCGTCAGTTTTTGACCTGCTTCGGGTCAGATTCGGGGATCGGGGTCTTCTAGACTTTCGTAGCCCGTCTTCGTACCTTTCCGCCCATATTTTTAAATAATTTATTGGAGTTACGGTTTGTGAGTTACGGGCGGCTTTGCGAGAGGCTGCAGTGCTGAAATCCAGTATTGAACAACTTTGTTGCAGTCCTGTTTCGGGACCCTTCGGGGCAGAATTGAGCCGAACTTTGTGAAAACAAATTCTAGCGTTAGGTGCCGTTTAATTGCTGTAAAAAGTTGATTAATATCTAGTGAGCGGTTTGAGAGTTATAGCCGTTCCCGCGAAAGTGCTGAGTGCTGTTTAGTTTCTGCTGAAACAACCTTGGAGCCTAATGCTAACCCGAGTTTCCTTGTATATTGTAGGACCTTCTAGGACCGGTTAGAGATGCTCTTCAGTAACGTGGATATTTAGGAGCTTACGGTTGTTCGAGGTGAGTATTCTCACCGTGTATTCAGTTTTAACGTTATACATGCATGACTTACGTGTTATATTACTTGCACCTAATTGTTATCTGAGCTTGATCTGTTATCTGAGTTTGATCTGTTATCTGAGTATCTGAGCAGCTGTTTACTTATTCATGATCTGAGACATTGTGCCTGGGTAACTGAGCTCGGCAAAGAGTCATTCTGTGCTATTACTTGCTAGGGCAATCTGAGATAATTATGTTAAAGAGATAATAAAACATAATAACACACATCTGAGTTTTGGGATCACCTCCCGTCTGAGTTTTTGGGATTATTCCCGTCTGAGTTTATATCTGACTTGACACCGAAGAGCACTGGTGTCAGACGTTTTGACTTGGCACCGAAGAGTACTGGTGCCAGGCCTTTTTGACTCAACACCGAAGAGTACAGGTGTTGAGGTGGTGTGAGGCGGGTCGAGGTTGATCTCTCGGCCCAAGTCACACTAGCGTGCTATATAAATTAAAATCTGAGTAATAAAATCCGAGAAATAAATCTGAGTAATTAATCGAGTAGATTCTGAGTAGGAGTACACCGATGTGCCCTCATGTGTTGTATGTTATGATTGTTTACATTTTGAGATTATTCACTCAGCTTCCCAGCTGACCCAAATCTCCCCCATTGTTTCAGGTACCAGCAAAGGAAAGGAGGAGGTGGACGGTTGACCGTTGTATCTTTTCATTACTGATGTGGACATCATCTAATATTTTAAAACACTTTATTTTATTTTAACTATTTCCGCAATAAATACATTTTAAATGTGAAATATTAATATCTGAGATTTATTTATGGGACCTTTTGATTTAAATTTTGTTTCCAAAATTTTTAAAAATCTTGTAAATTTTAGGGTGTTACATGAACAACCCAGTAAAACACTCTAAAACCAAACACATTGAAATAAGATTTCATTTTATAAGAGATTGCAATGAAAAGAAATTAATCAAAGTAGTTAAAATTCATACTGATGATCAATTAGCAGATCTTTTTACAAAAGCATTTGATGTAGGAAGATTCAACTTCTTGGTTAGCAGTATTGGAATGATTTTGATAAATTAAATTCTCACTTAAAATCATGTGTAAAGTTTTTGTTGTAAAAAGTTATTTATTTGTTTAAGTGTTTTACTACTGGTAGGTCTGCATTACTGGTATGTAGGCATGTGCACAAAATACTACTGGTAGTTCACTACTACTGGTGTGCATTAGGTTTACATAAATACTACTGATAAGACAGTACTACTGGTATCCACATATACTACTGGTCTTGTATGCTAGTGGTTTCTACTGATGTCTATAGTTACTACTGATGTCAAAATCCTTAGTTACTACTGATATTCGTAGATACTACTGACGTTTTATTACTGGCATCTAATTTACTACTGGTCTTTCAACTAACAAATTACCAAACTAACCATCATGAAAATAGCCGTTGTGTTATGATCGAAAGGGCAATTTAGTATTTTTGCAGGATAAATCGTAAGATATAAATAGCTGAAGTCGATTAGTTTAGCATTATCCTCACATCGATTTGCTAAATCCTCTCGATAAACCCTAACTTACGATCATAAACCCTGCACCAGTAACAAAAATTCTTACTTGTTTCTCTCAAATCAAAAGATCCAAACTTCTCAAAATCAACAACAATGGCAACTCTACAATCTCTCGATGTTCAAACAGATCTTAAATACTCAGAGTTTCACAATATGTGTGCCTTCCTAAAGAATCCAGACGGTACAAAAGACTTTCATCCAATAGTACAATTCTTGAAGAACTCATACATCAAGTTCGCTTTAACTGTAAAACCGAAAGCATATCAACAACACTAGGTTGATTTCTGGACAAATGCTGAATGAACGAAGGGTCGACCATGTCAATGATTAAATCAACTGTGGATGGCAAAACGGTCACAATAACTGAACAATCAATTCGACACCATCTACAACTACATGATGATGCAGGTATGTTTTCACTTCCTAAGGAATACATTGTTGAAATTTTAAATAAAATGGGTTATGAGGGAAGACTTGACATAGTAACTTTTCAAAAAGGTCTTCTCTCCCCACAATGGAAATTTCTTGTACATAACATTCAACATTGTATTTCTCCTAAAAGAAGTACCTGGAATGAGTTTAATAAATCAATAACATCTGCTGTTGTTTGTTTATGCACAGACCAGGTATTTAATTTTTCAAATATGATTTTTGAAGGTATGTTGGGAAATCTTAGTGCTTCAATATTTTTAATGTATCCCAGAGTTCTTCAACATATCTTAAACTGTGAATTACAAAACTTGTCAACTCCTAAAAACATTTTTATAATTCCCGAGATGAACAAGAAAGTTTTCTCTAATATGAGAAAACAATTTAAATTTTCGGGCAAGGAAACCCCTCTGTTTCCTAACATGATCAATGATCCACAAAATCTTGGAGAAGGTTCAAATATCATTACTAACCCAATTGAACCTCAACCCACTCCATCACCCCCAAATGCAGCCCAAACACCACCCCAAACAATCACCCAATCACCCACTCATATAGATGTCCTGAATGTGTCCCAGGAACATGATTTAAATCTGCAGAGTGCTACTCTTCACTCTGTAGAGGACCGACCTTTAACCAAATCAATTCAGAAACATTATAAAAGGAAGAAATCTTCCTTAAAGGACACCAGGGGACAAATTGAGTCAAACCCCAGGCTCCAAGAGTTGTTCTCCAAGGAGGAGAGAGGACATGAGGCGAGGGCTTTCACTACTGATGCCCCAAAGGTGGGTGCACAGGACAGTGAAAACATCACTAAGACCCAGACCTCCGCAACTCTGAGTGATGACTCTTTTGAGGAATTACTTAGAGGACCCCGGTGCCAAGAAACCAAAAGGGGGGGCACTACTGCTTCTTCTAGGAAGAAGAGAGTGTCTAAACAACCCAATGAATCACCAAGAAGTGATGAGGGTAGATTTGTTGAATTAACGGAAAGGATGGAAAACCTCAAAGCCAATGTACCTATTAGTGAGCCCGATGATCTTGCTAGATGGAGTGAGGGCAGTATTAAACAAACACAATTGACGGATAGGTTGGGATACCTTGAATCCACTGTACAAGACTGCCTTCAATATCTTACCAATCAGGGAAAAACAATGACAGTAATGAAGAAGCACATTAATACCATCAACAAAAGGATGAGAATGTATGAGCACAGGCTTCATCAACAAACAAAGCTCATAAGGAAATTAAAAAGGAAGATTGAAAATAGTGAAGCTCCACCAGTTGAGCTCACTAAGGGGGAGAAGGACAATATTCAAACAATGATAGATGAATCCATTGCAGCAGCAGCAACTTCTCTCCTCAATCTCAAAGAAACAACAGTTGATGAAGGCCTAGAAAAGATGGATGTTGATGATGAGCCAATTACTACTGCTCCTATGGAAGAACAAACTGAACAAGAAGTATCAGTAGTAACTCCTACTACTGATATTATAGCAGTAGTAAATCAACAAGAGGAAACAATTGTACCAAACACTACTGATGCCCTATCAGTAGTAACTCCTGAAGTCACACCAGTAGTAACTACCTTGGTTACTACTGAAGAGGAAGAACTAGTTTTACCAGAACTAATTGAAAGAGAACGATTTGAAATCATCACCAAACCACCTACACCTGATCAATCACTTATCATACCTGACATTGATGATAATGTGAACTGGTGTGAGGTTGATGAATGCTCACTTCCTCCACATCCAAAAATACTTCAACAAAATGAACTTACATTATTTTCTCCTTCAATAATAATCAGAGGTGTGCCAGATATGAAATACATTCCACCTCCTCCTTCAGCTTGTATTGGTAAGGGTAAAGAAGTTTATGATGAAGATTACCCTAACAGAGCACTACGTCACTTCATGGTGAACAAAATCAATCTTGTAAGAGCTGATAAACAATCAAGATGGAAGGTGAAGCACAAGAGATACTTGGAGAAAGTAGCTAAGTATCAAGCTCTTGAAGAGAAGAAGGCTCAAAATGAATTACCTGTTCAAGTACCTGTTCAAATAGAAGATGCTCAGATAGAAGATCAAAAAGCAGAATTCAAGAGACTTAGAAAAGTTGAAGAAGAACATATCAATTGTCTTGAAGATTTGATATCTGAATGCAAAAGAACTAAAAGTGAATTAACAGATGATGTATTTGAACAGAAGAATAATATGATTGAATTTCTCAAATCAAAAGGGCACAATGCAAAGTCCTTTGGCAGAATGAAGATGATAACAATTGTAGAAAAATATTGTGCTGCCAAGAAGAAGGATTTGGCTGAACAAGAAGCTGAAGAAGAAAAGAAATCAAAAGCCCTAATTCCAATCAGTCCAAGTGTAATTAAAACTGGTAGTATATCAACTACTGGTGAATCCTCAACTCCCAAATCCAAGAAAAGAAAGGCTGTTACTCAAGAACAAAGTGCTAAAAAGAAATCAAAAACTGAACAAATCATTCCTGTTCTTGAATTACCTGTTGCTCCCTTGTAGAACAATCCAATCATCAATTGGAGAGTTATGCCCAATAATGTTATAGAAATTGTAAGGGAAGACAAAGCCATACAAAGATTTACTGGATGGTTACCATTGATCAGATCATGCTCAAGAAGTGATGTTATTAAACTTCTGATCATTGGAAAACCAAGAATGTCAAAGAAATCATGGAAAGAGTCTGGTGCTGGATACTTAACAAGAATGATTGATGCTGTATTTTATCCAGATAACTACCCAGAACAATTTACAGATCCAGAAAATGTATATGCTTGGAATGTGATCCCAACTGCAAATATGTACTTCTTTGAAAAATCAAGCAAAAGATGTGAGCTATACTTGTATGAAAAGGAATATCCACATTCTGAAAAGACTATGTATCAGATATTCACTAACACAATGATGAAGCCATATGATGCTGTAATGTTCCAGAACAAATTGACTTATTTCACAAAGAGAAACAGCAAATACATCATTGAGCAAAGAAGACAACAGAATCAAAGAACCCTAGAGAAAAGAAAGAGGGAAGAAGAAGAACAAAAGAAACTTATGTGATTGAAAGAGAATCAATAAGTTTAGGGGGAGATTGTTGGAACAAGATCACAGATCAACTTATTAATGATGCTGCAGTTAGTACTGATCATGGTTACTACTGGTGAATACTATGATTATTACTGATGGGGCAGAAACACTTACTACTGATGAGTTGATACTGGTGAATACTATAACTAAAGTTACTACTGATCATGCACAGATTGAAGATACTACTGATCATTATAGTTACTACTGATGTTGGTTTTGGACTTACTACTGGTCACCAGAGTTACTACTGACGATGCATATTTACTACTGGTGATTGCAGTTACTACTGGTACGCGTTTTGGAAGCATATCAAGTCCGAGAACTTCGCAGAGTTAGTTATAGAATGTTATTCAATGTATATCTTTTATTATTCGATGTAAATCAAGTCCTAGAATAACTAGGGTAAATAGTTAGGCTTCAAGGACTGCTATAAGTAGTTCCTTACGAATTGTAAACGTACGTGTGTATTGTTAATCAATAATATACATTGAAGCTTTTTGTGAAACTGTGTTCTTAATATTACTGCATATTGTTCTTACAGTTCATTGTTCTTAATCATATTGATATAGTGTTAATCCGCTGTAACTTCTATTATCAATTAGATCTAAAGGTGTTTTATTAACTATTCATAGTTAATCGATCCTGACAGAAAATAAGTTCACAAAATAAAATATACTACGTATCTGAATAAAACTAATAATGATAAGAATATTTCGTGGTTTATTCATGTTGACTATGAATTTATCTAGAAATTTGTATCTATCGAAGATTCATCATACTCATAGTCGCGTCTTTGAGCTTCCAACGTGTTTGTTTTGCTCGGGAATATGGAAATGGACATGAAATGGACTTGATATAACATGAAATTGATATATAATGACACAAGAAAAAAATGTGAGTAAAAAATCCGTCACTAAAGATCAATGTAACACGACATGATCCCGAAATTGATATAACATGACACGATCGTGTTCAGATATTAACACGAAATTGACACGATAGTTATGATTCTGAGAACATTTAGTAGTAATTTATGTTATTTTTTTGTCGTGTTTGTCGGGTTTTAAGCACAGATTATGAAAATTTGATATTCTTGTTATTTATCTCGTGTTGTCGTGTTTATCGTTTTTTAATTGGGCCATGTTCATGTTAGCAAAATAAAACACGACTTCATGTCATATTGTTTCCGTGTTGAGAAAACGAATTTGTGTCGTGTTGTGTTACCCAAAAACACGAAATGACAGCACGATTTGACAGTCCTAATGCTAATGAAGATTCTCGTAATTCTAAGGTGGAGATAGACTTTTTCATGATGATTCAATCGAACTTTCTTGTGGATTTCGAGCAAGTCGATTAAGAAGATTGCTCTTTCAAATTGGAAAGCTTGGGTGGTACTGTGGTTAATCCTAGAGGGATTTTCGATGACCAGGAAAAGAAAAACTGGAATTGATCACGAGAATATCAGTTATACTGCATACATTATAATCAATCATCAAAAAATAAGAATATTTATAATTAAAGTTAATTTTATTAAACATCATAACAAAATTTATCTACGTATTATCAGAAGATTGGAAAAGGTCAGAAAGAAAAATTTAAGTTTCAATTCTAATAACGTGATCTCTTATATTGAAAGATTGTGGTCCAATAGCAAGTTGGCTCAAAATCTCATAGGACTAATCAAACGTACAGTGCATGATATACAAGTTTTAAAAAGTGAACCTAGTGTTTTTATAAGTTTTATAATTTATCATTCACCCCCACATTATATATTACTGCCAAACTAACTGACACACTCATATCTCATCACGCTATAACTATCGTTTAAGACTTTAAGTCATGTGTTTTTATGTTCTTCAGTTTGTATCATCAATACATTATCTGTATATATGAGAAAAGCTACGTTAAGAGGGTGTTTGAGATTGTGATTTGAAATAGATTATATGTTTATTACGTTTTGAAAACATATATAATCTAAAATTAGTGTTTGGTAAAAAGTATGAAATAATCACTCATTTACGTTTTGGAACTTTGAAAATGGAGTTTTGAAAAAGTAGGTTTGTAGGTGCTTATTGCCTTTTGAAACCTGATTATTTGAATTTACTAATTAGCTAAACAAATAATCAGGTTTGCCAAACACTAAAAAACTGATTATCTAATTATTGCGATCTCAAACAGCATAATAAAATCCACACACTATTTTTCATAATCACGTTTTGTAACCGCTGATTAACTTATCATTCATTTTGAAAACTAAACTTTTTTTTAATAAACAATCCCAAACACCTTAAATCTTGAACAAATATTGCACTTCATGAGATTGACTTTGACTATCTAATTGCCACCTGATAACTACGAATATATAATTACCACAACGTTAATTACAAACAAATTCAAATGTCATGATAAATCTTTATTATCAATCTCTAGATGCTTTCTTCGCATATAGTATTCCCAATTGTTTTTCACATTCTTAATTTCTTTTGCTAACCGTAGGAACGTTTTGTTCCTATTAACTTAATTCACTAACTCTAAGTCTCTAATAACCAAATGGCAATGAAGTTGTAGGATAACATACATATAGCTAAATACCATTTGGTTGTTCCAGTAATTAAGTGAATAAGTTAATAGAAACAAAACGTGTGTAAGTTCAAATTCCATTTAGGACATATAAGTTGTAAATATTATGCATGTGTGTTAGCCATATTCTTTCCCTTAAAAAAACTAAATTATGAGAGTTCATTATTCAAAGTTGACTTTAAAATGTGAGAGATGATATTGATTTCTATATTTTGTGACTAGTGTCTACCCATGTCAGGATCGATTAACTATGAACGAGTTAATAAACACCTTAGATCTAATTGATAATAGAAGTTGCAGCGGATCAACACTATATCAATATGTTTAAGAACGATGAACTGTAAAACAATATACGTAAATATTAAGAACACAGTTTCACAAAAAGCTTCAATGTATATTATTGATTCACAATACACACGTACGTTTACAATTCGTAAGGAACTATTTATAATAGTCCTTGAAGCTAAACTATTTACCCTAGTTATTCTAGGACTTGATTTACATACGAATTATAAAGATATACATTGAATTACATTCTATAACTATCTCTACGAAGATCTCGGACTTGATTTGCTTCCAAATCGTATATCAGTAGTAATCTGCAATCACCAGTAGTAAATAAGCATCGTCAGTAGTAAGTCTGGTGACCAGTAGTAAGTCCAAAACCATCGTCAGTAGTAACTACTATTGATCAGTAGTATCTTCAATATGCTTTGATCAGTAGTAACTAAGTTATAGACTTCACCAGTATCAACTTCATCAGTAATAAGTAATTCTGCCCCATCAGTACTAAGCATAACATTCATCAGTAATAATCATGATCAGTACTAACTGCAGCATCAGTATTAAGTTGATCTGTGATTTTGTTCCAACAATCTCCCCCTAAACTTATTGATTCCTTTTCAATCACATAAGTTTCTTTTGTTCTTCTTCTTCTTTCTTTCTTTTCTCCAATGTTCTTTGATTCTGTTGATGTCTTTGCTCAATGATGTATTTGTTGTTTCTTGTTGTAAAATAAGTTAACTTGTTCTGAAACATAACAGCATCATATGGCTTCATCATTGTATTTGTGAAAATCTGATACATAGTCTTCTCAGAATGTGGATATTCTTTTTCATATAAATATAACTCACATACTTTGCCTGATTTTTCAAAGAAATACATATTGGCAGTAGGAATGACATTCCAAGCATAAACATTTCCTGGATCTGTAAATTGTTCTGGGTAATTGTCTGGATAAAATGCAGCATCTATCATTCTTGTTAAGTATCCAGCACCAGACTCTTTCCATGATTTCTTTGTCATTCTTGGTTTTCCAATGATCAGAAGCTTGATTACATCACTTCTAGAACATGAACTGATCAATGGTAACCATCCAGTAAATCTTTGTACAATTTTATCTTCCATTATGATCTCTATCACATTGTTCTGCATAACCCTCCAATTGATGATTGGATTGTTCTGCAAGGGAGCAACGGGCACTTCAAGAACAGGTATGTTTTGTTCTGTTTTTAACTTCTTTTTAGAGCTCTGTTCTTGAGTAATAGCTTTTCTCTTCTTTGATTGGGGAGTTGAAGAATCACCAGTAGTTGATATACTACCAGCTTTGATTAATGTTGGACTGATTGGAATTAATTCTTTTGACTTCTTTTCTTCTTCTGCTTCTTGTTCAGCCAAATCCTTCTTCTTAGCAGTGCAATATTTGTCTATAATAGTAATCATCTTCATTCTGCCAAGAGACTTTGCACTAAGCCCTTTAGATTTCAAAAATTCAATCATATTGGCCTTCTGTTCAAATACATCATCTGTTAAATCACTTTTTAGTTCTTTTGCATTCAGATACTAAGTATTCAAGACATTGTATATGTTCTTCTTCAACTTTTCTGAGCCTCTTGAATTCTGCTTTTTGAGCTTCTATCTGAGCATTTTCTATTTGAACAGGTAATTTTGCTTCTTGAGTTTTCTTCTTTTTATTCTCCTCAAGAGCTTGATACATCTCCACTTTCTCCAAAAATTTCTTGTGTTTTACCCTCCATCTAGACTGCTTTTCTGATCTGACATGATTAATTTTATTCACCATTTGGTGACCTAAGGCTCTGTTTGGATAGTCTTCATCATAAACTTCCTTTCCTTTTCCAATACATGCAGATGGTGGAGGTGGAGTGTATTTCATATCAGGTACACCCAAAATCAGAAGTTTTGGATAAAACAAATGTAGTTGATCTTCTGATAAAATTTTAGGGTGTGGAGGAAGTGTACATTCATCTACCTCAAACCAATTCACATTATCATCAATGTCAGGTATGATAAGTGGTTGATTAGGAGTTGGTGGTTTGGAGATAATGACATGTCTTTCCCTTTCAATTAACTCTGGGAGTTGCAGTTCTTCCTCTTCAGTAGTAACCAAAGTAGTTACTACTGGTGTGACTTCAGGAGTTATTACTGATAGGGCATCAGTAGTATTTGTTGCTTTTATTTCCTCTTCCGGACTTACTACTGCTATGATATCAGTAGTAGGAGTTACTACTGATACTTCTAGTTGAGTTTGTTCTTCCATAGGAGCAGTATTAGTAGGCTCATCATGAACATCCATCTTTTCTTGGCCTTCATCAATAGTTGTTTCTTTTAGATTTAGGAGAGAGGATGCTGCTGCTGCAATGGATTCATCAATCATTGTTTGAATATTATCCTTCTCCCCCTTAGTGAGCTCAACTGGAGGAGCCTCACTATCATCAAGCTTCTTCTTTAATTTCCTTATGATTTTAGTTTGTTGATGAAGCCTATGCTCATAAAACCTCATCCTTTTATTGATGGTATTGACATACCTTTTCATTACTGCAATAGTTTTCCCTTGATTTGTGAGATATTTAAGACAATCTTGTACAGTAGATTCAAGAGAATCCACTTTATCCGTCAATTGTTTGGTTTTAATACTGCCCTCACTCCATCTAGCAAGATCATCGGGCTCACGGACTGGTACATTGGCTTTAAGGTTTTCCATCCTTTCCGTCAAATCCATAGATCTACCCTCATCACTTCTTGGTGATTCATTGGGTTGTTTAGACACCCTCTTCTTCCTAGAAGAAGCAGAGATGTCCCCCCTTGTGGTTTCTTGGCACCGGGGTCCTTTAAGTAACTCCTCAAATGAGTCATCACTTAAAGTTGCCGAGGTCTGGGTCTTAGAGATGTTTTCACTGTCCTGTGCACCCACCTTAGGGGCAACAGTAGTGAAAGCCCTCGCCTCATGTCCTCTCTCCTCCTTGGAGGACAACTCTTTGAGCCTGGGGTGTGACTCGATTTGTCCCCTGGTGTCCTTTAAAGATGTTTTCTTTCTTTTATAGATTGTGGATATATTTTGGGTGACATTGGGCAGGTCTTCCACAGAGTGAAGAGTAGCACTCTGAGGATTTATTTCAAGTTCCTGGGACACATTCATGACTTCTATATTTGTGGGTGTTTGAGTGACTGTTTGGGGTGGTGTTTGGGCTGCATGTGGGGGTGATGGAGTGGGTTGAGGTTCAATTTGGGTTGTATCTATCATTGAACCCTCTCCAAGTAGTGGTTGATCTTTGATCATATTAGGAAACAAAGGGGTTTCCTTACCCGAAAATTTAAATTGTTTTCTCATATTAGAGAAAACTTTCTTGTTCAACTCAGGAATGATAAAAATATTTTTGGGAGTTGACAAGTTTTGTAATTCACAGTTTATGATATGTTGGAGAAATCTGGGATACATTAAAAACTTTGGGGAACTAAGATTTCCCAACATACCTTCAAAAATCATGTATGAAAAATTAAATACTTGGTTTGTGCATAAACAGACAACAGCAGAGGCTATTGCCTTATTAAACTCATTCCAAGTACTTCTTTTAGGAGAAATACAATGCTGAATAGTATGTACAAGAAATTTCCATTGTGGGGAGAGAAGACCCTTTTGAAAAGTTACTATGTTAAGTCTTCCCTCATAACCCATTTTATTTAAAATTTCAGCAATGAATTCCTTAGGAAGTGTAAACATACCTGCATCATCATGTAGTTGTAGGTGGTGTCGAATAGATTGTTCAGTGATTGTGATCGTCTTTCCATCCACCGATGATTTTATCATAGGTACAGTTGCACCTTCTATTCTTTCAGCATTGGTCCAGAAATCGACCAAGTGTTGTTGATAGGCTTTCGGTTTCACAGTTAAAGCGAACTTAATGTATGAGTTCTTTAAGAATTGAACGATTGGTCGAAAGTCTTTTGTACCATCTGGATTGCGTAGAAACGCACACATATTATGGAACTCTGAATATTTGAGATCTGTTTGAACATTGAGAGATTGTAGAGTTGCCATTGTTGTTGATTTTGAGAAACGAGTAAGAATTTTTGTTACTGGTGAAGGGTTTTTGATCGTAAGTTAGGGTTTGTCGAGAGGTTTTAGCGAATCGAAGTGAAGATAATGCTAAACTAATCGACTGCCGCCTTTTATATCATTCGATTTAACCTGTAAAAAGACTAAATTGCCCTTCGAATCATAATATAACGGTTATTTTCACGGGGGTTAGTTTGGTAATTTTGATTCTGAAAGACCAGTAGTAAATGTGATACCAGTAATAGAACGTCAGTAGTATCTACGAACATCAGTAGTGACTAAGGATTTTGACATCAGTAGTAACTATAGACATCAGTAGTAACCACCAACACACAAGACCAGTAGTATATGTGAATATCAGTAGTACTGACTTACCAGTAGTATTTATGTAAACCTAATACACACCAGTAGTATTGTCCTACCAGTAGTATTTTGTGCACATTCCTACACACCAGTAATACAGATCTACCAGTAGTAAAACACTTAAATAAATAAATAACCTTTTTTTACACCAAAACTTTACACATGATTTTAAGTGAGATTTTAATTTATTAAAATCATTCCAATACTGCTAACCAAGAAGTTGAATCTTCCTACATCAAATGCTTTTGTAAAAAGATCTGCTAATTGATCATCAGTATGAATTTTAACCACTTTGATTAATTTCTTTTCATTAGAGTCTCTTATAAAATGAAATCTTATTTCAATGTGTTTAGTTTTAGAGTGTTTTACTGGATTGTTCACAATACTAATTGCACTTTGATTATCAATAAAAATAGGAGTTTTAAGGATAGAGATACCAAAGTCTAGAAGCTGGTTTTGAATCCAGAGTACTTGAGCACAGCAAGCAGATGCAGCTACATATTCTTCTTCAGCAGTTGATGTTGATACATTTGTTCGCTTCTTACATTGCCATGACACCAGTCTTGATCCAAAGAATTGACATCCACCAGTAGTGAATTTTCTATCTTGACATTCACCTCCATAGTCACTATCCGTGTAGGCTATGAGTTCAAAGGGTGAATCATGTGGATACCATAGACCAAGTGATGGTTTGCCTTTCAAGTATCTGATTATTCTTTTGACAGCCTGCAAGTGTAGTTCTTTAGGTTTTGCTTGATATCTTGCACACACACAAACACTTACATAATGTCAGGTCTTGATGCAGTTAAGTACATCAAAGATCCTATCATTGATCTATATAAGTGTTCATTTACATCCTCCCCCTCAACATCAGGATGTAGGTGTTTGTGTGTTTCCATTGGTGTACTTGCACTTTTACAGTCTTTCATATCAAACTTCTCCAAGATGTCCTTGACATATTTTGATTGGTTTATCAAAATACCATCTGTTCTTTGACTGACTTGGAGTCCAAGGAAGAAATTCATTGGACCCATAGAGCTCATCTTGAATTTAATCTGCATCAGTTCTTCAAATTCTTTGCATAATAAATCATTGGTTGAACCAAAGATGATATCATCTACATAGATTTGTACCAGCAGTATATCATCTTTGACTTTCTTTGTAAACAAAGTTTTATCAATGGCTCCTCTTTTAAAGTTATTCTTCAATAGATATGATGATAATGTGTCATAACATGCTCTTGATGCCTGATGTAGGCCATACAGAGCTTTATCCAATTTGAACACATAATCACCATGTTTTGGATCTTCAAAACCTGGAGGTTGGCAGACATAGACCTCTTCTTCAATCCTGCCATATAGGAATGAACTCTTCACATCCATTTGATAGACTTTGAACTTTTTGAATGAAGCATATGCTAGGAATATTCTTATTGCTTCAATTCTAGCAACAGGAGCATATACTTCATCATAGTCTATTCCTTCTTCTTGAGTGTATCCTTGGGCTACAAGTCTGGCTTTGTTCTTGATCACTATACCTCTTTCATCTTTCTTGTTTCTAAAGATCCATCTTGTTCCAATGGCTCTTTTTCCTTTGGGTAGAGGTACAAGTGTCCAAACAGCTTGTAGTTTGAATTGAAGGAGTTCTTCTTGCATTGCCTCAATCCAGTTTGAGTCCTTCATTGCTTGTTGGATCTTCTTTGGTTCATCCTGAGACAGAAAACATTCAAACATACATTCATTAGCAATTAAACTTATGTTACACATGTTTGCAGTTAAGCTTTTATTTAATTTGCTTCTTGTTTGCAGTGGTGAGTTAACATCACTTAGAACAAGGTCTAATGGATGGTTCTTCTGAGTCCTTGTAGTTGTAGCTCTATCAACTACTAGTTGTTTTTCAAGGTTGGACTCATTTGTCTCAGGCAATTTCTCCTCTAGTGATCCTTCATTGTCATTGATGTTTGGTTCATCATCATCTTGGTCAGAATTACTACTGCTATTATTTTCATTGAGATCAGTAGTATTGTTGTTGTTACTGGTATCAATAGTATCTTGAGAATTTAGGTTATTGCTAGGACCAGTAGTATTTTGTGTACTATTACTGGTACCAGTAGTATTTGAATTACTACTGTCCTCATTCTCAGAGTTACTACTGGTTCCAGAATTTGAGTTATTACTGTCCTCAGTATTAACTGTGGGAGCAGTATCAACTATTATGTATCTCATCTTTTCTTGACCAGTATTAACAGATGATGTTCCTTCCTTTTGAGTGTGACAAGTTGAATCACCTGCATTTAAATCCATGTTAGAATTAAAGGATTTGGTTAGATTGTCTATGTTAAATAGCCAATCTGGACCATTTCCTTGTTCATTAGGAACATTTTCATTAAAGGATACATTGATGCTTTCTTCAATTATCCTTAATCTCTTGTTGAATACTCTGTATGATTTGCTTTGAGTAGAGTATCCCACAAAGATTCCATCATCAGCTTTGCAGTCAAATTCACCAATTTGTTCTCTTGTAATCAGAATAGTACAAGGACAACCAAATGATTTTAAAAAACTTATAGAGGGTTTTCTTTTATTAAAAAGTTCATATGGTGTTTTAAAATGTGGCTTCACTATTAATACTCTGTTCTGAACATAGCAGGCAGTATTAACAGCTTCAGCCCAAAAAGTGATTGGTAACTTTGAATCTGCTAGCATTGATCTTGCTGCTTCTATGATGGTTCTATTTCTTCTTTCAGCTACACCATTTTGTTGTGGAGTTCTAGGTGAGCTGTATTAGTTGTCAATACCTTTAAGATCACAAAAGTTAATTAAGTTAGCATTTTTAAATTCTGTGCCATTATCACATCTTATGGCTTTAACTTTTTGATCAGATGTATTCTCCAGTTTAACAATTAAGTTCTTTATGAGTTCACTTGTTTCATCCTTTGTCCTGAGAAAGAAAACCCATGTATATCTGGAAAAGTCATAAGTAATAACAAGACAATATTGTTTCTTTCCAATACTCATTACATTTGTAGGTCCAAATAGGTCCATATGTAAGAGTTGTAAAGGAACAGAAATAGAATTCACAGATTTGGACTTATGAGAAGTTTTGTGTTGTTTACCTTTTAGGCATGCAACACAATGATGATCACACATGAATTGTTTTTTGAGGTAGTCCAATGACCAAATTTCTTTTTACTAAATTGTTCATGTTTTTGAAATTAGTGTGACACATCCTTCTATGTCATAGTTCTGATTCAGTGGTGTTTGCCTTGGATATAAAACAGTTGACCTCATTTGAAGAAATGAGTTCTCCCCCTATATCCAGGCAATACACATTGTTTCTCCTTGGAGTTCTTAAAACAACATATTTTTCATCTAAAATAAAATCAGGAGAAAGAACGATGCACTCAATGTCTGTGAAAAGAATTTTGTTCTTTTTATCACAAACTTGAGACACACTGACTAGATTGTATTTTAGTTCAGCTACATAAAATACATCATCAAAGGTAATTTTGCCATTAGTAACAGTACCTTTACCTGTAATCTTACCTCCCTTTGGGTTCTCACCAAAGGCCACATATCCTCCATCAAATAACTTGAAATCTTTAAGAATTTGCAGATTTCCAGTCATGTGCCTTGAGCATCCACTATCAATGTGCCATGTTCTTCCTTCTTCTGGGATCTGAATGCTCTGTACAAGTAAGTAAAAGGTTAGTTAAGTTTGGGAACCCAAGCTTTATATGTCTTGGGTTCATCATTTGAGAAATCATATTTAGAAAAGTTAACTTTAAACACTTTTGGTACCCATACCTTTTTAGTACTGGTGTTCTGTTTTACTACTGACCTGTTGGATTTGTCTAGATTTACTACTGATCGTGGTCTATACCCATTGTGTTTAGCTTTTGAATACTTTACTACTGATGGACCAGTAGTATTTGGGTACTTACCATATTTGGAATGACCAGTAGTGTTTTGAGATTTTGGTTTGGTAACAGTAGTATTTTTCAAATTAGGGTTGTTACCAGTAGTATTTTTGTACTGGTACCAGACAGCATTATAATTAGGGTTAACACCAGTAGTAAAATTGTTACATTTTTTACTGGTGTTGGAAAATTTAAAATATTGTGGATTTTGATTTGATTTTCCATTGTTCTTGAAGTAATTACTGTTCTGTTGGCTTCCAACTCTTCTGTTTTGCACAAATCTTGGTGCACTTCTTCCAAATCTTGGTGTTTCAGCAATTGGAGTTTTATTTTTATTCACTACTGAAGGACCAGTAGTATCTTTTAACTTTTGTGTTTTTGCTTTTTCTTTAAAATTTTTAAATTCCTTGAACTCTTTGCAATTTATTGGATTGAAGTGACAATCCTTTGCTAAATGATTTACTTTGTTGCAAATAACACATTTTAATTTGTTATCTTTAGCCTTTATGGTTTTTCTTTGTTCTAAGAGTTGATTCATGTTTCTTTGATTTCCCCTTTTTAAAATTTTTGGTATATTTTCTGCATCATATTTAGGAGAATTTTCTTCACTTTGTGCTGTGTGAAAACTTGTATCAACTGAGTTTGGAGATTCAGTTTGAAAGATTGTAAATTCAATAGAGTTTGTAGTTCTATCATCATCAGAAAAATCATTTGATTCAGATGGTTCAGTATTAGATTCAGTTTGATTTTCATTTTTTAATTCATTAATTATTCTTTCTGAACTGTTTTTGAGTGGAGGAATGAATTTATATGGAGGTGGTACAGCATGATATCCCACTCCATGAACAACTTTTTCTGTAGTTTGATTATTAGTTAATTCATCAAGAATTTTAGTGCTTCTTTCAAACTTTTTAATTGTCAATTTATTTTGTTCAATTTCGAGTTGACATTCTTCTAATTTACTTGTTAATTCTTTATTTTTTAATTCATAAAACTCTTTCTCATCTACAGCTTGAAGCAATTCTTCCTTTATCCTTTGATCAATCATCCGGTACACCTTTATTTGATGTTCTTGATCAGCAATCACACCATCAAATTCATGGTTTCTTCTTACTGCTTTTGCTAAATCTTCATTTAATTTAGTGTTTTCTTTTTCTAAATTTTTAACAATTTTAACACATTCAGAAGTACAAGGTTTAGGTTTTACCTCAGATTTGCTGTCAGTAAAGGCCATAAGAGCTTGATTTTGAGCATGCTCTTCTGCTTGGAAGCTCCAGTCATAGCCTTGTTCTTGTTGTGAAACAAGAGCAGTTGATTTTGATCTTTTATCTGGCTGAGGACATTCTTTTGCAAAGTGACCAAGATTGTTACAGTTGTAACATTTGACTTTTATTTTGTCAAATCCAGCTTTGTCACCTTTGTTGTAGTTGAGGCTTGTCCTACCAGTCCTTTTTAAGAATCTTTTGGTTCTTAGGCTCAGCATAACCATCTGCCATTTAAGATCCATCTCCTCAAGATCATCTGGATTCAATTGTTCCAAATCATCACTAATCAGTGCAGTATGCACATGACTGGTGAAGAAGGATTCTCTTGCAGCATCTTCACAATCTGCAGCCTTTCCTGTGGCAGTTTCTTGACCTTGACATGTACTAGGTACAAATGCAGCATTGTTAGAAGAAATAGAAGGGTTTTTTTGATTTACCTCAGTTTCAAATACTCTGAGATCATTGTAGAGTTCATCTAACTCCTTTTCTTCTAGTGCATCTCTATGTCTGTATATCACTGTATACATGGCCCATTCTTCACTAAGAGACCTTAGGAACTTCATGTTGACATCTTCTTGATCCATCTTAACCCCAACCTGGTTAAGTTCACCAATAAGCTTGTTGAATCTGTCAAACACTTGAGTGAGTGTCTCATTGGGCTTTCCTTTGAAGTTTTCAAAGTCTTGCTTGAGAACAGACTTCATGTTCCTCTTGGTACTCTTGGTGCCAACGAATCTCTTCTCTAATGCTTGCCATAGCACCTTTGCATCATCATATTCAACAAAGAGATGTTGATAGTCATTAGGAATGGCTAGTAAGAGAGTGCTTAGAGTTTTGAGTTCGATGCCTTTGTCTTTCTTCTCCTTCTCACATTTAAGTTTGTCTGCTTCAGTTGCAGAGCTGCTTGCTTGACCAGGACCAGTTTTGTTGCCTTCCATGACAACTTCCCACATGGAGTAATCTGTAATAAGCATGTATTGCTTAATACGATTCTTCCACATCCCAAAGTTATTGGGAGTGAGTATAGGGATTTTGTTGGCTTGAGTGCTTTCATTATTATCAGTCATGATTAATAATGTGTGTGTGTTTTAAAGATTAAAACTTTTTGTTGTTCTTGAAATTAGTAGATCTAGAACCAATATGCTCTGATACCACTTGTCAGGATCGATTAACTATGAACGAGTTAATAAACACCTTAGATCTAATTGATAATAGAAGTTGCAGCGGATCAACACTATATCAATATGTTTAAGAACGATGAACTGTAAAACAATATACGTAAATATTAAGAACACAGTTTCACAAAAAGCTTCAATGTATATTATTAATTCACAATACACACGTACGTTTACAATTCGTAAGGAACTATTTATAATAGTCCTTGAAGCTAAACTATTTACCTTAGTTATTCTAGGACTTGATTTACATACGAATTATAAAGATATACATTGAATTACATTCTATAACTATCTCAACGAAGATCTCGGACTTGATTTGCTTCCAAATTGTATATCAGTAGTAATCTGCAATCACCAGTAGTAAATAAGCATCGTCAGTAGTAAGTCTGGTGACCAGTAGTAAGTCCAAAACCATCGTCAGTAGTAACTACTATTGATCAGTAGTATCTTCAATATGCTTTGATCAGTAGTAACTAAATTATAGACTTCACCAGTATCAACTTCATCAGTAATAAGTAATTCTGCCCCATCAGTACTAAGCATAACATTCATCAGTAATAATCATGATCAGTACTAATTGCAGCATCAGTATTAAGTTGATCTGTGATTTTGTTCCAACAACCCACTTAATAAGATAACATGCATTATCAATTAATTCGCTCTCCTTATATTATCTTTTGATTTTGACACATGTCTTGATCAAATGATGGACACATAAGTAGACACAAAATGTAGAACCAAATTCCATTACTCTTACATGTTTAGCGATCAATGACAATCTTATATAAATCCATGTTCCAACATATAATGGTAGTAAATTATATTTAACCAATTAAATAAGATTGTTATATTATATTATATGGGTTTTGTTAAAGGGCTGTCTTTAACGTGCATAAAATGTTTGTACATTCATTGATGGAGTAGTGTTCCTAAAATTAAGGGAGCGATTTTTATATTATTTTTGTCTTCCCATTGACAGCCCTTAGGGCTCTTATTATCATTTTCCATATTATATTCAAGTTACGACAAAGTGTCGTGACATTACATAGCTAAGTACAATATTACATTTTTGTTTCGTTTCTTGGTTGACGAAAGTTTTCTAAATCTATTTCCATTGAATAAACGCAAAAAATCACGTATATATTTAGTTAAAAACTAATTTAAAAAAGTATGTGTTTAATCAGTTTTTAACATTAACATATATTAAGTCAAGAAAAGGTCAAAACATGTTTTCATGCAAACAAAGTCTAATAATCTCCACACATTTTTAATTCCTTTCGGGATTTATCGTTGTTTATTGTGATGTGGGTTTTGGCCAAATTCACTTTGAAGAGGCGTGCAGGAGAATTTCAAATAAACTTGCATTTTTTAGAAAGTCAACTTGCAAGCAGGCAAAATTATATAAAGTTTTGATCTGGTCAACTCTGTTGTTTGTTTCTGTTGGGCGTGCAGATTGAAAATTTCGAAAGTCGGTTACTTTAGTTATTTTATAGAGTTTATTTTTCTGAAAAAGAAATCTAAACAAATGCGTTGATTTTTGAATTTTTATATTTTTAATTTGGAATCGTTATAAACAAGATGAAATTGAAAAAAAAAAGTAACATTTTTGTTAACTTAATTATCTACCACAATTGATATACATTGATTATAAAAAAATAGGTCGTCTAACAAGGTTTGGTAATATTATTAGCATGTATATTAATATTTAATAATGGCATTTTATAAACACACACGGTTCCAACTTCCAAGCTTTAACGATGTCCCCTCCCATGATTTTTTTTAATTTATATGTTGAGCAAAAATGTATCTAACTAAATAATTTTATGCTGGTCTTCCCTACTTAACATCCATTATTTTATTTTTTACTAAAAATCTATTAAACTAAGATTTTAAGAAGTAAATAAGATGTTAACAATAATTTCATGTAATGTGGTTGGTAAGAGTACTACCAATTGTCTGTGTGTACTCAAAAAGATCCGACAGTCTGTGACAGTGATATCACGCCTTCTTCACTTCATATATCGGTTGGATTGCTCCAGAAAAACTGAAGATATAAGTGACGGGTGTCTTAACCTAAATTATTTTGTGTGTATTTTATGTATACAATAAATAATGTGTGAGTTTAAAAATATTAAGTGAGAATAAGCATATTAATTTATTTTAATTAGAATCTCAATTAATACGATATTGATTTTGCAAAAATTGAGTTTAGTTGATAGTCATAATATAGTAGTATAAGAAATTGGTCAAACTCTTATACCCATTAGATTTTGAGAGGACCGGACGACAAAGTTGAGGATTAAACGTTGATGACATGATGCATCATTTCAATAACAGAAATGATATTGGTACCTATCATTTGTGGTTACCTATTTGCTTATTTATTTCTAAATTTGACATGTGTAATTTATTTATTTTTTTGAACAGCAAAAAGAGAAACCAGGAACGAGCTTCGGCAAAGCCATCACCTGCCCCGACAACTCAAGAGAATGAAATTAAAAGAAGAAAAACTAGCAAGAAGCTACCCCAAAAGTACAACAAGAAAGAACAAAAGTTAAGAAACAATCAACCCCTGCCCATAACTAGACTAAATACAAAGAAAAACACCAAACTAAAATGCATAAAAAGCAACTAATCTGCTCCTGTAGAACCAAAAAACGCCAATTATTGAAAGTCCCTTATATGACACTTGTCATAATTATAAAGATAAGTACAAATAGTAGGCACAAATATTATTTCTCTTTCAATAATCTCCTGCCCTTTGTATGCCGAAGTTGAATATTATAAACAAGGGTATCATATATCTTAATCATTTTGATAGAATAATTCAAGAGATCGATTTCATATGTTTAATAAATAACTAGATGATAACTCGTGATGAATCACGGGCGTCGAGACCAAATTTCTCAGTAAATATTATGTAACTAATCACACAATGAAATGTATATAAAAACAGTAAATTTAAAAAGACACAATGATTTACGTGGAAACCCAAATCGGGAAAAAAAACCACGGGCTGATGAAGCCGATAGTCAATCCACTGTAGTATTGCAATGTTTACAAAACTTAACTAATATTTTCATAATGTTTTCCTCTCCAAAAAAAACTCACTGGAAATTTTGTACATTTAAAATAACTTTTTTAGTTAAAAATGTATTTTCAAGTATTCTTTAAAATATCAACTATAAATATTACAAATTACAAATTTAATGATGGACAAAAACTGCTCAAACTAACCTGATTCATTTCAACATTGACTAAAAATACTCCTTTCAATCCTACCCACCATTTCAATCCTTCGTGAACCAAAACTAATAACAATGTAACAAAGGATAGGATGGCGGTTACATCACAAAAGCTCAACAATATAACAGATGATTACCCCTTACTCATAGAAAACCAATATTAAGCATCGATACTTCTTCACCAAGTTCATCTCAAATCCCTTAAGTTTCAACATCTCATTCAGGTTAACTTCGTCAAATGCACTTGGCCCCGCCAAAGATGGATCGTTCAACACTTTGTTATGGATTTCACTTGAACTGTTATTCACTACATGACCAATTATTGCAGCAATTATTGTGTTATATATTTCACAAAATGAGAACCCACAGAATCATTTGTTTGCAAAGGGTTATTGGTTATGCAGTTGGCTGTGCTGCAAGTCTTCCACTATTATGTTGCCGTTATGTTAGCCAAAATCAAGCTTCTAGTCAAAGCTCAACTCAAAGTCAACAAACACGTATTGTGGGGACCACTCAACAAGAACCAATTTAGTTCACATAACATTTGATCCTTCTCCAGAAGAGCAAAATCATTAGAATTTATCTTCAAATAATTGGAATGGAGTTAACGTTGCAGACCCAAATGTCAGGTAATTTGGTGGTGAATTTTTGCTAAATTGCATAAGTAGCAAAACATCCTAATTTGACCCGTTTAAGATAAAACAAAACCCAATCCAACACATCCTCAAGTAAACGGGTAAAATTGCTTTAAACCTCCAGTAATAATATAAGAATAAAAAACGGTTTATATAGCAACATAAAAAACTGGTAAAATTTCCTTAAACCGAACCATTTATTCTTCCATGGTGGTAGATACCTGCACCATAAGTTAAGTAAATAAATCAACATATTTATATGCAAACGGGTCGAAATTGGCACAATTAGTTAAAAACGGGACTTGTATTTACTTCGGCCTTGCAATCTGTATATGAAAACCTTTGATTTGTATATGAAAACCTTCGATTGATGTCCTTTGCAATTAACTAAAACGGGGTTAATAAATTACCGATAAATCTGACTTTATTAAACATGCCTCAAATCCATAACTCACAAGCCTCTATATGTTCAACAGGGGTGAGCATTCGGCCCTTAAAAACCTACACTTGAACCAATTTATGTTACTTTATTAAATGACGTGGGAACCAAATGATTGCTCCTTAATTATGTTACTTTTTTTAATAATATACGGGAGAAGAATACTATTTTGTGAATATTATAGCTTTAGAATACTATTTTGTGAATATTATAGCTAACAAAGCTCATACGATAATTAACTATAATTTTTATTTCAAAAAATCTTAGTATTCTTTGAAAGCAATCACTTTATCTCCGAGTAGAGGTATGACTATATATATTTCACTTTTTTAAGTATTTAGTTGTTGGAAGTTTTTTTAAAAATAATGTTGTTTCATACAAAATTATCGTTTATAATGCTGTTTTTTCAGGTTTGCAAGAATAGAGTTTCCGGGTCCCTGAACCTGGATTCATCCGCATGTCGTACCATGTGTCATTCTGATTGTAGGAAGGTTGCTGAGTCACCTAAAATCCGCGGGTCCCGGCATCCCGGCTTAAGTACGACACCTATTTGGGTTCGGTGATCCCGAATCCATCCTTTCTGATGAAACTTCTCGTTGTTCCGGATTCGGTACAACACCTATTCGGGTTCGGTGATCCCGGATCCATCCTTTCTGATGAAACTTCTCGTTATTTATTTATTCGTTAATTGTACAAGTTAACAAAAATTTTGGTATCTTCATTTTCATTCTATACAGTATACACAATCAACTTTTAATTTGTCTGATAACCCTACGTAAAGACTATCAACACGTATTATCTATAATAATATTTTATAAGAGGAAATAATGTTAATCTACAGAATAATATACATACGTCGTATATATATATTTTTTATAAAATAGTGTTTGAATATTAGGTTTAATTTCTCTACAAAATTTTTAAAACAACGAATATAGTGTTTTATATATGTACTATGTAGTGCTTGTTGGGAAAGTGGTCTCTGTAATTCCCAACAAACACCGTCCTACTAAAAACGATTGTAAAATTAACACAAGAATATACGTGGAAACTCCAAAACCGGAGAAAAACCATGGGTCTTCAAAGAGAAAAACCCCACTATATGATAAATATTACAGTATAGACTAAACTCTCAAACCAACCCACCAAATACACCCACACTCTCCAAAGATTTGACTCACCACTCCCTACTCTACAAAAGATACAAAAAAGAAAGAATCAAATACTTAAAGTGTATATTTGATTGGTGCATATTGAAACCAAAGCCTTGGACTTCTTTTATAGGCATGAAATCTTCTTTCACATTTTTTCACATGTGGGATGAAAACACCTTTTATTTTTTGCCAAAGACTCCATCGATCAGTGCTATGGATATTTTAGTTTATAAATATGATGTGTATCTTTATAAACTATTCGCGAAATGCGGACACTTGCTACTCGTTAATTACAAACTACAAAATTTTAGTAAGACTTTCTGAGATACTTGTATTGTCCAGAATCAAAACAATCCAACTTATTCTTGTATTGATTCATCAATTTCAGCATCTCAGTAGCCTTCAACTTTGTTTCTTCACCACAATTGACTTGTAACATAAGCAAAAGTTTTTGAAATGCACCAACATGAAGTGCTTCAACCAAAGCACTTCTATCACCATTGTTGCTAAGCTTCCATAAGATTGAAACACAAAAATCAGTAGCCAATGAAGAAACCCTCAATATCTTCTTTACTATCAACGGCACAGTCAATGCATGTTTATGCACTCTTTCCCTACCTTCTTTTGAATCCGAAACACGATCCAAAACGCCTAAAGCTGTCTCACTTAACCCTTTATCGGCTTCCACAAGAGCTTCTAAAGTCGATTCAATCACACCCAACTCCAAGAATCTTGACGAGAGTTTGTTGAAGCCAATTGGTGTTGAAAGTATGTGATATATGACTGAAAAAGAAGACTTTTTAGCCGGAAGAAAATCGGGTATGTTTATAAGGCTGATCAACGCTTCTGGAACGCCTTTGATGTCGATTAAGTTGTTTACGTGGGTTTGATCGGTTGAAAGAAGGTCTTTTAGGGTTAGAATACAACTTTTCTTGAGTAACAAATCATCTCTTGACAAAAACCATGTCATGCAACGTAAAGATGATGTTGATCCAAGCTTTGATCGCCCCTCGATCCCTAAAGGAAACATCCATGTTAACAAAAACATAATCTCCCTTAGAATTTCTTCGTGTTTTTCAAAAGAAAGACTCGAAAATGAGTCAAATGAATCTGCTAACACGTATCCGAGTCCATTGTCTTTAATAAGGTTCTTGTTATGTTCACTTTCTATAGCCCATTCGTTTATCTTCCCCACCAAATCAAGACACCTCTTTTCATCGCCTTTTGAAGCCGAGGCGATAATTTTTGAACAAATTTCCATAATATCAAAAGAAGTTAACGGGGTTCGTGGAGTTGGTATTCTTTCAATACCGTGAGCCTGATTTTCAACACACCATTCTTGGATCATTCTTCTGATCGTGTGATTCGGTATTTGATCAAAATTTGTGAGGATTTGATTCGTGACTGGACACGTTTGATTACCGTCTTCTATCCACTTCTCGATGCTCTCTCGATCGTATGTGATACCCGTTGACAAAGTCACCGGATCTTTCATTAGATCTAGAGTTATCGGGCACCGAAAATGTGTTGGAATTGTGAGTTCTATCTTGGAATTTTGTTTTGAAAGGAGTTTCTTGCCAGCCAAACGGCTAGCTCTTGGTTTCTTCCAAAAAAATGCCATTTTTATACACTTCTAATCTAAAAGAAATAATAGAAACAAGATTTGACGATTTGGGTATGATTATTTATGAGAGAATTTTATTAATTGGTTTTTTGAATCTTGATGTTTAGAGGTAGTTATACTTATATATTAGTATGTGATTGGGTCAAAGGTAAGAATGAATGAAATGTTCAAGTTATATGTGACGTTGGAAGTTTGGTGATTTGAACATTGACCGTTGAAAGTGAGAGTCAAAGATTGAGATAATGCCATAAGGCAAACGTTTTCTGCTGAATTAATAAAGGTATTTTAAGTTCCAGTAGTTGCAGTAAGCGAACGGGCATAATTGGGAGCCGGTAAAAGTTGGACCATGTTCCACGTGGTCAAAGGTCAATCTAGTTGTTCTGGATGACCCGTTGTCTATTTCTATTTATGGATCCGACCCGACTACTACTTTTATTCAGAGACCGTGATATCTTTGTACATTTGTCCCGAAAAGTACATATCAATGCTATAAAGCGACAATTTCGATAAATTGTTTACTAAAAAGTTGGTTTATACTTTTTAGTTTTTAACATCTCACATTCTCACGTGAGTAATTTAAAATTTTGGTTAAGAGTCAAATTGGTTGTAATCGCGAAAGGTGTCTTCAAACTTCATTTACTTACAATTTCCAGTCATTGTATATAAAAGCTTTTTTAAGGGATTCGATATTTACACCACAAAAATTATTTGCTCTTATCACTTTATAAATATTTTAAAGCTGAATATCCAAATATATTAAAATATAGATTATGGTATATGTGAATAAGTTTTTATGTATTGATTAATTTCGCATCTTTTTTATTAAATATTTTGTTAGGTATATATTTTTTGTAATAGCATTTGGTACATTAATTATGTTCAAATGAAGGAAATAATAAGGTGGTGTTGTGCCAATCTAACATGGCTTAATTTTTTAATGTTTATATTAACTTTTTTTTTTTGAATTGAAAATTACTCTATAAAAAATAAAAACTGCTAGAAAACTCTAATCAACCCATGTTAATGCCTTTACTTTTATGTGAAATACGCACTTCATATGAATGAAACATTAACGACTTTCAATGTCATTCTCATTTTAAGATCTACTGTAATTGGACTAACCTTGGAAACCCTTAAATTGATTTCACAATAAAGGATCACTTTATGTAGTAAGTTGTCGAAATATTGTGAGTTGACAACTCCCGTAATGACTTTCTAAGGCGTGCAACCAAGTCATGTATATTTGACGAAAAGAAAAGATTAAATTATGGAGTATATTTTTTTAGCTTTGGAGACAATTTAAACGAAAAGAAAACTAGATAATTGTAACTTTATATATTTTTTAGTACTATATAATTTTAATTGGGTAAAGGATTACCCGGTAATTTAATAAAATAACAATGTTATAAACGATGAGATCATGGAATTTGTGTAATAAATAAGAAAAATCAACTTTAGTTCAAGACATTGCGCAAGGACTAGAAGTAGCATTTAATTTCATTTTTCTTCATACAAAAGTGTATAAATGCTACTTCTAGTCATTGAAACATCACATCTCAAAGTTTCAAGATCTGAACCACCATATTTGATTCTTTGTATTGGCAATTTTTATGATTTTAAGTGCAAGAAGTTTCAAGCGTACCATCTCATATATATTTATGGAAGATTACAGAAAAAACTCTTTACACAAAAATAATTATAATTAATAAAACCCTCATCGGGATCACTCCAAGGCCAGTGGTTAACTATATACGGCCATGGTTGGACCATCACGCTGGCGCGGCAACAATATAGCCACTACGTATGCTCTAATAGCGGACTCATTTAGTTTAAAGATCATGCCGATGCGGTAAGTGTAGTCACAATATTCTAGAATAAGTTGAAATGTATGATTATTAAAGTTAGAAATTCATAAAGTGCGCAAAAATGACAAATTAAAAGTATATTGTATGGGGGCAGAGGAATTTTAAAATTTATAATCTACAATTTGAATTAGAGGTCGTGCAATTTGTTTTGTCATACCCGGTTGTGATTTTGGTCCAAGATATACCATTTTGGTATAGTTTAGTAGTTTTGTTTGATAGTAACAAAATTGTGTTATAATGTCGCTAGAAGACGACCTCTAATTTGAAGTTGTGCGTGTTCGGACCAAAAAGTAGTATTTTTATTTTCCTTTCTAAAAAAAGGATTGGTTGGCCGTCACTAGACCAGTGGCTTACGCTAATGGTTGTTGAGTTAGATCAGCATCGGTGACGTTCGTCTATGCAGCCTCATGAGGATTCTTCATGGCCCTACTCGTTGCTAGAAGGTGGTTGCTACATTCAAATTTGTACAGAACCACATGGTCCACATCACCAACCACATTTTTTGTTTTATTTTTGTTTAGGTGATACCCTAACCAAAAAGTTGTGGAACCGATGTTCTTGTATTCACAAAAAAAAAAAAAAGATATATATTCTAATTAAATATAACTTAAGTAAGTTATCATCAAAAATTTTCAAAAAAAAATTCAAACCCTTGAACTTTTTTTTGAAGGTTTGCCGCTATGAATTATGACTTGAATGACTTCCCTAGGCTATTAATCCTTGTAATAAACGAGGGAATTACTTGCGAAAAAAAATACATAGAAATAAAACGTTTTTAATATTAAACACAAAATTTAGGAGCAAAATTTAATTAACCCAAAGATTTAGACTAACCAAAACTGTAAAGAATCTAATAGTTTGAACTTAGATAATGTTTTTGATATTTAAAATATAATAAGAAAAAAATTACCACAAACAATTAATATATTTAAAAAGATCACAGAAAACAAAACCACAAACAATTATATATATTTAAAAATACCACAAACAATTATTTTATATATATATATATATAGTGCCCGATTCAACGCAGAACCGTTTAAAGCTGCAGAACCGCAGAACCGCAGAACCATCCTAACATCCAATGTTTTCTATGTTATACATAAGCTTTAAATTTTCATACACGCTGTAACCATCCTAACATCCAATGTTTCCAATTTTTTATACAAATAATATATAAATATATTTATATATTATGTGTATAAAAAATTGAAAACATTGAATGTATAAATGTGTTATAGCGTGTATAAAAATGTACACCTTATGTATAACATAGAAAACATTGGATGTTAGGATGGTTCTGCGGTTCTGCACCTTTAAACGGTTCTGCGCTGAATCGGACCCTATATATATATATATATATATATATATATATATATATATATAGGGAAGCGTTCATGCGAGAACTGCAAGAACCACTTTCTGACCAATCATTAAAATTAATTTGTTTTTTAATTCTAAAGGGCATTGTAGTCTTTTTAACATTTTTTTAATTATGGCAATTGACAAATTAAATCAATTAAATTAATACAACATATTTTCCATATTCAATTAAATCGTATTCACCAGTGAACAAATCCAAGCAAATGCAAAATAGTGTAAATTGACGATTGTTCACTATTTTACAAAATTAATGAACAAACTAATACATACTAATGTAAATTGATGTGCATAATAGCAGAATTCATTAATGAATAAACTTATACACACCAACAAATACAAACCTATGAACAAAAATATAAAATAAAATTTATACAAACTTATAGATCTGGAACAGATGAACAAATCAGATATAGATCTGAAGCAGATGAACAAATCCGAAAAATATATGAAACAGATGAACAAATCGGAAACAGATGAACAGATCTGAAAATAGATGAACAGATCTGAAAACAGATGAACAAATATTCCCCGAAAGTAATTTGCGTCTTCACCGGAACCCTAGTTGCCGACTTCGTCGGAAACCAGATCTGGCCGCCGACGAACCCAGCTCCTGATCATCTCTTTCTCTGCTTTTATCTTGTAGTTGTCGGCGAATAAACCATAGATCCGTCGATTGTAGAAACACCGCACCTAAAATCCCTAAAAAAATCGACGACGGAAACCTAGATCTGGACACTTTTTCTCCGGCGACGGCGGTGCAGGATATCGAAAACCTAGATCTGCAACCCTTCGTCTTTGGCGGTGGTGGTGTAGTCATTTGGGCAGTCGGAGGTGTTGCGATGGTGGTTCAGGCAGTGGTGGTGCGGCGGAGTCTCTGGCGGTCGTGTTGGCTGTGTTGTTGCCGTCGGTGGTTGTGCCGCCGGCCAGTGGTTTCATCTTTCCAAAATCACCCGTTATGATGTTGAAGAAGAAAACCCTATAATTGATTTTGAAAACACACACAAGTGTGTGTTGATAAGAACAGGAGATAGAGAGAGAATTTGGAAGACACACACATATGTGTGTGTTTTGAATGGAATTGTGGACGTGGTGTACAAATTGGGGTAAGTGAATTAATTAAATAATTTAATTTGAGTCAAGTTACCTATTTGCCCTTCCACCCTTAAAATTCAATCATTTAAATGATTAATTATTTATGAATCTGCCACTCTTGATCTTAGCCATCCATCTAAAAATCTAAAGGCTATAAAGTGGTTCTCGCAGTTCTCGCAATAATATAGGTTCTCGCATGAACGTTCACCTATATATATATATAGTGGTGGGTTCATGCGAGAACACCTAGTTTGCGAGAATCGCGAGAACAAATTAGAACCCTTAATTTTTAAGATTCGTGGCTTAGATGAGTTGTGCATAATGATAAATAAGTGTTTCAATTCTTTTAATAAAACGGGAGTGAAATGGTAGATTGGTAATAGGCATTTGTAGTAAATATGGCAGTTTATAATTATCCCTAACTACCTCACCACAACCGAGATTCTCTACCAAAACACCATTTTGTATGTGAGAGGCAATGTGAAACCCAATATATTTCAGAAACCCTAAAACCAACATTCAAACGGCGACTTAGAGTGAAATCGAAGAACAAACAAGGGGAAAAGGTGTGAACTCCTACTGATTTTAGCGCGAAAATCAAAAGAAAGGTAATATTTCTCCTAATTTCAAGTAAATGGTTGTCAAAAATGTGGATTTCATGTCCGACGAAAGCAATAGGTCGTCGGTGAAGGTAAAAACTGAATTTTTTTTAGGAACGACAAAATATTGCGTATATTTATGATTTTTTTGGTTGTTTATTAGGTTATTGTCTATCAATTTAATTTATGGAGTGATAATTCTGGTTATTCTGATTTTTTATTCTTGATTGTTTAACCATTAGGTAGGTATGTTGTTTATATGTGTATTTTAACTCGAAGGTATTTCTGGTTCATGGGTGATTTTATTTTTATCTTTTTTATACGTGTATAATTAAACTCTAGTGCTTATAAGTCTTTACAAGAGTTTAAATGTCGGGTATTTCTTGTTTAATGGTGAACATAGGTTTTGGTATAACAAATTTATTGTTTTAATGGTCATATAATAAGCATAAACATCATATAAGTTTGTTCACTATATAATGTTTTTGAATATCAGTGTTTGTTTAATATTAATAATATTGTTTAGTGTTAACTATTGTTTTAAATGGCATTATTTGTTAAATATTAATGTTAGTGTTAAATGTTCACTTTTTTTTTTGGGTTTTATTTTTATTAAAGTAGGTTGTTTTTTTTATAAAACATGGAAAACAAATTGTAGGTGACATATCTACGGCTGGAAAGGAAGTTGTGAAGCAGACCGAAAAAAGTGAACATGAAGGTGTTCTGCAGTGGATGTTGAATGTTGTTCATTAATGTAGAGTAGTGATATAGTTTGTTATAAGATTGTGTTCACTAGTGATATAGTTTGTTCTAAGATTGTGTCTCTTTACGTGAAGTGGATGGATATTAGCATATATTTCAAGTTCATTGGTGAACAAATGTTTTGATATATCCGATTATTGGCTTTAGTGGTCCTGGAATATGCATAAACATCATATGAGTATGTTACTTGTAGATATAACCGATTATTGGCTTTAATATTAGTGTTGTGGTTTGATTGCATATTATATAAGGAATCACTTTTTTATAAATGTATCAGGGTAATGTTTTCATTCATCAATGAACACGTTAAAAAACCAGTAATTATCATACATGGTTTTTGTTCATCAATGCATTATTGAGCACAAAGTACTAATACAAATTCAATAATGAACAAAAAGTACTAATACAAGTTCAATAATGAACAAACACTAATGTAGCAGTATGCCTTCAAAAACTTGGTATATTGTTAGTTGAAAATATTATTAATGATATAAGTTCATTAATGAAAAAAAGAAAATGTAGCAGTCAACCAATTAGGTATAAACGATAATGAAGATAAGTCCTAAAAACATGAAAAAGTGGTTATTTATTTTCGGAAGTTATTATTTCCAGTTTTATCTCATTAATTATGAATTTATTGAAACAAAAAGTATTTTGCAAAGACCATTGTACCCTTAATGAGTTTAAACATAATTAATTTAAATGGGTGGTGTAGATTTGTTCTCGCGATTCTCGCAAAGTAGGTGTTCTCGCATGAACCCACCCTTATATATAGTCAAGAGTTATATTAAGAACCCTGATTTTAAAAAGAACTTTAAGAACTCTCTATTAACCAATCAGAAATTAGTATTATATTTTTCATTTATTTTATTAAAATAAATTCGTAAGGGGTATTATAGACAATTATCATTTAAAACTGATTTATCCATGTTTGGAAGTTATTTAAAATATCCCTACAATCATGGATCGGATTTGATCGTATCTTTCATATTCATTGTAATTGAATCACGTGTATATCTTCATTTACCCTAATTGTAGTCGTCTATAGTCACAATCGTCCATTTTCCTGCAGAAATTCTTCTTGGTTATCAACGATGGTGTTAAGGAAAACGAATTTGGTTTCATCTGAGGTTAAAAAAGCTTATTATATTAGCCTTTATAGACCATCTGTGGTTTTCATCTTTAATCTAAATAGTTGTGGATTCATGATACTCCTCTAATTGTGATTTTATTAAACCTTTATTGACGAGAAGTAAGTTTGTGATTTTACTTGTCAACCCGAGGCACACGAAGAAGATGAAGATGAACATAGACTAGGGTTCGTGAATGAAGGTGAAGGTGTCGGTGATAGCGGCAGTCGAAATCGGAAAACAGTCGTCGTCATCAGATGATTCGTTCATTAATCGAATTGAGTATCTTTATTTGCAGATCTTTTCATGAACCAAATTTACTTTCTAATCGACAACAAATTTCGTGTGCGGGTGGAGGTGGTGGTAATACTGGTGTTGGCGATGGAAGCAGTGGCGTAGAAGGTGGTTGCGGCGGCATGACAAGCAAGATGTTATAATATAATTAGAGTTATAAAGTTGTTTTATGGGATTAATTTTGGGTATTGAATTCCACGGAAACCTCCGTGCAAGATATCTTTCTGTTTCTTTTTTTTCATATTTAATAATATAAAGTTGTTATTGTCAGATTGTTTTAATTTTTTTTATATGTTCATAATAATAACATTTGAAAAATGTTTTTTTGCAGGCACTATGTCTTAATATTGAAGACGAGGATGTTGATCATTAACCAATTAAAGTGTTGTTGATATTAACATTGATGCAATCAATTAGATGTATATATGTTATTGCATACATATATGTTATTTAAGTACTTTTTGACTTTTTGTGTTAATATATCAACATCTGTGTATTATGTTTGATTTATCAATTTTGTAAAATTTGTATATAGATTTCGTTTGTTGAGCATGATTGTTTTATGTTACATATATGTTCAATATACATACAAAACGCAACATGACATATATGCATAACCGTAAATAAAATAAAATTTTTGAAACTAATACCAAAAAACATATATGCAGATGTGTAAAAAAACATATATGCAGATATGTAAAAAAAACATATATGCATAATCGTAAATAACATAAACGCAGACTCGTAAAATAAATTATATGCAACGAAAAATATCCGAAAATAATGCCTAAATTTTAGCATACTTTGGTCAAATGTCCTAAATACCCCTTAATACTTAATATAAATTAAATTAATCATAATCAATTTTCTAAATTCTGATTGGTTAATAAGAGTTATCAGGGTTCTTTTTGAAATCAGGGTTCTCTATATAACTCGACCATATATATATATATATATATATATATATATATATATATATATATATATATATATATATATATATATATATGGTCCGGATCCGGTGAGGACTCTTTTCCCGGCGAGGACTGCGAGGACAATTTTCGTCCACTCATCTTCAAAAGGGCATAAAGGTCATTTTCGAAACCCCTCTTTCCTCCTTTTGCCACTTGTCCTCTTATAATTGGAAGTGAGTTTTTCCCCCACACTTTGTTTTTCGCCCATAACTTTGTTTTTATTTGTAAAATAAAAAATCTAAAAATTCCAAAAATTTTAAAGTTAAATTTTCTACAAAATGAGTATAGTCATGAAAATTTGAAAAAAAAATGATCCAAAATTGACAATGATCCATAAGCAAGAAAATGATCCAAAAATTAACAATAGTACAAAGTAAACAAAATGACCATGAATGAACAAAATGATCCAAAATTATATATGATATATTATTTGACTAATTATTTATACAAAATTATGTTTATGCAAGATTAACAATGATATAAAAATAACAAAATGATCTAAAAATATGACAATGATCCAAAATTAACAAAATGATCCAAATTTACCAAAATGATCCAATATTTTATCCGGGGTTTTTTTTTCAAAATTTCATGACTATACTCATTTTATAGATAATTTAATTTTTAGAACTTTGGCATTTTTGGTTTTTTTTTTTTTTACAAAGAAAAAAAAATTATGACCGAAAAACAAAGCTGGGGGTAAAAAAAACTCATCAAAATGTGGCAGAGAAAGTGTTCGTAAATGACTATTTTAACCCTCTAAATTTTCTTTTTCCCCCTATTATTTTGGTAAACTTTACACAAAACCCCCCAAACTTCAACCATTGTTTATCTTTTTCACATTCAATCCTAGCCATTAATATTTATGGATTAAAGGCTTAGATTTGTACTCACAGTCCTCACCGGAAAAAAAAGTCCTCACTCGATCTCACTTATATATATATATATATATATATATATATATATATATATATATATATATATATATATATATATAGGGTGGAGATCTATAGAAAAGCATTATTAATTAAATAACGTAGAGAATAATTTACAGCCCTTAGATCAAGAATTTGAAGGGAGTAGATTGAAAGTTAAAAAAAACACGCGCATTCTGCGTTTTGGGAAAGGATGGGACACAAAATAGGCTTGGGGGGTTATTTTGGTAAAATTCCCATTCTCCCACCTAAAACAGATCCATACTTCGTGGAAGAATTGTCAAATTAGGGATTTTGTCTTGGAAGGTAGGAGGCGTTTTGAACATGTGGCGTTTTGGGCTTTTCCTTGGCCATTGACGCCTGTGAAATGTAGGGCTTTTCTTCAACTAAAAATAATTTGCGTTTTGAACAGCCGACATTTTGGGCGAGGATTGAACAGGTATGATTTGCTCTCTCTCCAAATGAAGGTGAGGATTTGTTGTCTCCTGAACAAATTGTGAAATTGAAGGCAATGATTTAATATTGTAAAATTTGTTTAAATGGGTTTTTTAAACAGATATCTTAACCCCGAATCACAAATTATTTGATTTTTATATACTCCATCATATGTGCCTTTACATCAAACTGAGATTCATGTACATCCCTATGTGTTAATTAGAGTTAATGGACAAATCTCCAAACTGGTAATATGTCTAGTGTAGCATATTTACAAATTTTATTCCGTATCTATTTCTGACTTAATTGAATTGATATGTACTTTTAATCACTTGGTTAGATGTTTTATGTATTTTATTGAGTAGAAAAAGTCGGCAAACTATGAAGATTATGTGTTTAATATTTCAACTTCATTTTTCCATTTTCAGCCAAAAATAAACATTTACTAAAGTGGTTTTTCCTTATTTATTATGTAAGGCGACGATTATTATGTAAGGCGACGATGGAACTGCTTCACAAATTGGTCAGATATCATTATGTAGATAATTTTTTATTTTAATGTATTATGATCATGTTGTATTCTAACACGTGTCATGTACCACTAGGTGCCATACAGACCGAAGGAATACATTTTTTGTTGAAATTATGCTCCTTTTTTGTGGAAGTCTGAGATTGAAAAAGAAAGAGCTAATTAGAGTTGGCAGCTAGAAAAATTAAGAGAACAATATGCCGTGAAGATATTGTTGTCGGATATAAATGAAGGAAAGAATGTGGTGGTTGAAGATGTTGAAGAATATCACAACTAATAAAGGAAGAACGGGTTAAACTTGCGGAAGATGCCGAAGAATTATGAATATGTTACATATGAGTGGGTAAAAAAGTGGATGTTGGGCTAACTATAAAGAAGGTTTTTATGAATAACTATAAACTAGGTGGTTTGTGTGGGTGTTTGGTTATTTTTTAGGTGGTTGTTTGTTTTTTAGGTGGTTGGTTGGTTTTTGTTTATATGGATTAATGGATAAGTTAGAACTAGATTGTTATTGTTTTGGAATTTTTTTCATATTGATTATAATTTAGATTACAAGTGTTCATGATACATGAAAAGGAATTGCTGATAGTTGGTTGTTTTTATGGTTATTTCGGATTTGCCTTTCTATTGATTATAATAGTGGATAGCGAAAGTGCAGGTACATTAGAATTCATGAAGTGTTTGTGATACATGAAAAGGAAAACCGAATTCATGAATTGTTGGTGATACATGAAAAGGAAAACTGAAACTGGGAATAACTAGATAAAATGAAAATGCAAATGCATGTACGAAAATGCAAATGACAATATGAAAATGCAAATGCAAGTACAACTGATAGTATTTAAAATAGAACAAAAATCTAAAATTTCAGTTTTAAGTATGAAAAATTGAAAATGCAAATGGCAATTTCCAAAACACATTGGTTAAAAATTCAAGGAATAACAAGATTTAATGAAAAAACAAAACCAAGTGCAAAAATGAATATGCAAATTGAAAAACAAGTACTTGAAAGAGAACCAGTATTTATAAGTCCAAGAAACAATGATATAAAATGAAAATGCAAAATACAACTCCAAGTATGAAAATGCAAATGCAAATGCAACTGCAAGTATGAAAATGCAAATGCAATTGTAAGTATGAAAATGCAAATGCAACAAAACAGAATTAGTATGTAAAATTTCAGGGAATAACTAAATAAAATGAAAATGCAAATGCAACTGACAGTATTATAACGAAAATACAAATGCCAAAGTATGTTTAACTTCATTTGGTAAGACAATAAAACATAACCAATAAAAAACTAATGTGCCACTCAAAAAAATCTTGCATCATCATCAGCTCGTTGTGTTTTGTTATATGCATCTTCAACTTTTATTTTCTTTCTGTACAAGTGCATTTTGCGGATCATAGTGTCACAGTAACCACACTTTCTCCCTACTTTTTTAGATTTAGAAATAAACTTTTCACGCCAACTAGTAATCCTTTTTTTTTCAACCTACTTCCTTTATTACGAATATCTGAATATCTTGAGGGGCATGAATCTTAACAATCTCTGGTTGCTTAACACCTAACATCTCACTAATAAACTCATTAATTCAGATCTCATTAAAAGCATCAAACTCGTTCTCCAATTCATCCAAAAGATTTTCCTTTGCTTTAAAAAACTTTATAAGTAGGTAAAATAAAAATGCAAATGCAACTGCAAGTATGTAAATGAAGAATTTTGTATCCTAATTTTGTTAAATTCTATAATTAAATGATTCAAAATAGCTACTAAGAAAACATGGAAACAACAAAACTTAAGAAAAGTCATAACAATGATTCATCATCTTCATGGATTACAAAACAAACAAAACACATACGGATAATCCATACAAATATAATAGATAAAAGTTATGAAAATTAAATTGAACATTTATTCAACATCTTCCCCAATATTAAAATCATCAAAACAAATACAACTAAATGAAATGCAAATGAACTTGATTTCAACATCTTCCCCAATTTTCAAAATCAGTAAAATAGAAACATATAAACGAAAATGCAAATGAATTGTGATTCATCTTTTTCAAAAATTTAAAAATCAGCAAATGAACATTGATTTCAACATATTGACCAATTACAAAAATAATTCATGATATTAAACATATCTATCAACAAACGCATCATATCAAACATTCAACTAATCGTTATTGAACTAAAAAGATATTGAAATCAACAAATTACCATCCATATGCAGTTCTGGATCCATTGGATATCAGATTCGGTAGTCATTGAAGCATAATTTAGAGATATTTAGCTAATACATGGATCATGTGAAGAAATTGAAAGGAGTATATCAGAAGCAGCTGAATGGTCCAGATCTGCGACCTATCTGATTCCCTCATTCATAGCCAATTTAGGGTTCATATAGAAGTTGATTTATGGTTTGTAGCTGATTTAGGGCTCGAATAAGAACAGATTTTGGGTTCGTAGCTGATTTAAGGTTCAAATCTGGTTCGTGTTTGAAATTAGAGCAGCTGATTTAGGGTTCAAGTCGGTGATCAACTATAAATGAAACTGGAGCTGCCATTGATGGTTAGGGAAATTGAAATCAAAGAAAACGTGGTAACTCCATTAATGTAAACTAAGAAATAAACAAACCTATTGTTCGTATATACAGGGAAACAATGGGTTGAAATCTCACAATGGCTAGGTTTTTAACTTAGGAAGAAAGACCATTGATGGAGCTGTGCAGAGGAAGTTGAGGCAGAGACAATTTGAAAAAAACACGCACAAAATTAGGGACAATTGGAAAAGAAGGTATATATTGTTAGAGGAAGAGAGAAATTGACAATCATGCCCTTGAGTGACTTTGGATGTTTTAATTAAATCAATGCTCCTAATTGCTTCTTTAAGTTCTTTAAGTAACATAACTTCTTTCTCGATCCATACTATATATATATATATATATATATATATATATATATATATATATATATATATATATATATATATATATATATATATATATATATATATATATATATATATATATATATATAGGGGAGGGTTCCATTGAGAATTGATATATAGGTGAGAATGTGAGAATTAGGCAAAAAGACGCGCGGTGGCATTTTTGTAATTAAGTCCAACTTTTCTGTCCCACACGCGGTGGCATTTTTGTAATTACGTCCAACTTTTTTTTAATCATCGATGATTAAACTGGGTGTAGTGTTTTAATCATCAATTATTAAACTTTTGAGATTGTATTTATTCATCGATGATTAAACCCAACCCCAAGTTTAATCGTTAAAATCAAAGATACTGTTTAATCAAAGATACTGTTTAATCATCAACAATTTTGTCTTTAAAATCAAAGATAATGTTTAATCATCGATGATTAAACTTGTCTCCATTTTTAAGATTCCTAATTCTTTATAAGATGTTGTTTAATCATCGATGATTAGCGTGTCTGCTTTCTTTATTATTTTTTTAAACTTTTCTTTAATCACCGATGATTAAACTGGGTGTAGTGCTTAATCATCGATGATTAAACTTTAATCATCGATGATTAAACTTTATCTGTGTAATAATCATAAGATGCTCTTTAATCATCGATGATTAAACTTTAATCATCGATGATTAAAGTTTAATCATCGATGATTAAACTTTAATCATCGATGATTAAACTTTATCTGTGTAATAATCATAAGATGCTCTTTAATTATCGATGATTAAACTTGAGTTTGGGTTTAATCATCGATGATTAAACTGAGTGTAGTGTTTAATCATCGATGATTAACTTGACTATATGTTTAATCATCGATGATTAAACTTGAGTTGGGGTTTAATCATCGATCATTAAACTGAGTGTAGTGTTTAATCATCGATGATTAAACTTTATCTGTGTAATAATCATAAAATGCTCTTTTAATCATCGATGATTAAACTTGATAATGTGTTTAATCATTAATGATTAAACTTGGGGTTGGGTTTAATCATCGATGATTAAAAACAATCTCAAAAAGTTTAATAAAACCAAGTTTAATCATCGATGATTAAAGAAAAGTTGGACTTAATTACAAAAATGCCACCGCGTGTGGGACAGAGAAAGTTGGACTTAATTACAAAAATGCGACCGCGCGCGTGAAAGAAAGTTGGACTTAATTACAAAAATGCCACCGCGCGCGTGAGGGCGGGGAGGAGATGAGTGGCTGAGATCTATTCTCACATTCTCACCTAATATATTAATTCTCAATGGAACTCACTTATATATATATATATATATATATATATATATATATATATATATATATATATATATATATATATATATATACACTTAGGTGGACCACCTAATATTTCATATTTGGAAATACAACATTTAAATATTAAACAAAACCTCCTAACAGCCAAAAAACCAAAACTCCGTAATTGTACCTTCCGTTCCGTTTGATTTCATAATGAACAGTAACTATTAGAATGGTAATTGTATATATACGAGAAATTTGTGCCCGCGCTTCGCGGCGGGGTAAAAATCTACGCATCATATTTATAGATTAACATATCCATAACATATAGTCGATAAAACAATTTCACACGAAAACATGTTCTTATACACATAGATTATATATTTATCTTAAAACATAAGCATCATTCGTACAACAAAAGCTTGATAATATACACATCATATTTTACATAACCTAACTCGACCACCTCTACAACATCGGTTGTATTTAGCCCCTCGATTCGGAGAATGACCTTTCAGGCGTTCCTCGTGCCAAAAAAGGGCACCACAATACTCGCAAACCTGATCACATTCTCACAAATCAATATGTGTTTGTGTATAACCTGTTACAAAAGATGTCATTAATAAAACAGAATGATGCATAACTGAATTGCATATAACTTATACATTTGCATAAAACACCTTTTGAAGATGTCTCGCTAGTGGATCTATGCGCATTAGAGTAGCATTTGTGTTGTGGCCCCCTTGAAGAAGACGATGTTCCAACAGTATTCTGCTGGCATTCTGGCTAAAAAATTGATCCATGGTAACAGAATACTCAAGTGCACCATGAGAAGAAAAACCAATGCAAGGTGTTGAATCGTGTGAGAACATTTGTAACTTCCGAAGCCGTGAAGAAGACATAATTGTTGAAGCATCAATGTCAGGTGTTTGGATTTTTGTAGATTCATTATGGATTTCCTGTGGATTTGAAAAACATTGAAATTCTTGGCCAACATTGTTTCTATGTGTCAAAATATCTTTCCTAGTTTCGTATTGCATAATTGATTGCATATGATTGTCATTAATAAGTGGTTCATCATTTAAATCACATGGCAATATTTTTCTTTTCCGATTTTTCATTGTTAAGAGCTAAATATGATATAAGAAACAATTGATAAACAAAGTAAGCAACCCATGTGTTGAAACGAAAATGATGATTGCATAGGATAAATCATCAAGAAAATGCAAATTAAGCATCAGTATGTATAAAAGCTATAAATATAATCTTATAAATATCATCACATGCACTAAGAAATATATTACCTGAAGCTCGTACTAAGCTCGTGATTGTGTAGGTGAAACCCTTGAGAACAACCACTAAACTTGTAACCTAGAAAGTTAAACACAAAAAATTGACATGAGACAATAATGGTCACTAAAACAAACTAATCCCTTTAATGGTATTTTTCTTATAAAATGTATATGGAAATATTAGTTAATAAATATGATTTGTATACTTGCAAACCCGCCACGAATCGCGGCACATGTTGCTCATTTATAATATACAACCATATGAAAGTCTCAACCTTGACAAAAACAAACTGAGATGTGAATAGCACAAATGTTTTGACTTTTCTATCCCTGCTTGTTGACTTCAACGATTCTTCCCCTCAAGACTTCTCCCATTAATTTTGATTATACAAATTCAAATTGTAACTATCAAGCATTAAACTACTGGTACGAAGAAGAAAATGGTGATTTATATATATGAAAGTCAATGACGGGGTTTTATCTAGATTAAGAGCATAATTGAAGCAAAAAAATAGAATGCAGTTAACCCTACTTATTTGTTTGTTGAATTTTGTTGTTGATTTATAGTTGGATTTGTGTGAAATACAAATGGTATGGTTTAACTGGTTTTTTGTTTCTGTTCTTTAACTACTTGATTAATCGATGATAATATGAATGATTATCTGAAGTTTTTGAGCTGTTTTTATGTTTTCTTTGAAGCCCAAATATTAGTTCAGGAAGAAGAAAACCCCCTAGATCTGGATTTTTGGGGCTACAACACATGGTTTGTAATATTTATGTTACCTTAATTAAAATAAGCTTGACAAAGAAGAGCTAGATGTGGATCAATTGCAGTGAAGAAGAAGCAAGAAGAGAAGAACCAGCTCCCGATCCTCCACCTCCTCACGTACGTTTCCAACAATAGCAGATGACGAAGGTGATCAACAGTTAGGAACCTCCAATTTAGCATACGAAGAAAAATTTGATGCCCTAGAAATTTGAAATTGAAAAGGGGAATGATGAATTACAGAGGAGAAATTTGAAATTGAAAAGGGGAATTATGAACTGCAAAGGAGTGTGTTTGATTAAGAAAAACTTTGTTTAACTGTTCAGGTATTCTATTCACGAACTGTAGATGAACAGCATATTTCCCTCCTGGGAAATGTTATATAGGTAATGTTAAATTGTAAAAGCATAAGATATCATAGTGTATAAAAAAATATCTCCAACATCATAATATAAAAAAATCTTTTTAACCAGTCGTTATGCCAATCGCCCCGAACCATTGGTGCGCCTGTTGTGTGGGTGACATACCCTATGGCAGAGCCGCATAATCTTTGGCGAGGCTTTTTTTTTTTTTTTTTTTTTTTTAACGGCAAGTTAGTAAGTTAGTGGTTCGAACCTACACAGTGACATCCACAGGGGGCAGTATGCCTTCCCTCGAACCCTCCACATATGGGGAATAAACCCACCATTTGTCCACGACGGGACTTTGAACCCATGACATTGGCCATGGACAACACCTTAACTTTTCCACCAATACCACTAGACTAGAAGCCTTGGGTATCTTTGGCGAGGCTTTAACGAGCTGATACCAAGCGTTCTAAATAAATGCGAACTAATAAAATAATAAATTTATTAACGAAAATATGAAACAAAAAACTGATGTGAGAACATTAATGATGCCTTGCGAATAAGACAACGTGAGCCCATGTGTTTCCTCACATGCTTTTTTCCACTCATCCAATAGGACCAACCCTATATATGAGGCCTAAATTTGAAGAGGGTTTGACACCATGGTAATTCCAAGCATTCCTATTCGTCCATAATGCCACTTGGAATTCCCTGATTGGTCCACGTCATTTGCACTAATACAAACGAATCTGGTACGGCTTACGGTCTACATTCATATTCATATGCTCCATATACGGCAAACGAATCTGGTACGGCTTACGGTCTACATTCATATTCTCCATATACGGCAAACGAATCTGGTACGGCTTACGGTCTACATTCATATGCTCCATATACGGCTTCCTACATACAAGGAAACAAATAACTATTTAAAAGATCGTACATACAAATAACTATTTAAAAGATCCTACATACAAGGAAACAAATAAATATTTAAAAGATCAATCAGCGAAGGAAACAAATAACTATATGTAACATTTATATGTAACATTTCTTCATTTACCGTTTTTTATTTGTTTCCTTCTATGTAGGATCTTTTAAATAGTTATTTATTTGTTTCCTTGTATGTAGGAAGCCGTATATGGAGCATATGAATGTAGACCGTAAGCCGTACCAGATTCGTTTGCCGTATATGGAGCGTATGAATGTAGACCGTAAGCTATACCAGATTCGTTTGTATTAGTGCAAATGACGTGGACCAATCAGGGAATTCCAAGTGGCATTATGGACGAATAGGAATGCTTGAAATTGCCATGGTGTCAAACCCTCTTCAAATTTAGACCTCATATATAGGGTAGGATATATATATATATATATATATATGTATATATATATATATATATATATATATATGTATATATATATATATATATATATATATATATATATATCGTGATTATAAACGGATACAGATTGCGGAGATATAAATACGTCTCACTTGCTATATTTTGTTGTTTATGCTACATTATATGGGTTTTATAAACCAGAAACTGGAACAGACGATATATATTTATTCAACTAAACAATTGACTGTTGTGACATATACCTCTAAAGTCTAAACCATTAAAACAATCATAAAATTATTTGTAGAATATTTTAGCCATTTAGGTTAAAATGGATGAAAAAAATGAAATCTAAAAATTACAAAGAGAAAACTCACTAAAAAAAAAGTTAGAGATAAAATCTTAAAATTTAAAATACCAAATAAATAATTTCGGTAAGTAATAAAAAAATATCTTGATATCCAATATTCCTAGGTACACAAAATTTAAGGGTTGCAACTTGCAATCGAAAATTTTAGAAACAGCCATTTTTGTATATATGATAGCTGAAATGAAAACCTTAGCTGAAATGCCATTTTTACCCCCCTTCTTTCCAACCTCAGAAGCACCACCTTTTCAATCATCATTCAAAAAGCCAATAACACAAAGCACAAATCAAAGTACCTCTCGTTTTCCATTAATTGTTTATACTTAAAAAAAGCTTGAAAAAGTATATATGTGTATAATAAAAAATCTCACCACAATTTATAAGGTTACACAATAAAACGACTCTAATTATGACCATTTAGCAGTAAAAAAAACCTACGTGTAGAACTCACAACTTCTTTTCAATTTACAAAAAGCACCAAAAATTCACAAAATAATTCAAAAACACCCTAAAAGCCAAACCAAAAATCACCATAACCAATTTATAAACTTTAAATTCCAAATTTACCCCTATAGTCACCGTCCATCCAACGACGTAAATGATTCCCCAAATCCGTACGGCCGTGTCGGAATGCTCGTCTGAGTGTTATCCAAACTCGGAAGAAACGAAGAAGACGAAGCATCCATCGTACGGCTATCACTTCCACCTTCAAAATCTTGCCATTTCTTCAGAGCTTGCGGCAATGATAAATCAAGATCAATTCCGTAAATATCATCGGAACTTTGATCGGAAGGTTTCCACATTTCAACCAGAGACGACAGGACGTTGACGGCGTGACTCATGTCCGGCCGCTGGTATGGCTCCCGGGCACAGCAATGGCCGGCGAGCTCAGCTGCCTTGCTAATGCTGGCTAGGTTTTCTTCCGTTAGATCTAGGGCTTGATCTATTGATTTGCGGAATGTGTCTTTGTTGAGATGAATTCTTCTGAACCAGGTTACTAGATGCATACTTTCCTCCGGCTGGCTCTCGTCGAGTGCTTTCCGGCCGGTTATAAGTTCCATTAATATCACTCCGAAACTGAACACGTCCACTTTCGTTGTCACACGTCCAGTAACTGTGAAATTAGATCCCAAATTGCACAAACTTTGGTTAGTATTTTTGCAATTTTAAGGTAATCAGGACTTCAGAAAATGTATTTAAAAAATCAAAAAGTGTCAAATTCACCAAATTGAATAGTAATTTTTAAAATGTTCATCTTAAGAGTTGAACGTAAGTTAAGTTATTGTACTCAGTGTTAAAACCGGTTAATTACACCATTTTCTGGTTCGGTAGTGATACATTAATCTGTTTTAAAGGTACAGTGACTTAAATTGTTAAATGACTTGAAAAAAGTATAACATCTAAAACGCAAATTTTAGAAAAGTAGGTTCCACTTTTATGAATTTAACCAAAATTAAGAATTAGAAACATTACCTGCGTATTCGGGAGCTAGATAACCGAAAGTTCCCGCAATTCGGGTCTCAACGGAACCTTTGCCTTCAGGAGCAAGACGAACAAGACCAAAATCGCCAACTTTTGCGCGCATATCGTCACCAAGAAGAATGTTTGAAGGTTTCAAATCTCTATGAATAAAACTTTGATGAGCTAAACCATGAAGATACTCAACACCACGTGCCACATCTAACGCAATGGCTAACCGTCGGGTCCATTCCAACGGGTTTAACCCCTCCTCGGGCCAATTAAACAAATGTCGGCTCAACGTGCCCTGAGGCATATACTCATAAACTAAAAGCTTTTCATTCCCATCAAGACAATAACCAAGAAGTGCAACAAGATTTCTATGTCTAACTTTTGTTAAAACTGCTATTTCTGACTTGAATTCGGCTAACCCTTTTCCGGCTATCACACCACTTTCCATTCGTTTAACCGCGATTTTGGTCCCATCGTGTAATTCGCCTTTGTATACGGTTCCAAAACCTCCCTGACCTAATATGTTCTCGTGAGAGAAGTTATTAGTGACGGTTTTCAAGACTTGAATTGAAATGACCATATTTCCGGCTTCCACCATTTGGATATCGTTTCCTTCGGTTGGTTGGATTGTGTGGGTTTCACTGAGTGCACCGACACTAACACTAGAACCAGCGACGGTTATCTTTACACTCTCGTTATCGGAACCCGAGTTACGCGGATGGATCACGATTGCGTGCGGGCTTTGAACTTGACTTAACTTTTTTTGTTTCTTTTTGTAAAGACAAAACGCGAAAACACCAATTAAAAACATGACAATAACACCCCCGATTATCGAAAACAACACAACCCCGATCCAACTTTTCGACTTCTTTTTAGGGTTTAATGTAACCCCGTTTGAATTTGGTGACCCTGTTGAATTTGGGTCACTAGAACTGCTTTCCTTCCCGATAAACGGATTTCCATTTGTGTTTAACTTCAAATTACTCTTGAAAACCGGCACTTTCCCGTAAAAATTGTTATTTTCAAGATCTAATTTGGCAAGAGCTGGAAGAGTAGTAAGTTCTTCCGGGATTGTACCCGTGAGATTGTTGTTTGCAAGAACGATTCTTTGAAGCGATTTCAAAGACGCAAACTCGGGGGAAATCGTACCAGTTAGCTCCATTTTTTGGAAATTAATAATGGTTATGTTACCATTGTTACAAGTGATCCCAAACCAATTTGCACATGGATCATTCCCTTTCCAATTATTAGCAAATTTAGGGGAATAATCCATCGATTTAGCGATCGATAATAACGTATTAACACGAGGATCACAGTCCCCGGGTTCGGGCAAACAAAAATTATTAGTATCTTTCGCCATATCTACTGAAACCGAATCTTTAAACTTAGGCATTGGGCCTTGAAACATGTTATTTGTCAAATTAACCGACGTTAATGATTCAAGTTTCATTAAAGAATCAGGAACAACACCTGTAAATGAATTATCCCTAAGGCTTAATACCTCTAACCCTTTTAAGCCTGAAAAATCGGGTAACGGGCCCGAAAATGAATTCGAATGTAACCAAATTTCTTTCAAGAATGTCATGTTTTGTATAACATCAATCTTTCCACTGAGTTTTTGCCCGTTAACCCATAATGATTCAAGTTGTGACCCGGATAAACTCACGGGTAATTCACCTTCTAAATCATTTAATGCCAAATGTAAATTAACAAGACCAGAGAAATCATCCGGCCCGAAAAAATCAGGTATTTGACCCGTGATGCTCGCGTTGACAGCAGAGAAATTCTGAAGTGTTGAAGCATCTTTTAGGCTTTCGGGTATGACCCATTTTGAAAACGGGTTGTTATCAATTTCAAGTGATTGTAAAGAAGACATACCGGTAAAGAAATCAGCAGGAATTAAAGTAAACATGTTGTTGCTAAGCATCAATACTTGCAACGAGCTTAACCCGTTTAAGGTGGGTAAAGGACCCGATATTTCGTTCCATTGGAGCTCCAAACGTTCAAGTTGAGTGAGATTTGCGAGACTTGTTGGGAGTGTACCTTGAAGGTTGTTATGCCCGATTTGAATTCGGATTACCCGTTTTTCATCTGAGCAAACTACACGGTCCCATTTGCATGGGTCCGGGTCGGACCATTTGAGATCTGGTGGCGGGTTGAGTGATTTCTTGAGTGATAACATAACTTCAGCATCGGTGGTTTCGGATTGTGAGTATCCATGGAGGAAGATTGAAGAAAGTATGAAGATGATTGTGGGTAGAAACTTGAATCCCACACGGTCTCTCATATTCGGGTCGGGTAGAGAGAGAGAGAGAGATATTTTCAGTTGGTTTTTTGGGAGTTGAAGAAGAAGTTGAAGATGGCAGAGAAACAGAGAAAAGCAGAGATTGTGTCTTGATGAGGAAAATATATATTTGGTCCATCAAGTTTAAGAATTTTTAAACTTTGCCCTATACAATGTTCGTTCCAATTACAAAAGGTCAATTTAGTCCATTTCAAGCATAATTGTTGCCTTTTAGTTCGTTTTTAAGAGAATGTGGTGATTTAGTTGATTAAAACTAAAAGTATTGCAAGTCCATTGTTATATTACAGTAAAAAAAAATTAATTAATACTTGGGAAAATTAATATACTCTCTAAAATAATCTTTATATTTGATCTCGACTTGGGCAAATATAAAAAATTAAAAAACTCAATAAAATAATAATATAATAATTTGTTGGGAGATCCTTTTATAATTTCAGTCCCAAGAAAATAATAAATTAATAATTCATATAAATTGAAAAGGGTTTTGATAATGACAGCCCCTAGGACTATCAATAAGAACAAATAATAGGAAAATTATTTTCATATTTACCCCCTTATAACTTCATTAGTCAACTTATGTTCCTTCATTTTAGCAACATCCAAAATTCTCTTCCAATCAGAATCAAGACTGCTCATTCTTATCCGTTCTTATTGACAGCCCTAAGAGTTGTCATTATCAAAACCCAATTGAAAAAATATATTACATTTATTGAACTTCAAAAGTTATTATTAAGTTCCAATGCATATGAACACAATATTACTAACTAATGGTTTTATTTCCTTCAAATCTTTATCTTTTGATTAACAACTTTTATTTGCAAATTATGGTTTTATATCCTTCAAATCTTTATCTTTTTTCATGTCTTGAAGTTGTGTGTCTAGATAAGGCAAATATTAATTTTTGCCCTTTAATATCGACAAATTTTTTAACAAGTTTATTTTCTCATTGAGTATATCTTGTTTATAGTTTATGTTATTATTGCAATTATTAAATTTATATTATATAAAAAAGCCTATCCCCTTTACTACTAGAAAATAAAAAGAAAATGGATATATACAAGCCACAAGATTGTTGTATATATCCATCCATCCTTAATGAGAAAGGAAGTTTGATGACATTGATATTTAAAAAAACTTTTAATTATGAACCCTATAAATTTTAAAAAGTAATGTGGATAAATGTTGAGAAAATGAAAAGTTTAATGGAGAAGATGTAAGATGGAGCACATGGGAATGGAACCCACCAAAAGAGATTTGATTCTTGTAGGAAGATGGGCTAAAAACTAAAAACGCCAGGTTGGAGTTTTGATGGTCTGTAAAGAAAATGATTTTTAGTTTTAGCCGTTTCTAGTGCCAATCCGCTTTCCCTATGCTGGAATCCAGTACTTCACAGCCTATTATATCTCCCTTTACATACCACCCAATATATCCTCGAGTTGGAATGGCATATTAAGTTTAATCTTGGGGAAAAAAGCTTAAAGGGGCTTTTTGAACTTTTTAGTTTAAAAAGCTTAGGCTCCGTTTGGTTACGGAAAACAGTTTTCGTTTTCTGTGAAAAGTTTTCTATGAAAAGTTTTCTAGTGAAAAGAAATGGTTTTCATTTACGGTTTTTCATGAATTTTTTTGAAAACGTGTTTGGTTCAAAATATTGAGTTTTCATTTTCCAATTTTAGAAAATTAGAAAACTTGTTTGGTTGTATATTTTCCACATGTTTTCAATTTCTATTTTTAGTTATTTTAAACAATACAATATACTTTAAAATACAATATACAATGTAACACCCGTATTTTTATAACATCGTTTTTCCATATTTAAAAATACCTTTTCCAACAATCATCATGTTGCCCAAAATATAGTTTAACAAAAACTTTAAAACTTTTATCAGAGTATACAAAAATACGGTGTCACCAAGTATATCAAAACCATAGCCAGGGGATCTACCTACGAACTCCCGAGCTAAACATCTCTAGGCCACTTCTAGTGCAACATTCTATCACTTCAAACCTGTACCTGAGTACATAGCCACAAAACAACATAGTACGTGAGACAAAATAGTCTCGTGAGTTACATGAGTTTTAGACCCCAATAATAATAATCATTTCATAAATATATAAACATATATATATATATATATATATATATATATATATATATATATATATATATATATATATATATATATACTACATCAATACCGTCTAGTCACCCTATTGTGACCCTATCGATCTTGCTTCCTTAGTAAACATATCTTGTACCTAAACATATAGGTACCAGCAGCACAATCATAATTAGTACATAAACATATACGTACTAGAAGCATCAACATAACTAGTATATAAACATATATATACTAGAAGCACATTAACTTATTAACCGGGGATCCCCCGCATTAATAAGCCTCAACCGAATCTAATACATAAACATATATGTACCAGAAACATACCGGGGATCCCCCGAATTGCTCAAGATAACGGCAAGAGGGAATCGCCCAATCTACCGATACCTGCCTTACTCGCCAGAGCTTCCTCCAGTTAGCAAGACTACTACCGTTGATGAGTCGATGGGAATCCACCCAACTGCCCCTCACTCCACACCTCATGACTGGGGATCCCACGCGTCATCACGTCATCTCATTCTTACCATAACTCATCAGTTATTTCAATCAAAGCCCTCGGCTATCACATCAATCATCAAACAAGTTAGTTATCTAATTATAACTATGTATAACTAATTCAACATCGAGTGAACGTACCTGTATGGTCCCATGGATCCGGTCATAAGCAACCCCCATCTATTTCTATATCTATGAACCCTCAGAGGTACATACTTACTTATTTCATAAGATACATTTCTTATTTTATCGTCATCATAATACTTTATCTCTTCTTTGACTATAATACACATTTATTACCAGTCGCATTATACTCAGTTTCATATATATTTGTTCCTCTCTTTTATTAGTAAATCTTACCCATAGTTACCCAATATTTATAAAAGTCATTACCACTTGCTTTACTAATACATATTTATTAATAAAGACTTAGTTTCTTTTAATCAATAATTTTATTATTATGGTTTATTAATGAAGATTTCCATAACTACTTTAGTTTACCATATTTACTTCCAAAATCACCAATCATACTAGACATGTTCTAGTATCACATTATGCCTACTTTCATATCTTTCCTATCACTATCCTTATCAAAATATATATCAATAAAGACCCAATAAAATATCATACGTATTTTTAACAACTATTTGCTATGTACTCAGTTTAAAAGTCTCATGTACTCACCTTAGCAATTAATGCTCCAAATGTGTTCTTCACACCCAATTCCTTGCTCCAGCAATCAACCAATCTTCCAAGACTTCACCAAAAGCCTAATAAATGAAATCACAAGATATTCAACATCACATACTACTAACAATGTGTCCATTTATCTATAAACACCCTTTAATAACATTTTCCCCAATTTTGATGGTATATAAAACCCTAGGTTAACCAACCCTTAAGATTCTTACAAATCTTAACCTTACACTTGTTTCCTTCGTTGAAATACCATCTACTAAGTGTATAAATCATTTATTTCACCATAACCCATACACCCAAGAACTAGGGTTTCAAACCCAAGCTTCAAGATCCATAGATCTAGAGCTACAACTACAAAGGAGTGAAGGTATACCTTTAATCTTCAACTAGGAGTGAAAATTCACGAGATTTGATGAAGAAATCGGCTCCAAATGATGTTTTCCACTCAAAAACGTATACAAACTCGTTGGGAGAGAAACTAGGGTTTGAGATGGCATGAAATGAGCCAAAACCCGACTTTAATGATGTGTCTGACAGACTTCGCGCCGTGAAGCCCATGTTCGCGCCGCGAACTTCGCGTGTCGTGAACAGTTCGCGTTCGTGAACCAGCCGCGAACTCCGATCTCCGAAAACCCCAAGTCTCTGCCCGATCCTCGCGATCGCGAGGACCTAGTTCGCGCCGTGAACTCGCTGCACCAGACGGGCTGCAGTTTTTGTTCCTTGTTTTGACCCGGTTTCGTCCATAATTTTCTCATACGGCGTCCAAATGACACGAAACCAATTCCTACGTTCTTTAAACGATTTATCATTGTTTATCATATTTTCTTAGAATTTATTTATCACAAAAATTCGGGTCGTTACATACAATATATTTGCTCTTTCATCAAGCCACATTCCACATCTGCACCCACCCACCCACCCACACCCTATAACCGACACCCACCAACCCCCAAACCACCCCCCAACCCATACCACCCCTAACCACCATATTTATCGTCGGCTACATTGTTATTTCAACTAAATAACATCAACTAAAATAGACAATCTTCTGTATACTTGCAACACGTTACCTGTTTCCATTAGCAATTTTAAAGTAAAAACGTATGTAATAAGATTTGATTCAAATGATAGTGAATTTATGCCAATATGCAATCTTTTTGTTGTCAACTTCTTCATTCCTTAATATGCTTGAACATATCCAACTCACCTTAATATGCTTGAACATATCCAACTCATTTGTTTGCATTTGATAGTTTGTTATATTCATATCCAATTGCATAACGTATTAGTATGATATTTTTGTGTTGGTATATGAAAGCAACAAAGTAAAAATGTAGATAACCACTTGCAAGTAACTTTAAGTTCATGAAGCCTATTGTATTGGCTATTTTAATTTTGATGGGACAACCTTTTTTTGCGTTTGTTGATATATATATTGACTTGTTTGGAGAACAAGTTAGTGAGTTATAAGTTTTAGCGAAATATGTATTTACAATAAAAAGAAATCTCGTTATAATGAGATTTCTTGGTTGCATTTACAGAACATTTTGTAGAAACGTAATGATAATAACATGTCTAGCTATTGATTTAATATTGTAGTATTATGTAACATTACTTTAGCCTTGGTGCAGTTTCAGAGATCCGTTCGTCTTCAAGAAGTGCATATTGATCCACATATTGAGGTAGGTATACTTGTCTTGTGGTAGCATCATGAATAACTTTTGGTCCATAATACTGCAAATGATCAAAACTTACGGTTAATAAATTAAATTGAAGCATATATATAAGAGTAAGTTAATCCAAATAACCATATAATTGATTTTCTCCTAAATAATTCACCATTACAATTATTCAAGTTCAACGAGTGCTATGTTAATACTACCTTAATATCAAAATAAGTGATACATTTAAATAAACACGGTTTTTGAGACAAAAGATTAAAAATTGTTTAAAATAGATTAAAGTGGATCTTTAGTGGAGAATGGATCTCACTTCGTTTGAATAAAATGATAATAATGATGTTTAAAAGTAAAAGCAAGGGTAAAAGGGTAATTTCACTTTATTAAAGTAATAGTTAGTGGAGAAATGATCCAATTTTTTTTTACCAAATAAGGTAAGATTTAGAAGTGTACGTATCAATTATTTTGATTCGCCCCTAAATAGAAAGTGTATCATTTATTTTGATACGGAGGTAGTAATATTTTATAATATGTTGTTAACATAGTATACAATTATTCAGGTCTAAATTATATCCAAAATATGCATCAATTAAAAAGCAGTTTAAAAAACTAATTTAATTCTAAATATTTCAGTCCACGATTAAAATAATATAGTATACAATTTTCGAAAACCTTTAATAAATGATTTAAATCGTTAATTTAATATGTTTACTTATATTAAAGAAGTATTATTTGTGTATATAATTATTTGAGTGTGTGTTGGGGATGGGGTGGGTGGAGTGGAGTGAAGAGTGGGTATGTGTATATTTTAGAGAAGTTTGGAAATGAAAAAGTAAGGAAAACAATAAAATTCACTTTTTAAAAAATTTCAAAATCCTTCACAAATTTGAAAAACAGAAAATTTTCATTTTCTTGGAAAATTTTGGAAAACTTATGGAACCAAACGCATTTTCCGAACTTTTTGTTTTCTTGGAAAATTTTCCTGGAAAAGTAGAAAATTCTCCGTAACCAAACGGAGCCTTAGTTGTTTCTTTGAACCGATATTATTAGTATGTTGGTATCAGTTGTGGTGTTGATTCAAAGCTTTTACTTTTATAAAACACTGTCAAGTCTAGTTGGAGATGCAAAGTTGAAGCCGAAATCTGAAATTGTGAGTTCAACCTTTAGTCGGAGGAGGTATTAATGAGCCGAACTTGAGCTCGTCAACTTGAGTTAATGTTGAACTCGAGAAAATAGAATACTCTAAATATTATATTATGCGTAATGGGTGATCAAACTCATGTTTGGTCACCGGCTACATCATCGTCACATTTATTTTTTTCTCTTCAGACCAAACACATGATAAATCCCGACCAAACTTACGTAACTATGACCAAACTCATTCCCTTTAGAAATTACGCGACCTCTAACGGTCGCTTGTGCGACCAAATTAGTAACTTTAGTGTAGATAGTTATGCGTTACTAATAATCAATTAAAATTAGTAACTTTAGTACGTGTTAACATACTTTTATGTAATATATTCATATTCAGTTCTTGTTTTTGAGTTTTTGTAAAAGGTATCGAGCTCCCATCCCCAAAAAATATATTTTGTCTATTTGTATTGTATTATACATATTTATGAAAATAGTTTCTCTACCTTCATATAGAAATATGACTCTTTATATATTACCCTTTGTATCCTTCATGATTAAATAACATTATTGTAAATTTGTATGTCGTGAATGAAGACTTGTACCGTTGTACGCGAAGTTGGTTGTTAAAGAAAAATGAATAAAACGTTCGCCTTTGGTTGTCATTTGCATGTGCAGAAGCTCGTACAACTAGACTTGTGCTGGTATTTATGTCATTTGAATACGTTAACCCAACTGATAGAGGGACCACATTTTCCATTTTATAATTGACAATTTTTTAGTAAATCTTCCTATTAGACTATTATTACAATTATGAGTGTCTAAAAAGTTAACCTGCATCTAATTATGCTAGTTGGAGCGGGTGTATTCGAGTCTTATGTTGATATCGGGTTTTTTAACCCGATTTGATAAACCCGACGTTAACATTGTGTCAAGTATCAAGTTAGGATCATTTACCTTTATCGAGTTTCGGGGTAACCACCCGAAGTTCTAAAAAAAGTTTTTTAAAGTTTAAAATTTAAGATATTTTAACCTTTAATATGTACTAATTTTGTACATTACTGTTATGATTAGTGTTATTAAGAAGTATTTTGAATAACAACGCTATGTAGTATCAAAATATGTTACTTGCTTGCAATTACTATTTGTTAATATATAATTGAAAAAAATATTCTAAGTTAAGTGTAACCCGACAAATCTGAAACCCATATAATGTTGGTATAAGAATACAAATAGTATAATATAGAATATCGAAGAACAAATTATTTGTAATCAGAGAACTCTTTTATTCAAGAAAGCTTTTTGTGTACATACATCATGGAGAAATGACCTGACTTTAAATAAGAGGAAAACAACGTAAATGACTCAACAACCCTAAAGAATAGCACATCCTAACTATAAGACCCGTTAGGCTTTTTAATCAAAAATAAACTATCTCTAAGTAACAAACTTTCTCCGGTGTATGTTTAAAGAGTTCCTGAAAATAAGGAAATTTGAATCATTCATCTTCATCCTCCCTTGATTCAAACTTCATCACTCCAAGCTTGTAGCTGAAGTAGACAAACTTTTCTCTTGACAATGCCTTAGTGAGTATATCTGCAAGTTGTTCGTGAGTGCTGCAATATTCAAGACTTATTTGCTGTTGAATAATCATGTCTCTAATAAAGTGATGCTTTAACTCGATGTGCTTAGTACGGCTATGCATGACAGGATTTTTAGATAAATTAATTGCAGACCTGTTGTCACAAAAAATCACAGTGGGTTCACTTTGCCTAAACCCGAGATCCTCAAGAATTCTTCGAAGCCAGATTGCTTGACAAGTAGCACATGTAGCCGATATGTATTCTGCTTCGGTACTTGACAGAGCAACCGTGTGTTGCTTCTTTGAGCTCCAAGCAACTGCGCCACTACCTAACGAGAAGGTCTATGCTGAGAGACTCTTTCGATCATCAATGCAACTGGCCCAGTCACTGTCACTATATCCCACCAACTTGATTCCCGCAGTCTTTTTATACCATATTCCAGAGTTCGTAGTACTGCCAACAAACCTTAAGATTCTACGAGCTGCCCCCGAATGAATTTTGGAAGGTTGTTGCATAAATCTTGACACTTGACTTACAGCATAGGTCAAATCTGGCCTAGTGTGAGTCAAGTATATAAGCCCTCCTACCATACTTCTGTATGTCTCCTCATTAACTTTATCTGCTCCATCATTGACTTGAAGTTTCTCATTACAATTCATAGGAGTATTTTCTTCCCGGCAATTGCTCATTCCAAATCGAGATAACAAGGTTTGAGCATACTTTTCTTGACAAAGATAAATTCCATTTTTGGTTTGTTTTACTTCAAGGCCCAAAAAATACTTTAATAAACCCATGTCAGTCATTTCAAATGTCAGTTCCATCCCTTGTTTGAACTCACTAATCATGCTATCATAAGAGGAAGTGTAGATGATATCATCTACATATAAACACACATAAATTACATAACCTGTGTTACTCCTTTTAATGTACAACGTAGGCTCATTGTGACTCCTTTTATAACCATTATCCATAAAATACCCATCAATCTTTGCATACCAGGCACGTGGGGCCTGCTTCAGGCCATACAAAGCCTTATTTAGTTTGTACACCATGTCTTCCTTGCATTGAACAATGAATCTCTCCGGTTGCTCGACGTATATTTCTTCAGCCAGATCACCATTTAAAAAGGCTGACTTCACATCTAGTTGGTGTACAAGCCACCCCATTTGAGCAGCTACAGCAAGAACTACTCGTATAGTTTCAAATCGAGCAACTGGGGCAAATGTTTCCTGAAAATCAATACCATGTTCTTGAGAGTAGCCCTTGGCCACGAGCCTTGCTTTGTGTTTTACGACTTCACCATTAGCTCCAACTTTGGTTTTGAATAACCATTTAACCCCTACTTTGTTTTTGCCTGATGGGAGATATACCAACAGCCAAGTTTGGTTTTTTTCGATGGCTAATAATTCTGCATGCATTGCTTCTTGCCACTTCTTATGTTTAGATGCTTCATTATATGTGATTGGGTCAGAAACATTAAGAGCAAATTGACAAGAAACAATATCACCTTCTTCTTCAGAAAACCCTTCTCCACTTTGATAGTCTTTAAGCCATGATGGAGGATTAATTCTTCTTTTTCTTATTGGATAAGATGTATGTATAGGTGGAGTGTCATGTGACATCGTTTCATTGTTTGTGGAATGAGGAACCATGGATGTACTAGGTTGGTTGGTAGGAGAAGTAGGATTTGACTCAATAGTGGTAGGGGAAGTACTAGTAGCATTAGGGATAGTACTAGTAGGTATGGTGGGATTTGTTTCAACAGGAAATGGATCAATAAAAGTATGGGATTGTTTTAGTGTTGCTTTTTCTTGGCCCCACACCCAATTAGAATCTTCAAGGAAAACTACATCTCTTTTGGTAGAAATTTTTTTGGTGTCAGGATTGTACAACCTGTACCCATGGCTTTGACTTGAGTATCCAATAAAAATATTTTTTTCAGATTTGTTGTCTAACTTTTTTTTTCAGCTGGGAAGGAATTAGACCATATGCAACGCACCCAAAGACTTTCAAGTGAGAGACAATAGGTTTTTTTCTTGACCATGCTTCAAATGGGGTCTGGTCTACAAGTGCTTTAGTAGGTGATCGATTAAGCACATAGACAGCTGTAGCAACAGCTTCAGCCCAAAAGAAATTAGGTAGCTCTCTTTCTTGTAACATACTTCTTGTCAAATTCATGATTGTTCGATTTTTCCTTTCCACTACACCATTATGTTGAGGGGTGTAAGGAATGGTAAGCTCTCTTTTGATTCCAGCTTTTTCATAGTACTCATTAAATTCTTGTGAACAAAATTCACCTCCTCTATCTGACCGAAGGACTTTGATGAAGCACCCACTTTCTTTTTCAACCATTACTTTAAAGAGTTTGAATTTATTAAATGCTTCATTCTTGTTAGTCAAAAAATAAACCCAACACATTCGAGTTAGATCATCAATAAAAAGTAGGAAGTAAAAGCTGTTACCTAAGCTCGGGACTTGCATAGGTCCACACAAGTCTGTGTGAATCAATTCCAGTTTACTTTTTGCACGCCATGATGTCGACTGAAAAGGGTACCTTGCTTGTTTACCCGTGATGCATGCGTCACACGTTACAGATGTGTTGAGCTTAGGCAGCCCCCACACCATTTTCTTGTTGTATAGGTGTTTTAACCCTTCAAAGTGCAGGTGGCCAAATCTACAATGCCAACGAAATGCTTCATCATCACATTTGGAGATGAGAGCATGAGTCGAAGTCATTCTTGTTGCATCAAAATTAAACATATTGTTATTTGCCACCGCAGCCTTCATCACAATATTTCCTGTTGTTTTGCTTTTAAGTACACACATATTATCATCAAATAGTAGTGAATAGCCATTCTTCATGAGTTGCCCAACACTGAGAAGGTTGTATTCAAGCTTAGGGGCATAATAGACATTGTCCAGTATCTTGTATGTGTTGTCACTTGTATAAATCTTGGCAGTCCCTTTTCCTTTAACGTCCAACTTCTTTTTGTCACCCAATCGAACTTCTAAATGGAATGACTCGTCCATGTTCACAAAGTTGTCTTTAAATCCTGTCATATGATTCGAGCAACCAGAATCAATGAACCATAAATGATTAGAGCTATCGTGCTTACCGGTGTTGGTCACTAGCATGTATTGATCATCGTGGACAGATTCTTGAGGAGAAATAACCGCCAGTAACAAATGTTGGTCATCTGGCTCTGCACCTTCTTCATTTTCTTCATTTTCTGCTATATTAACTTGATTTTCATCGTTATACCAGCAATCCTTTTTTAAGTGGCCATATTTTTTACATACATAGCATTGAGGGACCTTGCTTTTGTCAAAGCTGCCCCTTCCACGACCAGCTCCTCTTCCTCTAAAGCCTCGATCACGTCCTCTCCCGCGGTAAAATCTGTTTGGCTCCTGAACAACTTGTAGGGCTTGCTCATCTTGTCGATCAGGTGTCTTAAGTGGTTTATCAAGAGAGACTCGACCACTGATTCTTTCCTCTTGAGACTGTAGGAGTCCCATGAGCCTTACGGGAGTGATATCGGCCAGATCAAACACCACTTCTATGGAGGGTATCACGTAATCAAACTTAGGTGATAAGCTCCTAAGAATTTTCTCAACAATCTTTTGGTCGGTAAGTTCTTCTCCGTATGATCGTTGTTGGCCAGCATTATCCATAACACGTGAGAAGTAGTCACCTACTACTTCATCATCTTTCATAGACATATTTTCAAATGCCCTTCGTAGTCCTTGTAGCTTAACTGACTGGACTTGAGAATCACCCTGAAATCTATTCGAAGAATTTCCCATGTATCTTTCGCAGTGTCGGCTGCTGCTATTCTAGAAAACAGGCTATCGTGTACACCTTGCTGAATGATTGTCATAGCTTGAGCATCTTTCCTTCTTGCCTCTCTATTATCGCCGTCTCCGCCGTTCGTTGCTGTGGGACCCAGATATACTACATCCCACAGATCACGTGATCTAAGGATAGTTTTCATACGAAGACTCCAATGTTCATAACCTTCGCCTTTGAACACTGGAATGATTACAGAGGTAGTGTTTGATGTACTTGACTCAGCCATTTAGAAAATGAATCAAGGGAGATGTCAACCGAGCTCTGATACCACAAATGTTGGTATAAGAATACAAATAGTATAATATAGAATATCGAAGAACAAATTATTTGTAATCAGAGAACTCTTTTATTCAAGAAAGCTTTTTGTGTACATACATCATGGAGAAATGACCTAACTTTAAATAAGAGGAAAACAACGTAAATGACTCAACAACCCTAAAGAATAGCACATCCTAACTATAAGACCCGTTAGGCTTTTTATTCAAAAATAAACTATCTCAAAGTAACAAACTTTCTCCGGTGTATGTTTAAAGAGTTCCTGAAAATAATGAAATTTGAATCATTCTTCTTCATATAATCCGATTTCTTATCGAATCGGGTTGTAGGTTAAGTTTTTTATCTCAACTTGTTGGGACCAACCCGATAAGAGCTCTAGCCCGATCACCCCCTAATTGCAATCATCCAAAAGTATCTGTATTTAATATATGCTATACTTGTTTATCCACTTTGTCACGTTTCAAATTAACCTTTTCGTTTTTGACATAAAACTTTAATTCTACGTGGGGCCTTGGTAACGCGTGGTCCCGTTAAAGTCGCCGCTATATTTGCTTGAGGAATGTTTCAACTGGTCCAATTATGCGACAGCGAGTTGTGGTCCCATGATATAAACTTGTAAACATATCAAATTTAGTGCACTTGTACACAAACTACAAAATTTCATTAAGCATCATCACTATTGCAAATGTTCGTATATGTGCATTTCTTAGGACAATATCAAATGGGTATGGGTCTTCGGTATGCCCTTATAAAATATTAAACGATCATTTATTGTATAGTAATGTCACATATGACAAATAAATGTACCTAAATATGTGCCAGTGTCATTCAATGTTTGGCATAGAGGTAAGCTCGGTTCAAAAACCGAACTGAAACCGAAAAACGATGATTTTTTCAAAATCGAAACCAAATCGATAGCATGTTATCGGTTTTGTTCGGTTCGGTTTCTGTTAGGTTCGGTTCACGTTTTTTAGGACAAATGTAATTCATCCTTTTCCGAAGACCGAACCGAACCGAAATCGATAGAACCGAAATCGAAAATGATGAATTTTCAAAAACCCGAACCGAACCGATAACATGTTATCGGTTTTGGCTCGGTTCGATTTTGGTCGTTTTTCGGTTCGGTTTTTCAGTTCAAATGATCACCCCTAGTTTGGCACATCAGCACATATCTTGTAGTTTTTTTTTTTTTTTTTTTTTTTGTCTCTTTATTTTCACTTTTGATTTTAAAATATGTCTCAGTCTCTTTATTAGGCGTATTTTAAACATGTTTAGTTAGTCACTTATAACATTTTTCTGTTTTTCAACTCTTACATCGTTTCGTTTTTCTCATTAAGAATTTCCCCCCTGCATTTTCATGAAAATCACACAAAAATACATTAGATAACATCGTTTTGGGTGTTAACATACATGTAAATGCTAAAGGACAACATTAAGGCCAATCAAGGATACATTTCGAGCTATGAAATTCTTGCGATTGCATTTATTTCCTTAAGGAACTCGATCATGATCTTCATTCCTTCTTCATCTGACAAGAAATTAATAAGAAAAAGATTCATGCCAACGTATTTGTATGATGCCATCGTATATAAAACAAGGGAGGTGATTGTATAATTTCTTTTAATTGTTGTACATTGTGATACATGAAGTAATTTATGTTGGGTATAAATCACCTCCTATAGAACTATGAAACATGAATGTAACAAATTCTTCTAGTAACGTCTTGTTTATAATTTATAGTCAAGCAGGGCCGGCGGCCATAGGGGAGTTTAAAATATGCCATCGAACAGGGCCCCGAAAAAATTAGGGCCCGAATTTTACTCTATTTACCTATTAACTATTATACATATACGAAATGGCTCCATCATATAATTAAAGTGTGTTCTAGATAAGTTGGTAGAGTTCCCTTCCTTTTGTTCCCAAGGTCCTGTGTTTGATTCTCTTTGGCTTCACATACATTTATGAATTTTTTTTGTCAAGTTTTATATATATTTTCTATTAAATTTAGATTTTTTCAGAAAAAAAAACTTTAGTGGATGTATTTATTTTTTCAAAGATATATAAAATTACTTTAATGATAATAACATTCTATTCAATTTATTAATGCCTTCAATGAAAAAGATACAATAAATATAATAAAATAAAGTTTAGTTATAACAAACTATAAAACTTAAGTCGTTTAACTACGTTTATTAATTTAATTAACAAATTAGAAAATTTGATTTTTTAGACAAAATGAAAAGATAAAGAAGTAATAAAAATCACACAAAAAAAAAACCGAAAATCTAAAATGTAGGAAAACTTATTTTCACTAATAGATTAAAATGATGTCTTCTTCAATACTTCTATATCTAAGCTTATATATATATCATATACATATGTGTTTGTGTAAGACGAGTCTTTTTAAATTTTGCACATGACCTAATGTATGTCGAGGCCGGCGCTGTAGTCAAGTTTCATGTTATTTATTTACAACTCTATGTATTGTATGGTGTTGGAAATAAACGATACAATGTATTGTATGGTGTTGGAAATACCTAGTTCTGGTACCTCCTGACCACCATGGTGGTATAACACCAATGGATCCACGTATGCTTCCACAAGTTCGGGTGCATTTTCCCTTGCTTTGTCATGCTCACCTATAGAAACTCAAAGATAAGGCTGTCAAATCGTGCTATCGTTTCGTGTTTTTGGGTAACACGACATGACACGACACGAATTCGTTCAACACAAAAACAACACGACACGAAGTCGTGTTTTATTTTGCTAACACGAACACGACACGATTAAAAAAACGATAAACACGACAACACAAAATAAATGACAAAAATAACAAATTTCTTACTTATTACATGCTAAAAACACGACAAACACGACAAACACGACAAAACACGACAAAATCATAACTATCGTGTCAATTTCGTGTTAATCTCTGAACACGAACACGACACGACACGACTTCGTGTTTGTTTTACACAACACGAACACGACACGAACACGGATAAAACAAAACCAGCCAAATTGTTATTTGGTTCGGATCGGTTTGGTTTTCGAATTAGTTTGGACGGTTCGGTTTGAACTTTTGAAAACCGGACTTTATTTGGTTTCACCTATTTGGTTCGGATAAAACCAAACCGTCCAAACGAACACCCCTAATTGTAAAGTAGTGGTATTCGTGTTTTGTGTTACTCAAAGTCTCACTGTAGAAAAAATTGTGGTAGATTTAAGAGTCATTCAAAGATAACTAAAACACTGTGTATCAAGTCTATTTTGGATTAACGAAATCATAATCCATTTGATTGTGTAAAATAATGAAAACTCAATAAAGATTTGTATTACTGATCACTATAAAGAGAATACAAAGATAGATAAAAAAATCATATTGGATTGTAAGACCGTCTATACGATTGGGCTAATGTCGTACAATAAATCTAAACTATATTTATCTAAGAAATTGTAGTATAACGAGGAGCATGTGCCGTATAATTTAGTAAATTAAAATATCTATAACACTTTATTTTAAAAAAATAATAATAATAATAATAATAATAATAATAATATGTATACCTACCTTATCCAAAGTGAACCATTCGAAATGCTCATTGCCAGATGCTCCATCTTGGTCTATTGGGAATGGACCATTGATAAATACAAGATCCATCTTTGCGGTAACAGATTCTGGCCACACGGCCAATTCTTTTTCCAATTTTGCAGCGTTTGACCCATGTCCATGGAGACATAGAAATCTAGTTTTTCCAGATTCTGTCATTTTTTGAATGTCTTGAAGTTTGCTGCGTCAGGTGGGATTAATATGAATGGAATACATTGTGACTTTAATTTTGATTTGTCACGGATTATTACAAAAGTTCTTATTACTATTTTTTAGAAATGTATATAAAACCAAACACCGATTATTGATGGATTACAGAAAAGAAATTGAAATTAATTACGTAAAATAAAATGAACTTACATTTTTTTTTTTCTTTTTGAGATGTATCAATCCCTCTTCCCCTTACTCCAACCTTGCTGTAGTATCTATAATCTTCTCATTCCTTGATCTTTATATTGAGCACTTCCAATCTTAATATCATCCTTCATTAATAGCTGGATGGTAGTTGATGACTTGGTAGTTGAAAAATTAACTGATGTAGGCCGGTTTTGGAGCTTATATAAGCCGTACTTTATCAAGCCTTTATACTACCTCCGTATCAATATAAGTGATACATTTGAAGAAAAATGGTTTTTGAGGCAAAAGATTAAAAATGTAGTTTAAGTGGATAGTTAGTGGATAATGGGTCCCACTTCTTTTGAATAAAGTGATATTAATGATGTTTAAAAGTAAAAGTAAGGGTAAAAGGGTAATTTCACTTTATTAAAGTAGATAGTTAGTGGAGAAGGGGTCTCACTTTTTTGCCAAATAAGGTAAGTTTTAGAAGTGTATCACTTATTTTGTTCGACCCTTAAATAGAAAGTGTATCACTTATTGAGGTATATATAACTAAACCCTATGTAAGCCGGTTCTGAATGGACCTCTATAGCTGATTCAAGTAAGTTGGTATTAGTATAGAGGCCGGTTATCTTAGTGGACCTCACTTTATCTGAATGGACCTCTATAGCTGATAAAAGAATGTGGAGTTGTAATAGAAGTAAAAATTTAATTTTAGTTGGTTAGATTAGCTTGTAAACCTATTGGATTCCTTTTACATCAGTAAATGCCGTTTCTAAAAAAAAAGTATAGAGGCCGGTCAGGTAATAACCGCGTCAATATAAATTAATTTTTTTCCATCAATTTTGTAGCAAAGACATACAATAATTTCTTAAAATAAATAATAATAGCACGAACTATGAAAAAAAATAAACACCACATTTAATATTCTATTGTTTAGGACATATTTTATTGTAAGTAATAGTCTAGGGACTAGTTTTAACACATTTGTATAGTCTTAAACAAGTGATTAGCTTAACCATGAATCATTAGTGAAGAGGTATAAATAGGTTAATGTAATTCACTAATGGTAACTTTCACAACTTAATCAAATTACTCTTTTGGAAGTTCTCACCTTCTCTCTACTTTCTCTCTCTAAAACACACACCTCACACACTAGATCTCAAATTCACAATGGATTCAATGGATTGATGCTTGTTTGAGGATTCACAAATAATAACTACTAGATGGAAAAATAAAAAAAATGGACTAGCTAGTTACATCATTATTGTTGCATATCATAAAAGTATTCAATAAATTATATTATTTTTTTATTTAGTTTTGTAAAGCAAATATATTATAACACCGGTAAAAAGATACTTCCACTGGATACAATTGACTGCATTGAGTGTCAACCAACATTTCTACGTAAGATAACGTCTTGTATAGTACATATACATAGGACAACCGACAAGCAATACACATAAACCCAACCAACTCAATTTTCAAGCGATTGCGTTAATTTTCTTAAGGAACTTAATCATAGTCTTCAATCCTTCTTCATCTAGCAAGAAAATAAGCTAAGGTTAACGAATTCATAAACATATATATCTCAACCGGAACTTGATTACTTGAAGCCATAACTTATTGGTTGATAAAATATCACACATAACTAACCAAAAACCTGTTGGTCACTCTCATAATTTTTAAGTGACATTTTTCTGAAAGAATTATGCCGCGCATATTTTCAAACCATGTCTCTCTCTGTTATTATTATTTGTATGAAATGAAAGGAATGGAAACTAACGAAGTAACAAAACAAAAAGAGATCGAATACCTAGTTTTGGCACCTCATGACCACCGTCGTGGTTTATCACAAGTGGATCCACGTATGCTTCAACGAGTTCGGGTGAATTTGGCCATTGCTTGTCATTCTTTCCTGTAGGTGTAAAAAAATTCAAAGTTATTACTTAAGGGTACGAGTGATTTGAGATGTAGGCAGTTATATCAATTTATGTATTTAATTAGAAAATACTAAAATGTCCCTTATAAAGAGATGATTTGAACCACAAACATAGATATAAAATGTTGTGTCGTATCTATTATCTATTATAAAAGCGAGTTTATGTACGTCGAACAAATTATTTTTCTACGATGTACAAACCATGTCTCACATCTAAAAGACATGATAAGTTATTGGGTTAGTATTTGTTGTAGTAACATTTGTGGGCCTTGTTTAGTAAATATGTCGTAGCTGTATGTTTACTATATAAGCATTATTATGCTAATCATAATTATACTTTCACATATATCGTGATTTAAATTTCTAATAGAAAGTTAAATACTATGAACTGAAGTACTTCATAACCATAAATAGTATCTTACCAAAAATGTGGAGCGATGGAATATCGATCGGAGAAGAATAGGCTGTTTCAGCAAGCTTCGGTACTATTGGAAACGATTTCCCTCCAATTTTGGCTCCAGAAATTATCACAACATGTTCAATTTTCCCAACTTTTTTCAAGCAAACACCCTATTAACAATCATGGTTAAGCTCGAGCTTGTCGATACTTTGTTAGTTAGTGTATAAAATTTTGTATATAGTCGATTAATGTGTATTACACAAACTCTTTCGATTTAATATGATTTCTTCTTTTAAATATATATCTAATAGGAACAAACGAATCAACGTTAATTGAATCCAAAAATTATGTAATTCAACGTATTCCTCTGCGCCATAGCTTCTCGTTAGTGTTGCTTTTAATAAAATTGCCATTAAAAATGTATATCTTATTTATTATTTCCTAATCATAGACTTAAATATTCTAACAGAGAATAAAAAAAATTAATATATTGCATATGAATGCGGATCATGAAATGCGTTTTAACCAAAAGAAATTTTGCTACCAAGAAGATAATTTATCTTAAAAACAAATGTTTCAGAAATAACAAATTATACCTGTTCCTGCATTCCTGGTAATGCACCTGTTACGAATGCCCCCTGTATTTACCGTAATAATAACAAATACATTAGTTGTTAACTTGATGTTTGACCATAGAAATATAGTTAATTATCAAAATAGATCAAAAAGTAAACATCTTTTTTTTAAATAACTAAAGTCTTGTAACTTCTAAATTAAGATCTTGCGACTTGATATTTTTTGTGTGACTATATATACGACTCCATAAAAATGATACATAATATGTATGTGCTAGCTAGGTACAGGTTTTTTGTTTGACATTGTTGATTTTTATGTGACCAGAGTCCAGACAATATAATATGCATGTTGAACCGGTCCAACCGATTTAACTATTTTTATCATTTTTAGAATATCGACCAGTTCAATTAAGGTTTATCGCTATACTACATAATACAGCTTATGTGTGAAAAGGTAAGAAATCATGATCAGGGTAAATTTGGAACTTGAATATACATAATTATAATGACAGCCCTTAGGGCTGTCATTAAGAGGTTGTTACGTGCATAAATTGTTTGTACTTTTAGTGGTGGGGGTTGATTCCTAAAATGCAGGGGGCGGTTATTGATTATTGTACAAGTTTTTTATGCGTGTCTTGACGTCTTAATGACAGTTCTTAGGCTGTCATTATTATTTTCCTTAATTTTTTATTTTAATTGTGGGACAAGTGAACTATTAATTTGCTTCAACATATATATCAATCAAAGTACTTTAACTTTAACTTGATCATTAATTAAGTACATGTTTTGTGTCTTTAAAAAGTTTCATCACAAATATTACCTCGGAAAAACCTAGCACTCCGTCGAATGGTCCAAGCTCTATCATACGATCTTCAATATATGCAATGCCCTCCTCAAAGTTGTCATAGTCCATGGTAACCTGAATTTATGTTAAACCGAGCATTTAATTATATATTCACAAAGTTAGTGACATATTATAAGTTTAGATGTTCCATTCTCTTTCAATCTAACTTTTAAGAGTAAGTTTCACACTTAGCTTATAACATGATACAGACCAAATATGAGATGAGTTTGTACCATAAAAGGTTTTTAAATTCATTGTCGATCAAGAAAATCGTAACAACTTTTTATTGTGATTTTTTAATGCATATCTTTACCTTATTAAAGGTGAACCATACAAAATGTCCATTGACAGATGTTCCATTGTTGACCAAGGGGAATGGACCATTAATGAATACAAGATCCATCTTGTCGAGTACAAATTCTGGCCACACAGCCATCTGTTTTTCGAGTTTTGCAGCGTTAAACCCATGTCCGTGCAAGCATAAAAATCTTGGTTTCTTCAGAGTCGGTATGCTCGTCGATTTTTGAATGCCTTTGATTTGTTTCATATCATAAACATAGTAAGTACGAACGATAAACTAAAAATTAATCTACTTTCTAAAAATTCATACTTCCTCTGATTCAAAATAAGTGATACACTTTTCATATTTGGGTGTATCAAAATAAGTGATACACTTTGAAAATTTACCTTATTTGGTAAAAAATGGTGAGCCCCACATCCACTAACTACCTACTTTAATAAAGTCAAATGACACATTTACCCTTACTTTTACTTTTAAACATCATTAACTTTACTTTATTCAAAGATTATGGGACCCATTCTCCACTAATCATCTAATTAATCTAATTTAATCCTCATTACAAAATTTACCTCAAAAAGCGTGAAAACAAGAGTGTATCACTTATTTTGAATTGGAGGAAGTATATGTTTTTATCGACAAAGAAACAAGTTTTGCTTTAATGTCTTAAAAGAACGTAAATGATGCCACGTGTCACCTCTTAAGGCATGATAAGAACCAAACTTTATTAGATATTAAACTTAATTATGATAAAAAAAAATATACTTTCTCCGATTCAAAATAAATGATACACTTTGGGCTTTACGGTTTTTGAGGCAAAAGATTATAATAATAATTATATTAGATTAACTGGATGGTTAGTGGGGTATGGGTCCCACGCTTTTTAAATAATGTAGAGTTAATGATGTTTAAAAGTAAAAAGTAAGGGTAAAGGGGTGATTTTACTTTGTTAAAGTAGATAGTTAGTGGGTGAGGGTCTCACTTTTTTTTTGCCAAATAAGGTAATTTTTCAAAGTGTATCACTTATTTTGAATCACTCCAAAAAGGAAAGTGTATCACTTATTTTAAATCGAAGGAAGTATCCTACTTTCGTATCACAACGAGCTAGTGATGTACCTAGTTTTCATTTTTGATAGTTTCAAAATAAACGATATAATTTAAAATTTACATTATTTGTTAAAATAGGTGGTACTTATCATTTCACTAACTAAAAATTTTAATATAATGAAATGATATTTTTACCCTTATTTTTACTTTTAAATTTGATTAGGGACATGTTTGTATGTGATTTTAAAAATTACTTATTAGATTTTCAAATTTCAAATAACTTGATAAGTTAAAAACATGTTTCGATAAACTTTTTAGAAAAAATTTTAAAAAGTAAGGTAATCCATACATTCCAAAACTCATTTTTAAAAAGACAATAAACTAATAAACATTTTTTAATAAACACATTCTAACATCATTTTATTTAAAAGGAGTGAAACTCATCTTACACTTACTGTTAACTTTAAATCATATTAACACTAACTATAATTATTTTGTCACAAACTCCATGAAATATACAATATATCACTTATTGTGATACGAATAGTATATAATCTCTTCATCCTGAAAAATTAATTTTATACATAGTGGGGAATCCTTGAAAAAAGTGAGTATCAGTGATTGCACTATAAACAAATTAATGTGATATCCCGTGCTACATATCAATTCCTCCTTTGCTTGACACAGACTAATATGGGTGTTTTATTATTTATACAATTTCTTAATAACAACAAGCTAACCAATCTTGTCATATCAAACTTAATGTTGTAGATACCATACCTTGATTGTATTTTGAAAGAAGGAAATAAACAAAAATAGGATTACTTCTTAACAACAACATGCTATAGATTTCAAACCTTATCATATCCATCCCTAGTCTGCTCTCTAGCTATCCGATAAGATTTCCCCCTTTAGCTTATGGATTCCATATTCACAACCTTATCCTTTTTAATATTTTGGTTCATATATGACACGTGTCAAAGTATGGGTGGTAAGTTGGTTAACGGATTAAATTTACAAACCTGGCCTTTCTCTATCTTGAACCGTTGGCATGACTAAGCTGGGGTTCAAATCTTGTTCCGGTCCACCGTCGTCAGTCCATGCATTCTCTGTGAAATGTAGATCGGTGAATGGAACCACTTTGCCACCACCTGATAGCCGTAGTGAACCATCATCAACCGCTACGTCTTCTGGTCGGACCAACGCAACATTTTGACATAGGAGAAGGAGAAATGTGACCGTACACCAGTTGATCATTGAAGTTGTTCTGTTATGTAAATTCAACATTGATAATTTGTAACAAAGCGTTTGATATTAAGTTCTGTCTAATAATATAACGTGAGAATATTGATGATTGTTTTTAAAATATCCAATAAATAGGAGATTTCTTATCACTTGGTGAAATTAGGCTAGGACATATATCCACGTACAGTGGGGTCCCCCCCACCAAATAAAATTAAATTAAAGAACGATTGGCCGGTGTTTATGTAAATTTATCCATCGATAGATTTAATGTTAGGTTACGACAACGTTTAAACAATACATACGTATATATCAATACGTGATTTGTTAGAAATTTTATAGATTTTGAATCACTTGGATCACTGTGAAGTCGTGTTTTCACTATCAGATCAAAGTATTTCGAGGGTACACTCAAAATCTCTAATCGGATAAAATCACAGTGTGATCAAGAACAGAGAATATATGTGTGATTTTGAGAATTCGTACCAGAGAAAGTGATGACCAAAACCAGTATTATTCCACTCCTAGAAAACTGACGATAACTTCTTTAAACTGCCTAATTGCAGTTTAAACTGCTCCAAAACCGCCCAAAACCGGGTCGGATCCGGGTCAAATAATACGGGTCAAAAAACCGGTTCTGCCCCTTGGACCCCAGCCAGGGGCTCTGCCCCTTGGACCCCGCCAGGGGCGCTGCCCCTTGGACCCCGATCAGGGCGCTGCCCCGAACCCCGCCAGGGGCGCTGCCCCTTGGAACCCCGTTATCGGGGGCGCTGCCCCCAAACCCCCGTTAAGTCAGTGTATTTTAATCATAACAAAGTTAAACAAGCGTGCACTCTGCACCACCCTTACTTGTTCAATATTTATTAGGATTATATTTGGTCAACAAGTTTATTCCATTACACTTAAATAATATTGGTGATACAAATCACCAACATGATTGCGTAACTAACTCACATGTAAATGCAATAATGTGGATTAAATAATAATATGAAAAGATATAAGAACATTTTACCTGGTTTACACAATTAGTATAAATATAATTGGCTGCTTTCGCTGCCAAACTACAAAGATCGTATTATGATTTTAATACAAGAGATAGACAATTATATTATACTTCCTCCGATTCAAAATAAGTGATACACTTTCCATATTTGGGTGTATCAAAATAAGTGATGCACTTTGAAATTTTACTATATTTGGTAAAAAGTAATGGACCCCACACCCACAAACTACCTACTTTAATAAAGTGAAATGACCAATTCACCCTTACTTTTACTTTTAAACATCGTTAACTTTACTTTATTTAAAAATTGTAGTACTCATTCTCCACTAACTATTCAATTAATCTAATTTAACCCTCATTATAATATTTTGCCTCAAAAAGCGTAAAATCAAGAATGTATCACTTATTTTGAATCAGAGGAAGTATCATTCTTATATAAGGGGGTGATTTTTACACCACAACTTTTAATGCATCTACCACGAATTATGCTTGATATACTTGTACAGTTAGCTGTAAAACTTGTACTGTGTGGTATAGGAAGTAAAAGTTGTGGTGCAGAAATGAATTCCCGAAAAATAGATATTAAACTAAATTTGGGTTTCTTTCTTGCTCACCATGCTAGCTAGCCGAATTTCATGTCAAAATTCTATACGGGACCCTAGTACGTGTTTACAAGTGTCTAGTGCAAGTTACCAGTTGGCCTAGCGGCCAGCTGCTACCTCGAGTTGACCATCTCAGCAAATACCTAATTAGCATTGTGGATGCTCTTATAGGTTTATACTAAAAAAAAAAAAATACCCCTATAATGACGAAAGCTATACCGACGACAACTGTCGGCGCGATAGATGAATATATAACGACATGTCGTCGCTATAGGGTTGACCAGAACTAATACTTGACTTTACCTATACCGACGGCATGTGGTCGCTATACAGTAAAAAGGAATTGGGAATTTTTGACGAAACCTATACCGACGACAAGTTGTCGGTATACATTAAAAAGAACGACACTTTCCGTTTGATAGAAGCCTATGCTAACGATATGTCGTCGGTACAAATTGAAAATAAATAATTTTAATTTTTTAATTAAGTGGCCGGTGATAGAAAACAATGTGGTTTGGTATTAGCCTAAAGCGACGACTTTTCGTCCTTATAGGGTAAATATTAATAATTCTTTATATTTTTTTAATTAAGTTGCCAGAGCACAAAATAATATCTTTTGGTTTTAACCAATAGTGACGACATGTCATCCGTATAGGTGAAATATTAATTAATTATTTTATTTTATTTTAATTAAGTTGGCGGAGCAAAAAACGATGTCGTTTTGTTTTAACTTGTAACGACGACATATCTTGGCTATAGGTGATATATTAATTAGCATTTAGTTCACATTGATTTGATCTGTACACAGGTGAATGTCAAGATCATGTGATGATGTTAATATAAAAGAACAAATCAGAATTACATGTAAATTAAAAGTTATTTTTTGAACATTTTTTCAGTGTATATTTGAATATTTGCTAACAGGCCCGGCCCAAAGATATGGACGATCTGGGCTTGGGCCCAGTGCAGCAACTAATAGATGGGCACCAAACTTTTAGCAGTGGTCCAGTGGAAACCCCAGGTAATCTCGTTGGCTGTTATGAATCGAGATTTATGATTTACGATTTGCAGTTATTTGTTTCTGCGGATTTACGAATTAGATTGTATCAAAGATTTGAGATTTGCAGGTAATCCGTGATTTACGATATTCGATTTATGAAGGCGAGATGGCAGAACCCCAGGTAATCCGTCATTGAAATAGATTAAATTAATGATTTACAATATATGAAGTCGAGAGGGCAGAACCCCAGGTATTTCATCGTAATCTACCATTTTTAATCGTATTTTGTGTCCTTAATTTTAGCAGTCAATGAAAACCTCGTTGGTTGTTACTATACAAGATTAAGATACTAACATTAAGATACGAATGAGTTTTATATTCATGTTCTTATTCAGTAATCGTATGCTGGTGCTAATAGCAAGCTAGAAAATTTATGAAAGGAAAACAAAATTACAGTCGAATACTAGTTTTTATTTGGGGGAAATTCAATACATGATTACGTGCTTGTTGAAGGCATCAAGACAACTCTCGAATTTTGGTAATGAGATTGCAGAAAATCTCCAGGCTTTGATCGTCTGTAGCATATATAACCAATTACTTGCATTATATATATAAAGATTTATAAGGAAATGTAATTGGTTGAGTGATATATTTACATACCTAGTTTTGGTATGGTGTGCCCTTTGGGATGATGGATTGCAACAGGGTCCACGAATGATTCCATCAAACTAATGCTTTCCTCCTTCATGAAATCCATCTCTCCTTTTTAAATCAAATCAAAATCAAAATCAAAATCGTTACACAAATTATTTTTCGGTTTGTATATTATTGTAAATACTTAATACTTCCTCCGTTTCAAAATAAGTGATACATATTAACATTCACGTTTTATGAGCCAAAAGATTGTAATGAATGTTAAATTAAATTAAATTGGATAGTTAGTGAGTGATGGTCTCACATATTATGATTAAAGTGAGTATAATGATGTTTAAAAGTAAAAGTAAGGGTAAATGAGTAATTTCATTTTATTAAAGAAGATAATTAGTGGGTATGGGTCCACTGTATTTTACCAAATAAGGAAAGTTTCAAAGTGTATCACTTATTTTGAAACACCCCAAAATGGAAAGTGTATCATTTATTTTGAAACGGAGAAAGTATGTAGTAATCATATATGACCAAACGAACGCACAAACAAACTTTACCGGCTAGATTTAACGAAACGTTCATGAATCTAAATTAACGAATGTGACGTGTATTAATGTACACGAGTTCGTTAATTCAATTAGATGAGTAAAAATATTGTTAATGTTTGTTCATTTAATAAAATAATTTTTTTTTTACCTTGAACAGAACAATTCGTTATTTATGAACTTAATTAAACTTATAATTAGATTACCAATAAGATGTAGAGAGGGAGTAGTGATGGGATTTGAGAAGGAAGCAGCTGCAAGTTTAGGAATCCCAAACTTTGTACCACCAAATTTCGCCCCTGATATTAATATTACAAACTTCACTTTTGGAACCTTGGTTAGGGCCACCCCTTTCCTCTGCATCCCTGGTATTGCTGCCGTTATTATCGCCCCCTTAATTGTTTATGTTTAACAATAACAACAAAGTTTAATTAATTACATATTTTAAGTTATATTAATTACACAATGTTATCGCATTATTCAGATATTAATCATACAAGAAAACTTACCTGGGAAAACCCAAGAAGACCATCAAAAGGTCCATGATTTAGCATAAATTCTTCAATTTTTACAAGACATTCTTCAAAGTTATAGAACTCTTTAAATTCCTACAACAATATTTAATCAAATCTAACAATTTAACTTAACTGAGATAAATAAACATTCATTTAGTAACAAATATAATAAAAGACAAAATGTAACCTCTGGAACCATTCGTAAAAAGGCGGTTCGAATACTCCATCAACACTGGACTTCCCTTGAGCCGGGAAAGGAGCATCCATGAAAACAAGATCGAGCTTCTCCAGCAAAGATGGTGGCCATCTTTCCACCAATTTTTGCATTATTAGACCACGTGTTCTGAACCCATGAAGACACAAAACTTTGAGCTTCTTCTTCTGCTTGTCATTCTCCATTTTTGATTTCTGATTTGATCACTTGTTTTAGTTATGTACCTTGAGTCACATTCACATAATAATATAATTGAAAATTATTTGGAGGTTGCGAATTAAATATGTAGAGTATGGTACCCTATAAATGATTATGTCTTTATTTTTGTAGCATTAAAGTTGGATACGGGACGATTTCTGAATGGGCACATGATGATTGGTGATTATTAAATGCGCAAGGGAGGAAAAACGTGAAAAATACTTAGTACGAGCTAGTGGGTTAAAAATTATGGTGATAGAATTTGCATATGTAAATCTTTACAATATATTGTACTTGTATAATGCATTTGATATATTTTCAAATTATCAAAACTTAATTTTCAGCACACTTATTAATTTTAGTATTATTTGCGTTTAGAAAAAATTGATAGTCATAGTATTCAAACATGCGACCATAAACATGGACCAAATTACACCAAACAGTAGGAGACCCAGCAAGATACAACATAACAAAACAATATCTCCAACCAAAAAATCCAATCACCTATCTGTCAATACAAAGGGCCCAATTGCTCTTCAGAGTGGAAAGTTTTGATCTTTTATTCATCCATAAAAAATGATAAACATTGTATCTGAGTAAACGGCACAGCCACCATTTCCTTATCTTGTCGGTTGAAAACTTTCCCGTTCCTAAGTTTCCAAATTAACCACAAGAATATGTACAAGACAGCCAAAAACGCTTACGTTTATTGCCATATAGGCAATATAGCCCTGCGTATATATGAATTTTTTTCAAAAATAATGCATATTTTGTGAAAACTTTCACAAATAATGCACTTTTTTTACCTCTTTCAAAAATAAGGCATTTGCCCTCCTGGAGTCCGGAATCCCTCTGCCAACCGGTATCTTAGAGTCCGGAAATCACACCACTGACAAAAAGCAATGACACAAAGTAGTGATAATAAGTTGGATTTGCAAAAATAATAATTTTTTAATATTGCTTTTGACACAAAAGCAAAAGCAGTGATATTAAATCCTCAGGCCTACTGAATTCTTCACGTTTTCGGATTTATTTGATCCTCCGGCCGACTTCAAGTTTTCAGGCGATCTGATATTGTTAAATTTATAAAGATCAGTAGGCCTGAGGATTTAATATCACTGCTTTTGCTTTTGTGTCAAAAGCAATATTAAAAAATTATTATTTTTGCAAATCCAACTTATTATCACTACTTTGTGTCATTGCTTTTTGTCAGTGGTGTGATTTCCGGACTCTAAGATACCGGTTGGCAGAGGGATTCCGGACTCCAGGAGGGGCAAATGCCTTATTTTTTAAAGAGGTAAAAAAAGTGCATTATTTGTGAAAGTTTTCACAAAATATGCATTATTTTTGAAAAAAATTCCGTATATATCAACAAACTAGTGATAACCAAAAATTTAAGATTCAATCAATAGAAGTTTCTAATAGGTTACATGCCATTAATTGAAAAACGTAATACATATTGTAACATTATGTAACAAAGTTATATACATTTATGTAATTTAGCATAAAAGTAAAAGACGAGATAAAATATTGTTTGTTTAAATGTCAACCTCTTATTTAAAAAAGAAATTGTTGTTCTTCACATGTCATTGTCTTATACTTGTATTGGCTAATTCTTCGAATAAAGTTATGGCGAATATGATGTGTTTTTGTCTATAATAATTTAGCATCCATTTTAGTAAAAGAAAAAAAAATCGATAATTTGTTTTGGAAAAGCTAAGATACTTTGATAAAAAAAAATTATATTATAAAAAAAATACCATTTTATATAAAAAAAATATAAAATTTTAATGTATTGTGTAAAATAAAAAAACACTACTTAAAAAAGATACCATAAAAAAAAATTATTATGTACTGTAGAATAGTATATTTCTATCTAAGAAATGTTATTTAGGTAATTAGAAAAAATATGTTTAGAGGGTAAGAAATTAAGAATTAAATCTAGAGACCTAGAAATTTAACTTTTTTTTTGAACAGCGGTTAAATTAAATAAATACTAGCAAGGAGCTTGATAAAAGTACAAGTGGAAAAAGCGAAGGATTTATTACATGGAGTGAGGGCAGGGCTACTACACCAATCAACCCAATCTAAATTTACATTTTTATCCCTACTATTAATCCATAAAAAAGAAATAAATTTAACGTTGTCACCTAACAAATGTTAATTTAATCAGGAGAAATGCTAATTACATTCCTCGGGTCTTTAAGATTAGATATAATACATAAAATAATTGTACTCTATAATTGACAGTGGTGAAAAATGGTTGGTAATCTGGTGAGCTGTGATTAATATATATGTATTTTATGTATTTTATTTATTGTTAAATACATCCTCTTGTCATTATCAGATTTCTTAAAAATATTTCAAATAGTCCGTATACGGACAAATATATAGAGTTAGTGAAAGGTTTAACGCGGAAGACAGGGTGTAAATATAAGGGGCGCATAAAATCTTTTCAAAGTTTTAAAAATTTACAAATGCAAGAAACACCAAATAACTAGAAAATGACGTATTGCCTACCGGTGGCATTTTATATATTTGGTTTACATAAGGCCCCAATTTCACATACTCTTTTAACTCTGACTCTGTATTGCAATGTCATTTTTATAAGATATAGGCACCAATTATTTTATTATGTTTATGAGGCGGTAAATTATCAACCATGTTTTTATACATTTTTGTACTTTCGTATTCATATTAAAAATAGATCAATACCAAAGACACTTTGTTTGCAATCTTCTTTTTACTCCCTCAAGTTCTCATTTCATCTTAAATTTTTGTCCCTAAATAAAATTCTAATTTCATAAGTTGATGGGGTCCACTTAATAAAATAATATAATTACAATGGACCCCACTACTAACTATCCACTAACCATCTTTCTCTCTCCAAACCAATTTTATATTTTAATCAAATTTATTACCAATAACCTCACCACTAACTTACTTCTTAAAAGTTGTGCCCAAGAGAAATGAGAACTTTATTTAGGGACGGAATGAGTAGTTTTTAATTATGAAGTGTTTTATAGCATACATATTAGTAAAACTCTACCTATATATCTAACAAATCATGCAACTCAAGTTTCAATATAATTCCTAATACTGCCTCCGTATCAAAATAAGTGATACACTTTCTATTTAGGGGTACAACAAAATAAGTGACACATTTTTAAAACTTATCTTATTTGGTAAAAAAAAAAGTGGGATCCTTTCTCCACTAACTATCTACTTTAATAAAGTGAAATTACCATTTTACCCTTACTTTTACTTTCAAACATCATTAATATCACTTTATTCAAAAGAAGTGAGACTCATTATGCACTAACTATCCACTTTAATCTATCTTAAACTACCTTTTAATCTTTTGTCTAAAAACCATTTTCCTTACAATGTACTCCATCCGTCCCTTAATAAAGTTCTCATTTCTCCTACAGTGTTTGTCCCAAAATAAAGTTCTCATTTTCTCAAATTGGAGGGACCCACTCAATAAAATAATATTTTTACCATATACCTCACCACTAACTATCTCCTAAAAACACTTTCTCTCTCCAAAAAAACCCCATATTTTAATCAAATTTATTAACAAGGACTCACCACTAACTATCTCCTAAAAACATGTGCCCAAGAGAAATGAGAACTTTATTAAGGAGTATCATTTATTTTGATATTATCTCGACGAAATGAGCGGAGTAGCTATCCTCATGTCAAAAATATTTAATATGTTCAGTAATTACTAGAAGAAAAAATGTGTAAATTCATGTAACATCATTTGATGACTTGGTCTAATTCAAATAATTGATCGCATATGATTTGTAAATTAATTGAGCATCTTCCCAGAATCTCACCTTCATATTTTAAAATACATCATTATTTAAATTACAACCGCTATATATTTATCATTATATATATACGTATATACGTTATTGAAAGTCTACAGTCTCTCCTACAATCAAAAACCTTACCCTTCAAGAAAAAAACACCCTAATGAAAATGGGTTCTTTCACAATGTTGAAGTATTTCATGCTAATTGCAATCTTCACCACATCATGCATGGCACAGATAGCTCCGACAGCCACCCCAACAGTCTCACCCACCGCCAGCCCTACCCCGGCACCGGTTGTTACACCGCCGTCTCCATCCCCTACACCCACCCCTGCCCCCGCCCCCGCCGTTCCTTCCCCATCACCATCACCAACAGCCGTACCATCACCATCTCCGGCAGCTTCTTCTCCCTCCCCTACCACGGCGTCACCACCAGGTCCTTCCGATGGTCCATCACCAGGTCCCTCCACCGGACCACCAGCCGATGTTCCACCTAGCGGCACCTTTGCTGATGGCTGGGTCCACAGAGCTGTCATCGCCGGAACTGCACTTGCCGGAGCATTTGTTGCTGTCACTTTGATGTGAAGATGAGATTAAAATGTCATTTTGTGTCGTTAACTATTACACGGTCCACATTTGTTTTTTGTTTTTTTGTTTTTTTGTTTTTTTTTTTTTTTGGCTTTTAAGTTACTTAAATTTCTATTCCTGTTCCTTTTCGGATTAACATTTTATACAGCCTTGTTAATATATATTTATTTTGATATTCCATAATATGATCTAGCTACTTTGATCGATTTTATTTAAGAATTATTTATCTTTATTAACACAGACATATTCTTTATTGCAGTATCAAAGTTTAAAATTACGTCTAGCTAATACTTTGTACAATAATTAGAGAAATGATAATTGGCATGCCATCATTAGAGCATGTGGTGTCATACCGCCAAAGCGACGTTAAAAGAGCTCTGCCGGCGCTAAAGTCAGCCAAACCGCACCGCCCTCTATGAAAAATGACCCAACGCATCAGCATAACTTACGCTTAATTGATTTTTTTCCAATTTTTTTAAATGTGATTGTTTTGGGGCATATTTGTGGGTGCTAAATTAAAAGAATGTTATAATCATATTAAAAAGATAAAAATGTATTTAATACGTTTAACTTAGAATGAAACTTTATGCTTTTTAAAAATTTGAATGTTCCATTGTTCTAGCTCTTAAAGATATTTTTCTTTTAAGTGTCATTATATAAGTAACAAAGATATATGTTACAAAGTAATAAAGATATATAATGTTATACTTCGTACTTGTATTGGGTTGAATTAGCAATGGTCCGTTCTCATTTTTTTGAAAACGACAAATGATAAAATGAAAGTCTCTTCGCATATTCCAATAAGTACCTCATATTCGAGCTTCTTTAGAAGGCAAACTCAGCCCCATAGGTATTATCACGGAAAAATCTCTCATATTTGGTACTACAGAGAGGTGTTTACAGGAATCGAACTCTAAACCTCACGTCTTATATATGGGAATAAAACTAATACACCAATTCAATTGAGTTAGACATCATTACATTCTCATGCTATACTGATTTACCTACCTAACGACTTTACTAAATCAAATTTCACAAAAAATCAAACTGACTGATTCAAACATCTTAACATCTTATTAAATGATTCAAACATCTTATTAAATAAACGTAAATGTCACATTCAATAAATAAATCTTTATACAAGGTTATTTTTTTTTATCTAAAAACAGCTAATTATTATGGGTTTTTCTAACATGTGCCCCATAGGCACATATTTAGGTGCATTAAATGATTCAGACTTTCCATTAAAATTTAGCAATGCATTTAATACATCTTTTGAAAATTTAAAATATAAAGTTTATAAATGTGTACTAAGATCTTATTAGGAAAGTTTGAATCATTTAATGTACATAAACATGTGCCCTTAGGCACATGTTAGAAAAACTCAATTATTATTATTATTATATATCTATTACCAACCAATGTTCCAAATAATACAAATATTCAGATTTATTTTCCAAAACACTTTTTGGCATTACGTTCCGATCCTTCCACAAAAAATTATCCGATAGTCCAAATAAGTAGGTGTGTTGGGTCATTTAAATTGTATTCAATAGTTAGGGGACTAGTTATGTAATATTATATAAATGATAAATTAGTAATTAGCCTTAAGCATGATGATTAGTGAGATAGATATTTAAGGGAAATTTACCTTCACTAATTGTAAGATTTCATACACTTTGAATGAATTAACATTTGAAAGCATTCATTCCCTCCATCTTTCTCTCTCAACTTTCACACCAAGAACACACACACTTCACACACTTGATCTTCAAACTTTGATCAAATCACCATGGATTAGCTTCATTTTGATCTCATTTGATCTCTCAATTGGTATCAGAGCATAAACTCTCTAAGAGTAGATCCAAATTCATGATGATTTGATCCAGATCTGAGTTTTTGATTGAAAAAATTGTGTTCGTCACTTGAAATTTAATTGTCAAATTTTTCGTTTGGAATTGATGATTTGATTGAAGATTCATGTTTCTCCATTGATTCTAATAACAATAGAATTAAATTTCGATCAATTCCATCAACAATTGATCATGATTCAGTGATTTTTGTGCAAAAGTTGAAAAACTCAAAAAGTGTCTGACAATCGAAGAATTCGAGCTGTAGTGTTATGGATTAAGGAATACTATTGGATTCGAGTGTTAGGAATTGATTTTCGAGCAGTTTGTGATTGGAATCAATGGTTTTGGTTGAGAATTGAGCAAACTAGGATCAATTTGGTGAGTTTTTGCTGTTCTGCGAAAGTTCTCGGCCTCAAGAAAGATCTCGGCTCGAAGAAGGTTTCCGGCTTGACTCAGGTTCTCGGCTCGACAAAGTGTTCGGCTCGACTCGAACCAAACACTGTTCTCGGCTCAAACAAGAGTTCGACTTTAACTGTTCTCTGCTCGACAAAGTTCTCGGCTCGACAAAGTCTTCGGCTCAAACAAGTTCTCGGCTCGAAGTTCGGCTCAACGAGTTCGGCTCGACTCGAACAAAATACTGTTCTCGGCTTAAACAGATCGGCTCTAAGAGTTCGGCTCGGCTCGAACAAAATACTGTTCTCGGCCCGAACAAAGTCTTCGGCTCGAGATCTTTGAAACTTCTCGGCCCAACCCAATATTGTGTGACAAAAGGGGTTATACTAAAACGATCATAACTTTCAGCGCGGGTGTCCGTTTAAAGCCCACGTTTTGTGATTTTTCGGTGAATTTCCAAACTTTGATTAGCCCCAGTTTTTGATCCGTTCGACGTTTTTGACCAATTCGAAAATCTAGGCCACATTCAAAGTATATTTTACCATCTGAAAAAATCAGTTGATCATTTTGGAGATTTTAAATTTTCTCTCCCAAAAAGGTCTATTCGGGTATCACTAATCATATTGAAGATCTTATTTTTTCATTAAAAATTCTAACCGTTTTAAAATGACTTCAAGAGATGCTCTGTCTATCGGAACCGATCTTAAACCTCCGGTTTTATACCGAGGTTAATATGCACAGTGGAAGAAACGATTCCTCCACTTCATCAAAAATCAAGAACTGGCAACTGATATCCTTGATTCACTTGAAAATGGTGTCCCGGTATTCTATGAAGATGTCATAGCTGCACCAAATGCAAATCCACCAGTTCTTGGAGGTCGAACTCCGCTTCCTCCGGCTCGCTATAATGCTCAACAAAAACAACGAGCTAAAGCAGATTTACAATCTTTTTCATTCGTACTTCAGAGTTTACCGAATGAGATTTATAACAGTTTGGATAGTTTGGAAACCGGTAAAGAAATATGGGATGAGATAAGAAAGCAAATGGAGGGCACTGTTTTAGGAAATAAAGCCAAAATGGTTACCACTTTGAATGCATATCAATCGTTTAAAGCCACCATCGGGGAAGAATTAGAAAGCACTTATCATCGGTATTGCAATTTGTTGAATGAACTTCGAAGAAATAATCTGAAAAAGGAAAATCTTGAGATCAATATCAAGTTCATCAACAGTCTTCTTCCGGAGTGGGCTATGTTTGGAAACAGTACCATGCAACATAAGGATTTAAGCTCAATTGATGTTCATGAACTTTATGAGTATCCACTTCAAAATGCTCCAATGGTGAAAGACATCGTCAAAACTAAACAAGAAAATGCCAACACTCTTGATACTCTTGCTCTTCTTACAAAACAATATCAGTCAAATTCATCGAGTAAAATGAAAGAAAAAACTGAAGAACCTGCAATGGATACAAAAGAAGAAATGGAGAAAGAACTGGAACAAGTTTTGCAAGCTATGTCTTTCATCTCAAGATATGAGAAAAAGTATTACTCAACAACAACAAACAACAATCTGAGGTCCTCTTTCAACTTTAAGTCTGCTCCATCTGCTGCAACCTCTACGGATAAACCAACTCTAACACCTTTGGATCCTAAAAAGAATTGCTATAATTGTGGAATTGCTTGTCATTTCTCTCGTGATTGCAAGAAACCAAATGTTTGTGATTCTGAGTATTTTAAACGAAAGATGCTGATGGCTAAGCAAATCGAAACTAAAAAGGTGTTATTAGCTGAAGATCTCAAGTGGATGGAAGGTTTAGATCCTGAGGATGAAGACCATTCAACAAATTTATGCTTCATGGCACGTGAAAATGCTGAGATTTCTGATCGTTTAAATGAAGATGCCAACAAAGAAATAGAGGTAACTAATTCTTTCTTGTCTAATTCTTCACATTTAATTGATTCTGATAATAGTTTTGTAACGAACCAGATTTCTAAAATTAATTCTTTAAAACAAAACCTTTTATTTGAACAAGAAATTAAGCACTAAACTTCTAGAAAATTTGACTGTTTTAGAACAAGAACATGAACAATTTGCTCATCATGGTGACCAACTTGTACATCATATTAAACAAAATCAAACTATCAAACAAGAGAATCTGGAGTTACAAAATCACGTATCAGAATTGACGGTTAAATATGAGAATGATATTAAGCATTTGTCTCATACAATTTCTGAAAAAGAAATTGAAATAACCAATCTCAAAAATACACAAAATTCAACATCAAGTGACCAAAATGATAAATATTACAAGATATACATTGAAGCGTTTCATGAATATCAAATCACTAAAAATTGGTTGGAACGTAAACAAAAAGAATTTGATGAAAATGAAAAACAATTTAAATCATTAAACACTCACATAAAAGAATTATCAGAAACCCTTCATGAAAACGACATTCAAACATCACGGGAATTAAATAACAAACAGAATGTCATACATCAACTTCAACATGATAAAATTCAACTTTATTCCCACGTCAAACACCTTGAAGAGATAAATCGCCAAACGAGGACAAACTGATCAAACAATTCATTTGAACAAGCCTAAAGATTTCAAATATTTCAATTCTAGAGAAGGACTGGGAGCCAACAATCCAGAATATCTTAAGATGGCTTGTAATGTGCTTCCAACACTGTATGATTCTAAATACATACATGTAAATGTTTGGCAGAGTTTCCTTCGGATGACAGATGAGGAAGAAGAAATTGAGGTTTTCAACAGGGCTAAAAAGGAGAATGCACAAATTAGTTTCAATTACACTGAATTAAATAACACATATGAAACTAAAAAGGCAAATTTTAAAAATTATGATTATTTTCCAATTGTTACACCAAAAGAATTTAAAATCAAGGGTAATGCGGTGCTTCAACAAAAAGTCACACCAAAGATCTATATACCCTCTCTAATTCTTGAAAAGAAAATCTGTCAGTTGAAAACTGAAATAGATGAAACTCATAAGGCATTTGACAAAGAAAAATCAGTTTTACAAACAAAAATCCATGAGTTAGAAGATAAAATTGTTGAAATATAATATGTTTCCAATCAAAGTGCTTCTTCAAAGTCAAAATCAGTCATTGAAAATTCTTCTTCTCCTAAAACTCCAATTCTTTTAAGACAAGATTCTAATTCTCCTGTGTTAAATGTTTCAGATAGAAATTTAAATTCAAAGCTTAGGAGACCAATGCAAGGCGGGGTGAAAGAAGTTGAGCAGTTTAAAAAGTCTAATTCGACTAAGTCTAGTATGCTTAAGTCAAAGGAACTTAAGAAGTCTAGATCTCCTTCGATTTTAGCTTCTTCTTTTTCTAATTCAAATAAATGTAATAACTCAACAAATTTTATTTCTCTGAAAAAGTTGTATGGAATTGTTTATGATGCTGCAGTTTATCGTCCAGTTAATTTTTCTGTTAATTTTGATAATATGTTTGTTAAATATGATAAAAATGGCAGAAAAGTATATTTTGATAAGAAAACTAACAAACCAATTTCTCAATACGACAAACGATATTTCATTAAGATTGATGCTCAATGTGGTCCTCCAAACAATGTTCTTCATAGATCTGGCCAAATCATTAAATCGTGTAACACTTGCTTTCCACATCCATGTAAGACATTTGTTTCTAGTTCACACTCATCTACTCTTAAACGACCGAACCCACCAATTTCCGCTAAATCTTCATTTGTTCGTCGTCTTGTCTATCGAGAAGTTTCAACACCTCAATCGTCTGAATCGGGCTCCCCATCTCATTCCGTAATCACAAACAATCCACATTTGTTAAATACAAATGGATTAAAAATGAACAATCAAAATGGATTCTACAATCTCCTGTGAAATCTTTTCAATGGGTTCTTAAACATTCAACAACAGAACTGCCTCCTTGCAGTTCTCCAAATCTCTGAATTAATCACACCATCACCACTACATAAAACATATATTACTAATCGTATGTGACCCATATCTGATTGGGTACCTCAAACATTTTAATTGTTTTATGTAGAACACTTAGTATCTTGATTCCAGATGTTCAAGACATATGACCGGCAACAAAGAGTTATTAACAAATTTCAGAGAAAAATTTTTGGGAACTGTTCGGTTTGGGAATGACCATTTAACTGCCATTATGGGTATTGGAGATATAATCGTCACAATTTAGTCATAAAAAATGTGACCTATGTTGAAGATCTTGCTCACAATCTTTTTAGTATTGGTCAATTTTGTGATAAAACGTTGGAAGTCAATTTTCGAACAAAGAAATGTGATGTTCGCACCTATGCTGGTGAAGAACTTCTTACCGGAAAACGTGATACAAATCTGTTTACTATCAATCTAAATGATGTGGTCCCACTTGACGAAGTATGTTTAATGTCAACAGCATCATCGGATGAATCTTGGTTATGGCACCGTCGCCTCTCTCACCTTAACTTCAAAACCATCAATAAATTGGTAAAAGGTGGTCATGTATCTGGTCTTCCAGATGTTAAATTTGAAAAAGATCATCTCTGTTCGTCTTGCGAAATGGGCAAAATGACTAAAAAGTCTCATAAGTCCACACCTGTTCAAAGTACTTCAAAACCGTTTGAATTACTTCATATGGACTTATGTGGTCCCATGAGCGTTCAATCTTTAGCTGGAAAACGGTATGTGTTGGTGATTGTTGATGATTATTCTCGATATACATGGGTTCATTTCTTACGTACAAAAGATGAAGCAGTCAATATCATCATATCCTTCATCAAGAAAACTCAAACAAATTTAGATGTAAAAGTCAATACCATTCGTACTGATAATGGAACTGAATTTAAAAATCAAACTTTAGATTCTTTTCTTGAATCAGTTGGTATAACCCATCAATTTTCCGCTGCCCGAACACCTCAACAAAATGGGGTTGTTGAACGAAGAAATCGTACCTTAGTTGAAGCTGCTCGTACCATGCTTTCATATTCTAAACTCCCATTATCTCTTTGGGCATAAGCCATAAGTACGGCATGTTTCACTCAAAATCGTTCAATCATCAACAAAGCATACAACAAAACTACATATGAACTAATCAATAACCGCATTCCAAATATCAAATTTTTACATATTTTTGGGAGTCGGTGCTTCATCCTGAATGATAAAGATAAATTGAATAAATTTGATGAAAAAGCTGATGAAGGAATTTTTGTGGGATATTCAAGAGAATCCGCTTCTTATAGAGTATACAATCGGTCCAAACGGACGATTAGAGAAAGTGTTAACGTTAATTTTGATGGAACTTTTCCAATTGCCTCACTCACCTCAGAAATCGAATCTCCTTTACATTCGTCATCTCCTTCAACATCTGAAAATGATTATGATATCTTGTTTGAACATTTTTATGATGAATATCATAACAATCGACATAAATTACTTGAGGAGGCTGGTGTTCCCTTTCCTTCAGTAGCTGAGGTTCAATCCGTCACTGTACCTGAAATGCAAAGTTCAAGTTCTACTGATTCTCCATCTCAAACCTCTGCTATTCCCAACACAACCTTCTCTGCTTCGAATTCTATTTCAGATTCTGCTTCTTCATTGGAAAATCAATCATCTTCAGATATTCCCCCACCCCCTGCTCATGCTGCTACTACTTCAACGTTAACATTAGTTCCAGCATCAGCTCCTCCACCTTTAGTGATTGATTTCTCCAAATTCCATGTTCAACGTGTTGATCCTCCACCTCCTACTCCTACTATTTCACCCGTTTCAACTGCAACAATCCCGCATCCGGTTTTCACTGACAACTCAAACATCATTCCGGGTCAACTACCACTTCCGCATTCTCTTAAATGGACAAAAGATCATCCTTTACATCAAATAATCGGTAATCCTACCTCTTCTGTTCAAACTCGTAAAGCTACTGCGGAAGAATGTCAATTCACGGCGTTTCTAAGTTTTAATGAACCCAAGAAAGTCAGCGAAGCTCTTTCAGACCCCGCCTGGATTCTTGCTATGCAAGAAGAAATCAATCAATTTGAAAGATTAAAAGTTTGGCGTCTTGTTCCAAAACCACCTGGCAAATCGGTTATTGGTACAAAGTGGATTTTCAAAAACAAAAAGGATGAGAATGGGATTGTAATACGTAACAAAGCACGTCTAGTGGCGAAAGAGTATGCTCAACAGGAGGGTATTGATTTTGAAGAAACGTTTGCTCTAGTTGCACGAATAGAAGCCATTCGAATATTCTTGGCATATGCAGCACATAAGAATTTTACTATCTATCAAATGGATGTAAAAACTGCATTTTTAAATGGCATACTCAAAGAAGAAGTGTTCATTCATCAACCCAAAGGTTTTGTAGATCCACACTTTCCTGATCATGTGTATATTCTCGACAAAGCATTATCTGGTTTAAAACAAGCTCCTCGTGCTTGGTATGATGTGCTATCAAAATTTTTAGTGGATTGTGGTTTTTCAAAAGGTAAAGTTGATACCACTCTCTTCATCAAGCGTCAAGAGGAAGATATTGTACTCATTCAAATTTATGTCGATGATATCATTTTTGAGATGAGTATGATGGGTGAAATGAACTTCTTTCTTTGTCTTCAAGTTCGTCAATTACCTACCGGGATCTTCATCAATCAATCCAAGTATATAACTGACTTGTTGAAAAAATATCTTATGGATGATTGTAAACCAATTCCGATACCGATGTCACCTAATTCTAAATTGCATGCTGATCCTGATGGCAAACTTGTTGATATTACAAATTATTGGGGGATGATCGGATCTTTGTTATATCTTACTTCGAGTCGACCAGACATTATGTTCTCTACTTGTATATGTGCTCGGTATCAGGCTGCTCCTAAAGAATCTCATCTTCAAGCAGTCAAACGTATATTTCGTTATCTGAAGGGTACTCAAGATCTTGGTCTTTGGTAACCTAAAGAAACTTCTTTTGACTTGACTGCATTTTCTGATGCTGACCATGCTGGATGTATGCTGGATCGCAAGAGTACATCTGGAAGTGTCCAATTTCTGGGAGATAAATTGGTGAGCTGGTCTTCACGAAAGCAAAATTGCATCTCACTTTCAACTGCAGAAGCGGAATATGTTGCTGCCGCAAGCAGTCTATCCCAGGTAATTTGGATGTAGTCACAATTAAAAGATTATGGCTTCTCATATAGCTGTATTCCTTTATATTGTGATTCACGAAGTGCAATTGCAATTTCATGCAATCCTGTTCAACATTCTAAAATAAAACATATTGACCTTCGCTATCATTTTATAAAAGATCACGTTGAACAAGGTAATGTGGAATTGTACTTCGTTTCTACTGATTTTCAATTAGCAGATTTGTTTACCAAGGCTTTAGATGAAAAACGTTTTAACTTTCTTGTGTCTAAGCTTGGTATGCTAAATCTCAAAGCCTAACCCGTTTTACTTTCAGATTTCAGTTTTACTTTCTTGTTAATTTTTTTTATTATGTTTTTAAATTTTTTTTTTCTTTTCTTTTAATAAAATGGCTTATGCACACGTCAGTGTATAACCCGCTTCTCAATGCTAAATTGCTTTTGAGTACATCGACTTGAAACCTGTTCTTAAATGACTTACTTGGTTGAGGGGGAGAATTTTTAATCTTCACTTGTCAAGGGGGAGAAAATAGACATTATTATGTCAAGGGGGAGCGTAACTGCTTTATGATTTTTGAAATTCAACTGTCGAGGGGGAGCATCCTTTTATAATCGCTACATATATACTGTTTCGATGCTCCTTTCAATTTTTTTTAGATTTATCAATATGGGGTATCAAGTAATATCCGTAAACGATCTCATTACCAATCTCAATTGGTACTGATTGCATTTGTTTATTACAAATTTTCTTATTATATCTTGATAATCAATTTTTTTTACCTCAAACAGTTTTTCAACCTCTTACAAATTTACAATGACACAAGGTTATCAATGTTGAGTATTAGCTTTTGCAATATTCGTAAACGATCTCTTTACCAGTCTAGGTTGGTACTGATTGCATCTGTTTATTGCAAATTCTCTTATTTCTCATTGCTACCTTTGTGTTCCTTCATTGTTAAAATCTTTTCACTTGTAAATCAAATTTTTCTCCTTTTACATACAAATTCATTTTACAAATTGATACTCAGTTACAAATAATTTTTACTCATATTGAGTTGTTGACATCACATTCTGATAAATTCTTTATTATTCAGTGGTGCTCAACATTCCAAAATTTTTATCTCACTTTGTGCTCACAATGATGTGTTCACAACGTAGGATACAAATTTTTCTCATATTCGTAAACGATCTCTTTACTAATCTCGGTTAGTAAAGATTGCATCTGTTTATGACAAATTTTCGTCTCTTGCGTTGTGGATCAATTTTTTTTTCAAAACTCTAATTTTTCAACCGATTTTCATACTTAAACGATCAATGGAGAATTCATTTTTCATTTTCTCCAAAATGTTCAGATTCAATTCTGACGTACTCATATTCTCTCACACACAAAATCGTTTTTAATGCACTATTAGATCATTGATCTTTGTATATCCGTCGATCTCTTCTCTGCACATGTTCAGAGAAGATTGCATCTTTGTAAGTGGTATACTTCACTGATCGTTGATATAATCACACAAATTGATTTCTTTTAAATCCAAAATATTTGATTAACAATGTCTCTAATCATCGTGTTTGTCATATCCGTAAACGATCTTTTTACTGAAGTTCTTCAGTAAAGATTGCATTTGTGTATGACTTCACGTGATTATTGACACTGCTATTCTTCATTTTCAAATATTTTTCTCCAATATTCTTGGATAAAATCAATTTTTCTGTGGTTACTTCATGAGTACTACATGTTTCTGGTTCTCGATTCTGTAACTATCCTGTCTTGGCTCTCGATTTACACCGACACACATGTTCCTCTCTCTGTTTCCAAAAAGTAACTATTCAGCTTTATCATGAGGACCCTGGTCATGATCCTCATGAGGGGGAGAAAAGAGCAAGAAATAGTTCAAATATCGGATTTATAACTGAACAACATCTAAAACAACCACAAACATCCTATCAAAGAAGAAATTTCACGTTGTATGTACTCAGATCAAATGCAAAATCAAGTGAGAATCAATATATTAAACAGAAAATCAAGTGAAGAAGAATACTGAAATCTCTCTCAAAATCTCAACCACATCTATCCAAAACTTTAACTGTACAAATCATGCTTTCCAAAATTCGAAACAACCACATATTCAAAACTTAACCATTCAAATCATTCTTTCCAAATTCCATAAACAACCATATCCATACAAAAGCTTAATTGTTCAAATCTTTTGTTCCATACAAAATACAAATTATCCACATTCATCCAAATTTTAAATGTACATATCATTCTTTCATATATACAAACATTCATACACACACATCCGAAACTTACTTTAACTTTCAAATCATTCTTTTCTTAATTCAAAACATTATTATCCTATCCTTACAAAACTAAATCTCCACTACAACATCTCAAAATCCCAGTCAAATTCTTACCTAACTGATGTTTCATTTCTAGAACCTTAAAATCTTTAATATATCAGTTTTAGGCATTTCTTATACCAACAAACTCAACGATAAAAATTTAGTTCCTTCGAATGAAGACAGGGATGAGGTACTAAAAGCTCAAAAAGAGGAAGATTGGATAATAATAAAGACATATTAAGACAAGAATTCATGAAATCTTCTGAGATACTTCATATTGGTTAAAAAGCCAAAAGTTGAAGCTGATATTACATCAAATCTACTCAACGAATAATTCAGTTTCAGACTTTGCTAGAGAATAAGATTTCAAGAACAGGCTAATCCAAACTATTGATACAAAGGGGGAGATTGTTAGGGTCATTTAAATTGTATTCAATAGTTAGGGGACTAGTTGTGTAATATTGTATAAATGATAAACTAGTAATTAGCCTTAAGTAGGGGTGCCCAACGGGTCAACCCGACCCGACCCGGCTCTTATCGGGTCGGGTTCGTCGGGTTTGAGGTTAAAAAATTCTAACCCGAAACCCGACCCGATAAGGATTCGGGTTTGTCGGGTTCGGGTTTGTCGGGTTTCGGGTTTTTCGGGTTGACCCGATCGGGTTGATCGGGTTACACTTGAGTTGGGAATTTTTGGTAAAAACTATAGAAATTATTTAATATATTGAATTTTATGAATATTTATTTAACACTTTTAATTGTTAATTGATTTTTATTGAATACTTTATCATATAATTTGATAATTAATTGATTTAATAGTAAAAATATGTTAATTTTTATAGGAAATAAAATACTTAAACTTAAATCGGGTCTAATCGGGTCAACCCGAACCCGATAAAGGTAAGAAATTATAACCCGAAACCCGACCCGATAACAAATCGGGTTCATCGGGCCGGGTTTAAAAAACCCGATAATAACATGGAACCCGAATAGACCCGACCCGATAAGCGTAATCGGGTTCGGGTTCGGGTTAGGGTCGGGTCAGGTCAACCCTTTGGGCACCCCTAGCCTTAAGCATGATGATTAGTGAGATAGGTATTTAAGGGAAATTTACCTTCACTAATTGTAAGCTTTCCCACACTTTGAATGAATTAACATTTGAAAGCATTCCTTCCCTCCATCTTTCTCTCTCAACTTTCACACCAAGAACACACACACTTCACACACTTGATCTTCAAACTTTGATCAAATCACCATGGATTAGCTTCATTTTGATCTCTCAATGTGACATGTTGATTTAGTTAGAGGTGTCATCTACACGTTACCAACATTTATGTACATGTAAAAGAATTAAGTTAGGGCTTTCAAATCGTGCTATTGTTTCGTGTTTTTGGGTAACACGACACGACACGACATAAATTCATCAACACGAAAACAATACAACAGAAAGTCATGTTTTATTTTGCTAACACGAACATAACACGATTAAAAAACGATAAACACGAAAACACAAAATAAATAACAAAAATAACAAATTTCGTACTAAGTACTCCCTCCGTCCCACAAAAAACTTCTCATTTGTTTTTTGCGCAAGTTTTTAGGTGATAGTTAGTGGTGGGGTCATTGATAATACTTTTGATTAAAATATAAGATTGGATTGGAGAGAGAGATAATTAGTGGATATTAGGGTGAAATCTTTAGTAATAATAGTTTTTTATTGTGTTGATCCTATCAAATATGAGAAATGAGAAGTTTTTTGTGGGACAAAAATTTAGAGTGAAATGAGAATTTTTTGTGAAACGGATTGAGTACATGCTAATTAAAACCCGACAAACACGACAAAAATATAACGTTAATTTCTAAATATTCTCAAAATCATGACTATCATGTCAATTTCGTGTTAATCTCTGAATACGAATACAACACGACACAACTTCGTGTTTGTTTTACATAACACGAACACGAATTCAAATTTCAATTTCGTACCAATTTCGTTTCATTTGGTGTATTTTTATCATGCCGTGTCAGGTTTTGAGAGCCCTAAATTAAGTATACTTTTATTTTCACACGTGAACAGTTTCTCCCACACATCATAAGCCAAATCACATAGAAATAGATTAGTAATCGCGTAAATGTATATTATGTGTGGAGGGGGAGGGTGGGGGAGAGAATACACTTAATCTAAATTCTGATTTGTCAATGAAACACTAACTAATATGAATACAAGAATTATTTTTCGGCTCATATATTTATATAATCAATAAAGAATTACAAATATATACGGAATATAATTAGAAGAAAATTCTAATATATACACTTGATGAGAACAAATTACAATCATAATGCTAGAGACTAATAGAATATACTGTACTTATTATAGGATATTCGGCAGTTATGTAATATCATTGACTCAATCGTGTAAATATGGTAGGAACTAATGACCATCATAATTATAGGCTAGTGGTAAGGAATCCTTTGTGTATTTATAGACTATTGGTGAAATGAGAATGGCAACAGATTACCTTCTCTTATGGTATCAGAGCCTAATTGATTTCTTTCTTTCTTTTTGGCTCTCTTCCCTTCCGCTCACATCTTTCATTCGTCAATCACAGAAGACGGATTTCTTTTCTAAACCAATCTGTTCATCATCTTTTTTGCTCATCAACACCAAACTGTTTCCATGGCACCCAACACCACCGATAACAACACAAACAATAACACTCCTAATACCCATAACACCAAATTTCACCCGGCCCTGGGTGTCTCTAATATTCGAAATCACATACCGATTCAACTTGAACTCCCCAAAGTTCAATACTCTACGTGGGCCGAATTGTTCAAGATTTGTGCACGTTCAATGAAAGTCTTGCATCACATCATTCCCTCGGACAGGGTCATCGGTCTGACTAAGGAAGACGATGAAGAACAGTAGTCTACTTTAGATGCGACGGTCTTAGGTTGGATTTTTTCAACAATTTCTCAGGACTTGATCACTACGATTATGGTGCTGGGATCATCTGCTATGGATACTTGGAATCGCTTGCGCGATATGTTCGAGGATAATAAACATGTTCGGGCTGTTACACTTGAACAAGAATTTTCACACACGGTGCTCGCCAACTTCGACAGCGTTTCGGCATACTGCCAACGCTTAAAAGAACTCACCGATCAATTACGAAATGTCGGGTCCGAGGTATCCAACGACCGCTTGGTCCTCCAGATGGTATCCGGCCTTTCCGATGCGTATAATGGTGTTGGTACGCTGTTACGACAGAGCAACCCGCTGCCTTCGTTCCACCAAGCTCGATCTATGCTCACCCTCGAAGAAGCCGGGCTCGCAAAAAAGGCGGCTACTTCCTCAAATTCGGTACTCATTGCACCCTCTGCCGACGTTAGGAATGGACATAATTCCGGCTCAACCAATCGGGGTCGGGATAATTCATCTAGAGGTGGTCGTCGAGGAGGTAGAAACGGGGGACGAAACGGTCATGGCGGACGCTCAGGTGGGGGTCATGGCGGTAATCAACGAAGAAACGGCGGTGGTGGCGGCAATAACATGCCTCCTGCGTTTTTTCCATGGGCTCGGTGGTTTGCCTCTCAAGGTAATTGGGCCACTCCACCACCATGGGCCATACCCCCATGCCCATATCCTACAAATTCGTGGGCCAAAGGATCTGCTGGATCCAACAGTAACAAAAATGATGGTATTTTAGGACGTGACCCAAAATCAGCCCACCATGCATTCACGTCGGGTACAGCCAATGAATATACACCCACTGATATCGAGGCAGCGATGTATACAATGGGTCTCAACCCACCGACGTCTCCGTGGGTCATGGACACCGGTGCTTCATCTCATGTCACCGCGGATAAGGGTACACTTTCATCTTTTTATAACTCACGCAAAACTAATGGTATTTTTGTTGGAAATGGTCAATCTATTCCTATCCTTGGGTATGGTCACACTAAATTGAACCGACCTTATTCCTCGCTGGCTTTAAAAAATGTATTATATGCACCTCATATTATTAAGAACTTAATATCGGTCCGGAAATTTACTACTGATAATTTTGTTTCTGTGGAATTTGACCCTTTTGGATTTTCTGTGAAGGATTTTCAGACGGGGAAACGTATAATGAGATGTGACAGTCAGGGGGATCTTTATCCGGTTACTTTCAAGACACCGGTTCAACAATTTAGTTTTGCAGTTTTGAATTCTTCCTTATGGCACGATCGGTTGGGTCATCCGGGCCTCCTGGTTTTTGAAGCTTTAAGGCAAAATAAAAGTATTGATTGTGGTCCACATAAACGTTTATCAGTTTGTCATTCTTGTGTTCTTGGTAAACATATCAAGTTACCTTTTCATATGTCTCCAAATAAAACATTATTTCCTTTTGACATTATTCATTGTGATTTGTGGACTTCCCCGGTTTTGAGTAATGCGGGTTTTAGATATTATATTGTCTTTTTAGATGATTTTACTAACTTTGTTTGGACGTATCCTTTGGTTAGGAAATCGGATGTTTTCTCTATTTTTGAGAAATTTCATGCTTTGATACGAACTCAATTTGAACGAAACATTAAAAATTTACAATGTGATAACGGCAAGGAGTTTGATAATCACAATGTTCGAAATTTTTGTCACAAGCATGACATTGGGCTTAGTTTTTCATGCCCTTATACATCATCTCAAAATGGCAAAGCGGAACGCAAAATTCGTTCTCTTAATAATGTCATCCGCACTCTGTTATCACATGCCTCGGTACCACACTTTTTTTGGCCATATGCTCTAAGCATGGCCACATATCTTCAAAATGTTTTACCAAGTAAAGTTCTTAACTTTAATACCCCTCTTTCCATTTTATATAAAAAAAGGCCGGATCTTTCTCATTTACGGATTTTTGGGGCATTGTGTTATCCACTTTTGCCATCTACAACTCTTCATAAACTTCAATCAAGGTCAAAACCATGTGTCTTTTTGGGATTTCCGGAAAACCACCGTGGGTATCGGTGCTACGACATGCTTTCTAAACAAATTGTTATATGTCGTCACGTTATATTTGATGAAAGTATTTTCCATTTGCTTGCTTTTCCACACCTACCAATTATGATTTTTTGGACAGTGGAACACATAGTTATATTAAACATCATATACAACACAACACCACCACTCCTACCCACGTCCCATTACCTACCGGCCCAACCTCTACTTTTTCTCCACCAACCGGCCCATAACCAATTCATTCGCCAGCCCAACTCCCCATAAGCCCACTTTCTACACCCCATGAACCTGCCCAACATAGTCCACCAACACAACATACTCCACCACGTACACACTCCCAACCCACACTACCTACGGCAGCCCCTCAGCCACCCCCCATCCCTACGAAACCTGTCACAAGGAGCCAGCGGGGGATTTTTAAACCAAAAACACTATTTAATTTAAATACCCAACATGCACCATCACCCATTCCAAAAAATCCCGTTAACGCTCTTCGGGACCCAAATTGGAAAATGGCCATGGATGACGAATATCAAGCCCTTATGGACAATGAGACATGAGTTTTGGTACCACGTCCACCAATTGTCAACGTCATGCGATGTATGTGGATTTTAACACATAAAATACGTGCTGATGGTTCTTTTGAGAGGCATAAAGCTCGGCTCGTTGGTGATGGTAAAACTTAGGGGTGAGCATGGGGCGGTGTGGGCGGTTTTTAACTAAAACCAAACCCCGCCCCGAAAGTTCGGGTTTTGAGAATTACACCCCGTTCGGTTTCGGGTTTTTCGGTTTCGGTTTTTCGGGTTTTTCGGTTCGGTTTTGGGTTTTTCGGTTCGGTTTCGGTTTTTTTCGGTTTTTAGTTTCCTTTAAATTTACCAATTTGTTACCTTAAAAACTAATATTATGATTCAAACCAAACCTTAACTCATTTCATTATATATAAAAAAACAACTAGTAAGTTTAATAGAATGTAATAATAAATTCAACTAACATAATTTGAAAAAAATTAATAATAGAATAACATCCAACCATCTTTCGCAACAATCTTAGTCAACATCTTCATCCATAGAAGTTTCATTGCATGGTTGCTTTCCTTTTGCAAACAAATTTATATCAAATCTTTTAAAAATATAAGAATATTTTTATAAAACTTGAAATATATATAAAGGCGGGGCGGGGCGGGTTTTTCGGTTTGGTTTTTCATATGCCCCCGAAAACCGCCCCAAACATTCGGGTTTTCCAAAAATCAAAACCGTTGATGTCGGTTTTTCAAATGGTTCGGTTTTTTCGGTTCGGTTTTTTCGGGTTCGGTTCGGTTTTTCGGTTTTTATGCTCACCCCTAGTAAAACTCAACGGGTTGGCATTGATTGTGGTGAAACTTTTAGTCCCGTCGTCAAACCCGCAACAATTCGAACAGTTCTAACTCTCGCCATCTCCAAGTCATGGCCTATACGACAACTTGATGTCAAGAATGCATTTCTCCATGGCAAATTACACGAGACGGTGTACATGCACCAACCATTGGGATTTCGAGACCCATCTTATCCCGATCATGTTTGTTTACTCAAAAAGTCATTATATGGCTTAAAACAAGCACCCAGGGCCTGGTACACTCGGTTTGCGGATTTTGTTCAAACTTTTGGGTTTACTAATAGTGTTTCAGATAACTCGCTATTTATTTTTAAATAGGGACTAATACGGCTTATTTACTTTTGTATGTTGATGATATTATTCTTACAGCATCAAGTGATCAACTCCTCAACAAAATCATTTCCGTTCTTGGTTCGGAATTTGCTATGAAAGATTTGGGCACGTTGAACTCGTTTTTGGGCATATCCGTTACACACCACCCTCATGGTTTGGTCTTGTCGCAATCACACTATGCTGCCGATATTATTACTCGGACCGGTATGACCACATGCAAGCCATCGGCAACACCGGTTGACACTAAACCTAAGATGAGTGCCACTTCAAGTCCAAAATTTTCTGATCCCACACTCTACCGCAGTTTGGCAGGTGCTCTTCAGTACCTAACGTTCACCCGACCGGATATTTCTTATGCTGTTCAACAAGTGTGTTTGTTTATGCATGACCCTCGGGACATACACATGACGGCATTAAAACGTATCCTATGATATATTCAAGGGACGTTACACCACGGTTTGACGTTATATAAAACCATCACCTCCACACTTTTGTCATACACTGATGCTGATTGGGGTGGTTGTCCAGATACTCGGCGATCCACTTCCGGGTACTGTGTTTACTTGGGAGACAACTTGATCTCCTGGTCCGCTAAACGCCAACCGACATTGTCCAGATCAAGTGCCGAGGCCGAATACCGTGGCGTGGCAAATGTAGTTGCCGAATCGTGTTGGTTACGCAATTTGTTACTTGAACTTCATTGCCCGATACAAAAAGCAACTCTCGTATACTGTGACAACGTCAGTTCTATCTACTTATCCGGCAATCCAGTACAACATCAGCGTACAAAGCATATCGAAATGGATATTCACTTTGTCCGGGAAAAAGTGGCGCGAGGGCTTGTTCGAGTTTTACATGTACCATCTCGATATCAAATCGCTGACATCTTCACCAAAAGCTTACCACTTGTTTTGTTTCAAGATTTTCGGCACAGTCTCAACGTCCGACCGTCTCCCGTTACGACTGCGGGGGAGTAATAGAATATACTGTACTTATTATAGGATATTCGGCAGTTATGTAATATCATTGACTCAATCGTGTAAATATGGTAGGAACTAATGACCATCATAATTATAGGCTAGTGGTAAGGAATCCTTTGTGTATTTATAGACTATTGGTGAAATGAGAATGGCAACAGATTACCTTCTCTTAGAGACAAACACTGATCAAGTACAAAAGACGGACATTGAGATCAATAAAGTACAAGAGTTGTATGTAAGCTTCGATCTTACGTGCACACTGAAAATCTGTATCTCACTAATTACCAATTACGTATGCAGATGATCATCTATAAGTAGGCTTGAATTGTGGATGATTCTTCTACATTCTCGTTGGTTTACTTGTAGAAATTTTATTGATTTTAAGTAACATACTAACATATATATGTTTTACATGTTCCAACATAAATATGTATGCTCTTTTATCTTTTAGTCATGTTTTTCTCTTACTGAAACACGTTGGAACTCATCATTCTCTAGAAGATTAACATTTTTGTGTGGCGAGCCATAATTCATGGTAAACTTCCGGTTTGGGTTGAATTGGACAAAAGAAGTTTGAATCTATATTATGCTTTCGTGTCATGATGATTATATTGTGTATATAGATCATAGTTTGGTCAATTTTTATGTACGTGGGTAATAAAGATTGGGGGGAAAATTCATTTGGTGGAAATGTAATCGAGAAAATGTTATAATGAATCATCAGATTTTTGTAAAATGATGGGTTGAATTCAGTGCATAAGAGTAATTAAATTTTTTATGGAAAGCGGTGGTTTTCAGAAATTCCAAAGTGAATATTGATATTTTTTTTTCCGGTTATACAACATCATTCGTATAACTGTCTTCCCTTCTGTTTGATACTGCCGAGCTTCTGTGTTGGGTTTCGGCTTTTCTTTCATATGTTTCTATGTTGGGCCGTGTTTTGGAGCTGGTAGCGGGCTACTTTTGGGCTGGTCTAGGTTATTAATGCTGCACTGGGCTGCTCCTTATTTTTTTGTCCCTTGCTTGCAACCAGGGAAGTCGCACAAAAGCAGGAATGACAAATGGCAATGGGGCAGAATTGTTCATCCATTCAATAAAATAAAACATATATACATATATACTATTTACATATTAAATATAGTATGTCTATGAAATATATTAAAAATTTTAATATAATTTATAATTGGGCGGAAGTCATTGCCCCGATCCCTGAAAAAATCCATGTTCCTTGCTCGATCACAAGCAACGAATTTTGGGATCCAAAATGCATTTTTTCGATTATAACTTCTTGAACTGGTTCTGACAAATTTTAAGTCAAGTGACGGAAACCGGATGTTAATCATACATGAAGGATGTTTTTGTAATATGCTTTATACTTAAAAGAATTTGATGCAAATCCACCACATCTCCACTATATACACGAATCTTTGTTCTTCCACCATATCTATAATAAATACTAGAACAAATTAAGGGAAGATAATAGAGAAAAATGACCATCAATGACCCTGGTGTTCGAGTTGAGGAACCAACACTAGTACCTTTGTTGGATCATTCATCTTCAAGCGTTGAATTGTTTTCAAAAACATCAACACATCAAGAACTCGAGCTCTCGTTTCGCCAACAATATTTGATTGAATCGAAGAAGCTATGGCATATAGTAGGTCCCACCATCTTCAGCCGTATAGCTACCTACTCTATGTTTGTCATTACTCAAGCTTTCGCTGGTCATCTTGGCGATCTTGAACTTGCTGCTATTTCCATTTCCACTAATCTTATCGTTGGGTTTGATATCGGTCTTTTGGTACATAATCTCTTTATGGCTTTTAAATTTGACGCTTTATCAACTTTATCATACTTTTCTTCAATAAGAAAATAAAAGACGTTTATATTTATAAAAGACGTTTATACTTTTCTAAGGGCATTCACTAGAAAGGTTTATAAAATTATTTGTTATATCATGCAACTTTAATTCCATATAAGTTTTCTTTTTGTAAACCTATATTTACTCAAAGTTCATATTTTACAGCAGAAAAAAAACTTAAAATAGAAAGTTATTAAAAGATTCTTAATCTTAGAATCTTTTCATTCCGGGTAAGAGTAATTATAAGGATGGTCCCTCAAAATCTGAGTCGAGCTCGAGCTACTCAAGTAGGGTTTCGAACCGAGCTCAAGTTCTTTAATACTCAGTTCGCTAGGCCCGCAAGTCTAATCGAGTTTCTATTAAGTTACCATTTTAACCTTTGATCTTTTGTATACAAGGGAAAAATATAAACCTGCACCATTTCTCAACTATACTCTTTTTAAATCAACTTATTACAACATTTTTTAGAAAATCAAAAAAACTCGAGTCCAGCTCGAAAGAGTCGATACTTTCACCGAAACTTAATATGGAGGCTCGTCGAGTATAGAGCTCGAGTTTTAATTGGCAAGTCGAGTATCAAGCTTGGCAGAACCGAGTTCTGCTAGATTGATTACAGGCTTACAGCCTAGTTGTATCATAACATGATAACTAATTTTTCTATTTTCGTATGTGATCAATTTAGTTGGGGATGGCGAGTGCATTAGAAACATTATGTGGGCAATCATACGGAGCAAAAAATTACCGGATGTTAGGTGTATATCTACAACGCTCTTGGATTGTGCTTTTTGCATGTTGTGTATTACTTCTACCATTATACATCTTTGCTTCACCGGTGCTAAAACTACTCGGACAACCGGCTGACATAGCCGACCTCTCCGGCATAGTGTCAATGAGTTTGATACCACTTCATTTCAGCCTTTGTTTACAATTCCCGTTACAACGGTTTCTTCAAAGCCAGCTTAAAACGTATGTGGTTGCTTGGGTGTCGCTAACGGCGTTAGCGGTTCATTCTGTTTTGAGTTGGTTGGTTGTGTCGAGGTTTCAGTTGGGATTGGTTGGGACGGTGGTGACGCTTAATTTCTCGTGGTGGTTGATGGTTTTTGGGTTGTTTTTTTACACCGTCTGCGGTGGTTGCCCGGAATCTTGGGGTGGGTTTTCGATGGAAGCATTTTCGGGGTTGTGGGCCTTTGTTAAACTCTCGGCTGCTTCTGGTGTCATGTTGTGGTAAACATATTTAATTACACACACATTTTATTTTTCGATAATATTACCTACTTAAAACTTATTATTTATATTGGTCTAAAAAAAATTGGTGCTTGATGATATATTCCTTTCAAATACAAATTGATTTATAAACATTTTAAAAATTGTGCGTTTATTTTATTTTTAAAGGAAAGGTCATTTTTATTTTATTTTTACCTTCTAGTTATCCATTGTGCGATTATTTTACAAGGCTGTGTTTTCTTTGAAATTTAAAATAAAATGCAGTTTGGAGAATTGGTATTACAGGATATTGATAGTGATGACAGGAAACTTGGATAACGTAAAAATTGCAGTTGATGCTTTGTCTATATGGTAACCCCATCGTCTTTTTCTTTTTTATTTTTTTTATTTTAGTGATTTGGATTGATATATTTCGTTTTGAGTAATAGTATTGCTCTTTAGTAAAAAAAATTAGCATATCTTCCTATTCATTTGATCAATACAAATTTCAAAAGGAAATGATATTTATGTATTCCACATATCAATCGTATTACGGGTAGAATGATAAATATGAAAATTTAGTAACAAGCAATATAATTTTCCTTTCATTTTAATTAGGAATACGTTCTAAAAGGACATATAAAATTTAAGATTTACACTTATGACTAATATATAATCATTTACATAACTACTTAAATAACTTTTTAATCGTATTTTGTGTAGCATGTCTATCAATGGCTTCGAACTAACGATCCCTCTTGGATTCTTTGCGGGAACCGGGTACATACATACTCACATTTTTATCTCATGAATATACCATGATTCATTATGAAATATGATTTATGAACAACAGAGTGTGCGGTGAAATTTTCTTTTATAGATTCCTTGGCAAACCAAAATATGTGGAATGATAGTACATCTCTTTTTACGCATAATTGTCCTTATAAATATATAATACAACTATCGTAGTAAATTCCCCTAAAATAATTAACATTAGGAAATTGAAACAGAGTTGATTATACAAATTGGAATTTTTAAAAGCTTTATAAGCCTCTCCTCGTTTGATTTACTCGCGAGTATAACCGTATAATCGTAAAAAAGAAAATATATTGGTATATTATAATTTCAACCACTAACTAAATAACTAATTATTTGGATTTGTTATTGATATTGTAATTAGTAGTTCTAAAACAAAAAGGGGGGAAACTCAATTCCATTTCACAAACAAAATTTTTATACATTTTATTACTGTTTTGATTAATGTAATTAGTAGCTCTAAAAGAAAAGGAAAAAAAACTCAGCTCCATTTCATAAACAAAATTTATCATAAATGAAATTAACGATATTTGCTGCTCCTCTTCTTAATCTTCATTTCACTGCTATTAAAGAACAGATTTAAAAAAGAAATCAGTAATCTAAGGCTGTTTTGAAAAATCAATTTGAGAAGAAAGCTGATAAAGTATCTTGGGGATTACTTCACGCCTTTCATTGTGCTCAAAGTAGTCACAGATGCATGCTTTTATTACACCTTTATTAATAAAACAAAAAAAAAAATTTAAAAACTAATACTGCTCATCAACTGTAGATGAGCAGTACTTGACAAATGTTAGTAAGGTAATTTTTCGCATATTTGTAGCCAAATTGTTTAAATTGTCGACGCATAATCATGCATTGGTTTTTTTTATATGTTAATAAGTGTGAACAAGTTGAATGATAATACATCTTTAATTTTCCTTAGCTCGGAAGAAAAAATGTATACAAATCGCATGTTTTGTGTGTGTCGGATATTGCATTAACATGTAACGCTTTAATACAGAATTAGAGTTGCAAACGAGTTAGGAGCGGGAAATGGCAAAGGAGCTAGATTTGCTACCATTGTGTCCGTTACAACGTCTATGATGATAGGGTTTGTCTTTTGGCTGTTGATCATGTTGTTCCACAATGAGGTAGCTTTAATATTCACGAGTAGTGAACCTGTGTTAGATGCCGTTAGCAAGCTTTCGGTTCTCTTAGCCTTTACCATTCTCCTGAATAGCGTTCAACCCGTTCTTTCAGGTGAAACCATCGCTTGAAATCTATTTTTCATTTTTCTCAATGACCACTAATTTGTACCTTTTTTTATAATTTATTTTAAATGGTTTAATCGGGCAGGTGTTGCGGTTGGGTCTGGATGGCAATCGTATGTGGCATACATCAACTTAGGTTGCTACTATTTGATAGGACTCCCGGTTGGAGTTGCAATGGGATGGCTTTTCCATTTAGGTGTCATGGTATACATTTTATAGATCTAATTCTATTTTCACTAGTGTTTAATTATAGTTTCTAGCTTCCCATTCTGTATAAGTTAAGATTTAACGTATGTGTCGATTAAAACTTAGGGTATTTGGGCTGGGATGATCTTTGGAGGAACTGCGGTTCAAACGGTGGTATTGGCTATCATTACAAGTCGTTGCGATTGGGAAAAAGAGGTTAGCTAAATCCAACTCATTACTTACAAAGTATTGAAAAAAGTCAACTGGTTACACGATCGTAATTACTAATGTTTTTGCTAATATTTGATAGGCAATAAGAGCAAGTACACATGTTAAGAAATGGGCAATTGTGCATTGAAGATGACAGGTTACTATCTTGATTGGTTCACTAAAAACTTGGTACCAATGGCTTCTTTTGTGGTTCTTGTTTCTTCATTATTGTTGCTTTTGGTAATTGGTATTTAAATGTAAATGGTAACCGTAATGGTTCAGTCGCGTACACAACGAGCAATGCTCGGCTATTTCAAGAGAGTCATTATAAACTGGAAAACCTTTCTAATAAAATAATAAATAAATGGTAAGACGGAAATTTTGCAATGAATAAAAGATTTTTGGTTCTATTCAATATTAAATCTAATAATAAAATATGAAAATATTAAAGTATTAGTTTTCATATATAAATCATTGTACCTAGTCATGGAAATGACAACATAATAATAAGATGAAACGTAGTTATCAAGTATAATATTGACATTGTTAATATGTCATAAGTGGCCAAAATGAAACACAAAGTCATAGTTTAATGACTAAATACAGGGCTCAATCGGGCTATGTTTTAACCTGGCTGCTCAATCGGGTCTTAGGGATTTGGTTTTTTTTAGAAGTCGGGAAAATATACTACTTATATAATGTGGTGAGCCAAGTATTTACATTTGTTCATTAAGATAATTAGTTAACAATTAAAACAGTTTTATAGGTAACTCAATATGTATATCTAGATCCAGCAACAAAAAACGACGTTGGTAACTTATTCTATGCTATGATGTAAAAGATTATCGAACAACTATATATTTGAATAAAAACAATGGCACTCAACATGTGTTTTTTGTTGGATTTGATATAACTGCAATTGGACACAACTATAAATCTATTTTAATAGTGGGGTGAATCAATGCGGCACAATGCCATAGTATTTGCCACTAATTTAAAGTTTGGGAGATTTTGTGGTCGTAAAATCTACACCATACATGCAAAACTTGTAGCGTTACCGATCAACATAGCGTTACCGACAACGGGTTTCTTAGACCGGTGCCAATGGTGACGGAAACTGACGCCGTCAGTTTCTGCCAACTCAGCGCCACGTCAGCAGACAGACTAACTAACACTAAACTGACGTACCCGTGCCAACAGCACTCCATCACTTCACCAACTTTAATTAATTTACTTTCTTTTTAATTAAAACAAAAATATAACTAAAACATAATACTTTTATTAAAATAAAAAACACATTACAATAATTTAAAAACATAAAAAAAAGGGAAAAAAATACAATAATTTAAAAACATAAATTAACGTTGGCGGAAATTTGGTGGGAGTTGCGAAATGTGGTCGACTAGTGCATTGCGAAGTCTATGATGCGTTGCTTGATCCCGTAGTTCTTTGGCCATTCGAGCGTGTGTTGCAACTCTCTCATTCCACGAGCGTTGCGGCGTATTTGCATGCAATCGATGCTGCCGAGCATACCCGGAAAACCATGCACCTCAGCATGACGTTGATGTAAGCGCTCGACGTCATGCGCGTTGGGTTTTCTTAAGTACTCATCACCAAATAGATGGAATACACATTTGACAAAATTATCCAAACAATCATATGATGTTTGTTGTCCCATGTGTAGATATTCATCAAACAAATCGGCTGAACAACCATAGGCCAATTGTCGTACAGCGGATGTACATTTTTGAAGAATATTAAAACCCGCCCTTCCGGTAGCGTCGTCCCGTTGACGAAAATACAAAAAATGCGCAGGTAAAGGAGTCTCGGAGTAATTTGTTATACCGTCACATATACGGAGGAACAACGAACGGGCCATACGAAAACGTCGCCTAAAATAATCTAGCGGGAACGTGGGATTTTCAGCAAAGTAGTCTGCGTACAAACGCTCACCGGCACCTTCACGATCTCGTGGCACATACCTTCTCGGCGCTCTGGGGATCGGCTCGATCTCTTCATCGTCCTCTGTATCAGATGAAAGAGCATTCACAATGGCTTCCATCTCGGCATTGTACGCATTGGCACACGCCAAAATAGCTTCCAAATCGGAATCATATTCGGCAGAGGAATCGGAAGCATTTGACATTTTGTAAGTATGGTTGGGTGGGAGAAGAGAGAATTTTTTTTTGTGTAAATTTTAAAATGAGAGTGGGGTATTTATAGGGATTTAAAAGGGAAAAAAAAAAAAAAAAATATATATATATATATATATATATATATATATATATATATATATATATATATATATATATATATATATTAACGGTAATATTACCGTTAGAAAAGAAAAAAAAAGAAAAAAAAAATTAAAAAATCAACCGCAACTGCCGCTTCTCTCGCCACTCTACCGACCGGCGGCCAACCGGCGGGCCAACCGGCGGACCGTGCCAACGGCGCCGGTTCCGGCGGTGGCCAACCGGTGGCCAACCGGCGGCCAACCGACCCTCCGATGGCACCGGTCTTATGAGTTGTCAAGTCTGGGCAACGATGTTTTCATGAGTCTGATGAATCTAAAAATAATATAACCAGAGAGATTAATACTCAAGTTTTATCGACTATCATCACTTTATTATTATCATAAATATGAGCTAAAAATATATGATATTTCAGTTTTCATTGAGCTGCCAATTAAGGTGATAATCTATGCACCACAATAATCGTATTATGTGAGGAGTGTTTCTTTGAAAATTGAAAATTGTGTGAAAATATGAGAATTTTTATTCATGCATGATTAAACTGGAATACACATAGTGTATTCTTGTATGAATACACTATGTATTCATCAATGAATACACTTGAATCATGTATGATTTACTCAGGGAACTTCGTGCCGGGAACTTTCATCCATGATTATCCCGCGTTTTCTCGCGCCGCGAATTTTCGCGCCCGCCCCTTAGTAATCATGCATGATGCATACGTATTCATGGATGAATAAAATACACTTCCGTCCCAAAATGAACGGTTGAGATTTATTCTCACATTCTCACCCAATATATCAATTCTTAAAGGAACTCATTCCGTATTATGTGTTTGTACAATATTTACTAATATTTGTACCATGTGATGTATGCACTAAAAATGTGGTATACAAAATAATTCTCTTTGGTAAGTATCTTGCCATAATTTTTTTTATATAAATCTTGTATTTAGGAGGTTCATTTTCGCCTATTCGCATAGGGCTTCAAAATCTCGGACACACCCCTGGGCGTCAGCTACCGAGAAGCAAAAAAGCCTCTGACGAGATGCACAACGAGTACCGTTTGCACTCCTCTAAGCCATTTATTACGATGCATTTAGTGAAATAATTGTTTTCATTTAAATAAAACCGTATTTAATATATATCCTAAGAATATGAGATAAGCCATATTTAATGGGTTAGATAGGTGTTTTTAGAGTAGATTAGGATATTTAAAAAAAAGTTAAATGAAATTAGTAGAAATTAAAATATTAATATTATTTAATACTCCCTCCGTCCCACAAAAAACTTCTCATTTCACTTCAAATTTTTTCCCACTAAAAACTTCTCATTTCACATATTTGATGGGCTTCACACAATAAAAAAATTATTATTACTAATGACCCCACCACTAATATCCACTAACTATTTTTCTCTCTCCAACCTAACCTTACATTTTAATCAAAAATATTATCAATGACTCACCACTAACTATTACCTAAAAATTTGTGCAAAAATTAAATGGGAAGTTTTTTTATGGGACAGAGGGAATACATACTTAAAAAATAACTATTCAATTACATACACTATAATACATCATAAAAATCCTTACATAAACTTTATAATTTTAAACAAGTCTCTCTTACTCGCTTCAATTTGTTTTGCAGATTAAATAAAAAACTACAGGAGTATATATCTTAAAAGCAACCCCATTTCTATCCAAATATCCACATATCTTTCACGTAATCAAATGACGTTCTGACACTTGGTACACTGCTATTACGTGGTGGACCTTTACCCATTTAGCCACGTCATCAATTAAAACATTAAACTAAAAAATAATCAAACATCATACCAGTTCAATCTCAATCGCCCAGACGAAAATTTCACAGAACCACTCGTTCTTACAACTCGGTCACCAAACCGAGCTGACTCACTCCCAATATCCCTCCTTACTTTCTTCACATTCACCATCCCAATTTTATTATTCAATTCTTCTATCATCTCCCAAAGCATCTCAACCGATGGCTTTCTAATTGAAAATAGTTTTAATAATTTATCTTTACAACTAGTCAACCGGTCCAAACCGGAATCCAACTCGACCGAGTCATTGAAACTCAATAAATCTACTCGTTCTTTGAACTCGTTGAGTCGGAGCAATATTTCGTTCACGATGGATAAATAATCATTTGTCAGCAGTTCCATAACACCGTGCAACAACTTGTCTTTTTCCACGAGTAAATTATCCGGTACATCGCATATTTCTTCGACCACAGCAACCAACGATCCAAAATCTCTGATCAAATCGACGGTCATAAACGACGAGATCAAATCTCGTTGTTTTTCCTTTTCTAATAAAGAACAAGATGATGAACAAGAACAAATATCAAAACCAATATTTTTGGACGTTGAAAGTATCGTTTCTATGTAACGCGCGTACCATCTAACCCACGCGGAGAGCACCCACGTGGTAGCCGACGCGCCGTCTCGAAACCCGGAGAGTTTAAGGTTGTTACGGCCGCCGGCGGCGGGGAAGACGGAGAGTTGGTCTTTTAGGATAAAAGGGCCGCGTTTGATGATGTGGTGGAAGGTGAAGAGACACTTGATGGCGACGTAGGAGTCGTTGGTGCGGTGGAGGCGGGTCATTAAGGAATGGATAAGGATGGATGCGGTGGCGCGTGAGCTGTCACCGAGGGAGAGGAGGGTGGTAAGGTGGTGGTCATTGGGCGGAGTGGATGGGGAGTGGGAGGTGGTGCGGAGGACGGCGACGTGGAGGGAAAGTAAACCGGGTTTGGAGAGAATTGCGAGTTTTGAAAGTGAGATTTTGTCTTTAACGATGCCTATAAGATCTTTCATGTTTGTTATGCGAACCATTGATCTGCCATTGATGAACTTAAAATAGATCAACTGAGGTTAGAGAGAGAGAGAGAGAGACAGAGGGAGAAATTGACCGTTCGAGTTTGATAATGGTTGTCCGAATAAAGTTTTTATGAAAAGAAGAGATATTTGTTTTATTAAAAACTTCAAACAAAGTTTTTCTTTGCCACTAAAGTTTAAATATTGTGATATAGGCTAATTTAAATTATTCTTTGCATGTTATTTGTTGGGCGATAATTAAATAATATTATATCGTCAATTAAATTTTTCTCCTTTTACTTTAATATTTTTTTAATTGTTTGAAACTAGAAATAAATAATTATTTTGAAATTAAAATATAAAAATATGGATAACAAAATTAAAATGAAGAGAGTACTATGTGGAGTAGTACATTCATAGAGTATTTAGGATTTTACATTTACTAAATTAAATTTAACTTTTTACAAACTTTTTTAACATGTACATATGATTTAATCAATAGTGGATCGACGTAAGCAACAACTTGCTAATTTCCTAAATTGATTTTAAGTTCTAATCTGAATGCATAAATAAATTAAGTTAATTATTTGCAAGTATTCGTCATTGACCCTGGTTTATAATCACATGGTGGCTGCATAATTCATAAAATTGTTGTCAAATTATCAATGGTTTATAAATTAAAAGTCAAACGCGTGGGTTTAGTGGTTCACTTTCAAAATGTTTTAGCCTTATTAAATTGGATTAAGAGGATAGTGTGTGAACACTCGGTGGGCGCCATTGAGTGGCACACTCGGCATACTTTTTTGGCGCCACTGTCCTCTAGCCACCACACCGCGACATAGCTGCAACAAGCTTCAAGTGAAATGGATAGTGCATGAGAGGAGAATGATTATTTATCGGGTATTTTTTAGGGTATAATGAGTTATAAGTGAATAAGTATTCTAATTTGTGAATATGAAGAATTAATGTTGATGTGGTGTCTAGATGTGGCTAAAGTTCCATTAAACTCAATGCTCTTAATGTATACTGAGAGAGCTAATGCAATCGAAATCAAGCTAATTCATGATGATTTGTGAAGAAATGAAGATCAAGTGTGTGTTTTAGTGTGTGTGTTCTTGAGAGAGAATGAAGGAGGGAAGGAGCTTTCAAATGTTAATTCATTCAAAGTGTGGGAAAGCTTACAAAACAAGTCATCACAAGGGTTTATATACCCCAACCTCTAAACACAATTAAGATGGACTAATTAAGCATAATTACATGTCTAAGCTCAAAACTTAGTCCTAACATATACATTATAATTTTTTCTTTGTTAAGTTCATGTTTTAAACTTTAAAATATACTTGAGCAGTAGAAATATCAATGTCACCATACATACAAGACGGATCAATCTCAATATTAGGTTAAATCAATCAGAAATGTCAAGTGAAGACTTAAAAATAATTAAAAGGATTTTATACTAATATATTTAGTTAATCGTAAAATATTTATATTATACGGAGTATCTTTTTTGCAAGAGTGAAAATCACTAAATAATGGACACGATTGAGTCATTGACCACTATTTTAATTGGGCAATGCAAACTTCTTTCTCAACTGTTTTAATCACTAAGTTTTGAATATTGTTTCTTGTTTGGGTAAACAATGGTTTGATTATTAAACTTTAACTAAATTTTCGTTCTAATTCTTTTTTTTTTTGAACGGCAAATCCTAATTTACACATATGTTCACGACGGGACTTGAATCCCCAACCTCAAAGTTGTGAGACAAACACCATACCGCTAGGCTAAATGCTCATTTATATGATCTTTCATTGATGAACTTAAACAGTTAAACACGTCAAGCCGCAAGTTGTGACTCCCATTATGAAACAGTACATGACGCCAGTATAAGACGTGACGTAAGATAAAGTGTGATAACAATTATTTAAAGTGTGTAATCCTTTTTGCGAGGATGCGGTAAATATGAAATAAAAACCCTTCAAATATGTATGTTTGTGTACGTGGCTTGTGTGATTCAGATAATAAGTGAAGTCGTTAAACAAGTCTTTCCATTATTTATACAAGGTCCAAACTAAATACTCTTCCTTCGTATACTTTCTATTCTTCTTGGTCCGTATGGAAATTTAGAATTCTGAGAAACTATATACGCATCTTATGAATATTAAATGTCTAGTAACAATTGTCAATTAATTTAAAATATGTAGTAAACCTTTATCTTAATTCTTCCACGAAGAAGAACTAAAAACCAAAAGGAAAGACGTTAAAACGACAAAAACAAAAGGCAGGGGTAAAAGACACAAGTGCGCAAACAGATTAGAAAGCATTTGGATATTTGAAAATAAAAATCATTCATAATATGATAGATTTTTTTTTCTAACACATTATTTTATGCTTATTAATTCACATGTGCCCTAAAAATATATTAAAAAGATAAATCTAAAACAAAACAATAAAGTATACATTTAGTTATTTTTAGGTCAAAATATATATTAGTATCCTGAACTTGGTTAACTGTGTCCTCTACTATCCTGAACTAATAAAGGTGCAGCATGATACCCGGAAGTTGATAAAATGGTCGATTTAGTACCATAACTCACTAATTTGGCCTTGTTTTCTCACGAGATTTGCTTCTAATATCAATATATTGAGATGAATGTATATTTTGTAGTCCGTCAAAAGCCCCAACGAAAGTAAGTCAAGCGAGAAAATGTGATCAAATTAATTAGTCAGGGTACTAAATCGACCATTTTGTCAAATTCTGAGTACCATGCTGCAACTTTAATAGTTCAGGGTAGTAGAGGACTCAATTAGCTAAGTTAATAGTACTAAAATATATTTTGGCTTTATTTTTATTATGATGAAAATTTTAAAGTTACTTAATACTTTAAGGATAATTTCTTTTATGTCCATGGAGCATACGATGTCCAACCATTATAACCCTGTTAAAAGAGGTGTAACACCACTAAATGATGATTTACCATACCATTTCTTTTTTATTATTCAAAAAATAAGAGTCGAAAATTTTCTAAACGAAAGACTAGAGAAAGTAGGATTTAGACAAAAAAAACTTTCATCTCGCACAAAATTAAACATATCCATACTAAACAAGCTTTAAAATTAAATGGGCTGAAATTTCGAACTGTGTTCACTATCAACGCTCGCACAACAGAACAATCCTCAGACATGCATCTTACGTCAGCAATTTTATATTTTATTATGCATTATAATCAATATCTTTTTACGAAGTATTATAATTATAAATCATTGGCAAGCTCCTGGGAGACGTGTTCGATTTCTATGAAATTCATCGACGTCAAAAACGCCAAAAGAGAAAAAGTAGAGTAAAAAGCCATAAGTGCAAAAACAGGTTATAAAAGCACTAGATAACACCAAACACATGCTTGTCTACACTCGCAAAATAAATCCATAATACAAAGACACTCTTTGCCATTACAAATTACAGTTTAGAATCAACTAAAATAGTAACCCAAATTCTTTAATTTCCGGAATTGCTTAAAAATTTGAGTCCCGAATTAAGGAATTTGGGCGTACGTAATGGTTCGGCCAAACAAATAAAAGTTGTAATGTTTTCGACACACAGCCTTCTTTTAACGAGTTGTTTAAAGTCGGTTTAAATTCCCTATTCCCTATTTCCTTTCTTCCATCCAACATAAATATGACCGATTTTCTGTTAATTGTGAAAATTTAAGGGCATTCCGTTGGCCATTGTGGTATAGGTGAAAAGTACAAATTAAGAAATAAAACGAACAGCTATTTTATTGTTTTTAATATCGTAGTTTTTTTTTTTTCTTTTTTTTGAACAGACAGTTAGTAAGTTAGTGGTTCGAGTTTAGACAGTGACATCCACAAGGAGGCATTATGCCTTCCCTCGAACCCTCCACCTATGGGGAATAGATCCCACCACCTATTTACCAGAGGAAAAACTTTCAGTAAGACTCGAATCTGAGACCTTATGAAGGAAACCCCCTCAAAATTTCCTTTGTCCAGTTGATCTACACCAAGGTTTTTAATATTGTAGTATTAATGGGAAATTTTAAATGTATATAGGTGTCTAAAGCTTCTAATGATTGACCCAAAAGGCAAAAGGATAAAAACTCTGGCGGTCAATGATTGTACGGTTTTTGTTCCTCCCTGATCGTTGCTATTGGTGTTAATTCCTGCATTCAGGTTTGCGGATTTCGACATAAATTTGAGTCAGATATCTTTACTTTCAAGTTTTAAAATTAACACGACTCATATGCGCAACACTTATTTGTTTGTATGTGTTTTAGAAGACTAGGATAAAACCCGCATGATGCGGCGGAATGCGAAATATATAAACCTGACGATTAAAAGTCCATTGGTTACATATTTTTATAACGAATACAGTACATAATCATAAACTGTGTATATAATAGAGGTAAAAAGCAAGAATTAGCATTGCCGTTGAAATGTTGTTTGGTTACATGTTTTGATATATAGTAGGGTACCCGCGCAAAAGAGGCGGCGGGTACACTGATACATCTATTCCGCGATGATGTTGATGGTGTTCATGTACATGTTTTTGTATAACGATTATTATATAAATGACTGATAGTTGGGAATGAAATATGTATAAAACTACATTGAAAACTTATCGGCGTTTAAAATTTGTTAAATTACATGTTTTAAAAAAAACATACATGGGGAAGAATTATCACGTATATTATCCATCATGTACGTAAGACCTCTCGATACACCACATTTGCTGTGTAAACGCCGTCAACATTAAATTGTTTTGCTGGAGTTACCAACACTTTTGTCGTCTGCCGTGAAATTCCTCTTGACAGGGCATCGTAAAGTTGCCCATGCGAGAACACTGATTTCGGAAGATAAACGCCGACGTTTGGAATTGTTTGTCCTTGGGCTTTGTTGATTGTCATAGCGAAGCTTAGCCGAACCGGAAACTGTTTTCTTTTCAACTTGAAAGGAAACATGTCGGATTCAGACGGACATAGAGGTATTCTTGGCAAGAATTGCACACGATATCCGACCGGATGTAAAAAAAAAAAAGCAACCATTCGACATGTTTCCAGCAAAGTCTGTGAAATGTTTATTAATTACGAAAAATATTAAAATATTATCACTTTAAAGTAAAACATCTAAAAATGTAACGTAGACGTACCAATCAACATTTTTCGAGTTGTTTGATCCTGCAATAGCCATGTCGGAGATCTGACCAACGGGTACTTGGGGAACCAGGCATCTCTTCCATTGGTAGTTTCAGCAAGCTCGGTTTTAGTGTTAAATACTATTGCCCTTCATTACGAATAAAGCTATAGTTCTCGAAGCGAGGAAAGGATTCGACATCGGTGTAATCAATTTTGAAATATTTTAAAGAGAAGACACCGCCTTCTAGTTTTCGGTTCTGGTATGCAGAAAATAAGCTGGGGGGGATAATGGCTGCGAATTTGTGCCTCTGAAAATAAATGATTAGTAGTTAAAACCAAAAACAAAAAATAGTATTTTAATTAGTAGGAACTTACAAATCTGTCAAGCAGGAACAAATATAGTTTGTTATGTTTGTGGTCAAGCCAAACATATTCAACGCGAACAAATTTGCATTTGTACCACAAATGTGGATTCCAGAGGTCTTCAAAGTTTTCAACAGGTTCGTATCCATCAAAATCCATCGTTTGTATGCTGCACAACAACTCCATCGTTAGTTGATGGAGTATATATATAGTTTAAAAAAAACGTACAATTCAATAGGTATCTAATTTTTTAGAAAATGTAAATCATAATGTATTTAGTAAACGTAATTGACTGTTTGTAAACGTAAATCAACATATTTGTGAGTAAGTCACTGGAAATATGTAATATGTATTTAATTTTTTTAAAAACGTCAATTATTCGCATTGACTTTTTGCCATATTTGTGAGTAAGTCACTGGAAATATGTAATTCGCATTGACATTTTGCCATAATGTATTTAGTAAACGTAATATGTATTTAATTTTTTTAAAAACGTAAGTCACTGGAAATAATAAGTTTGTCAACGTAATTATAATTTAGGAAGGCTATTAAATGCGAATTATCTGTTTAGGAAGTTGACTGTTTATTGATACCTTTATTACCGTGGACGTTATGTATATTAGTCGAGGTTAACAAAAGCATAACAAAAAACCACATGGCCCAGTGGTTATCACCTTGGTTGTTTTCCAAATGGTCTTGGGTTCGAATCTCGGGTAAGGCACATTTATTTTGATTTTGAAGGGTGTTTGAACATTGTTAAAAAATGAAGTGCTGAAAATTCAGACTTCATCTTTTAGAAATGTCTAGAATGTTTCTTAAAGTAGTAAGAAAGATTAGAGTTTTTGGTCAAATTGGCCTAATATGGTGTTCACGGTCAATTGAAATTATCCTAATGCTTTAGGCCGGTTTGACAGTTTCCTATTTCAAGTTACGATCAGCCTCCCTAACCACTAATATTTAGCTTAATCTAGGACTAACGTACCGAATCTAAATCGGTTTAACCAATTTGAATTTCTCACTTTTTTGACCAACTTCCATTGAACATTAAACTATTTACTTAAAGATCATCTCTTTTAGGTAGTATTAATTTATTTCTAATTAAAATAGAACCTTCAACTTGGGTTGTAACCTTCCAACATTCCTATATAAACCCTACACCACCACTGCCTTCCATTCAAAGCATCTCTCATTCTACCAAAAAGGCTACACCAACCGGGATATGATGGCCTATCACACGGTTGCTCCGGCCAACTTCACCACCGTGGAATGCCATAAACAAGTCCGTTCATGGCGGCTTCTCCGCTCCATCTTGGAACTATTAATCCAAGCTTGCACTTGTACACTTGTCCAAAAACCAATTTGTCAGGATCGATTAACTATAGAGAAGTTAATAAACACTTTAGATCTAATTGAATATAGAAGTTGCAGCGGATCAACACTATATCAATGTAATTAAGAACAATGAACTGTAAATAATATGCGAAAGTATTAAGAACACAGTTTCACAAAAAGCTTCAATGTATATTATTGAGTTAACAATACACACGTACGTTTACAATTCGTAAGGAACTATTTATAATAGTCCTTGAAGCTAAACTATTTACCCTAGTTATTCTAGGACTTTGATTTACATTCGAATAATGAAGATATACATTGATTTACATTCTATAACTATCTCTACGAAGATCTCGGACTTGATATTGTAACACCGCATTTTTTTTTTAAAGGCAATTAAGTTTTAGTTCAAGTACGGAAGCATCAAGTAGTTAAGTTTACAAAACGTGGTCCCACAAAATATTACAATAAAGTTATTTAAAAGACGGTATTACTAATCACGGCCCATTTTACAAAACATAAATTAAGCATGGTCAAACTTCCCGTCCAAGCCCGACCCGTTCAAGCCTTCCAACCTGAAATGTGTCAAAAGGGAGGGATTAGCACAAAAGCTAAGTGAATGAATTCCTAAGCCTACCAACTACACTAAACACTATATCACGGAAGTTAAAGAACATCTCCGGTTTGGGGTAATCACTTGTATGAGAGGATCGGCGGCTTTGCGGGCCTTAAACCATGGTCGGCCAAAACCACGGTAACCGATAGCGTTTTGCATCCAACACTCAGGGCAACTCCCTCCCCTTAACACTGTAACATATACAGGTAAGGTCGGATACCCTATTAGTCGATACACTGTGCCCAGCCGTTATCCATCCGACACTGACCTCATCCCGATGGTGCACCTAGTCATGTATGGTATCCCCTAACACTAGGCATACATAACTAATCAACTAGCTACGAAAAACACCGCGAAAAACGTCGCTAGAAAGTTCCCAGACGCGAACTTCAGTTCGCGTTCGCGAACTTGAGTTCGCGTCGGGAACTCGTCCGCGAACTACTTCCCGATAAACACCCCAACTCTCTGTTCGTCATTCGCGATCGGGAGTGGGAGTTCGCGACGCGAACTCCCCAGACCTGCTATTCTTTCCTGCGTTTTTACTAGTATGCCAATACCAAAAGGAAAAGTCGAAACCCGAGTTGTAGGTTAAATCCACTCACCTTTCAACTTCCGATTCCTTAACTCAGTGAGCTAGTATCACTGAGTATCCTTCCCGGTTCCTGTCAACAATATACCGAGTTAGTGATAATCCACCGAATTGTCAAAATCATCAATTTCAACAACTAACCACACAAGACTCACAAAATGTATATTTTATGACATTTCCAACTAGCACAATTCCTTCATCGATACAATTGACCATTTTGACCATTTAGCAAGTATTCCCAACTAGTTGACCCAAACGGGCCAAAAAACCCGAACATGATCTTAACACTTCCATAGTTCCATCAACTAGCAATTAATCTATAACTAGCAATCCACTATCATTTAACAATTCCATCAACTAGCAATGAATCTATAACTAGCAATTCACAATCATTTAACAATTCAATCAAGATCATAATCATCACAATTCCAAGTATGATACTTCCAAGTTCACTAGTTGATCAATTTGACCCAAACACCAACTAGATAAATTCACACAATCAACTATACTAGGTTTTCACCATCCATAACTTACCAAACATGATTTCACAACCTAATAAACAATTCTATCCAACCAAAACTCAAGAAATCCAAGATTTGTCAAAACCCACCTTCAACTTCCACCATTAATGGAGGTTGAAGGTGATTTTCACCAAATCTTGTATTCCTTCAACAATCAACCATACAAATGATGTAAAAACTTGTATAAACACATAAAACCACATCCATAACAAGATTCACCAACAAATCACCAAGCTACATAAACCCTAGTTCAAACTCTAGCTCAAGAACACCAAGAACAAGTACAAGAGAAGATGTAACTTACCACTAAGCTTCTTCTACACTAATTTGGTATGGAAATTCGGACTCTAGCACAAGAACAAGCTCAAGAAGATGATGAACAAGTAGGGAGAAAGAGATGGGGTTTTTCTCAATGAAATAGTGTAAGTAATGAGAGGATAATGTTTGAAAGAGGGAAAAAGAGAAGAGAGGGTGTTTCCCTCTCTCCCTACACCGGCCAAGCAAGAGGGAGTGGGGCCCCTCTTGCATCTTTTCCACTTTAACAGTATCCGTCTGAAAGTCCCTTTCGTAATTAATTTATTTAAAATAGCAAACGGACTCCAATTTTAAAAACGAAAGCATTTCTGGAAACGATATTTAACAAGGAATCCAAATATATAAAAATCACGTTTTTATTCCAAATAAATCACAAGTCGGGTATTTTAACCCCTTAGTTAAAATACCGCAAAAGACAGCAGGCTAATTTAATTAACTAAGCATTTAATCAGATAGTCATTTAATAAGATACCTTAAGGTCAATAAACTATTAGGCCGGGTTTTGAGATGTTACAACTCTCCCCCACTTAGGAAGATTTCGTCCCCGGAATCCCATCTCGATCAAACAAGGAGGGATAACGTTCCCGCATATCGGCCTCGGTCTCCCACGTCATATCCGCACCCAAACTGTGCTTCCATTTTACTAGAACCATAGGAATCTGTTTCTTTCTCAATTTCGTTACTTTGCGGTCTAATAACTCCACCGGTTCTTCGACCAATCTCTTTTTCGTATCAACCCGCAACTCTTGCACCGGGAGAATTTGGCTCGGATCTTCGATGTTACACTTTCTCAAGTAACAAATGTTGAAAGTGTTGTGTATTTCCGACAACTCCGGGGGTAACTCGAGTGTTACCGATTGAGAATTCACCACCTTACTAATTCGGAACGGACCAATAAACCTCGGGGCCAACTTTCCTCGTTTACCAAAACGAATAACGCCCTTCCAAGGTGAAACCTTCAAATAAACCATCTCGTTCTCCGAGAACGTAGCGGGTCTACGCCTCGGGTCGGCATACATCTTTTGTCGGTCACGGGCGGCTTTCAACTTTTCTCGAGCAATAGCAACTTTATCCGCGGTCATTTGTACAATATCGGGCCCCGCATATTGTTTCTCACCCGCTTCCAACCAACACGTCGGGGTTCGGCACCGACGCCCATACAACATTTCATACGGTGGCATCTTAATACTTGAGTGATACGAGTTATTATAAGCAAACTCGATCAACGGTAGGTGGGAATCCCACGACCCACCATACTCTAACACACAAGCCCGCAACATATCTTCAAGTGTTTGTATCGTTCTTTCCGATTGCCCATCGGTTTGGGGATGATACGCGGTACTCAAATTCACCCGCGTCCCCAATTCTCGTTGCAAGCTATTCCAAAAGTTCGAAGCAAAACGGGGATCTCTATCGGACACGATAGAAATTGGAATTCCATGTCGAGAAACTACTTCGTCAATGTATAATTTCGCCAATCTACTAAGTGAGGCGGTCTCACTAGTAGCTAAGAAATGAGCACTCTTCGTTAATCGGTCAACTATAACCCAAATCATATCGTGACCCCTTTGTGTACGCGGCAATTTGGTCACGAAATCCATAGTAATCCGGTCCCACTTCCACTCGGGAATCGGCGATTGGGTTAAAGTTCCATAGGGCTTTTGGTGCTCGGCCTTCACTTGAGCACAAATATGACATTGGCCCACAAAACGGGCAATGTCGGTCTTCATTGTCGGCCACCAATAAAGTGCTTTTAGATCATTGTACATTTTCGTGCTACCCGGGTGAACCGATAACCGAGAATTGTGAGCCTCGGCCAAAATCAATTCCCGCAAACCCCCGAGTAACGGTACCCAAACCCGGGATTGATATGTCTTCAAACCCCGAGAATCTTCTTCTAAATCATCTTTCCTCTTTAATAAAATCTCGGCCTTCAAATGTTCGACATTCAATGCTTCCATTTGTGAAATCTTCAACCGGGACACCAAATCCGACACAATTTCCATCCGCATGAATTGTACCCGTCCCGAATCTCCCTTTCTACTTAAGGCATCGGCCACCACGTTTGCCTTCCCGGGATGATATCGGATTTCACAATCGTAATCCTTAATCAACTCTAACCATCTTCGTTGACGCATATTCAATTCCTTTTGCGTGAACACGTATTGCAAACTTTTATGATCCGTGCAAATCACGCATTTAGTACCGTACAAATAGTGTCTCCATAATTTTAGTGCAAAAACCACCGCCGCCAACTCTAAATCGTGAGTCGGGTAATTCTTCTCGTGATTCTTCAATTGCCTTGAAGCATAAGCAATGACCCGATCTCGTTGCATTAACACACAACCCAAACCCGCAAGAGAAGCGTCGCAATAAACAATAAAATCCTCCGGGCCTTCAGGTAAGGCGAGAACCGGAGCTTGACACAATAATTGTTTTAGAGTTTGGAATGACTTCTCGTGATTTTCACCCCACCGAAACGGTACATCTTTACGGGTCAATCTCGTCATAGGACCCGCTATCTTTGAAAAATCCTTTATAAACCGGCGGTAATAACCCGCCAAACCCAAGAAACTCTTTATCTCGGTTGGGTTCTTCGGAGCAACCCAATTCATAACCGCTTCGATCTTCGCCGGGTCCACCTTGACCCCATTCGAACAAATAACGTGACCCAAAAAGTGAACTTCTCGAAGCCAAAATTCGCACTTCGAGAACTTCGCAAATAATTGTTCCCGCTTCAACGTTTCTAACACTTGCCTTAAGTGTTTTTCGTGTTCTTCTTCGGTCTTGGAATAAATTAAAATATCATCAATGAACACAATAACGAATTTGTCGAGATAAGGCCGACAAACTCGATTCATCAAATCCATAAATATCGCGGGAGCGTTCGTCAATCCAAACGGCATAACCAAGAACTCATAGTGGCCATAGCGAGTTCGGAACGCCGTTTTGTGAACATCGTTTTCATGAACCCGAACTTGGTGATAACCCGACCTCAAATCAATCTTTGAGAAATAAGAAGACCCTTGGAGTTGATCAAATAAATCGTCAATACGCGGCAAAGGATACCGATTCTTTACCGTTCTTTTATTTAATTCTCGATAATCGATGCACATACGAAGTGCACCATCTTTCTTCTTTACGAATAAAACCGGAGCTCCCCAAGGTGAGGAACTCGACCGAATAAAACCCTTATCCAATAAATCTTGGATTTGTGTCATCATTTCCCGAATCTCGGACGGTGCTAAACGGTATGGTGCTCTAGCCACGGGATTGGCACCCGGCACCAAATCAATTTTGAATTCTACCTCCCGAACGGGAGGTAACCCAGGCAAGTCTTCGGGAAACACCTCCGGGTATTCCGAAACCACCCGGAGATCACCAATTACCTTCTTTTCCTTTTTCACGTCAATCACATAGGCTATAAACGATTCACATCCTTTGGTCAAGGACTTTCGGGCTTTCATCATGGATATCATGGGTATGGTCGGGGTCGCACGGTCTCCCCGGGCCACGACGTGTGACCCGTCGGGTAAAAGGAAAGTAATTAACTTTCGGTGACAATTTATGTTGGCCCTATTAGCACTTAACCAATCCATACCTAAAACCACATCAAAGCCGGATATCGGCATAACAAGTAAAAGAATCGAAAATTTCACGCCATCAATATCAATACTAGCCCCGGACACGGATGTCGTGACCGGAACCATTTCACCATCGGCCACCTCTACCTCTAGAGGTGTCGCGATCAAGGAAAAAGGCAATTTCAATTTGTCACAAAAACTCTTTGAGGAAAACGAACTGTTTGCACCCGAATCAAATAATACACGAGCGGGTATCGAGTTTATTAGAAACATACCGGTGATGACATCGTCGGTAGTGGTGGCATCCTCCACCGTCATTTTGAATGCCCGACCCGTAGGTGGCGGATGACTCTTTCTCTTTTGACTTCCCGACGAAGCCGCTCCCCCGCCCGAACCCGAACCCGAGCTCTTCTTCATTGGGCACTGCATGGCCCGGTGACCCTCCTTATGACACGTCCAACAAACACTATTCTCCAATTTGCATTCCGAGGACTCATGCCCGTGTTGCCCACACTTAATACATCTTCGGGTTTGTGCCGTACACGGACCGGCATGGGCGGACTTACACGGTAAGCACCACGGGTTCCTTTGGTTGGAACCTTGAAGGATTTGTTTTCGACGATCATTGGTTGACCTATGATTTCCTTGGGGTTTCTTGTGGTTGCTCGAGTTTGATTGATCATACTTTCCCTTATGAAACGAAGACTTCTCTCGACTCGCGACCTTTTGAGCCAAGAAATCACTCTCGGCCGACTTGGCAAGATCATAGGCTTGCAAGAGAGTCCCCGCAAGCCTCGTTATATTCCGGTACTTGGGCAACAACGCCCCTACAAAGTGTTTGATTTGGGTGGACTCATCGGGCACCCATTGTGTCACAAAACGAAGCTTCCCATTGAACTGAAGGATGAGCTCATCCACCGTCATCCTATCATTCATCTTCAACATCATGAATTCATTCCGGATCTTATCCAACTCAAACGGACTACAATACCGAGCCTCCACTTGCTCCTTAAATTGTTTCCACGTGACCGCATCCATCATTTCGTTGCTAAAGTTCGCGGTCAACCCATCCCACCAATCCATAGCCGGTCCCCCCAACATTCGGGACGCATACCGGACCTTCAAGTGGTCCTCACAATTACAAGCAATAAGAGCCCTCTCGGTGGCCCTAAGCCAAGTTAGAGTTTCCGCCGGGTCGGTACTTCCCCGGTACTCGGTTGGTTTGCAATCGAGAAAATTCTTGTAAGAGCACGGTTTCTTCTCAACCGGGAAAGGTTGGTAGAAGAATTGTTGGTGTTGGGCATTAGCGATTGGAACGGTGTGGGCGAGTGGCGGTTGTAGTATGCTTGTATTGGGAGATGAGGAGTCGTTTTGGGGAAAGACGGGATTTTGAGTAGTTTGGGTGAAGTGTGGGGGTGGGTTTGCTTGGGTTGGAGGTGGCAAGGTAGACCGAGCCTCGGGTCGCGGCTCAGTCGGTTGATTTTGGCGAAGAGCCCTAATGGTATCCTCAAGTTCCATATTCCGTGTTTCCAACAACAAGATATATTCTTCATTCGGTATTTCATCACCCCCCGAGCCCGTTGCTCCATCGTTCCCAAGGTTCGTGTTCGGTGGGGTATTATCCAAAGTGTTTCCATCTGTAGCCATTCCTGCTACAAAACACAACATCTCACCAAGGCTTAGTTTAACTCGTCAGTACACATATACTAACTACTAAACCCAATTCACCCTTGCTCTAATCCCCTTTGACCGGAAGGTTTGACCAACGCACGAGCCACGATTTGGGAATGGAACACCAACCCCATGTATCCATCGCCAAACCGAAGCTCTGATACCAAGTTGTAACACCGCATTTTTTTTTAAAGGCAATTAAGTTTTAGTTCAAGTACGGAAGCATCAAGTAGTTAAGTTTACAAAACGTGGTCCCACAAAATATTACAATAAAGTTATTTAAAAGACGGTATTACTAATCACGGCCCATTTTACAAAACATAAATTAAGCATGGTCAAACTTCCCGTCCAAGCCCGACCCGTTCAAGCCTTCTAACCTGAAATGTGTCAAAAGGGAGGGATTAGCACAAAAGCTAAGTGAATGAATTCCTAAGCCTACCAACTACACTAAACACTATATCACGGAAGTTAAAGAACATCTCCGGTTTGGGGTAATCACTTGTATGAGAGGATCGGCGGCTTTGCGGGCCTTAAACCATGGTCGGCCAAAACCACGGTAACCGATAGCGTTTTGCATCCAACACTCAGGGCAACTCCCTCCCCTTAACACTGTAACATATACAGGTAAGGTCGGATACCCTATTAGTCGATACACTGTGCCCAGCCGTTATCCATCCGACACTGACCTCATCCCGATGGTGCACCTAGTCATGTATGGTATCCCCTAACACTAGGCATACATAACTAATCAACTAGCTACGAAAAACACCGCGAAAAACGTCGCTAGAAAGTTCCCAGACGCGAACTTCAGTTCGCGTTCGCGAACTTGAGTTCGCGTCGGGAACTCGTCCGCGAACTACTTCCCGATAAACACCCCAACTCTCTGTTCGTCATTCGCGATCGGGAGTGGGAGTTCGCGACGCGAACTCCCCAGACCTGCTATTCTTTCCTGCGTTTTTACTAGTATGCCAATACCAAAAGGAAAAGTCGAAACCCGAGTTGTAGGTTAAATCCACTCACCTTTCAACTTCCGATTCCTTAACTCAGTGAGCTAGTATCACTGAGTATCCTTCCCGGTTCCTGTCAACAATATACCGAGTTAGTGATAATCCACCGAATTGTCAAAATCATCAATTTCAACAACTAACCACACAAGACTCACAAAATGTATATTTTATGACATTTCCAACTAGCACAATTCCTTCATCGATACAATTGACCATTTTGACCATTTAGCAAGTATTCCCAACTAGTTGACCCAAACGGGCCAAAAAACCCGAACATGATCTTAACACTTCCATAGTTCCATCAACTAGCAATTAATCTATAACTAGCAATCCACTATCATTTAACAATTCCATCAACTAGCAATGAATCTATAACTAGCAATTCACAATCATTTAACAATTCAATCAAGATCATAATCATCACAATTCCAAGTATGATACTTCCAAGTTCACTAGTTGATCAATTTGACCCAAACACCAACTAGATAAATTCACACAATCAACTATACTAGGTTTTCACCATCCATAACTTACCAAACATGATTTCACAACCTAATAAACAATTCTATCCAACCAAAACTCAAGAAATCCAAGATTTGTCAAAACCCACCTTCAACTTCCACCATTAATGGAGGTTGAAGGTGATTTTCACCAAATCTTGTATTCCTTCAACAATCAACCATACAAATGATGTAAAAACTTGTATAAACACATAAAACCACATCCATAACAAGATTCACCAACAAATCACCAAGCTACATAAACCCTAGTTCAAACTCTAGCTCAAGAACACCAAGAACAAGTACAAGAGAAGATGTAACTTACCACTAAGCTTCTTCTACACTAATTTGGTATGGAAATTCGGACTCTAGCACAAGAACAAGCTCAAGAAGATGATGAACAAGTAGGGAGAAAGAGATGGGGTTTTTCTCAATGAAATAGTGTAAGTAATGAGAGGATAATGTTTGAAAGAGGGAAAAAGAGAAGAGAGGGTGTTTCCCTCTCTCCCTACACCGGCCAAGCAAGAGGGAGTGGGGCCCCTCTTGCATCTTTTCCACTTTAACAGTATCCGTCTGAAAGTCCCTTTCGTAATTAATTTATTTAAAATAGCAAACGGACTCCAATTTTAAAAACGAAAGCATTTCTGGAAACGATATTTAACAAGGAATCCAAATATATAAAAATCACGTTTTTATTCCAAATAAATCACAAGTCGGGTATTTTAACCCCTTAGTTAAAATACCGCAAAAGACAGCAGGCTAATTTAATTAACTAAGCATTTAATCAGATAGTCATTTAATAAGATACCTTAAGGTCAATAAACTATTAGGCCGGGTTTTGGGATGTTACAGATATGCTTCCAAAACGCGTACCAGTAGTAAAATCATTCACCAGTAGTAAATGTGCATCGTCAGTAGTAACTCTGGTAACCAGTAGTAAGTCCAAAACCAACGTCAGTAGTAACTACGATTGATCAGTAGTATCTTCAATCTGTGCATGATCAGTAGTAACTTAGTTATAGTATTCACCAGTATCAACTCATCAGTATTAAGTGTTTCTGCCCCATCAGTACTAAGTTGATGATCAGTACTAACTGCAGCATCAGTATCAAGTTGATCTGTGTTTTGCTCCAACAATCTCCCCCTAAACTTATTGATTATCTTTTAATCAATCAAGTTTCTTTTGTTCTTCTTGTTCTCTTCTTCTTTTCTCAAGAGTTCTTTGATTCTGTTGAAGCCTTTGTTCAATAATATATTTGCTGTTCCTCTTTGTAAAGTAATTCAGTTTGTTTTGGAACATAACAGCATCATAAGGTTTCATCAAAGTATTTATGAATATCTGATACATAGTCTTCTCAGAATGTGGATATTCTTTTTCATATAAGTATAATTCACATACTTTGCCTGATTTCTCAAAGAAGTACATATTAGCTGTAGGAATGACATTCCAAGCATACACATTACCTGGATCTGTAAATTGTTCTGGATAATTATCTGGATAAAATGCAGCATCTATCATTTTTGTTAAGTATCCAGCACCAGACTCTTTCCATGATTTCTTTGTCATTCTAGGGTTTCCAATAATCAGAAGCTTGATTACATCACTTCTAGAGCATGATCTGATTAATGGTAACCATCCAGTAAATCTCTGCACAACTTTGTCTTCCCTTATGACCTCTATAACATTGTTCTGTATCACTCTCCAGTTAATAATTGGATTGTTCTGCAATGGAGCAATAGGCATTTCAAGAACAGGTACAATTTGTTTTGATTTATTCTTTGAGCTTTGTTCTTGATCAATAATTTTTCTTTTCTTTGATTGGGGAGTTGAGGTATCACCAGTAGTTGAAACACTACCAGCTTTGATTAAATTTGGACTGATTGGGATTAAAGTTTTGGCTTTCTTTGTTTCTTCAGCTTCTTGTTCAGCCAAGTCTTTCTTCTTAGCAGTGCAGTATTTTTCAATTATAGTCATCATCTTCATTCTTCCAAATGACTTTGCACTATGCCCTTTTGTTTTCAAATATTCAATCATATTTTCCTTCTGTTCAAACACATCATCGGTTAAATCACTTTTAGTCTTTTTGCATTCAGAGACCAAATATTCAAGGCATTGTATGTGTTCTTCTTCTACTTTTCTGAGCCTTTTGAATTCTGCCTGTTGAGCTTTTATCTGAATGTCATCTGTTTGAACCGGTATTTGAGCAGGAATTTTACTTTGAACTTTCCTCTTATTTTCTACTAATGCTTGATACATTTCCACTTTCTCCAAAAATTTTCTATATTTTATTCTCCATCTGGAGTGCTTTTCTGCTCTGACATGATTTATCTTGTTTACCATGTGATGTCCTAATGCTCTATTTGGATAATCATCATCATATACTTCTTTTCCTTTTCCAATGTGAGCAGATGGTGGAGGTGGAATGTATTTCATATCTGGTATACCCATCATCAGAAGTTTTGGATAAAACAGATGTAGTTGACCTTCTGGTAAGATTTTAGGATGTGGAGGAAGTGTACATTCATCTACCTCAAACCAATTCACATTATCATCAATGTCAGGTATGATAAGTGGTTGATCAGGTGTTGGTGGTTTGGAGATAATGACATGTCTTTCTCTTTCAATTAGTTCTGGGAATTGTAGTTCTTCTTCTTCAGTAGTAACCAGAGTAGTTACTACTGGTGTGACTTTAGGAGTTACTACTGATAGGGCATCAGTAGTATTTGGTGCTTTCAATTCCTCTTCTTGACTTACTACTGCTATTATATCAGTAGTAGGAGTTACTACTGGTATTTCTTTTTCAACTTGTTCTTCCATTGTAGCAGTAGTAGTAGGTTCATCTTCTGTAACCATCATTTCTGGGCCTTCATCAACTTTTGTTTCTTTTAAATTTAGGAGAGAGGATGCTGCTGCTGCAATTGATTCATCAATCATGGTCTGTATGTTGTCCTTCTCCCCCTTAGTGAGCTCAACTGGTGGAGCCTCACTATCATCAATTTTCTTCTTCAATTTCCTGATGATTTTAGTTTGTTGATGAAGCCTGTGCTCATATAATCTCATTCTCTTGTTGATGGTATTGACATGTCTTTTCATAGCAGCCATGGTTTTTCCTTGGTTTGTAAGATATGTAAGGAAATTTTGTACAGTGGATTCAAGAGAATCCACTTTTTCCGTCAATTGATTGATTTTAATACTGCCCTCACTCCATCTAGCAAGATCATCGGGCTCACTAACATGTACATTGGCTTTGAGGTTTTCCATCCTATCCATCAATTCAAAAGATCTGCCCTCATCACTTCTTGGTGATTCATTGGGTCTTTTAGACATCATCTTCTTCCTAGAAGAAGCAGAGATGCCCCCCCTTGTGGTTTCTTGGCACCGGGTTCCTTTGAGTAACTCCTCAAATGAGTCATCACTCAAAGTTGCCGAGGTCTGTGTCCTAATGATGTTTTCACTGTCCTGTGCACCCACCTTTGGGGCATCAGTAGTGAAAGCCCTCGCCTCATGTCCTCTCTCCTCCTTGGAGGACAACTCTTGGAGCCTGGGGTTTGACTCAATGTGTCCCCTGGTGTCCTTTAAGGATTTCTTTCTTTTGTAAATAGTGGAAATATTTTGGGTTTTGTCTGGCAGGTCTTCCACAGAGTGAAGAGTAGCACTCTGCAGATTTATATCAAGTTCCTGAGACACATTCAGGACTTCTGTTTGAGTTGGTGATTGAGTGACTAGTTGGGGTGGTGTTTGGGCTGTATTTGGGGGTGATGGAGTGGGTTGAGGTTCAACTTGGGTTGTAGCAATGGTTGAACCCTCTCCAATTTGTGTTTGATCTTTGATCATGTTAGGAAACAAAGGGGTTTCCTTGCCCGAAAATTTAAATTGTTTTCTCATATTTGAGAAAACTTTCTTGTTCAACTCAGGTAGTATGAAAATGTTTTTAGGAGTTGACAAGTTTTGTAATTCACAATTTATGATATGTTGTAGAAATCTGGGATACATTAAAAATTTAGAAGAACTAAGATTTCTCAGCATACCTTCAAAAATCATATATGAAAAATTAAATACTTGGTCTGTGGATAAACAGACAACAGCAGAGGCTATTGTCTTATTAAACTCATTCCAAGTACTTCTTTTTAGAGAAATACAATGCTGAATAGTATGTACTAAGAATTTCCATTGTGGGGAGAGAAGACCCTTTTGAAAGGTTACTATATTAGTTTTCCCTCATAACCCATTTTTTGTAAAATTTCAGCAATGTATTCCTTCGGAAGAGTAGACATACCTGAATCGTCATGAAGTTGTAGATGGTGTCTGATTGATTGTTCTGTTACTGTGATATGCTTTCCATCTACTTGTGATTTGATCATTGATATGGTTGTTCCTTCCGTTTGCTCAGCATTGGTCCAGAAATCCACCAAGTGCTGTTGATATGATTTTGGTTTTACAGTTAAAGCAAACTGTATATAAGAATTTCTCAAGAACTTGACGATCGGACGAAAATCTTTTGTGCCGTCGGGATTCTTTAGGAAGGCGCACATATTGTGAATTCGGAATATTTGAGATCGGTTTGAACATTCAAAGATTTTAGAGTTGCCATTTTTGTTGAATTTTGAGAAGAACAGAAATGAATTTTGTTATTGACGAAGGGTTTTTGATCGTAAGTTAGGGTTTATCGAGAGGATTTAGCAAATCGAAGTGAAGATAATGCTAAACTAATCGACTGCCGCCTTTTATATCTTTCGATTTAACCTGCAAAACTACGAAAATGCCCTTCGAATCATAACATAACGGTTATTTTCATGGGGGTTAGTTTGGTAATTGTGATTCTGAAAGACCAGTAGTAAATAACATATCAGTAGTAAAACGTCAGTAGTATCTACTAACATCAGTAGTGACTAAGGATTTTGACATCAGTAGTAACTGTAGACATCAGTAGTAACCACTAACACATAAGACCAGTAGTATATGTGAATACCAGTAGTACTGACTTACCAGTAGTATTTGTGTAAACCTAATACACACCAGTAGTATTTAACTACCAGTAGTATTTTGTGCACATGCCTACACACCAGTATTACATATATACCAGTAGTAAAGCACTTTAAATAAATAACTTTTTACAACAAACTTTACACATGATTTTAAGAGAGATTTTAAGTTATCAAAATCATGCCAATACTGCTAACCAAGAAGTTGAATCTTCCTACATCAAATGCTTTTGTAAAAAGATCTGCTAATTGATCATCAGTATGGATTTTAACCACTTTGATTAATTTCTTTTCATTACAATCTCTTATAAAGTGAAATCTTATTTCAATGTGTTTAGTTTTTGAGTGTTTTACTGGATTGTTCACAATACTAATAGCACTTTGATTATCAATAAAAATAGGAGTTTTAAGGATAGAGATACCAAAGTCTAGAAGCTGGTTTTGAATCCATAGTACTTGAGCACAGCAAGCAGATGCAGCTACATATTCTGCTTCAGTAGTTGATGTTGATACATTTGTTTGCTCCTTACATTGCCATGACACCAGTCTTGATCCAAAGAATTGACATCCACCAGTAGTGGACTTTCTGTCTTGACATTCACCTCCATAGTCACTATCTGTGTAGGCTATGAGTTCAAAGGGTGAATCATGTGGATACCATAGACCTAGTGATGGTTTGCCTTTCAAGTATCTGAAAATTCTTTTGACAGCTTGCAGGTGTAATTCTTTGGGTCTTGCTTGATATCTTGCACACACACAAACACTATACATAATGTCAGGTCTTGATGCAGTTAAGTACATCAAAGAGCCTATCATTGATCTATATAAGTGTTCATCTACATCCTTCCCCTCAATATCAGGATGTAGGTGTTTGTGTGTTTCCATTGGTGTACTTGCACTTTTACTGTCTTTCAGATCAAACTTTTCCAAGATGTCTTTGACATATTTTGATTGATTTATCAAAATACCATCAGTTCTTTGATTGACTTGGAGTCCAAGGAAGAAGTTCATTGGACCCATAGAGCTCATCTTGAATTTAATCTGCATCAGTTCTTCAAATTCTTTGCATAATAAATCATTGGTTGAGCCAAAGATGATATCATCTACATAAATTTGTACCAGTAGTATATCATCTTTGACTTTCTTTGTGAACAAAGTTTTATCAATGGCTCCTCTTTTAAAGTTGTTCTTCAATAGGTATGATGATAATGTGTCATACCATGCTCTTGGTGCCTGATGTAGGCCATATAGAGCTTTATCTAATTTGAACACATAGTCACCATGTTTTGGATCCTCAAAACCTGGAGGTTGGCATACATAGACCTCTTCTTCAATCTTCCCATATAAGAATGCACTCTTAACATCCATTTGATAGACTTTGAACTTCTTGAATGAAGCATATGCTAGAAATATTCTTATAGCTTCAATTCTAGCAACAGGAGCATATACTTCATCATAGTCTATTCCTTCTTCTTGAGTGTATCCTTGGGCTACAAGTCTGGCTTTGTTCTTGATAACTATACCTCATTCATCTTTCTTATTTCTGAAGATCCATCTTGTTCCAATGGCTCTTTTTCCTTTGGGTAGAGATACAAGTGTCCAAACAGCTTGTGACTTGAATTGAAGGAGTTCTTCTTGCATTGCCTCAATCCAATTTGAGTCCTTCATTGCTTGTTGGATCTTCTTTGGTTCATCCTGAGACAGAAAGCATTCAAACATACATTCATTAGCAATTAAACTTATATTACACATATTTGCAGTTAAGCTTTTGTTTAATTTGCTTCTTGTTTGTAGTGGTGAGTTAACATCACTTAGAACAAGGTCTAATGGATGGTTTTTCTGAGTCCTTGTGGTTGTAGTTTTATCAACTACTAGTTGATTTTCAAGATTGGACTCATTTGTCTCAGGTAGTTGTTCTTCTAGAGATCCTTCATTGTCATTGATGTTTGGTTCATCATCATCTTGGTCAGAGTTGCTACTGCTATTGTCTTCATTGAGATCAGTAGTATTGTAGTTGTTACTGGCATCAGTAGTATTTTGAGAATCTAGGTTATTGTTGGGACCAGTAGTATTTTGAGTACTATTACTGGTATCAGTAGTATTTGAATTACTACTGTCCTCATTCTCAGAGTTATTACTGGTTCCAGAACTTGAGTTGTTACTGACATCAGTATTAACTATTGGAGCAGTATTAACTACAATGTATCTCATTTCCTCTTGACCAGTATTAACTGATGATGTTCCTTCCTTTTGATTGTGACAATTTGAATTACCTGCATTGAAGTTCATGTTAGAATTAAAGGATTTGGTTAGATTATCTATGTCAAATAGCCACTCTGGACCATTTCCTTGTTCATTAGGTACATTTTCATTAAAGGATACATTGATGCTTTCTTCAATTATCCTTAGTCTTTTGTTGAATACTCTGTATGATTTGCTTTGAGTAGAGTATCCCACAAAGATTCCATCATCAGATTTGCAGTCAAACTTACCAATTTGTTCTCTTGTAATCAAAATAGTACAAGGACATCCAAATGATTTTAGAAAACTTATGGAAGGTTTTCTTTTATTAAAAAGTTCATATGGTGTTTTAAAATGTGGCTTCACTATTAATACTCTGTTTTGAACATAACAAGCAGTATTAACAGCTTCTGCCCAAAAAGTAATTGGTAATTTTGAGTCTGCAAGCATTGATCTTGCTGCTTCAATGATGGTTCTATTTCTTCTTTCAGCTACACCATTTTGTTGTGGAGTTCTAGGTGAGCTGTATTGCCTGTCAATACCTTTAAAATCACAAAAGTTAATTAAGTTAGCATTTTTAAATTCTGTGCCATTATCACATCTTATGGCTCTAACTTTTTGATCAGATGTGTTCTCCAGTTTGACAATTAAGTTCTTTATGAGTTCACTTGTTTCATCCTTTGTCCTGAGAAAGAAAACCCATGTATATCTGGAAAAGTCATCAGTCATAACAAGACAATATTGTTTCTTTCCAATACTCATTACATTTGTAGGTCCAAAAAGGTCCATATGTAAGAGCTGTAAAGGAACAGAAATAGAGTTCACAGTTTTGGACTTATGAGAAGTCTTGTGTTGTTTACCTTTTAGGCATGCAACACAGTGATGATCACACATGAATTGTTTTTGAGGTAGTCCAATGACCAGATTTCTTTTTACTAAATTGTTCATGTTTTTAAAATTAGTGTGACACATCCTTCTATGCCATAGTTCTGATTCAGTGGTGTTTGCCTTGGATATAAAACAGTTGACCTCATTTGTAGAAATGAGTTCTCCCCCTATATCTAGGCAATACACATTGTTTCTCCTTGGAGTTCTTAAAACAACATATTTTTCATCTAAAATAAAATCAGGAGAAAGAATGATGCACTCAATGTCTGTGAAAAGATTTTTGTTCTTTTTATCACAAACTTGAGACACACTGACAAGATTGTATTTTAGTTCAGCTACATAAAATACATCATCAAAGGTAATTTTGCCATTAGTAATAGTACCTTTACCTGTAATCTTACCTCCCTGGGGATTCTCACCAAATGCCACATATCCTCCATCAAATGACTTGAAATCTTTAAGAATTTGCAGATTTCCAGTCATGTGCCTTGAGCATCCACTATCAATATGCCATGTTCTTCCTTCTTCTGGGATCTGAATGCTCTGCACAAGTGAGTAAAGGATTAGTTAAGTTTGGGAACCCAAGCTTTATATGTCTTGGGTTCATCCTTTGAGAAATAAGCTTTTGGGGATTTAACTTTAAACACTTTTGGTACCCATACTTGTTTAGTACTGGTGTTTTGTTTTACTACTGCCCTTTTGAAAGTATTACTGGTGTGAGAATTTCCTACTGATCTTGGTTTATACCCATGATTTTTAGCTTTTGAATGTTTTACTACTGATGGACCAGTAGTATTTTGGTACTTACCATTTTTAGATTGACCAGTAGTGTTTTTAGGGTTGACACCAGTAGTGTTTTTGAAAGTTGTTTTAGTAGCAGTAGTATTTTTGTAATTAGGGTTTTTACCAGTAGTATTCTTGTACTGGTACCATACAGCATTATAATTAGGGTTAACACCAGTAGTAAGGTTGTTAAAGTTTTTACTGGTGTTGGAAAATTTAAAATATTGTTTATTTTGATTGGATTTTCCATTGTTCTTGAAGTAATTGCTGTTCTTTGGGCTTCCAACTCTTCTGTTTTGCACTAATCTTGGTGCACTTCTTCCAAATCTTGGTGTTTCAGCAATTGGAGTTTTAATTTTATTTACTACTGAAGGACCAGTAGTATCTTTTAACTTTTGAGTTTTTGCATTTTCTTTAAAAATTTTAAATTCCTTTAACTCTTTGCAGTTTATTGGATTGAAGTGACAATCCTTTGCTAAATGGTTCATTTTGTTGCATATAACACATCTTAATTTCTTATTTTTAGCACCTTCAAGTATTCTTTGATCTAAGAGTTGTTTTTTATTTCTTTCATTTCCCCTTGTTAGAATTTTTGGTACATTTTGTGCATCATATTTGGGAGAATTATTTGGACTTTGAGCTGTGTGAAAACTTGTATCAATTGATTTTGGTGATTCAGTTTGAGAGATTGTAAATTCAATTGATTGATCATCATCAGAAGAATCATTTGATTCAGATGTTTCATTATGTGATTCAGTTTGATTTTCAGTTTTTAATTCATTAATGATTCTTTCTGAACTGTTTTTAAGTGGTGGAATGATTTTATATGGAGGTGGTACAGCATGATATCCCACCCCATGAACAACTTTTTCTGTAGTTTGATTATTAGTTAATTCATCAAGAATTTTAGTGCTTCTTTCAAACTTTTTAATTGTTAATTTATTTTGTTCAATTTCAAGCTGACATTCTTCTAATTTACTTGTTAGTTCTTTATTTTTTATTTCATAAAATTCTTTCTCATCCACAGCCTGAAGCAATTCTTCCTTTATCCTTTGATCAATCATCTGGTACACCTTTATTTGATGTTCTTGATCAGTAATCACACCATCAAATTCATGATTTCTTCTCACTGCTTTTGCTAAATCTTCATTTAATTTAGTGTTTTCTTTTTCTAAGTTTTTAACAATTTTAGCACATTCAGAAGTACAAGGTTTAGGTTTTACCTCAGTTTTGTTGTCAGTAAAGGCCATGAGAGCTTGATTTTGAGCATGCTCTTCTGCTTGGAAGCTCCAGTCATAACCTTGTCCTTGTTGTGATACAAGGGCAGTTGATTTTGATCTTTTGTCTGGCTGAGGACATTCTTTTGCAAAGTGACCAAGGTTGTTACAGTTGTAACATTTGACTTTAGTTTTGTCAAATCCAGCTTTGTCACCTTTGTTGAAGTTGAGGCTTGTCCTACCAGTTCTTTTTAAGAATCTTTTTGTCCTTAGGCTTAGCATAGCCATCTGCCATTTAAGATCCATCTCCTCAAGATCATATGGGTTCAATTGTTCCAAGTCATCACTAATCAATGTAGTATGCACATGACTAGTGAAGAAGGATTCTCTTGCAGCATCTTCAGAATCTGCAGCCTTTCCTATGAAGGTTTCCTGACCTTGACCTGTACTAGAGACAAATGCAGCATTATTAGAAGAAATAGAAGGGTTCTTTTGGTTTACCTCAGTTTCAAATACTCTGAGATCATTGTAGAGTTCATCCAACTCTTTTTCTTCTAGAGCATCTCTTTGTCTATATACCACTGTATACATGGCCCATTCTTCACTAAGAGATCTTAGGAACTTCATGTTGACATCTTCTTGATCCATCTTAACCCCAACCTGGTTAAGTTCACCAATTAGCTTGTTGAATCTGTCAAACACTTGAGTGAGAGTTTCATTGGGTTTTCCTTTGAATTTTTCAAAGTCTTGTTTGAGAACAGACTTCATGTTCCTCTTGGTGCTCTTGGTCCCAACGAATCTCTTCTCCAGTGCTTCCCATAGCACCTTTTCATCATCATACTCAACAAAGAGATGTTGATAATCGTTAGGAATGGCCAGTAGGAGAGTGCTTAGAGCTTTGAGTTCGATGCCCTTGTCCTTCTTTTCCTTCTCACACTTGAGTTTGTCTGCCTCAGTTGCAGAGCTGCTTGCTTGACCAGGACCAGTTTTGTTTCCTTCAAGGACAACTTCCCACATAGAATAATCTGTAATAAGCATGTATTGCTTAATACGATTCTTCCACATCCCAAAGTTGTTGGGAGTGAGTATAGGAATTTTTTTGGCCTGAGTGCTTTCATTATTATCAGTCATGATTAATAATGTGTATGTTTTTAAGATTAAAACTTTTTGTTGTTCTTAACAAATAGTAGATCTAGAACCAATACGCTCTGATACCACTTGTCAGGATCGATTAACTATAGAGAAGTTAATAAACACTTTAGATCTAATTGAATATAGAAGTTGCAGCGGATCAACACTATATCAATGTAATTAAGAACAATGAACTGTAAATAATATGCGAAAGTATTAAGAACACAGTTTCACAAAAAGCTTCAATGTATATTATTGAGTTAACAATACACACGTACGTTTACAATTCGTAAGGAACTATTTATAATAGTCCTTGAAGCTAAACTATTTACCCTAGTTATTCTAGGACTTTGATTTACATTCGAATAATAAAGATATACATTGATTTACATTCTATAACTATACCTACGAAGATCTCGGACTTGATATGCTTCCAAAACGCGTACCAGTAGTAAAATCATTCACCAGTAGTAAATGTGCATCGTCAGTAGTAACTCTGGTAACCAGTAGTAAGTCCAAAACCAACGTCAGTAGTAACTACGATTGATCAGTAGTATCTTCAATCTGTGCATGATCAGTAGTAACTTAGTTATAGTATTCACCAGTATCAACTCATCAGTATTAAGTGTTTCTGCCCCATCAGTACTAAGTTGATGATCAGTACTAACTGCAGCATCAGTATCAAGTTGATCTGTGTTTTGCTCCAACACAATTTATCCTTATAACCGCCATCCCGTATCTTCATCTATAGTCTTTCCCACCACCACCACCAATATCACGGGCACCATCTTCGGCTCACGCACCGGAAAAGTCAACTTTTGTATTCAAACAAACCCTAAATCACAAACCCCAATTCTCCATCTTGAACTCACCATCTCCACCACCTTTCTTGCCCGAGAAATGAAAAATGGACATCTACGAATCACCCTCGAGTGCCCACATGAACCCGAATCAGCCCATGATAAATCTATTCTAACCATGCCATTTTGGACTATGTATTGCAACGGAAAAAACGTAGGGTTTGCTTTCAAGAGGAAGCCATCATCAACCGATACTAAAGTTTTAAAACACATGGAGAAGGTGCATGTCGGTGCGGGTGTCCTAAAGGCAAAAGATGTCGAACGAGAAGATGATATAATGTACCTAAGGGGAAACTTCAATAGGGTTACTAGTAAATCTATGAATCGATCTGAAACATTCCATTTGATCGACCCTGATGGCAATATCGGTCAAGAACTTAGTATATTCTTTTTTAGACCGAAATAATTAATTTATAGGGTTTTTCGATTCTTCTTTATTTTTTACCCCTCGAATTCGGGGATGACATGGTTCATGTCCTTTTGAGTTGTGCTAGATTTTGTTGGCATCACTTTCTTTGTAACTTCCACCTTTTGTTTGGGTCGAAAAAAATCGTTACCAATTTACCGAACCTTTTGTTTTATCAATATCGTGAAGTTATAACATTTCGGGATTTCTTCATGCACAAGTATGATATGTTCAAGTTCATGGCATTCTTGCATGAGACAAATTTTGAAAATATATGTTTTTGAATTGAAGCAGTGGTGAATGAGTTTGTTTTTGAATTTAAGCAGTGGGTGAATGAGTTGTTGCAGATTCGCGATGTCTTGTCTCTACAAGACCAAATAACTTTATGTTTTGTGTTGTGTAGTGAATGACATAAAAATGCACACACCCCACGTATCTTTATTAGGTTATTATTTTAAATAATTTTTCCTTTTGCTTTACACTATATATGTTTCTTCTCTTTTGTATTCTTTCCTTTTCGTTTCTTAACATATATATCAGTTTGCTAATTATAAGGTTAATTATGTGCTAACCTGGAAAGTTAAGGTAATGTCGACCTTGTGAGATAATATCAATCAAGATATATAGAATATGACGTAAGGTACCTAAAGTTCTAATTAATAAACCGAAGTTGTTCGTAACAGGATACTAAAACGCGCTAAATCATCTTCTGATCAACAAAGAAACAAATATATAATGTTGTATTTGGTGAAATTTATTACAACATCAAGATATTGATCATAGCCATATTCCATGGTTCGGAATTGAAATTGAAGCAATACATGTTCAAAATTTAATCTAAATAAGCTTTGGTTCCAATTCCCAACTTACAAATTATACTTGTTAAGTCTCATCTTGAAGAATCCAAAGAACCAATCATCAAGATTCATAGTATAATCTCTTCAAACTCGATCAATAAGATCGATTAATTAGGGAACACTTATATTTAAAACTACTCGCCTTTCGCGAAGAATTCCGAAACGAAGAACTCTTCATTACTTTACTACGCATGTGGATGTTAGAGCTTGATCCGTTTAGCTTTTGTCCGCTTTTTAGCACGCTATTTGGTTTCTTTAACACTACCAATTCACCACTTGAACGTCTTTCTTGATCGTGAAAAGGAAGCTTAAAAGAAATTATGTACCCGTTCATTGAAACCGCTCTTCTCATTGATACACGTTCTTTTTTTCTTGCACGACGACGACGATCAACTAAATCACTTTGCACCCTAACCGCATTATTTTCAACTTGAACCACATGATCATGATCAATAGTTTCAAAATCTTGACCTTCGGTTTCCTCATTTGTACTTGATTCTATCAAACTTGATTCAATTGTAGCATGATCGCCTTGATCACTCGTGTCCTTGATGATGGGAGCTCGACACAACGGGCAATTCTTATGAGACCGTAGCCAAGTATCAATACACGTGACATGAAAAGCATGGCTACACTTAGGTAAAAGCCGAAGACTTTCATCATCCTCAAACTCACTCAAACAAACCGAACAATCTGTCCCTTCGATTAACTCTTCACCTTTTTTATACTTGAAAACATGAATAGATTCGATTTGTGATTGTTCTAGACCTATTGTGTTGATCAACCAAATAGGATGATGGTGTATGATAGGACCAAGATCCTCGTTAACGAAATCTTGACGGGTTTCAGTTTCATTTGTATTCTCATGGTTTCTTATCCGTCTTCGGTATATTGCGGAAAGTGTGAGGTAGCAAATGAAAGAGAAAGAAAGAGCAAGACCGCAGAACATGGTTATCAGAAACGGTGAAAGTGAATGATCGGACGGTTGTGGCGGCAGAGTAAGTGGTGGCAGCGGCGGTGGCTGTTGATATTTACAATGATCTTTAGGACCACATTCTTTATTAACTACGAACGGTGGTTCCATGGATTTGTCCAAGATTTTTCTGTGAACAAATGCCATGGTAAATAATAGTACTATGCAGAATTGAAGATAGATATAACTAAAGTTCGAAAGTAACAGGCGATGAACTCTTCAAACTAATCAAGGATAGTGGGGTATGAGTATGGGGATGACCGGAGACTTCGAAAGTTTCTTAGGAAGTTGCGTTACTAAGATTTTTTTTGGAAGTCAACGCATACTGATGACTAAAGATAGTCGTTTCCGCGTTTACGTGGTCCTTAGCTTTTTTCCTATTCTATTATTAAAAGCTATCCTCACAAATTAACAAATTCGTTTCAAATTTTTTATACGTGTGTATGGAATATGTATTTAAAATCTCTATAAAATATAGTTTCCACGAAGCATATAAAGCTACACCAAAGTTTGAGGTTAAGTTATTCCAAAGTTGCAATCATACAAATAAAATCAGTTAATATGTTAATCAATAAATTAAATTGAAAAAATCCTATACTTAGATTATTTATCAGTAATCCTAACCTTTTGGTTGAAGGTGCTAAAACTAGTTGGATAAGGTTTTTTCCTAATTAGAGGCCGGGCTATTATAAAAAAAAAGTTTGAGATATGCATGCTAATAACTACTCCCTCGTTCCTAAAACTTTTTATTTCTTTCTTAATCTTTAATTTAAGGAAAATGATATGTCACTAAGACGTCAAGACACACATCAAAAACTTGTACTGTTGTACAATAATCAATAATCGCCCACTGCATTTTAGGAATTAACCCACACTACTGAAAGTATAAATGATTTATGCACGTAAGGGCTGTCATTAACAAAACCCTTAATTTAATGGAGTTACTTAATAATTAACATTTCTTACATCAAAATCTGTGAAAGGACCATCATTAACCTCACGAACTTTATATATTAATCACGATTATTTACAATGGACCTACCATTGAATTTATCCTTAAAAATCTGTGCAAAATATAAATGAGAAGTTTATTTGGGGATGGAGGAAATACCTATTAGCAACACATTATAAATTATATTGTGAGTGAAGAGGTATTTTGGTGGGTTATAAAATGAGTGTAACTGGTTGAGTGAAGGGTATTTCGGGGGTGAATGTGAAATATGGAATGTTGAGGCGACACTGAGATGGCGGTGATGGTTTGGCTTAAGCCACCATACTAAACGCCCTAATCAAACGGTTGATGACTCATGTATAGGTCAGCAGACTGTTATTTTTCGTTTCGACGCATTTTGTCAACTATGTTAATCAGATAGAGTCCATAAAGTGGGTTAGACTAACTGTTAGTATAGATCTTGGTGGTATATTGCATGTGTTGCTTCATTTTGAGTTATGTGAAGAGGATTTGGAGGATGTTAAAAAGAGTTTGAGATATTTGATGAGTAAGAGGTTTCCTCATACGGGTAATTTTCAAGGCGTCTCAGGTTTGTATGACTTTTACCACCTTATAATAAAAACTTCAATAGTTTTCAACATTTGTTATTAACATGGAATGTAGCAAAATGAGATGCCTTAAGTGGGTTGGGTTGGATGACACGTTACATGGGTAAATTTATTAATGGGTCGAATCTAATTGTCTAGAAATACTTTATTTTTATAAGAATTCATTTATATAACATAATTTTTAACTCATATATTACATTGTACAAATTACAGTTAACTGTACAATTATATTAAGCAATAGGTGTGGTGAATGCAATAAAAATTATGGTGTAAAAATCACTCCCTCTTTTTTATATTTTCTTTGTTTGTTTTATGTAAAGCAAGAGCCATAAAAAAAACAATATCATTTGGATGTTGAGATATTTGTTTTGCTAATTATAACTTTCTAAGAACCATTTTGATAATTACAAGCTTATGAACCGACCTAGTTTGGTAATTAAAGTTTTTTTCCTATATGTTAATTAAAATAACAAATTGACCCTATGTGGTTATTATTTTATACGTTTAACACAAATTATCAAAGTAGGTCGGCTTAGAAATTCTTAATTATCGAGATCTTAAAAATTTATAAATATCCAAATGGATAACCAACTAAGTATGTTTTTAATTTTGACATTCGTCCTCTCGTAAATAACTAGTGTGTTAAATATGCGTGCGGACTTTATTATTACAATAATACTAATTTGCTTTTCAAGTGTGAGAAAAATTATTTATGAGGTTATTTTAGGCTAATTTTGAGCCACATGACCCGTTTTCGTTTTAGCTAAATGTATTGCTATGCATGTCAAAGGTCGGATTGACATTGATTTTTCAGGTGTTCCTACAAGACCAAGACTTCCAGGACGCAGCAATTAAAACAGGGGAAGTGGTATGGAAAAGTTGAATCACCAAATGAAGTTCTAATTAAAGTAGCATCAGATCATATCTGACTGGACCATTTAAAGTGTCATGTTTAGGTTGTCATGGTGAGTTGTCAAGAATGGTTACTTGAAAGGAGGCTGGTTTTTAAAAATAAACCTAGTAAAATCCAAAATTCTCATAAAAGACTGGACTTTTAAATCTTCACAAAATAGAGCGTGCGACTGTATGACTCCGCCCAAATTTTGACACGTATGGTCTTGTCGCACAAAAAGCATCGGATCGCACAAAAAATCAAGAGTCGCATAAAAAACATTAACTTGCACGGTCTATTTTGGGAATATATGAGTCGGTAAGTTGTCTTTGGGGAAAATGGTGCATTTTGGTAATTATATCATGAAAGTATTTTGGTTAACTTTAACCTGTTTTGGCGGTTGATCAATCTGCTTAACCATGAAAGCATTTTTGGTAATTATAAATACATTACAGATTCACTTGTTATTCAACGGGGACATCAGCTAAGCACTTGTACCTCAGTCATAAGGAGATTAGGTTTTGCTGGCATAACTCAATGTCATTGTCGAAATGAATAGAATTAAAAAAATATTGTAATAACAAACAAAGAAAAAGCTATGAAAGCTATAACGGGTTTAAATTAACAATAAGCGTACGATATTATTAGCATACAACAATAAGACCTAACATGTTTAACCACATTAAATCTTTAAAAAACCCAATTATAAGAATAATTTCACATAACTTATAATCACCATATCTTAAAAAAACCAATATTAAAACTTACTATATAACAATCAAGCTGCCAGGCCTTGTCATTTACCATGATCCTTACCATGTTCTTTACCTTGATCCTGTGACCCTTCTTTCTTCCCATAAGCCTTTCCAATCAGAAGATCTCCAAACTTCTTAACCAATTTCCTTTTATTGTATATGTTATACATATACCCCTGATCTTCATGGTGATGATGGCCACTACTACTATGCAAATTACTCCCCCCCTTTTCACTCCGACCCGACCCGCCCGAATCAGAAACACCCGACCCGCCCCGCAAATGTTTCCCTTTCGATCTCGGCGTTTGCGGGCCAGTTTGCGGGCCCGTTTGCAGGCCCGTTTTCGGTGGAGTTGTGCTATCAAATATCGACCCTTTAAGCGCCTCAGCTTTCTCGGGATCATCATTAACATCAATTTCCGCCATGTGATATTCTTCTTCGGTTTCGTATGATTTTTCTTCTTCTTCTTTCTTAAGATTTGCTTTCATTTCATCAAAATCAAAACTAAATGTTCGTTGTGGTGACGATAATGGCGAGTTGAAAACATCATCTTTGTTATTATTATTATTATTATTGTCGTCGTGATTTTTATTTGGTTCGGGTTTTGTGGATAGTAATCGTTTGAATTCTTTGACGTTTTCGCGTGCGGCAACTTCGTTGATCCTTAATTGTTCGTTTTCTTTGGTTAAAAAGTGTAGAGATTCTTCTTTTTCAACTAGTAAATCTTTGAGATCTGAGTTTTCGGCACGGGCGATGTTGGAAGATTCTTTAGAAGCGTTTGATTCGTTTATCGCTTGTTTGAGGATATCGCGTAATTTGGAAGATTCGTCTTTTGCGTTTCTTGAGTTGGTTTCGGCTGCTACTAAAGCTGCTTGTAATCTTTGGTTTTCGTGTTTGAATGATGCGTTTTCTTCATCGGCTTTTCTTATGCAACCCATGAACCCGTTTTCTTTGGCGGTCCATGTCAGCAGGGCTTCATCGTGCTCGACTCGGACCCGTTCGGATTCCTCGGTTTGTGATTTGAGTTCTTTTTTTAGCTTTTCGATTTCAGATTTCAAATCTGCCACTTGTTTTTCACTTAATTTTAGGTTTTCGGTTGCTGTAGTTGCTTCTGTTGCCACTTCGCTTAACGCCGATGCTAAATCATCCATGGCTTTCTTGCTTTTTTCCTCGCCTTCTGTTGCGAATTTCAGCTCGTTTTTCAAACTCGCGATTTCGTCTTTTAGTGCTTTCATCTCTTGGGAGGTATCATTTGATGGTTTTGTGTTCGGGTTCGGGTTTGGGTTCGGGTTTGGGTCCGGGTTTGGGTCCGGGTTCGGGTTTGGCTCGTTTTTGCTAGTTGTTTGAAGATCCTCGAGCTGTAAATTGAGTGTGATGATTTCTTGTTTCGATTCTTCTAAATCCATTTTCGTTTGTGTGATCTGTTGGGTTTGAATCATCAATGATTCCAACATATTTGATTCTGACTGTTTTGTTTTCTCCACCTCATTTTCCAATTCTCGGATCTTTTTTTGCATCTTCTCTAAAGATGCATCCCTTTCTGCCAATTTATCTTCACACACCTTTGCAGATTCAACTCTATTTTTCAATAAATTTATCTCTTTATCTCTTGATTCAATCTCTTTTTTTGAATTTAATAGTGAATCTTTAACACTTTTGAGATCAGAAAACAAATCCTCGGCTTTTTTAGCCGATAAACCTGTTTTAGCTAACTCTTTAGCCTCTTGAAGGTCGGCAACTGTTTCATTTAGTTTCTGCTTTGTGTTCTTCAATTCCTCCTCTAAATTACTCATTTGTTTTTCCATCATTGCAGCCTTAACTATCCGATTCTACATAACCAAAACACAAACATCATCATAATCTATCTAATCATGTATATATACAATTAAGCTTAACCTAATTAAACAAAAAGCCATTCGAATTTCATGATTCATCGATTAATTAAATACCTCAGATAAACTAATGGACTTGCGATCAACGGAAACTAGGGCTTGTTTATCAACTTGCGAGGTAAGACCATCTCCTCTACAAATCTTCGATCCAGATATGCTTCTAATTAAAAACGACGATTGCTTTTTGGGCCTGAATTCCGAATAACCAGATCTATAAATCAACAAAATTCGTAATAATTCGAGAAATTTAAACAATGAAATCTACACGTAACGTATGGTTGATCTTATTACATACAATCGAAGGAGAATACATCGTGATAAATTCGCAGTTTGAAATAATAAAATCTACATGTAACGTATGATTTGGTCTTATTTTATACCATCGAACAAAATAAGAGAGAGAGTTTTAGTACCTGGATTTTGAACGTTGCATTGTGAAACCCTTACGGGTGCCAAAATTCAACTATTTCTGGAGATCGAGGAAAAAACGGAGAAAACTGGCGTTCTAAATCGTTGAAATCTACAGCATTTGAAGGAGTCCTGAGGTTGGCGGGTTCACTCACTTTGAACCAAATACAGTTTTTACAAAGGAATTGAGGGGAAATTTGACAATTGGGAAATACAATTGACCAAATATTAAATTTCCAAGTGGGAAAAACTTGATTCTTAATTAAAGTTATCATATATCATGCCATATTTATGATACTGTTCTTCTACTCACATGTCTATCAATTTAATCATGAAAAATGTCAAAATCAATAAATGATATGAAGAAAAAGAATTAGTGGATTACGCATGTCAAGTTTAGAAGTGAGTATGAATATGGATAAGAATAAAAGGTAGGAAAAAATATCATTTCTTTTATTTTCGTTTATAATGGGTTGCTCAGAGGTGGTCGAGACTTATTTATGTTATACATGACCTAATTATTATCATAGTTATTTTTTAATCTTCTCATTGTTATACATGTTTACCCATGATCAAACATTCAAAGGGGTACACTTTAAAAAAATTTAAATTTGTGTAAATAACAATCAATGAATTTCACTTTTTATTAATTTATAAGATGTATTAAATGTATTTTTAATTATTTAAGAAATTTTAAGCACATTGATTGTGTATTATTTTAATATTTTAGGGCATAAGGTATAGAAACTCATGCTTTATTCAATTCTGATTCAACTTTCTATCATTAATACCATCAAGTGGAGTATTTTTTTAGTTTTATTCTATTAATAACCTATGAAATGAGCAGGTTAGGAAACAAATCAAATGAGTTTAAAAATAATTTTAGTGTGTTTAAATTTGGAAATCTAATTAATATATAATTTAATACAATTGATAGTACACTTTTGTAGTTTATATATTAGTACATTTAATATTTAGAACCTAAGGGCATATACCCTTATGATATCAAGGTGATTAAGACGGGTGCCAATGGTGACGAAAACTGACGCCGTCAGTTTCTGCCAACTCAGCGTCACGTCAGCATACAAACTAACTAACACTAAACTGACGTACACATGCCAACAGCACTCCGTCACTTCACCAAATTTGGGCCCCACCATTTACTTTTCTTTTTCTAATAAAAATATATAACTAATTAAAACATATAACTAATAAAAATACATTTCATTAATTAAAAAAACATTACATAAAAAGACATTAAAATAATTAAAAAAAAACGACATTAAAATAATAAAAAAAAGACATTAATAATAAAAAAAAGACATTCAAACTAAAAAAAAACTAATAGTCAAGAGATTCATTGTCGTCTTCGTCTTCGTCTTCGCCAACCGGTCATTGTGTTCCCGAACCCTCACCGTCACCCTCCTCGTCAACCTCTTGAAAAATCGCCAAATCCTTATTAAATTGCTTTGCAATTTCATCTTGAGCGTTTTCAAGCATTTGCTTACGACTTTCGCCAAGGTCGTTCGGCACTTTTGTGGCTAGGAATTTCCAAGTTTTCAAAATCAATTTTTTATGTGCCATTTTTGCAACCTTAGCGATAATGTTTGTATGCTTATCGGAGGTTTTTCTAACCACGTCCAAAGTGTCCAACTTAATGGACCTTCGGGAACTTGCGGCATCGGACGAAGACGAAGTCTTTTGACTTTTCTTGCTAAGACTGCGGCCGGGGGGGCGCCTCAACGGGTCATCTTGGAACAACGCATGCATGTTAGCCGGTGTCGTCGTCCCTGGATCCATGCTCGCCGGTTCGGTGTCTTCATCGAGGCTTATCGGCTCGGTATCCATGACGCCCACATTAAAATAGAACTTTGGGCTATCTCTTACCACTTCCCAACAGTCTTCGTATATAAAATTACGGCCAACATTTTCACGGAATTGTTGACGAGAAGCTTTTAGAACGTCCTCGTCTCGCGTACCGCTTCCACGGATGTCGTTTAAAGAATTGTATATACCAGTGAAAATTTTCACGTCAGCCGCTATTTTGGACCATTTGCCCGTGAGTTGGTTCATGTTACGCTTCACAGAAGCAGTCGAGTTGAAGTCCGCGAGAATTTGACCCCAATGGACGATCTTCAGAGTTATGAATCCAACGTTGGGCCAAAATCACCTCATCAGGGGTTGACCACTTTGTTTGTGCCCTTTTGGCGCCGCTTTTTCTTTCCCTTTTTCCACCCTTTTTTCTTTCTCTTTTCTTGTGGATGTCGGTTCTGGTTGGGTGTCCCCCACATTTTCGTTTGGTGATGGTTCTTGAAAATTTTGTGAATAGATAGGTGTGTTTGGAGGAGGTTGTTGGTATTGAAAGTTTGGTGGTGGTTGTTGGTATTGAAAGTTTGGTGGTGGTTGTTGGTATTGAAAGTTTGGTGGTGGTTGTTGGTATTGAAAGTTTGGTGGTTGAGAGTAATGGAAGTTGGGTGGTGGTTGTTTGTATTGAAAGTTGGGTGGTGGTTGTTGGTATTGGTAGTTTGGTTGTGGTTGAGAGTAAGCCCCAAAACCAAGCGATGGTGTCGGGTTGCTTGTTTGACCCGACGAAGAACCGGCCGGTGAATGTGGTGTAAAAAATAGAAGAAATGATTGGTATTTATAGATGTAAATGAGGGGGAATTTTTTTTGAATTTTTTTGAATTTTTTCGGATTTTTTTTGAATTTATTACCGTTTTTTTTTGTATTTATTACCATTTATTTGAATTTATTACCGTTAAAAAAAAAAGATTTTTTTCTTATTGGTCGACAAGTACACGCGGGCCCCACCACCACGCTCCTCCTCTGGCACTTCTCCCGTCTCGAAACCGGCTGGCGGAAAACCGGCGGGCCAACCGGCGGTCCGTGCCAACGGCGTCGGAACCGCGGTGGCCAACCGGCGGCCAACCGGCGGCCAACCGGCGTTCCGTTGGCACACGTCTAAGTGTCTAATATGTTTGTGAGTTTAAACCATGTTATAGTTGATGTAAATTTAGTGAGTATGTGTGTTAGCCGTTCAAATAAATACATTTAATAATTTAAAAAATATATGAAAATGTTGTCGGACTTGTTTAATTCAACACCAGCCCCCGGCATGTTTCTTACGTAAGAGTTAAAATATGTTTGATCATTTTGACATTTAGCTTTTTTTTGTTTTTCTCTGTTTTTTTAATTATAATTATTGTCTTCTTGTAGAAAATAATGATTTTGTTTTTCCTTTGGTTGTTAAACAGCAAAATTAAAAACGTACATATTAGAGATTAGATTAGATAACCGACATTTGTAATCGTTAAAGCCTAGAGTACGTTACGTTTGTTTTTATATAGATTTTAAAAGTGCTAGATGAGGGGTGAGTGTGACAAGTGTGAGTAAATTGAAGGTGTTTATGTTACGTAATGAATTTAAAATTAAGAATAATTAATTGCCGGAAGCGACGCGCGTGTGACCATGTCCAACTGCAGGCCAACATCATCTTGGGCGAATGTAAATTTAGTCAACCTTTCATAATTGGGCTCGGTCATCAATTTGGGCTTTTTTTCGGTGTCCAGTCAAAGAACTCTTTGTTTGATTTATTATTTGTTCTATAGAAAAATCATAGGAGTAACAAAATGTTTTATCTATAAAATATATTAGTTAAAGATTTATTATTTAATAGGAGTAATTATTTTTAAGACAGATGATTCACTACTCCGAAGGGACAAAAAAATATTTAGACCCAATTAAAAAAACAATAACATATTTAATAATTTGATTTATTCTACTTTTATTTATAGCAAAAATAACACAAATATTTTCACATTTCGTAATAACCAAGTATGTTAATTAAAGTTTTCTTTCCAAGTCTTTTTTTCGTATAAGTTTGTTCAGATCTAAAAAAAAGAACATTTGAAAGGGTGCTAATATTTACACACCCCTTCCTACCAAAAAATCACCCTTGGTCAAAGTTAACTACTTTTTAATCTTGGAAATTGTATTCAAAATAATAAACTACATAAACATCAACGACTATAAATTATAAGATTAACGATTTATATAAATCAATGTTTTAATACTTAGGTTATTACCTGCCCTAAAGGATGGCTAGTTTATGTGTCAACGGGTTCAATTGGCGGGTCACGAAAATTAGTTTCTTTAAATCATGTATCTTCACAAAGTATTTGACTAAATCATAGACGAACAGGAATACGATACCTTCTTATGCTATAAAAGCTTAAGCAGCCAGAGATTTATAAAATATTAATATGAAGAGAAGCGAGATGGGCATATCTTGATAAGTAGCAAATTTCAAATGAAACCTTGTTGCAAATTCCTTTCTGATACTTTTTTCGATTTCAAAGATGGTACGGTAGTTACTTCAATTTTGAGGTCAACAATAAATTACAGAAATTGTCCATGTGATATACCCGATTCTGCATTTTTGTCCCTAAACTTTTTTTGTCGGTTTTTTTGTCCTTAAGGATTTTTGGATTTCACTTTTCTGTCCTTCCGTCCAAAATCCTCCGTTAACTGACGATACTCCTGTCAAATTCCCCAAATTACCCCTATTTTAACTCTTTTTCTTTTACTTTTTCTTTTTACAAGTTCATATTCTTCAGAACACCATCAAATTAGAACCCAAAAACTCCACACAAATCAACACAATAATATTTAAATCCTTGAATAAATAAATCCACACAAAGAAGCATGTTTGAGCTGTTCACGATTCCATATTCCCCAAACATCAAGTTATGTTGCCGGAGAGGGTGGCGGCGATGGTGCCGGAGGCGTGGGCGGAAGTTGAAGCTCTATTTTCACAATCTAACTGTTTGAGTCGATTTCAGTGGTTAGATGTTACTTTTTGTAGGTTTAACCACATGCATTTTGGAATTATGTTCGTTTTGTTGTTGATTATAAGACGAAATTTGATTTTACGGTTGTGAATTTGTAATTAGGGTTATAAATTGACTTTGTTTTATGTTCTGTGTAGATGATTTTTAAAGCAATTGATGCTCTGAAAGAGAAAGAAGGTTCAAGCGAGTCCTCAATTCCAAACTACATCGAATCAACTTGCGATTACTTACCAGATGAACACGCTAACATCCTGACGGAGAAACTGAACAAATCGGTGGATAACGCTGAGCTAATTGTGATCAATAGCAACTACATTGTTGCAGATCTTTACTTAAAGACTTTGAAGATTTGTTGCAGATCTTTACTTAAAGATTTTGAAGATTTGGATGCTGGTTTTTGAATCGCCGGAGTTGCAGATTTTTTCCGCCGATGCTGGTTGACGACCACCAACTGTAGTGATTTTTTTTAAATCTGGGTTTTCGATAATCTGGGTTATAGAATATGAAGTTTGATTTTTGGAAAGCCATAAATCAATCATAATCCAGAATATGTGTTCTTATTTTATTTAATGTTTTGCAAATTTTTGGTTTCATAGATTTTTGCAGATTTAGATTTAGGGTTTATGAAAGTTTTGATTGGGGAAAATTGATGTTCTTATGATTTGGGGAAGACGATGAAAAAAGAAAAAATTAAAAGAGAAAAGGAATAGGGAAAAAAGAAAATGACGAAAATACCCTTGTGTTTTTGGTATTTCACGTCAGTTAACGGAGGATTTTGGACGGAAGGACAGAAAAGTGAAATCCAAAAATCTTTAAGGACAAAAAAACCGACAAAAAAAGTTTAGGGACATAAATGTAGAATCAGTATACCATAGGGACAATTTCTGTAATTTACCCTAATTTAAATTACAAATATGCTATGAAATTTCAAAATTAATGAGAAATCTTGGTGGCCCAGACACTAGAGATACACAAGTGAGCCAAAACCAATCCAAAGTAAGTTGATCCCGGACCAGGCAAGCTCCATTTGGAACATATTGTACTATTAATACAATCACCATTCAATTTTCCGTCAAAGTTACTATTCATAAAAAGAATGACGCCGTTAATGAATCGTATTGAGTATTGACTATTGACAAAAAGAGAGCATTTTGCATTTAGACCGAAAAAACCGAACCAAATCGAACCGAATCGAAACTGATAACATGTTATTGGGGTTATCGGTTCGGTTTCGGTTTTGAAAATTTATCGTTTTCGGTTATATCGGTTTCAGTTTGGTTAGGTTCGGTCTTCAAGTAAGGATGAGCATTTGGCCAAAAAACCCGAACCGAAATCGAACCGAACCTAAACCAATAATATGTTATCGGTTCGATTTTGAAAAATCATCATTTTCGGTTTAGTTCTATCATTTTCGGTCGCGATTTGGTTTTTTATACGCGCTGACCCTTAGTCAAGACGATCCAATATTCAATTGGATTTTTACTATACCCTGGCACATTTCAGTTGAACTGTTGAGGTATTAAATGATTATGATTAGTTTTGAATTTGTGCTTATAATTCTAATTAATAAAAATTATAATTAACATTTTTTAATATTAATATGTAAATCGAAAAGTAAGGAACTAATGGTTAACAACATCCACCATTAGCCATCACTAATCACTAATTGATCCACTCCTAACCTACTCGCTGGCCCATGGAATAACATTTTAAAAATCAATAATTTTCTGGAAAAAATTAACATTCCCATCAAAAATTGGTTCGTGGTAGTGCCCGGGTCCTTGTCGTCGGATATGCAATTCAATACTCATTGGGCGATATCAAATTCAGGGCTGTTTTCGGTCAGCTCTATGCGGGAGGCAATCGATGATTTGATGCTTAAAAGGTCGGTAAAACGCGATTTTCCTTGGGTTAAATGTATTCCTCCAAAAGTGTGTATTTTGGCTTGAAGATCGTATCATGGTCATCTTCCCACTAAAGAGAACATGGAAAGACGGGGGATCCCGATCATTTCAACGGATTGTGTGTTGTGTGGGACCGCTTCAGAAAATGAGACTCGCATCTTTGCAGGCTGCTCTTTTTCCCGTCGGATTTTGGCCGAATTCGGTAGATGGTGGGGTTTTGACATTGATTAAATCCAAAGCATTGACGATTTAATTAATTGGGGCATGAAGATTTCCATTAAAGGTGATACCTTCAAGGCTTTTATGGGGTCGATATATACTCTTATTTGGACAGTTTGGAAATTCAGAAATAAAAAAAATTTCGAGCCAAACTCAAGGGAGAAAGAAAAGTTCATTTTTAGTGAAATTCAAAGTTCTTCATACTTTTGGATTAAAAATAGGTTAAAATCTTGTAATCTTAATAATAGGTGGTGCGAGTGGTGCTCTAGTTCTATGAATTGTTGTTAGGCTTCTTGTTTTTGTTTTTTCTTTCTTGTTTGTTTTGTTTCTAGCTTATTGCTAGTTTAATATAATGGCCGTTCAAAAAAAAAAAAAAAAAGTATCACTATAAAATATAGTTATAGGATTGCGCGAGTACCATGCTATTTAATTATATACTTCATCTGTTTTAAAATAAGTGATACACTTTTTAATTTGTCGTGTTTCAAAATAAATGATACACTTTGAAAACTTACCTTATTTGATAAAAAATAGTTGAGCTCACACCCTAACTATATCCTTTAGTATAATGAAATTATACATTTATCCTTATATTTACTTTTAAACATCATTAACTTCACTTTAATCAAAATTTATAGTTTTTATTATAATATTTTGTCTTAAAAACCGTGAAATCTAAGGTGTTTGGTGGAAGTATATGTTTGCTCATTTGAGTCGTTAGCTACATAAAACGTATTGAAAAATTAAAAGCCCATTAAGAAAGTTGATTTAGGTTTTGATCATTGTTCTCCTCTTGCAGGAAAGCCCAATGGCCCAAACAAGAGAGTCATGTATACCTGATATAAAACGCCTTCAAATATCGCTCGTGAACCCTAAATCAACCCTCAGAGTTTTTACGAATCCACTTCGCGGCGGCCTCCTCTGTCTCTGAAAATGAAGGTACTCATCTGTTTAACCCTAATTCATCGAATGTATAATCATGTCCTCGTAGATTTAAGGTTTTATCTTTGATTATTGTAGTTCAACATCGCAAATCCAACAACCGGATGCCAGAAGAAGCTCGAAATTGACGATGACCAAAAGCTGTAAGAACCCATTTCCTAATTTCGTAATTTGTTCTTTTCAAAATCAATGGCTTCTATTCGTTCAGTTCTCTTTTTTTCGTAGCTAGGTTTTTGTTCTTCTGAATGCTTTTCAATTTAGTTTAGTTATCTCGCGTAGTTGCCAAATTATTATTTCAGTTCGAACAAATGTTGGTCGGTCGTTTCGTTCTGCGTGAGCTATGTGCATTTCAGCTAGTTTATCAAGAATTGGAACTTGTATGGCCTTAGTTGTGAACATTTTATTTATTTTTAATCACTATAGTTACAGATTTATAAAGATTTAGAAACAATTCTTAGTATATGTTTTAGCAACTGGCTCTTGATTTATGAATCTGCAAGTTTTTATGTATTGGGAAGTCTCAGCTGAACATTTTGGATATTTCATGTGTTCATAGGTATCTTGCCTCACTTTGTAGTATACAGATGCCTCTAGTATTTTAGCTTATTTTCAAGGGAAGACACACTATTTATAAGCTGTTGTTTAGCTTATCCCAAACATGCTTTTGAAACTGCAAGCCCTTAATATATGCAATCCCAGACACTTATATGTTGCTACTTTCATAGCTGTAGACCGGTTACTTTTGTTTCTTTTGGTTAAATTTACTTATATCAGCATGCTTGTGAGTTGTAACTGCCAATTGTTATATGATTTTTACAGTCGAGCTTTTTTCGACAAGAGGATTTCTCAGGAAGTCAGTGGAGATGCACTTGGCGAGGTAGTTTTAAGCCATCATCATTCCACTTATATTTACTAAAATCACCAGAAAAAAAAGAAGATTAAAGTTCAAATACCAGTTTTTAACCTATTTTTAATCATAATTAACAGGAATTCAAGGGATACGTGTTCAAGATCATGGGCGGTTGTGACAAACAAGGTTTCCCAATGAAACAAGGAGTGTTGACTCCAGGACGTGTTCGTCTTTTACTCGTCCGAGGTTAGTTAACCACAATATACACACATCATTTTCTATCTTCACAACTTCATATAACCAATTTCATCTATTTTTTAATTTTGTTTTTAATTTTTCAGGTACTCCTTGTTTCAGAGGATATGGAAGGCGTAACGGTGAACGAAGAAGGAAATCTGTTCGTGGATGCATCGTGAGCCAAGATTTATCAGTTTTGAACCTGGTGATTGTGAAGAAAGGTGAGAATGACCTGCCCGGACTGACCGATGTTGAGAAACCAAGAATGAGAGGTCCCAAGAGAGCTTCAAAGATCAGAAAGCTCTTCAATCTCTCCAAGGAAGATGATGTCAGGAAATATGTCAATACCTACAGACGTACCTTCACAAACAAAGCTGGTTAGTAATTAAACCATTAAATATTAAAAAAGGCGTAATTTGACATTTAAAAAATTAAAATTATTTTTTAAAATGACAGGTAAGGAAGTTAGCAAGGCTCCTAAGATCCAGAGGTTGGTGACACCATTAACTCTTCAGAGAAAGAGGGCGAGAATTGCTGACAAAAAGAAGAGAATTGCAAAGGCCAAATCAGAGGCTGCTGAGTACCAGAAGCTTCTTGCTTCCCGTTTGAAGGAGCAGAGAGAAAAGAGAAGTGAAAGTTTGGCTAAAAAGAGGTCCAGATTATCTGCTGCTTCTAAGCCTTCTATTGCTGCTTAAGCTTATACTGCAATTGGTTTTTGGTTGTTATGATGGTGTTGCTGATAATGGACCAGAATTTTTAGTTGTTACTTTTTTTTTTGTGATGGATTATGGCTACTTATTTCATATTTGTTGAAAACTCAAGTTGAGATTTTGGTTGGTTATTTTATGCGTCGTTTTAAAATATTGATGATTCAAAAGATTTATAATTTAAACCTTTATACCAGAGCTTGATTTTCCAAACATATGCTGTTTCATTAAATTTTTAATGGTAACATTAATCTAGTGATTTAATTGTAATATAACGTACTAGGTATGCTCATATAAACTATTGGATATAATTTGGAGACTAAGATTTGAATTTTTACAACTTAATAATCATTTGTCACATTCTAATACAAGTGCTAATTTATTCTCTTTAACTCTCTCATCTAATATTGCTAATTACCACATAATGAGGCTTAATCTAGCATTAATCCACGATTACTAGTTCTTTCGGGCTGCAAACAAGTTGAATGTTCTTTTTAGTTATGCAAGTTCGAATTGGACTACGATCTTCTGAATTGATCTTTAGGTAGAAAAAATGAGCTATAAACATACTTCTTCAAGTTTTTTCACAAACTATGTAATATGAAATTGCTAATATACACGTATCAATGCTACTAACGAGTCCTTAGCTAATATATGCATATCAATGCTACTAACGTGACATTCTTTTATCGAGTATTTAAGCTCAGAATTAGACTCGAGCTCTTGAGTCAAACTTATTAAAATCTAAAACATGAATTGAGCTTGTTCAAGTCAAGCTTATTGAGCTCTCAAACTAGACATCAATGTTTTAACGACCGGGTCGGCTCGCAAACCCGGTGTGGTGCCGGTCAATATGCCAAATGTGGGCCGGATTGAACTGCCGGGTTTTTGACATATTTAGGCTGAACCGAGCCTATGAGTAGACACACATATTTTTCACTCAGACTTAGTTATTCTTGTGAGCAATTAAGCTTTTGTTTTCCTATTTAAGTTTATTAAATTTGGTTTTTAATGAGTATTTATAAGTTATTTAGACTCGAATCTTCTTTGAGCCAAGCTCAAGCATGCATGATAAAAATTCGTTTAGGTATTAAATTCAAACCCATTTTAGTTCACCCGCAACCAACCTCTATGCTTACATGGTACTAGAGTTCACATACTATTTTCAAAGAAAACGACACAAAAAGCACCCTAATTATAGTGTCCAAAGTTGATCAACACTAGGGACGGTTATGCTCCCAAAATCAGTCTTTTTATATGCATTGTAACCAAACACGCCATAGATTCCCATGTGTCACACTCACATATTAATGGTGTATGAGTAACGAATTTGACTCAAAAATAGATATGACACTTCGAAAATAGTGGAGTGTCATCATGGTGCATAAAAGTCAAGGCAAACAACACGACATTGCAGGTACATTGAGTGAGAATGAATAAGACACGGTGCAAGTGAATCGAGTGTGAAAGAATAAGACACGACAACCCGTCTTTTATAAAAATAATCTCAAAATCGTTCCATCATTTTTTATTCTAAATATATGTGTTCATACATAAAAGATTCTATCTAAAAGGAAACCAAACGAGTAAAAAGTTACGCCGTTAGTCTTTATTGGATTGCAAAATCAATTATTTTGAAAAGTACATTTGTGGATCTAGATTTCATAACATTATTATGCATAACACACTGGACTCTGTTGAGAAGCTCCACCGCTTCAGGTGCAAGAAAACCAAAGATGTGATACGTGATAAGAATAAACACGTGTTGATTTTCAATGCATGATTTCTCGTGTTTTGTCACTTTGCATGAGACGGCTTGCAAAACACCTTGTCCTACAATAACACCCGACTACTCAAATCTACGAGGAGAGAAATTCTGGTTATATCCACTCACACATGTTTCCCTGCAACCCATCCAAAAACCATTGTCGGCCGGTTTAAGAGTGAATCATCTATCCAACGGGCCAGTCAAAAATTTCACATGTGCTTCTTTTTTGGCGGAGATCCCGACACGCCTACATATGTCAAAAAAGACGTCTCTAACCACATAGTGTCGTTACTTGAAGCTCACAAGGTCTTTACAATGAACCACATGTGTCCCAATGGAATCTAAACTTGCCTTGCGACAAAGTGCGCATAGCGCATCAACCGGAAATAATGGAATCATGAGACGATACTTAAGGATGGAACGATATTCTATCGATGACATATGTCAAAAAGGATGTCTCTAACCATATTGTGTCGTTACTTGAAGCTCACGAGGTCTTTACAATGAACCACACGTTCCCCAGTGGAATCTAAACTTGTCTTGTGACAAATTGGGCATAGCACATCAACGGGAAATAATGGAATCATGAGGCGATACTTAACTATGGATTGATATTCTATCGGTGACATATGTTGACCAAGCCCATCTATAGGATAACAATTAGAATATCTAGAGCATGTGGTGCCCATTAACACTCAAAAACTGATTTATGTCTCACATTTATGTCGAAACGAACTTCCATATTCTTAACAATTTACTTAAAATGGCACTCGCCAATATTTGTTGTGTTTAGAAAGGGTCGTTTCCTTATTAGTGAAGCCTCTTAATTAATAACATATAAACCAAAAACGCCAATTGGTTTGACTAGGAGAAAATAAATGACGAGGATTGGATCGTATTAGACTGAAATACCTCGTTTGCGTTTTCCCTACCTTCTTCCGTATGCATTTTCTGGTCGTGGCCTTCTTCTTGTATTAAGAGGCTCGGGAGCACACCACCTTGTGTGGCATTTCAAAAGTTTCATGCCTTTATGTGGGCAAACGCCTTCATTTCAATGTCTTGGTATTGTTGTATTCAATGACTCATCGATCATTCCTCGTTTTCATTGTTAAGACGTGTTGTACAAGTGACAACATCTAGGTATTTTAAACATTCGTTGGTAAAAGTTGTCCACCTTACGGTAATCATATCCTTGATACGTTGCAACGATGCATGACATAGGTATTTATTTACAACTTTGGCCCAAAACGTAGCAAAATCTAAGTCTTTTCCATATTCAGAGGTCCTCAGATATTTGGATCTACCAATAGGAGTTCTTTGTCTTGAGTCCATTTTGTACACGTGATTTTGGATATAGCTACCACTGTGTTGCCTTTTCCGTATATGTAGCAGAAGAAGGGTTTCCTTCGTTTTGTGGTTGTGAAGCTGCGGTATTATCGTTGGATGGAGTAAATAGTAGTTCTTTGAGGATATTTGGTGGATGTGGTGTAAAATTGTGCGAATTGTTGTTGAAATTGAAGGAATGCGAGTTGGTTATACCATTCTTGGGTCATTGGTGGTTATGGTGTAAAAAACGATAAGCCAAATGAGGGGAATGATGTGGTTTGTGCCAATATGTATGATGGTGAAGCAGACGCAAAAGAAGAAAATGAAGATGAAGTAAATCCACTTATGAATGTGATAGAAATCATTATTCTGATTAGACTTGTGGATGAAAGTATATATGAAAATGTATGAATTGGTTGAGAAATTGAGCGATTTGGGTTTAGTGAGTGTGAAATGTGTATATTTGATTTTTTTTTTTTTTTTAATATAGCCATTGGGATAGGGGTGGTAGGTGGGTAGCAGTTGGAATACACCGTCAGAGGGGTTGGGTAGTAACGGTTGAAAACAACAAAAAAATATGAAAATATGAATGAAATCTCGCTATGCCCATGACGGTTTTTATATGGCGAGTGTATGACGCAAGTGGTGGTGTGCTATGGTGGCATAATAACATCTTTTACGACCCTATAATCCTTGGATATCGAGCCCTGTTGTGGTTGTTATTAACGGGAAATCCTGCATCCATGACATGATTATCATTTATTGATAATTTCTATAAACGCGGAACCATATCATCAATAGGGAATTTTGCAACCATCAAATTATTATAATTGGACATAATTCCTAAAAAAATGGAACAACAAGTGTGATGTCTGTGATTGGTTGGGTTGTAACGGTTGAAAACAACCAAAAAGATGAAAAAATAAATATACGGATGAAATCTCGTTATGGCCATGGCGACTTGCATATGGCAAGTGTATGACAGAGGTGGTGGTGTGCTATGGTGACACAATAACATCTTGGGCGGCCCTATAATAATTAGATATCGAGCCTTCTTAGGGTTGTTATTAAGGGAAAATCTTGAATCCATGATATGATTATGATTAATTGATAATTTCTAAAAACTCATAACTATATCATGAGGGTATTTTGTAACGACCAAAGTATTATAATTAGATATAATTTCTAAAAAATTGGAACAACAAATGTCAGATGACAGTGATTGGTTAGGTTGTAACGGTTGAAAACAAACAAAAAGGATGAAAAAATGAATACATGGATAATCTCCATATGGCCATGGCGACTTGCATATGGCGGAAGTGGTGGTGTTATATGGTGGCGCAATAACATCTTTGACGGCCCATCAATGGTTGGATATTGAACCCTCTTAGGGTTGTTATTAAGGGAAAATTCTGCATCCACGACATGATTATGATTTATTGATAATTTCTAAAAATGCAGAACCGTATCATCAACACGAAATTTTGCAACCATCAAATTATTATAATTGGATATAATTCCTAAAATAGTGGAAAAACAACTTTTATAACTATGATTGACCGAAAATGTTTCTTACAACTAAGAACCGGGAAATGGTAATAAAAGATTCCTTTTTAATACTAGCTTTTAACGTTATTACTTATATATATACATTAGCCATACATAAAATACTGTTCATAAGGTAAATATATATATATATATTTGTAAGAAGAAAGTAGCAAATGTATTGTAGATGGATTGGTAGAGATGCATGTCATCTACTCAACTAACCCAACTGGGGGTGTTTTTTTTACAAGTGTGATGCACACCTTTACTTTGTTCCTTAAACTCTTATAGGTTTTTATTACATACTTCAAATGTTTTTTCTAAACTTTTATAAATCATAATTTTAATTCTTGATAATATAACAACCCAAAAAGCTTTGACTTAAAATATTGTAAACGCTAAATTTTAGTATATTTAAAAGATTTTGCTAATGTGTGCCCCATAGGCATATGATAACAAAGATTTAATAAATCAAAATTTCCTTACTTAGAGTAAAATATTAATTCATGAGTCATTAATACTTTTGTGTTATACCGATTATACCCTTACAATAATTGAAAATGAATGTTTTTATAATTAAATATAGGGGCATAAAAGACATTTAATAATACTATGATGTGCCCTTAGGGCACATATTAGAAAATCCATATTTTTTAAAATAGTAAGCACAATGAGGATTACTCGAAACATTATGTAATTAATAAAAATACATAGGTAATTATTAAATACATAAATAATACATATATGTAATATATCCGTAGTAAAGCGCGGCACTACAATACTTGTTAACATAACTCATTATTTTTTATTTCCTAATGTTCCACTAATCGAGGGAAGTTTTATGTATGTTCATTTTAAAGAAAAGTTAAATACTTAATACCTAAATTATCAAAATTGAATGTTATCTGTATATATTCACTTTCCTGTGAACTTGTTAGAATATACATGATCTAACTGTTCACTTATTCCTTACTACAATTAAGCAATCCTGCAGTTTGCTCCATAAATCATCTCTCCCTCAAAGGGCCAATAGCCTAGTGGTAAAGGTGTTTGCCCCCAACCTTGAGGTTGTAGGTTCAAATCCTATAGTGGACATAGTTGGATTTAGTAGTACATTAGGATGCCGTTAAAAAAATAAATTTATCTCTCCCTCATCATTATACCTTTCTTACAGATATGATTGTTCATTATTAAATTCGGCATGAAATAACTAAATACCGAAGCGAACCAATTCAAATCAAATTAATCAAATCAAATTTGAGTTTCTACATTAGAACAATTTTATGACCATGCTAAACTCAATTTTTTAGGTTCCTGGATTGTGTTTCAAATTGGTCATTTACAAGATAAAATTGAAAATAACTAAAAAAACAATATAAATGTGTATTAGGTGATTAGTCAAACTCCTAAAGTGTGTGTTTGGTACGGAGGAAATTCATAGAAATGAAATGAAGTTAAGAAATGGAATGCTGAAAAATAAAAACAATATTAATATGCTTCACACAACGACATTTATTAGACACAACAATACATAAATATAACAAGATAGAATGATAATAACTTTTAAAGTTAGTTTTAGTACTCAAGACTTGTAGTTGGTATAAAGTGTTGCCCATGATCTAGGTTTAAGTTATGTTGTGGACAAATAAGAATAGATTAGGTTTTACTTTAAAAAAAGTTAGTTTTAGCTAAAGGATGACATAAGCAACAAATATCCATTCTCTCGATAAAAACATATATATGATGATCATATTTTTGAAGTTTATTATTTTTTTATATGACCATTAACCACCCTACAATTTTTACGAATCTCCCCGGGCTGCTCGGATTGCAAGTTCCCCAACTTTATCATCCCCTCGACAAAATCTTCAAAGAAACCCTTTTTATCCTCACTATAGCGTTGCACATATTCCCTCGTTTGTGGGAAAGTAAATAGCGTTTCATCGGAATTTAGAAACCCTTTTCCATTAACCAAATCCTTAAAGTATTCGTTGTCAAAGGTTTTAGGCGTGAAGTCCAAACCACCTATGACATTTTCGTCACCGCCAAGAAGACAGAGTTTTTGTAACTTTTGTAGGAAACCGGGTTCAATGCTGGGGTCAGGTTGGCCCGTGCCGGTTTGGTTGTATAGCCTATGCACAATAGAGAAACAACGTGCATTACCAATTGAGTGAGAGCCCGAAAGGGCTACTAGATCTTTGATTGAGAGGTTGAATTTTGCAAAGAGATCGATGAGGGCGCTTGCATTGGCTCTTGGGCTCGGCATTATGTCATCGGAAGCTTTTTGGCTTGCGGTTAGGCTGTCTAGTCTTCCCAACCTCACTTCCCAAAATGGACCTCCACTCTGTATAGTACAAAACTAAAATCAGAACTCGAGTATTTGAAAATGTTTGAAGTATGGTAATCATGTTGGGTGTGGGTTAGCAGGTTCGGGTTAACGGGTTGGCGGGTTGGAATCAGTCAACCCAAACCCGACCTATTTAAAACTTTGGGTAAGAAAAATCAGCCCTAACCCGGACATATTTAAATCATGGTAACTCAGACCAGACCCATCTGAGCCATATAACTTAATAGTTGGTGGGTCAAATGGTTTAGCGGGTCGGAACAAGGTTGGCGGACAATAAATAGAAAATAGACTCAAATACAATAGTAATCATGAGGAGCTAAAAAGTGAAATAGAGATTTTTAGATGTTTTAGGCGGAGGTTTGATGATTTTAAAGTAATTACATCCATTTTTTTAAAAAGTTAAAAAAAACTACATAAAACTAAACGGGTTGGCTCCTCAACCTATATATATACTTCATCCGATTCAAAATAAATTATACACTTTCCATATATAGGTGATTTAAAATAAGTGATACACTTTAAAATTTTACCTTATTTGGTAAAAAATAGTGGCCTCCACACCCACTAACTACCTACTTTATAAAGTGAAATGACCATTATACCCTTACTTTTTTACTTTTAAACATCATTAACCTTACTTTATTAAAAATTGTGGGATTCATTCTCAACTAACCATCCAATTAATCTAATTTAACCATTATTATAATCTTTTGCCTCAAAAACCGTGAAATCTAAAATGTATCACTTATTTTGAATCAGAGGAAGTACAAGTCAACCCGAACCCGACCCAATATATAAATGGGTTGGATGGGTCGACCTGCTTTTGACCCGAACCCATTTAGACTCACCCCAAACATATTTGAAGGCCAAAACGTAAAATAATAAATACTTCTCCATGATTTGTCTTCTTTTCTGTAAAATCTGGTAGCTATACTTATATATAACTAAGATGTTTAAAGTTTAAACCACAGATAATTGAATATGTAGTGAAATTAAATAAATACCAGAACAACAGCATCTCTAGAGGCCATGATAATAATATCGGCACAAGAAACGACCATAGGACAAGCCTTCTCGAGAGCTTCCTTGATTTCATCAACAACCTCGTACGAACGCAACGAATTTTTGTTGGACAAAGACAGTTTCTCTCCAAGCATGGTAGGAGTATCATCCAACAACATCGAACCGTCACATCCCTGTTAATCAACTAAGTAATTAGTTCAACAATTACAAAATAGATATCTCCAACTTGAAAATTGAAATAGAGACAAAGAAATATTTGGATATGATACTACTTGTATAGTTATATATTCGACTAAAATTGTAACTAAATACTCGTGGACTCCAACAAAAAAAAAAATTGATATGAGTAATTAAGCATTTAATGAAGATTATTATTTATGGCATTTAATGACTTTTATAAGAATTTATTACAAGTGACAAAGGACTTGTAACTAGCAGTATAAAATGTTAGAAGGTGTTTCTCTTTAACCTTGGACAATATGATGTATATCTATGAGTACGTAGTTTAGGGGTGTTTGCTCGTTCTGCAACGAGTATTTGATTACTCGGTGAATACTAATTATATAATTATATAATTATATTCAGTATTATTATATAATTATATTCAGTTATGGTTTAGAACTAATTTGAAAGAGGAAAAAAAGAAAAAAGAAGAGAGATGAAGATATTTACGTTAACGAAACAATCATGAAATTGAAACCTCATGACGGAAGCTCCGGTTCTTGGTTCTTTGAGCATTGCTTTTTGCATCACATTCTTGACGATTATCTCTGCATGCGGGCAAGTGTTGGCATAGTATCCCTGCCGGAGTTGTGGTGCCGCAGCCACTGGAAGTAGAAAAAAGGCGGCAAAAGGGAGAAGAAGAAGGGGAAGATCACTCATTTTGTGGAGCGTTCTTTTTTTTTGTTGTGTATCTGCAACTATTGTCACATTTGGTGCATTTTATAGGTGAAAGTGGGGTTAAGGCTTGGACCACTTTTGTCATTATAATATAATATAATATATATGTAATTCATAGAATACCATTAAGTGGTGTAGGTAGGATTTTATCTACAAACATACAAATTCCATTTTTTTTAGGAAACTAAGATGTAGATAATTATACATGTATATGAAAGTAGATAATACTGTTTCCAAGAAAACCTCTGGTAAAAGTACGAGTGAGAATATATGAGTGTACATACGATGTGTGTATACCTATAATTACATACCCAAATAAGTGTCGAAAATATGTACGAAAAAATCGTTTTACCAAATCCATAATATAAATTTACTATAATATCAAGATAATACTAAGTAATATAATAAAAAATCTCAACTTTGATAACATAAGTAATTTATAGATGGATTTGTCTAAATAAATGAATAAAAACTTACCACTTATATAAAGAATAATGCATTAATGCATTAGATAATTTTCCAATTAATAGTGAATTTAAATTTATTGAATACTTCTTATCTAATATGATTAGACAAAACGTTCATGATAAGTTTATATATTGTTAGTATATAATAATTTAATACTTTATGGTGTATATTTGTAAACTCCAAATTCTTGATGTACTGTTATTGTATCTTCATTTTCTATAAATATTGTGATTCTCCTTTATTTGGAGACATCAATTGTAATTATAACATGGTATCAGACAGGTGACCATCTCATTGCCCCTGCCTCTTCCAATCCCACGTTCTCTTTCTCTTCCCAAAATCTCTCATCTTCTTCTTAACTTTCTATCTTCCTTCTGATCCACCATGGCCGCATCTTCATCAACACAAGAAAACTCACTAACAATGAACACCTTATTACACATGATCACTATCAAACTATCATCTTCCAATTATCTTCTATGGAAGAATCAAATGCTCCCGTTAATCTCATATCAAAATCTTCTCCCACATATTGACGGTACCCCGGTTCCGGAACCGACAATTACTATTGAAGGAAAATCATCACAAAATCCATCACACTCAACATGGCTCTCTGCTGATCAACGAGCCATCATCATATTACATGCCTCTTTATCCGAAGAAGCCATTGCAGAAATTATTGGGTTAACCACTGCTCGACAAATCTGGTTAACTCTTGAATCGGCATATAGCAATTCTTCTGTGGAACGCATTCAGAATCTAAAAGATCTATGTAGGCAACTTACTAAAGGGTCTCAATAGGTAGCTGACTATGGCCGAAAATTCAAAGGTTATTGTGACCAACTTGCGGCAGTTGGTCACCCGGTTGACCCATCAGACCAAGTCCACTGGTTCTTGTGCGGTTTGGGGCCTTCATTCGAGACATTCTCCACCTCCGTTCGTACATCTCGACAAACACCAATGTTTCGTGATTTGCTGGCTCTAAGTGAGAGTCATGAAATGTTCTTAAAATCCCTTCATGGAACCACTACTCCCCCGGTTGCATTTTATTCTGATGCAAAACAGCAACGTAATACATCTCATGGTCGTTTTGTCAATCGACCCTCTCGTGGTGGTGCTTCGGGTGGTCGTGGTCGTGGACGCAGACCACCCCATTGTCAGCTCTGTCGCACAAACGGGCACTACACTAACATGTGTCCTAATCTTCCACATTAATGCAAATACAGCATAGAGTCATGTTCATGTCGGATCGAGAACTTAAACTGGTTGAGACATCTAAACACATACACCTACACGTTTAATAAACATGTTTAAAATGTTGATCCAGGCCCGACACGGTTAATTTCGTATCATGTTTTGGACCATCGCGTGATGGCATGGTCAAACCTTAAGACTTGGCGAACATTGACCGAGACAAGGCGCGCTTTTTAAAGCTATGTTATTAACCACCCTACAATTTTTCCGAATCTCCCCGGGCTGCCCCGATTGCAAGTTCCCCAACTTAATCATCCCCTCGACAAAATCTTCTAAGAAAACCTTTTGATCCTTACTATACCGTTGCACATATTCCCTCGTTTGTGGAAAAGTAAATAATGTTTCGTCTGAATTTAGAAACCCCTTTCCATTAACCAAATCCTTAAAGTATTCGTTGTCAAAGGTTTTAGGCGTGAAGTCTAAATCACCTATGACACTTTCGTCACCGTCGACAGGACAAAGTTTTTGTAACTTTTTTAGGAAACCGGGCTCGATGCTGGGGTCAGGAAGGCCCGTGTCAGATTGGTTGTATAGCCTATGGACAATAGAGAAACAACGCGCGTTTCCAATTGTGTGAGAGCCCGAAAGGGCTACTAGATCTTTGATTGAGAGATTGAATTTGGCAAAGAGGTCGATTAGGGCACTTGCATTGGCTCTTGGGCTTGGCATTATGTCATCGGCAGCTTCTTGGCTTGCGGTTAGGCTGTCTAGTCTTCCCAACTTCACATCCCAATACGGGCCTCCACTCTGTATAGTACAAAACTAAAATCAGAACCCAAAATAACAAACAAGTTGTAGGAAAGTAAATAAATACCAGAACAACAGCATCTCTAGAAGCCATGATAATAATATCTGCACAAGAAACGACCATAGGACAAGCCTTCTCGAGCGCTTCCTTGATTTTATCGATAACCTCGTACGAACGCAGCGAATCTATGTTGGACAAAGACTGTTTCTCTCCGAGCATGGTAGGAGTATCATCCAACAACATCGAACCGTCACATCCCTATTCAACAATCACAAAATAGATATCTCCAACTTGAAATAAAGACAAATAAATAATCCCTTCGTCTCAAAAAAAAAAAAAAAATTATTTCTCCTTAAAATTTTGTCTCATAAAAAAGTTTACATTTCTCAAATTTGGAGGCCCACCTAATAAAATAATATTATTACCAATCATTCCACCAATAAAATACGTTCTCTCTCAAATCTAACCTTATACTTTAATCAAAAGTATTACAAATGATCTCACCATTAACTACCTAAAAGATTGTGACCAAATGAAGAATATTATATATGTATATTTAGATATGATATTACTTGTATAATCTACTAATTAAAATTGTAACTAAATACTCGTGGACTCCAACAAAAACATTGATATGACATCATGACATCTACTTAAGCATTTAATGAGGATTATTATATGACATTTAATGATTGTTATAAAGATACTTTACAACTTTGCATAATTAATGAGAATATTAAGTTATGTCCAAAAATTAGATGAATTTTTTTACAAAATATTCCTGATATATCAAGGCATCTAACTTAGTGGTATTGGTGAAAAATATAAGGTGTTGGCTTGCCCATGACCTCTACGTCATAAGTTCAAGTCCCGTCGTAGACAAAAGGAGTAGATTCGGTGTCATTCAATTTTATTTTATTTTTTTGATTAATACAAATATGTAAATCAAATGATGAAATTAGGAAATAAAATTAGTGATTTTACATATCAGTCATTAAGTAGAAGGATCAGATAACAAGATTTAATAAGAAGAAATACAATTAAATAAAAAGAGAAAGATTGAAGATATTTACGTTAACGAAACAATCATGAAATTGAAACCTCATGACGGAAGCTCCACTTCTTGGTTCTTTAAGCATTGCTTTTTCCATCTCCATATTGACAATTAGCTCTGCATGTGGGCAAGTGTCGGCATAGTATCCCTGCCGGAGTTGTGGCACCACGGTGGGGACCACCACCGGAAGTAGACAAAAAGCGGCAAAAGGGAGAAGTATAAGGTGAAGACACATTTTTGTAAACAAGTTCTGTGGGGAGGTTTTCTGTTGTGTATTTGTAACTATTATTGCATTTTATAGGTGAAAGTAATGTAATACTAATATCAGAGAATAATATTAAGTGGTGTAGGTAGGATTATATCAAATTAATAAGATAAAATTTATTATAATATCAAGGTAATACTCCGTATTACTATAAGTAAGATAATCAAAAGTATCAACTTAATTTGATACCATAAGTAATTTATAGATGGATTTGTAGTAATAAATCAATTAAAAACTTACCAGTTAAGAATAACGCATTAAATAATTTTCAATGAATAGTGAATTTAAATTTATTGAATGCTTGTTATCTATACCAATTTTACCTTACCATAATTGAAAATGAAGTAAAAATTAAAAGTAAGGTTAAATAAGTCATTTCATTTTATTAAAAGAGATATTTATTGAGTATAAATTCTACTATTTTTTATCAAATAAGTCAAGTTTTAAAGTGTATCACTTATTTTAAAACACCACAAAATGAAAAGTGTACTACTTATGACTTTGAAACGAAGGGAGTAATTATCATGCATTTCAAAAATATAAAAGTAAACACAAATGGGTACATCATCATTCATGTTGTGTTCTGTGCAATCAGCCATACAACAATAAAAGAATTTGCACAAAATTTATCAGCACCACCAAGAAACCAAACTAGAAAATAAAAATTCATAACACCAATATATCTCATCTTCACAGATATGAATATGATCATAATGCAAAATCATGAACTACAACACATCTTCTTTTCAGGAATCACTTGTGCGGGACCCGGGACAATAATCTTCTTCCCAGCCAACGAGCCCGGATTCCCATTCTGTTCTTCACCCGCAGCAAGACTTTTCTTGTTGACCACTCTGAAAATCTCGGTCAACACGATCAAGAACGCATCCTCTACATTTGTTGACTCGAGTGCGGATGTTTCTAGAAAGAATAATCCTTCTTTTTGGGCGAATTCCTTTGCGTCTTCTGAGGGGACCGCCCGTTGGTCTTGTAAATCACTTTTGTTTCCGATAAGGATGATGACGATGTTTTTGTCTGCATGGTTTCGGAGCTCTTCCAGCCAACGAGGAATGTGGTCAAAGGTTTGGCGTTTGGTTATGTCGTATACCAACATTGCTCCTACTGCACCCCTGTAGTATGCACTTGTAACTGCTCTGTACCTGCTTGTTGATATAATTAAAATTATTATTATTATTATTATTAGCACTACAGGTGGTGATTTTGGTATATTTACTAGTGAAAGGATTGATTCGGGGCATGGTTTGCCTCTAATGGGTAAAATGGATAATGTAAAAAGTGAAAACAATTATCTAAAATGCAATTGGGCCGAATGGATCAAACGAATTGAAAGAATTACATGGAAAATTTATGAATGTGTCACTTATTTTGTATCACTTTTAATGGGTCAAATAAAAAAAGGGTTTGGCTAACTCATGTCCTAAAGGCATGGGATAAAGATATTTAATAATCTCGAACATTCCTGTAAATGTATAGATAATCATTAATGAACTTCATTTTTTATTAAATTATGAGATTCATTAAATGCAATTACAATTGTTTAAGGAATTTATATAGAATCCCATAAAAAATATCACAAATGGGTCGAATGTTGCCCAAAGAGTACTTTTAAGCATACGACCTCCTAAATTGCTTAACTCAAAAGAAATTATATTATTATGTAATAATATAGCTTTTATAATCATTTAGCATACTAAAATGAAAAATCCCGATCAAAAGCTAAAGTTACTTGTTCAAACACTTCAATATAAATTACTCAAAAACCTAGGAAATCAACATAAAAAGAACTAAATACCCAACTAATCAAAATGGATTGTACGTAATCTGATTGTCATCAATCTTTTTTCAGCTTAAAGATCTAAGAATTGCTTTCATCCAGAATGCAAGTGGGAAGGACTTAAAATCTAAACCCATAAAGTATTACCACCTGAAAGCTGAAGTCAAGCTAAATGCTTGATGTCAAAATCGTCCTTTTTATGACCAGTTATTTAACAGCTAGCTCCAAATTAGGGCTGAAAATTTTATCGAGTTCGGATTTAAGCTCAAGCACTAAAAAAACCTTGAAACATAGAACAAGCCGAGCCCGAGCTTATAAGGGTGCTCAAGCTCTTTTTGAGTGTAATGTGATATGTAGGTGCATACATAGTTACCAGATTCTTGGGAATACCCGCGATTCGGCGTATGGTACTTGGAGTACCGAATCGCGATACTTTTACGTCCGGTACGCCCTTGGATTCCCGATTGAGTTCGCCAAAATACGTACCCAATTGATCCCGAAACTTGATTACAATCGAAACCGATTCTTATCTAGAAACGGCGATTTGTTGTTCGGTACCAATTAGGAAACGAATCTGTATACAATCTTTACCATTTTATAAAGGAATTGGTAAAAATCTTCAACAAAATTACACGATTCGTTTTACCTAAGAAACGCAATCTACTATATCAACTATACGATTCACTATCCTGTATAAAATCTAAGGTGCGATGAACAATTTGATTCGCTCATTCTCTTCTACAGCATCAATTTCATAATGATTGTATTAAATGCTTAATATTGTGTATGTTTAATGTAAAATCCTTAGTTTTTTTTATAATAAAAATGGGTACACCGTACCAGACTATATGGTACATCGTACCAGAGTACGTACCACGTACCGGAATGAACCTACCCCTACCGTATCGGATTCCGCCAATATGGCGTATCGCGTACCGGGTACTCGTCCCCGTACCGGAGCGTACCGCGTATCTGGTAACTATGGGTGCATATATAAAACAGAGAGTGTGTGTGTGTGTGTATGAATTGCATACTATATTGTAAGAATTTTTACAATATTTTTTTTTTAGTACTTGAAATAAATTTGGTTTTTGAAAATACTTTTTGTATAAAGCTCGAGCTTTTCAGGCCAAACTCAGCTAGTGGATCATGAAGGCTCATCAAGCCCAGAAGACTTGGATCCCTATTGAGCTCGAGCTCAACTTGTTTGCAGCCCTAGTACAAATGGCAAAGAATCAATTTCTTCAATTACTATTTATCTTTAGGAGCTATTAACAATGTCTTCTTGTTAGCCCATAAATGGACTAGAAATAAACAGATGTTGATGCATATAAATAGGAAATTACGTCTTAAATCAAAACACGTTTTTAGCTACCAAAAATTCAGTACATTATCTACAGATGTACCTAAATCAGAACTAATCAGTACTCCCAACAACAATGCTAAATCAAGTATAGACAAGCCGAGATCACACAAGATCCTCATCATAGACAAACCCTAAAATCAAGACGAATACGTTGATTGAGCACAAAAAAGAAGACATAAAACGGTACCGTTCTTGACCGGCAGTGTCCCAGATCTGGGCTTTGACGGACTTGTGCTGGATCACAAGAGTTCGAGTCTGAAACTCAACACCGATTGTTGCTTTTGAATCTAAACTGAACTCATTTCTGGCGAATCGAGCGAGCATTTGTGATTTTCCAACAGCTGAGTCTCCGATTAGCACCACCTTGAACACATAGTCTATCTTCTGGCTAGGATCACTGTATCCACCAGCGTTAGCCATGGATTTGATTTGTAAATGGAAATGGAATTTGATAGGTAGATCTTGGGGAATCCAAAATGGTTTTTGTGTAATCTGATGGAGAAGATCGCAGTAGGAGTAATTAATTGATCGAGATAATTGTTGACATGCGGATGTTTTGGACTTGTTCCTCGGCCGGCTATCCATTAGATTTTGTCAGCTTTGAATTTTCTATTTAATTTTAGACTAAATTACACGTTCTTAAAATAACATATGGCTTTCACATAATTAACCCACTCATATACAAAATAAAAGTAAGAGAAATAATATTTAGTCCTACCATTTAGATATTTATTTATAAGTCTACCCACTTAATAGGATGACGCGTGTATTCCACTAATTCTCTCTCCTAATATTATCCCTTGATTTTGACATATGTCTTCATCTAATAAGTAAGCATATGAGTAGATCTAAATGGTAAGCTTAAATATCATTACTCTAAAAGTTAAAGTAAAACTAGAACTAAAAGATATGAGTTTATATAGAGTATGTTTGGATAAGCTTTTTTATCTCAAAAAGTATTTTTAGCTAAAAGTTCTTTTTAATTTTTTAGTTTTAAAAAGTAATTTTAAAAAATAATGTTTGTGTTAGCTTATTAACTTATTAGTTTGTTTAGAGGGAAAAGTTGATAATAAGTTAACAAGTTACAAGGACTTCTTTGCTTTTCAAAAACTATTTTTCAAGCCTGGTCTAAAAGTCATTTAAAGCTTAAACCATTGCATCGAATGGTGAAAAGCAATGTTGTTGGGGTTTGGAATAATATTTCAAGAGTTGAAGCGGACCTAAAAAAGCTCAGATATGAATTTTTTTTTTTTTTTTTTTGATGTATTTTCGTCATGTGTAGGTAATGGGTGTACCTTGTTATTTTGGAAGGATGCATGGATCGGTACAACCCCACAACAACCCAGATTTCCTTCGTTATATGCCATCGAGAAGGTCAAATGTTGTCATGTTTCTGATCGCATTTTCGTCTCCGGCTTTACATGGAATTGGTTGCATGATATTACTACCCCTGTTGCCCTCAATGGATTTCGTGATCTATTGCATTTGACTAGTCACATTCGGCTGAACTCCACTGCCGACAAGGCGACAAACCGTATTGCAAAATTCCTTCTGACGGCTTCTTCACGGTTAATTGTATACGTCGATGGATTGATGAAAAATTGGAGTCTAACGGGTACTTAAATATGTTGTGGTCTAGTATTGCCCCGTTGAAGGTTAAATGTTTTATATGGAGATCCGGCCTTGGCGGAATCCCGGTACCAAAGTGTCTACATAGTAGAGGTATGAACGTTGGTTCCATCACATGCACGATATGTAATGGGGAGGAGGAAGATGTGGATCATGTTTTCATTAGGTGTTTGAAATTGATTGAAGTTTTGTCCTGGATCTTTGACTGGTGTGGAATTCCTCTACCCTCTTTCAGTTCTGTAAATGAGTTAATTGAATTCGGTATGGGTTGGGGAAATTGCCATAACAAAAGGTTGGTACTAACGACAATAATTCAATGTACTCTTTGGTGCATTTGGAAGGCGCGTAATGAGGTGGTGTTTAGCAAAGTTCACAAGTCATATACGGCGATTGCGGGTGATATCATATCTACCTCCTTTTTATGGGTTAAAATATAAGTAAAATTTCATGTAATTAGGTGAATTGGAGTATCTCTCCTTTTGTTTAAACTTTGTTTGTATGTTTGTTCCTCCTTAGCTCCTTGCAAGTAGTTGTTTTTTAATAATATTTGCCGTTTTCAAAAAAAAAATAAAAAAATTATTACATTATCCAAACAACTTTTAACTTATTAGTTTCTTCGAGAAGCCAATAAGTTTATAAGGACTTTTTATAAGTTTTCCCGAACAATGTCATAATAACTTAGGATAAAAACAAATTGTATATAATTAACAGTTGGACAGATGTCATACATATAAATAAATATTGTACAATCGAAACATTTACTGATATAAAAAATCTTTTGAGTTTCGTATTAAAATTCCCGCAACATCTAAAATCATAAAAAACTTGTTACAATTACAGAAGTTACCGTTCCCCAGTATAAATATAACGACATATTTGCTTTCATCAGTTATTTTTGAAGTTCTTTCATATTGCATTTGCCTTTGAAATTAGTACACCGTCGAGAAGACATAGATTTTCATGTCCTTCCAGTTACAAATGAAGAGACAACAAAAAAAATTTTAAAAAATTTTGTGTTGGGATATAGAAAATTTAATACTGATGAAAGCTTATTACTAATGCTGCAGTTGGTACTGACAAAGACTTAATGCTGATACAAGAGTTAGTACTGATGGGGCAGAGTTACATTTACTACTGATCAAGTGTTAATGCTGCTGTAACAACTTGATACTGACGATGGCTATTACTACTGATGTCAATATTTAGAGCTGATCGTGTCCGAGATCTTCGTAGAATTAGTTATAGAATGTAAATCTGTTTGTAATTCAATTGTAATCGTTTCCTAGAATAACTAGGTTAAATAGTTAGGCTTCAAGGAGTATTATATATAGTTCCTTATGAATTGTAAACATACGTGTGTATTGATCGATCATTAATATACATTGAAGCTTTTTGTGAATCACTGTGTTCTTATTATTATTCATTGTTCATTGTTCTTAATCAATTAACATAAGTGTTGATCCACTGCAACTTCTTATTGTTAGTAGATCTTAGATTAATTAATCTGTCTACTTAATCGATCCTGACAAGTGGTATCAGAGCCTTACGGTTCTAGATCTACGAATTAAGAACAGCAAAAAGTTTCATACCTTCGAAACTCTAAATTGTTAATCATGTCTGATAACAATGAAAGCACTCAGGCTAATAAGATTCCAATTCTCACTCCCAACAACTTTGGGATGTGGAAAAACAGAATCAAGCAGTACATGCTGGTTACTGATTATTCCATGTGGGAAGTGGTTCTTGAAGGAAACAAGACTATTCAAACTCAATTAACCTCAACTTCAACTGAAGTTGACAAACTCAAGTGTGAAAAAGAAAAGAAGGATAGAGGCATTGAACTCAAGGCCTTAAGCACTCTTCTGCTTGCCATTCCCAATGATTATCAACATTTGTTTGTTGAATATGATGATGCAAAGAAACTGTGGCAAGCACTGGAGAAGAGGTTTGTAGGTACAAAGAGTATAAAGAGAAACATGAAGTCTGTACTGAAGCAAGACTTTGAAAACTTTAAAGGCAAGAAGAATGAGTCATTGTCACAAGTCTTTGATAGGTTCAACAAACTAGTTGGTGAGCTGAATCAAGTTGGTTATCAACCAGACAATGATGATGTCAACAGAAAGTTTCTCAGGTCTTTAGGTGAAGAATGGTCTATGTATACAGTTATATATAGACAAGGAGATCAATTGGAAGAGAAAGAGCTGGATGAACTCTACAATGAGCTAAGAGTATTTGAATCAGAGGTAAGTACTAAAACTCCAAATTTACCTACAAACAATGCTGCTTTTGTGTCTAGTACAGGAACAGGTCAGGAAGCTATAAAGAATGCAGATAATGAAGATATATCAAGAGAATCTTTCTTCACAAGTCATGTGCATACTGCATTGATTAGTGAGGATTTAGAACAACTCAATCCTGATGATTTGGAAGAGATGGACATCAAATGGCAGATGGAAATGCTGAGCTTAAGAACAAAAAGGTTTCTTAAAAGAACTGGAAGGCAAAATCTGTCATACAACAAAGGTGATCGTGCTGGATTTGACAAGACCAAGGTCAAATGCTACAACTGTAGCAATCTAGGTCACTTTGCCAGAGAATGTCCAAACAAAAATCAAAGGTCAAACTACAACAAAATTAACACTTCAAACTCAACAGCTCTAGTATCACAAGAAGGACTAGGATATGACTGGAGCTTTCAAGCAGAAGAACATGCACAGAACCAAGCTCTCATGGCCTTCACCACTGATTCTGCTACTACTGAGGTACATTCTAAAGCTTGTACTCCTGAATGTATTAAGGCATATAGAGAATTAGAAAAACTTAACAAAGAAACACTTGAAGAGATGATTTTAAACAGAAATAGGAGAATTGAATACAATGGATGTATAGCTGATCTTGAAAATCAAATTAAAATCTATAAAATAACAGATCAAAAGATAAAAGATGAATTGTTGCAAACTACTTATGAAAAAGAACATGCCCAGTTAAAATTAAAAGAAACTTTGAGTAAATTAGAAGAATGTCAAATGGAACTAGAACAGCATAAATTAACAATAAAGAAATTTGAAAGAAGCTCTCAAATTGTTAATGAATTAACCAGTAATCAAACTACTGAAAAAGTTGTGCATGGAGTGGGATATCATGCAGTTCCTCCTCCAACTAATGTTATCCCTCCTCTTAGGGCTAGCACAGAAAGAATTTTATATGATTTAAAAATAGAGAGTCAAACTGAAACTGATACTAGTAATGAAACAAATGAGTCAAATGATTCTTCTGATGATGATCAAACAACTAAGTCAACTGATGCAAGTTTTCATACAACACAAAGTCCTATTGAATCCCCTAAATATAACTCAGAAAATATACCAAAAATTTTAGGAAGGGGAAATCAAAGAAACTTAAATCAGTTAAAAGAACAAAGAAAGCCTGAAGGTGCTAAATCAACAAAGTTAACATGTTTGATATGTAACAAAGTTAATCACATAGCAAAGAACTGTCATTTTAATCCGATTAACAGCAAAGACTTCAAGGAGTTTAAACTTAGTAAAGAAAAAGAAAAAGTTTTAAAAACTGAAGAAGTTAAAATGTCACATGTTGAAACTCCCAAATTTGGAAGAACTGCACAGAGATTTGTGCAAAATATTAGGTATAAAAGTCCAAAGAGGAGTAATTATTTCAAAAACAATGGAAAACAAGTTAAATCTCCTCAATACCCAAAATTTTCAAACATTAGTAGCAAATATTCCAGATTTCCTACTGATAAAAACCCTAATTACAATGATGTCTGGTACAATTATCAAAACACCACTGACTATGCCAAAAACTTTTACTACCCAAATACTACTGGTCCATCAGTAGTAAAATACTCAAAAGCCAAACACAACGGGTATAAACCTAGGTCGGTAGCAACACACCACACCAGTACTAACCAGCAAAATATGACCAAACCTGCATCCAAAACTCATTCAATTAGAAAAACTTACTCTTCAAAGGATGAACCCAAGACAAAACAAGCTTGGGTTCCCAAAATTAACTAATCCTTTTACTTTGTGTGCAGAGCATTCAGATCCCTGAAGAAGGTAGAACATGGCATATTGATACTGGATGCTCTAGGCACATGACTGGAAATCTTCAAATACTCAGAGATTTCAAGTCTTTTGAAGGAGGATATGTTGCTTTTGGTGAAAATCCAAGAGGTGGTAAGATCACAGGTAAATGTACAGTATCAAATGGTAAGATTACTTTTGATGATGTGTTTTATGTGGCTGAGCTTAAGTACAATCTGGTTAGTGTCTCACAAGTATGTGATAAAAAGAACAAAATTCTTTTTACAGAATAGAGTGCATCATTCTTTCTCCTGATTTTATTTTAGATGAAAAATTTGTTGTTTTAAGAACACCAAGGAGAAACAATGTGTATTGCCTTGATATAGGGGGAGAACTCATTTCTTCAAATGAGATCAACTGTTTTATATCTAAGGCAAACACAAATGAATCAGAACTTTGGCACAGAAGGATGTGTCACACAAATTTTAAAAATATGAACAATCTAGTTAAAAAGAATTTAGTAGTTGGTTTTCCTCAAAAAGAATTCATGTGTGATCATCAATATGTTGCATGTCTAAAAGGTAAGCAACACAAGTCTTCTCATAAGACCAAATCAATAAACTCTATTTCTAACCCTTTGCAGCTCTTACATATGGACCTTTTTGGACCAACAAATGTAATATTGGAAAGAAACAATACTGCCTTGTTATTACTGATGATTTTTCCAGATATACTTGGGTTTTCTTTCTTAGGACCAAAGATGAAACAAGTGAGATTATAAAGAATCTAATTGTCAAGCTGGAAAATACAAGAAATCTCAAAGTTAAAGCCATCAGATGTGATAATGGCACAGAATTTAAAAATACTAACTTAATTGACTTTTGTGATCTTAAGGGAATTGACTACAGCTCACCAAGAACTCCTCAACAGAATGGTATAGCTGAAAGAAGAAATAGAACAATAATTGAAGCAGCCAGATCCATGCTTGCAGATTCAAAATTACCAATAACTTTTTGGGCTGAAGCTGTTAATACTGCTTGTTATGTTCAAAACAGAGTACTAATAGTAAAGCCTCATGTTAAAACACCTTATGAATTGTTTAATAAAAGAAAACCATCCATTAGTTTCTTAAAGTCATTTGGTTGTCCTTGTACAATCTTAATTACAAGAGAACAAATTGGTAAGTTTGACTGCAAAGCAGATGATGGGATCTTTGTAGGATACTCAACTCAAAGCAAATCTTATAAAGTGTTCAACAAAAGGCTAAGGATCATTGAAGAAAGTATAAATGTAACCTTTAATGAAAATCTGATGAATGAACAGGGAAACGGTCCAGATTGGTTATTTAACATTGATAATCTAACCAAATCTTTTGATGTAAACTATGATTTTAATATAGGAGATTCAATCAATCAAGGTCAACAAGGAGGATCATCATCATTTAATGAGAGCCAAGGCAATATGAAGTATATTCTGGTCAATACTGATCCTACAATTAATACTACTGATTCCAGTAGTAACTCAGAAATCCCTAGGAATCTTGATACCAATAATAACTCAAATACTACTGATCCCAGTAGCAACTCAGAAAATCAAACAAATGATGATGAACCAATCAATCTTGACATCAGTACTAACAATGATCCACCAGAAGTAAACGAAGATCATGTTACTACTGATACCAGTATCGATGAGGAATCTTCCCAAAATCCAGAAAATCATGAAGAAACATGGACAGATGCTCAATTTCCAGAGTCCAATGAGTCAAATCTTGACAATCAATTAGCTGTTGACAAAATTCATGGCACCAGAACAGAAAAGAATCATCCTTTGGACCAAGTCCTAAGTGATGTTAATTCAACCATGCAGACAAAAAGAAAATTTAATTCATCTTTAAATTCAAATGTCTGTAGCATCAGTCTAATCTCTAATGAATGCATGTATGAATGCTTTCTGTCACAGGAGGAACCCAAAAAGATTCAACAAGCAATGAAAGACTCAAACTGGATCATAGCAATGCAAGAAGAACTTCTTCAATTCAAACTACAAGCTGTATGGACACTTGTACCTCTACCAAAAGGAAAAAGAGCCATTGGAACAAGATGGATCTTCAGGATCAAGAAAGATGAAAGAGGTATAGTGATCAAAAACAAAGCCAGACTTGTGGCACAAGGATACACTCAAGAAGAAGGGATTGACTATGATGAAGTATATGCACTTGTTGCTAGAATTGAAGCAATAAGAATATTTCTGGCATATGCTTCATACAAGAAGTTCAAAGTATACCAAATGGATGTAAAAAGTGCATTTCTTTATGGTAAAATAGAAGAAGAAGTATATGTATGCCAACCTCCAGGATTTGAAGATCATGAACATGATAATTATGTGTACAAATTAGACAAAGCTCTCTATGGCCTACATCAGGCACCAAGAGCTTGGTATGACACATTATCATCATACCTACTGAAGAACGATTTCAAAAGAGGTGCAATCGACAAGACATTGTTCACAAGAAAAGTCAAAAATGATATACTACTGGTCCAAATATATGTAGATGACATCATCTTTGGTTCAACAAATGATCAACTGTGCAAAGAATTTGAAGAACTAATGCAGATCAAATTAAAAATGAGCTCAATGGGTCCAATGAACTTCTTTCTTGGACTACAAATCAATCAAAGATCAGATGGTATTTTGATTAACCAATCAAAATATGTCAAAGACATTTTGGAGAAATTTGCAATGAAAGACTGCAAAAGTGCAAGTACTCCAATGGAAACTCACTGTCAGGATCGATTAACTATAGACAAGTTAATAAACACCTTAGATCTAATTGATGATAGAAGTTGCAGCGGATCAACACTATATCAATAATTAAGAACAATGAACTGTATGAACAATATGCAAGAATATTAAGAACACAGTTTCACAAAAAGCTTCAATGTATATTATTGAGTTAACAATACACACGTACGTTTACAATTCGTAAGGAACATACTTATAGTAGTCCTTGAAGCTAAACTATTTACCCTAGTTATTCTAGGACTTGATTTACATCGAATTATAAAAGATATACATTTAATTACATTCTATAACTATCTCTACGAAGATCTCGGACTTGATATCTTCCAAAAACGCGTATCAGTAGTAACTGCAATCACCAGTAGTAAATAAGTAACATCAGTAGTAAACTTGGTGATCAGTAGTAAGTCCATAATCAACGTCAGTAGTAACTACAATGATCAGTAGTATCTTCAATCTTCTCATGATCAGTAGTAACTTAGTTATAGTGAACACCAGCATCAACTTCATCAGTAGTAAATGTTTCTGCCCCATCAGTACTAATTATGTCAGTACTAACTGCAGCATCAGTAATAAGTTGATCTGTGTTTTGCTCCAACAATCTCCCCCTAAACTTATTGATTATGATTTAATCAATCAAGTTTCCATTTATTTCTTCTTTTCTTTTTCTTTTTCTTCCAACAGTTTTGCTCTTCTTTTATCACCTTCTAATGTCTGTTGGTTTTGTTTATTCCTTTGTGCAATAATGTATTTGCTAATCTTCTTTACAAATTCATTCATTTTATTTTGAAATAGCATAGCATCATGAGGTTTAATGAAGTTCATGCACCATAGTTGATAGAGAGTCTTCTCAGAATGAGGATACTCTTTCTCATAAAGGAATAAGTCACATTTCTTACTTGTATATTCAAAGAAGTACATGTTGACAGTTGGTAGCACATTCCAAGCTTGAACATTCTCTGAATCTGCATACTTCTCTGGATAATTTTCTGGATAGAAAGCAGCATCAATCATTTCAGTAAGATAACCTGCAGCTGAATTCTTCCAGAACTTTTTAGTCATTCTTGGTTTACCAATGATCAACATCTTGATAATGTCACTTCTGGTTAGGGACATGACCAAAGGTTTCCAAGCTCTGAATCTTTGAGTGACTTTATCTTCTCTGACAATCTCAATCATATCATCTATATATCTCCAGTTGATGATTGGATTATTTTGTAAGATAGCAATGGGGAGATCATAAACTTGAACCATTTGTAATTTTTTCTTTGGTTGATCAAGTTCTGAAGCAATTGTCTTTCTTTTCTTTGATATTTGAGAGGATACACCAGATGATTCTCCAGATATTGTTTTTCTTTCTTTCATTTCTTTGGAGTCTATCTGTTCCAGTTTAGTGGTGTATTTCTCATTAATGTTTTGTTCAGTAAGATCCTTCTTCTTCTCTACACAGTACTTTTCAATTAAATTGATCAACTTCATTCTTCCAAAGGCTTTTGTGTTGTAACCTTTTGATTTCAAGAATGTGATCATTTCTTTCTTCTTCTCTGCAAATTGTTCTGGCATATCAGCCTTTTGCTCTTTGCATTCTTGTACTTGTGCTTCAAGAAGTTCTATTGTTTCATGTTCAAGTTGCCTAAATTTTTCCAGTTCTCTTCTTTGTAATTCCTTTCTTGTTTCAGCAACTTGTTTAGTTTTGATCTTCTGTTGAAATTGTGGCAGTTTTGATATATCTGCTATATCTGCCAATTTGATTTCTGTGAAAGGTTGTCTCAATATTCTAGCCCTTTCTGCTAATCTTTTGTTTTCATTTGCTAGAGAGACTTCAACCTTCTTTAAATATTTTGCTCTTTTTACCTTCCACTTATCCTGTTTGGCTGATTTGGCATAATTTATTTTGTTGACCATTTCATGACCTTGTGCTCTGTTAGGTTGGTCTTCATCAGCAACTTCCTTTCCCTTTCCTATGTAATTGTCTCTCTTCATATTTGGTTCAGATTCAATAACAAATTTGGGACCATAGTAGTGTATCTGTGATATGGGAAGTATTTTAGGATGTGGAGGCAGGGAGCATTCATCAACTTCCAACCAATTTACATCATCATCAATATCTTTCACCACCATTTGTGTTGTTTTTCTTTTTGGAGATGGTGGAAGTATCACTTTAGGTTCTAGTAGTGGTGGCAGCTCAATAATGTCATCAGTAGTAACCAAGTTAGTTACTACTGGCATGTCTTCAGAGATTACTACTGATAGGGCATCAGTAGTGTTTGCTGCCTTTTCTTCATTCACTACTGCTATGATATCAGTAGTAGAAGTTACTACTGGTATTTCCTTTTCAACTTGTTCTTCCATTGTAGCAGTAGTAATAGGCTCTTCTTCTGTCACCATCATCTCTGGGCCTTCATCAACATTTGTTTCTTTTAGATTTAAAAGGGAGGATGCTGCTGCTGCTATAGATTCATCAATCATTGTCTGTATATTGTCCTTCTCCCCCTTAGTGAGCTCAACTGGTGGAGCCTCACTATCAACAATCTTTTTCTTCAATTGTCTGATGATTTTGGCTTGTTGATAAAGCCTGTGCTCATATAATCTCATCCTTCTGTTGATGGTGTTGACATGCCTTTTCATTGCAGCCATGGTTTTCCCTTGGTTAGTTAAGTATATATGGCAATTTTGTACAGTGGATTCCAAGGAATCCACTTTAGCCGTCAATTGGGTGATTTTAATACTGCCCTCACTCCATCTAGCAAGATCATCGGGCTTACTAACAGGTACATTGGTTTTAAGGTTTTCCTTCCTTTCCATCAATTCCACAGATCTGCCCTCATCACTGCTTGGTGATTCATTGGGTCTTTTAGACATTCTCTTCTTCCTAGAAGAAGCAGAGATGCCCCCCCCTTGTGGTTTCTTGGCACCGGGGTCCTTTGAGTAACTCCTCAAAAGAGTCATCACTCAAAGTTGCCGAGGTTTGGGTCCTAAAGATGTTTTCACTGTCCTGTGCACCCACCTTTGGGGCATCAGTAGTGAAAGCCCTCCCCTCATGTCCTCTCTCCTCCTTGGAGGACAACTCTTTGAGCCTGGGGTGTGACTCGATTTGTCCCCTGGTGTCCTTTGAAGAAATTTTCTTTCTATGATAAATTGTGGAAATAGTTTTGGTTTTGTCTGGTAGGTCTTCCACAGAGTGAAGAGTAGCACTCTGCAGATTTGCATCAAGTTCCTGGGACACATTCAGGACTTCTGTTTGGGTTGGTGATTGAGTGGCTATTTGGATTGGTGTTTGGGCTGTATTTGGGGGTGATGGAGTGGGTTGAGGTTCAACTTGGGATGTAGCAATGGTTGAACCCTCTCCAATATTGGGTTGATCTTTGATCATGTTAGGAAACAGAGGGGTTTCCTTGCCCGAAAATTTAAATTGTTTTCTCATATTTGAGAAAACTTTCTTGTTCAACTCAGGTAATAGAAAAATGTTTTTAGGAGTTGACAAGTTTTGCAATTCACAGTTTATGATATGTTGTAGAAATCTGGGATACATTAAAAATTTAGAAGAACTAAGATTTCCCATCATACCATCAAATATCATGTATGAAAAATTAAATACTTGGTCTGTGCATAAACAGACAACAGCAGAGGCTATTGCCTTATTAAACTCATTCCAAGTACTTCTTTTAGGAGAAATACAATGCTGAATGGTATGTATTAAAAATTTCCATTGTGGGGAGAGAAGACCCTTTTGAAAAGTAACTATATTAAGTCTTCCCTCATATCCCATTTTGTTCAAAATTTCAGCAATGTATTCCTTAGGAAGAGTAGTCATACCTGAATCATCGTGTAATTGTAGATGGTGTCTGATTGATTGTTCTGTTACTGTGATGTGCTTTCCATCTACTTTAGATTTTATCATTGATGATGTTGTTCCTTCTGTTCGCTCAGCATTGGTCCAAAAATCCACCAAGTGCTGTTGATATGATTTTGGTTTTACAGTTAAGGCAAACTGTATATATGAATTTCTCAAAAATTTTACGATCGGACGGAAATCTTTTGTTCCGTCGGGATTCTTTAAGAATGCAACCATATTGTGAAATTCTGAGTATTTGAGATCGGTTTGCACATCGAGAGTTTGTAAAGTTGCCATTGTTGTTGAGATTTTGCAAGAATTTTGTTACAGATGAAGTGTTTTTGATCGTAAACTAGGGTTTATCGAGAGGTGTTTAGAGAATCGAAGTGAAGATAATGCTAAATTAATCGTCTACCGCCTTTTATATCTTTCGATTAATCCTACAAAACTACGAAAATATCCTTCGAATCATAACATAACGGTTATTTTCATGGGGGTTAGTTTGGTAATTGTGTTTTATGAAAGACCAGTAGCAAATAAGATATCAGTAGTAAAACGTCAGTAGTATCTACTAACATCAGTAATGACTAAGGATTTTGACATCAGTAGTAACTATAGACATCAGTAGTAACCATTAACATACAAGACCAGTAGTATATGAGAATACCAGTAGTACTGACTTACCAGTAGTATTTGTGTAAACCTAAAATACACCAGTAGTAATGAATTACCAGTAGTATTTTGTGCATACACTTTTACACCAGTAGTACAGCAATACCAGTAGTAAAACACTTTAAAAAATTAATATTTTACAACACTAACTTTACACATGATTTTAAGTGAGATTTTAAGTTATTAAAATCATTCCAATACTGCTAACCAAGAAGTTGAATCTTCCTACATCAAATGCTTTTGTAAAAAGATCTGCTAATTGATCATCAGTATGGATTTTAACTACTTTGATTAATTTCTTTTCATTACAATCTCTTATAAAGTGAAATCTTATTTCAATGTGTTTAGTTTTTGAATGTTTTACTGGATTATTCACAATACTAATAGCACTTTGATTATCAATAAAAATAGGAGTTTTAAGGATAGAGATACCAAAGTCTAGAAGCTGATTTTGAATCCATAGAACTTGAGCACAGCAAGCAGATGCAGCTACATATTCTGCTTCAGCAGTAGATGTTGATACATTTGTTTGCTTCTTACATTGCCATGACACTAGTCTTGATCCAAAGAATTGACATCCACCAGTAGTGGACTTTCTATCTTGACATTCACCTCCATAGTCACTATCTGTGTAGGCTATGAGTTCAAATGGTGAATTATGTGGATACCATAGACCTAGTGATGGTTTGCCTTTCAAGTATCTGAATATTCTTTTAACAGCCTGCAAGTGTAGTTCTTTGGGTCTTGCTTGATATCTAGCACACACACAAACACTATACATAATGTCAGGTCTTGATGCAGTTAAGTACATCAAAGAGCCTATCATTGATCTATATAAGTGTTCATCTACATCCTCCCCCTCAACATCAGGATGTAGGTGTTTGTGAGTTTCCATTGGTGTACTAGCACTTTTACTGTCTTTCAAATCAAACTTTTCCAAGATGTCTTTGACATATTTTGATTGATTTATCAAAATACCATCAGTTCTTTGATTGACTTGGAGTCCAAGGAAGAAGTTCATTGGACCCATAGAGCTCATCTTGAATTTAATCTGCATCAGCTCTTCAAATTCTTTGCACAATGTATCATTGGTTGAGCCAAAAATGATATCATCTACATAGATTTGTACCAGTAGAATATCATTCTTGACTTTCTTTGTAAATAATGTTTTATCAATGGCTCCTCTTTTAAAGTTGTTCTTCAATAAGTATGATGATAATGTGTCATACCATGCTCTTGGTGCCTGATGTAGGCCATATAGAGCTTTATCCAATTTGAACACATAATCACCATGTTTTGGATCTTCAAAACCTGGAGGTTGGCAAACATATACCTCTTCTTCAATTTTCCCATATAGGAAAGCACTCTTAACATCCATTTGATAGACTTTGAATTTCTTGAATGAAGCATATGCTAGAAATATCCTTATGGCTTCAATTCTAGCAACAGGAGCATATACTTCATCATAGTCTATTCCTTCTTCTTGAGTGTATCCTTGGGCTACTAGTCTGGCTTTATTCTTGATCACTATACCTCTTTCATCTTTCTTGTTTCTGAATATCCATCTTGTTCCAATGGCTCTTTTTCCTTTGGGTAGAGGTACAAGTGTCCAAACAGCTTGTAATTTAAATTGAAGGAGTTCTTCTTGCATTGCCTCAATCCAGTTTGAGTCCTTCATTGCTTGTTGAATCTTCTTTGGTTCATCCTGAGACAGAAAACATTCATACATACATTCATTAGCAATTAAACTAATGTTACACATATTTGCAGTTAAGCTTTTATTTAATTTGCTTCTTGTTTGAAGTGGTGAGTTAACATCACTTAGAACAAGGTCTAATGGATGGTTCTTTTGAGTCCTTGTAGTTGTAGCTTTATCAACCACTAGTTGATTTCCAAGATTGGACTCATTTGTCTCAGGCAGTTGTTCATCTTGTGATTCTTCATTGTCATGGATGTTTGGTTCATCATCATCTTGGTCAGAGTTACTACTGGAATTATCTTCATTAGGATCAGTAGTATTGTTGTTGTTACTGGTGTCAGTAGTATCATGAGAATCTAGGTTATTGTTGGGACCAGTAGTATTTTCAGTACTATTACTGGTACCAGTAGTATTGGAATTACTATTGACCTCATTCTCAGAGTTACTACTGCTTTCAATATTTGAGTTATTACTGATATCAGTATTAACTATGGGAGCAGTATCAACAATTATGTATCTCATCTTTTCTTGACCAGTATTAACAGATGATGTTCCTTCCTTTTGATTAAGACAATTTGAATTACCTGCATTGAAATTCATATTAGAATTAAAGGATTTGGTTAGATTGTCTATGTCAAATAGCCAATCTGGACCATTTCCTTGTTCATTAGGTACATTTTCATTAAAGGATACATTGATGCTTTCTTCAATTATCCTTAGTCTTTTGTTGAATACTCTGTATGATTTGCTTTGAGTAGAGTATCCCACAAAGATTCCATCATCAGCTTTGCAGTCAAACTTACCAATTTGTTCTCTTGTAATCAGAATAGTACAAGGACAACCAAATGATTTTAAGAAACTTATAGAAGGTTTTCTTTTATTAAAAAGTTCATATGGTGTTTTAAAATGTGGCTTCACTATTAATACTCTGTTATGAACATAACAAGCAGTATTAACAGCTTCTGCCCAAAAAGTGATTGGTAATTTTGAATCTGCTAGCATTGATCTTGCTGCTTCAATGATGGTTCTATTTCTTCTTTCAGCTACACCATTTTGTTGTGGAGTTCTAGGTGAGCTGTATTGCCTGTCAATACCTTTAAGATCACAGAAGTTAATTAAGTTAGCATTTTTAAATTCTGTGCCATTATCACATCTTATGGCTTTCACTTTTTGATCAGATGTGTTTTCCAGTTTGATAATTAAGTTCTTTATGAGTTCACTTGTTTCATCCTTTGTCCTGAGAAAGAAAACCCATGTATATCTAGAAAAGTCATCAGTAATAACTAGACAATATTGTTTCTTTCCTATACTCATTACATTTGTAGGTCCAAAAAGGTCCATATGTAAGAGCTGTAAAGGAACAGAAATAGAGTTCACGGTTTTGGACTTATGAGAAGTCTTGTGTTGTTTACCTTTTAGGCATGCAACACAGTGATGATCACACATGAATTGTTTTTGAGGTAGTCCAATTACCAGATTTCTTTTTACTAAATTATTCATGTTTTTAAAATTTGTGTGACACATCCTTCTGTGCCAAAGTTCTGATTCAGTAGTATTTGCCTTGGATATAAAACAGTTGACCTCATTTGTAGAAATGAGTTCTCCCCCTATATCCAGGCAATACACATTGTTTCTCCTTGGAGTTCTTAAAACAACATATTTTTCATCTAAGATAAAATCAGGAGAAAGAATGATGCACTCAATGTCTGTGAACAGAATCTTGTTCTTTTTATCACAAACTTGAGACACACTGACAAGATTGTATTTTAGTTCAGCTACATAAAATACATCATCAAAGGTAATTTTTCCATTAGTAACAGTACCTTTACCTGTAATCTTACCTCCCTGGGGATTCTCACCAAATGCCACATATCCTCCATCAAATGACTTGAAATCTTTAAGAATTTGCAGATTTCCAGTCATGTGCCTTGAGCATCCACTATCAATATGCCATGTTCTTCCTTCTTCTGGGATCTGAATGCTCTGCACAAGTGAGTAAAGGATTAGTTAAGTTTGGGAACCCAAGCTTTATATGTCTTGGGTTCATCCTTTGAGAAATAGGCTTTGGAAGTTTTATTTTTAAACACTTTTGGTAACCATACTTGTTTAGTACTGGTGTTTTGTTTTACTACTGCCCTTTTGAAGTTATTACTGGTGTGAGAATTTCCTACTGATCTTGGTTTATACCCATTGTTTTTAGCTTTTGAATACTTTACTACTGATGGACCAGTAGTATTTGGGTACTTACCATGTTTAAAAGGACCAGTAGTGTTTTTAGAGTTAACACCAGTAGTGTTTTTGAAATTTGTTTTGGGAGCAGTAGTATTTTTGAAAGTAGGGTTTTTACCAGTAGTATTCTTGTACTGGTACCATACAACATTATAATTAGGGTTAACACCAGTAGTAAATTTGTTAGAGTTTCTACTGGTGTTGGAAAATTTAAAATATTGTTTATTTTGATTAGATTTTCCATTGTTCTTGAAGTAATTGCTGTTCTTTGGGCTGCCAACTCTTCTGTTTTGCACAAATCTTGGTGCACTTCTTCCAAATCTTGGAGTTTCAGCAATTGGAATTTTTATTGTATTTACTACTGAAGGACCAGTAGTATCTTTTAACCTTTGAGTTTTTGCATTTTCTTTAAAAGCTTTAAATTCCTTTAACTCCTTGCAATTTATTGGATTGAAGTGACAATCCTTTGCTAAATGATTTACTTTGTTGCAAATAACACATTTTAATTTATTTTCTTGAGCCTTTATTGTTTTTCTTTGTTCTAAGAGTTGATTTCTATTTCTTTGGTTTCCTCTTTTTAGAATTTTGGGTATATTTTCTGCATTATATTTAGGAGACTCATTTGGACTTTGAGCTGTGTGAAAACTTGTATCAATTGATTTTGGTGATTCAGTTTGAGATATTGTAAATTCAATTGATTGCTCATCATCTGAAGAATCATTTGATTCAGATGTTTCATTATTAGATTCAGTATGATTTGCAGTTTTTAATTCATTAATGATTCTTTCTGAACTGTTTTTAAGTGGAGGGATGAATTTGTGTGGAGGTGGTACAGCATGATATCCCACCCCATGAACAACTTTTTCTGTAGTTTGATTATTAGTTAATTCATCTAGAATTTTAGTGCTTCTTTCAAACTTTTTAATTGTTAATTTATTTTGTTCAATTTCAAGCTGACATTCTTCTAATTTACTTGTTATTTCTTTATTTTTTGTTTCATAGAACTCTTTCTCATCCACAGCTTGAAGCAATTCTTCCTTGATCCGTTGATCAATCATCTTGTACACCTTTATTTGATGTTCTTGATCAGCAATCACACTATCAAACTCATGATTTCTTCTGATTGCTTTTGCTAGATCTTCATTTAATTTAGTGTTTTCTTTTTCTAGATTTTTAATAATTTTAGCACATTCAGGGGTACAAGGTTTAGATTTTACCTCAGTTTTGTTGTCAGTAAAGGCCATGAGAGCTTGATTTTGAGTATGCTCTTCTGCTTGGAAGCTCCAGTCATAGCCTTGTCCTTGTTGTGACACAAGAGCAGTTGATTTTGATCTTTTGTCTGGTTGAGGACATTCTTTTGCAAAGTGACCAAGGTTGTTACAGTTGTAACACTTGACTTTAGTCTTGTCAAATCCTGCTTTGTCACCTTTGTTGAAACTAAGACTTGTCCTACCAGTTCTTTTTAAGAATCTTTTGGTCCTTAGGCTCAGCATAGCCATCTGCCATTTAAGATCCATCTCCTCAAGATCATCTGGATTCAATTGTTCCAAGTCATCACTAATCAATGCAGTATGCACATGACTAGTGAAGAAAGATTCTCTTGCAGTATCCTCAGAATCTGCAGCCTTTCCTGTGGAGGATTCTTGTCCTTGACCTGTACTAGACACAAATGCAGCATTGTTAGAAGAAATAGAAGGGTTTTTGTGATTTACCTCAGTTTCAAACACTCTGAGATCATTATAGAGTTCATCTAACTCCTTTTCTTCTAGAGCATCTCTTTGTCTATACACCACTGTGTACATGGCCCATTCTTCACTAAGAGACCTTAGGAACTTCATGTTGACATCTTCTTGATCCATCTTTACACCAACTTGGTTGAGTTCACCAATTAGTTTGTTGAATCTGTCAAACACTTGAGTGAGTGTTTCATTGGGCTTTCCTTTGAAATTTTCAAAGTCTTGTTTGAGAACAGACTTCATGTTTCTTTTTGTACTCTTTGTCCCAACGAATCTCTTCTCCAGTGCTTCCCAAAGCATCTTAGCATCATCATATTCAACAAAGAGATGTTGATAGTCATTAGGAATAGCCAGTAGGAGAGTGCTTAGAGTTTTGAGTTCGATGCCTTTATCTTTCTTCTCCTTCTCACATTTAAGTTTGTCTGCCTCAGTTACAGAGCTGCTTGCTTGAAGTTGACCAGTTTTGTTTCCTTCACAAACGACTTCCCACATAGAATAATCTGTAATAAGCATGTATTGCTTAATACGATTCTTCCACATCCCAAAGTTATTGGGAGTGAGCATAGGGATTTTGTTGGCCTGAGTGCTTTCATTATTATCAGTCATGATTAATAATGTGTGTGTTTTAAAGATTAAAACTTTTTGTTGTTCTTAACAAATAGTAGATCTAGAACCAATAAGCTCTGATACCACTTGTCAGGATCGATTAACTATAGACAAGTTAATAAACACCTTAGATCTAATTGATGATAGAAGTTGCAGCGGATCAACACTATATCAATAATTAAGAACAATGAACTGTATGAACAATATGCAAGAATATTAAGAACACAGTTTCACAAAAAGCTTCAATGTATATTATTGAGTTAACAATACACACGTACGTTTACAATTCGTAAGGAACATACTTATAGTAGTCCTTGAAGCTAAACTATTTACCCTAGTTATTCTAGGACTTGATTTACATCGAATTATAAAAGATATACATTTAATTACATTCTATAACTATCTCTACGAAGATCTCGGACTTGATATCTTCCAAAAACGCGTATCAGTAGTAACTGCAATCACCAGTAGTAAATAAGTAACATCAGTAGTAAACTTGGTGATCAGTAGTAAGTCCATAATCAACGTCAGTAGTAACTACAATGATCAGTAGTATCTTCAATCTTCTCATGATCAGTAGTAACTTAGTTATAGTGAACACCAGCATCAACTTCATCAGTAGTAAATGTTTCTGCCCCATCAGTACTAATTATGTCAGTACTAACTGCAGCATCAGTAATAAGTTGATCTGTGTTTTGCTCCAACACTCACAAACACCTGCATCCTGATGTTGAGGGGGAGGATGTAGATGAACACCTATACAGATCAATGATAGGATCCCTAATGTACTTAACTGCATCTAGACCTGACATTATGTATAGTGTTTGTGTATGTGCCAGGTATCAGGCAAGACCTAAGGAGCTACACTTGCAGGCTGTCAAAAGAATATTCAGATACTTGAAAGGAAAGCCATCACTCGGTCTTTGGTATCCACATGACTCACCATTTGAACTTGTAGCCTACACAGATAGTGACTATGGTGGTGAATGTCAAGACAGAAAATCTACTACTGGTTGATGTCAATTCTTTGGCACAAGACTGGTGTCATGGCAATGCAAGAAACAAACAAATGTTTCAACATCAACTGCTGAAGCAGAGTATGTAGCTGCATCTGCCTGTTGTGCTCAAGTATTGTGGATTCAGAATCAACTACTAGACTTTGGTATATCTATCCTTAAAACTCCAATTTTTATTGATAATCAAAGTGCTATTAGTATTGTAAATAATCCAGTAAAACATTCCAAAACAAAACACATTGAAATAAGATTTCACTTCATAAGAGACTGCAATGAAAAGAAATAATTAAAGTTGAGAAAATTCATACTGACAATCAACTAGCAGATCTATTTACCAAAGCTTTTGATGTAGGAAGATTTAGGTTTTTGGTTAGCAATATTGGTATGATTTTGATAAGTTAATCTCAAATCTGAATCAAATGTAAACCATTGTACAATTTTTATAGTTATAAGCATGTTTTACTACTGGCTATTTATTACTACTGATCGTAAATCGACTGTCCAAAGTTACTACTGATAGGCTTACAGTGAATTAGGTCAACGAGTAACTCAAACGTTACTACTGATGAGTTACTACTGACATCGAACTTACTACTGATCGACAGTTATATGTGAAATATGTAATTTTACCAAACTAACCTCCATGAAAATGACCGTTGGGTTATTATTCAAAGGATATTTCGGTCATTTTGCAGGTAAAATCGAAAAATATAAATACCCAATTCTGATTAATTTAGCATTATCCGAACTCGATCTGATAAACCCTTCGATAAACCCTAACAAATCCTGCATCAGTATCAAAACCTCTCCTTGCTAAACCAAAATTCTCTTCAAACTCCATCATCAAAAACTTCAATTTCGAATTAAAAGATCTCTAAAATGGCTACTCTCACATCACTCGAAGTTCAAACTGATCTCAAGTACTCCGAATTTCACAATATGAAGGCATTTTTGAAAAACCCAGATGGAACAAGAGATTTTCGACCAATAGTCATGTTTCTAAAGAACTCATACATCAAGTTTGCTCTCAATGTCAACCCTAAAGCATATCAACAACATCTTGTTGATTTTTGGGAGAATGCTGAAAGAACTGAAGAGTCAAATACAACTCAAATCAAATCAGTTGTAGATGGAAAATCGATTATTATTACTGAACAATCCATCAGACACCATCTGCAATTCAATGATGAATCAGGTACAACTTCTTTACCTAAAACCGATCTTATTGAAAATTTACAAAAAATGGGGTATGAAGGAAGACTAGACATAGTCACTTTTCAAAAAGGTCTTCTTTCACCTCAATGGAAATACCTTGTTCATACCATTCAACATTGTATTTCTCCAAAAAGAAGTACTTGGAATGAGTTCAACAAATCAATAGCTTCTGCTGTTGTTTGTTTGTGCACAGATCAAGTATTTAATTTTTCAAACATGATTTTTGAAGGAATGCTTGGAAATTTATCACCTTCTAAATTTTTAATGTATCCAAGATTCCTCACTCATATTATTAACTGTGAACTGCAAAACCTCTCAACACCTAAAAACATTTTTATTACTCCAGAAATAAACAAAAAGGTGTATACTAATACGAGAAAATAATTTAAATTTTCTGGCAATGTCACTCCACTATTCCAAAATATGATCTATGATCAACCTCCTACTGGAGAAGGTTTAGTACTCCCAACTGAACCCCAACCCACTCCATCAACCCCAAAAACAGCCCAAACACCACCCACTCAGTCCACTCAAATAAATGAACCAACAGATGTCCTGAATGTGTCCCAGGAACATGCAATTAATCCACAGAGTGCTACTCTTCACTCTGTGGAAGACCAACCAATAGCCAAATCTATCTCCACCATCTATAAAAGGAAGAAGACTTCCTTAAAGGACACCAGGGGACCAATTGAGTCACACACCAGACTCCAAGAGTTGTCCTCCAAGGAGGAGAGAGGGCATGAGGAAAGGGCTCTCACTACTGATGCCCCAAAGGTGGGTGCACAGGCTAGTGAGAACATCATTAGGACTCAGACCTCGGCAACTCTTAGTGATGACTCAGAATTTGAGGAGTTACTAAGAGGACCCCGGTGCCAAGAAACCACAAGGGGGGCACTACTGCTTCTTCTAGGAAGAAGAGAGTGTCCAAATAACCCATTTCATCACCTAGAAGTGATGAGGGTAGCGAGAAACAAACTGAATTGACGGATAGGATGGAAAACCTTAAACCAAATGTACCAAACGAGCCCGAGGATCTTGCTAGATGGAGTGAGGGCAGTATTAAAACAAAGAAATTGACGGCTAGGAAGGAAAACCTTAAAACCACTGTACAACATTGCCTGGAGTTACTGAACAATCAAGGGAAAACCATGACCTACATGAAGCACCACATTAATACTTTGAACATAAGACATAAGAGGTTCGAGTCTAGGCTTCAAAAGCAATCAAGTTTGATCAAGAAACTTCAAAGAAAGATTGCTGATAGTGAGGCTCAACCAGTTGAGATCACTAAGGGGGAGAAAGATCAAATTCAAGGGATGATTGATCAATCTATAGCAGCAGCAGCCCTCCTAAACTTAAAAGAGGTCCATGGTGAATCAGGTCAGAGTATTGGTGAAGACCTGTATAAAGATATGGAAGAGGATGTATTTGTGTCTGCAAATCAGTCACAAACAGCAGAAGAACTACCAGAACTGATTGAAGCTGAACGTGTTATCATCGTGTCCAAACCAAAAACATCAGAATTCAAACCACTTATCATACCTGACATTGATGATAATGTGAACTGGTTTGAGGTAGATGAGTGTGTTTTACCTCCTCATCCTAAGATTCTACCTCAGGACAAAGTACATCTGTTCAATCCTTCAATAGTACTTCCAGAAGTCAAAGATATGAAGTACACACCTCCACTTCTTACAGCAGTTATTGGAAAAGGAAAAGGATTGTATGATGATGATTTTCCTAACAGAGCTCTAGGTCACCAAATGGTGAACAAAATCAACTGTGTCAGAAAAGCTAAACAGAATCAATGGAAGCTGAATAGAATAAAATATCAAAGAAAAGTAGCAAAAACTCAAGCTCTTGAAGACAAGAAAAAAGCTGAAAAAGAAAGACTAAAAGATGCAGCTATTCAAGAGATTGAAGAATTCCTAGAAGGAGATCAACAAGAAGCAATGAATAAAATCAAGCAAATTGAAAAAGAAAGAATAGATCTTCTTGAAGAACAAGTTAAAGAATGCAAAAGAAGCAAAGAAGATATGCCAGAACAATTTGCTGAACAGAAAGAAGAAATGATCTCATATTTAAAATCAAGAGGTCAAAATACAAAGTCTTTTGGAAGAATGAAACTGATAACTATAATAAAAAGATATTGCATGGAGAAAAAGAATGAACTTGCAGAACCTCAACCTAAGCAAATCATAGAAGGTCTGATTGAAATTGATCCTAAAGAAATAACTTCAAGACCAAAAATGACTGGAAGTTCATCTAAAAGAACTGCAAGTAAAAGAAAGACATTGATGGCTGAAGAAAAAGCCAAGAAAAGGGCAAGATTAGATAACAAGGTAATAGATCTTCCCATAACCCCTATTCAAGATAATCCAATTGTAAACTGGAGAATGAATGGTCAAGCAATTGAAATAATCAGAGAAGACAAAATCATACAAAAGTTTAGTGCTTGGAAACCATTACTGATGTCATGTACAAGAAATGATGTCATCAAACTTCTGATGATTGGAAAGCCTAGGATGTCAAAGAAGTCATGGAAAAATTCAGGAGCTGGATACTTAACCAGTATGATTGATGCTGCATTTTACCCTGAAGACTATCCTAATAACTTCACCAGTACTGAAAACATATATGCTTGGAATGTGTTACCCACTGCACACATGTATTTCTTTGAACGAACCAGTAAGAGATGTGAACTATTCTTGTTTGAAAAAGAATATCCACATTCTGATCAAACCATGTACCAAGTGATATGCTGCTCCTTCATGCATCCTTATGATGTCAATTTGTTCAATGAAAAGAGAAATTACTTCATCAAAAGAAATAGCAAATATATCATTGCTCAAAGGAAACTACAAAATCAAAGAACACTTGAAGCAAGAGCCAAAAAGTTAGAGGATATGAAGAAGAAAGAAGAAGAAGATAAAGAAAAGGAAACTTGATTAATTCACATTGAATTAACAAGTTTAGGGGGAGATTGTTGGGATATAGAAAATTTAATACTGATGAAAGCTTATTACTAATGCTGCAGTTGGTACTGACAAAGACTTAATGCTGATACAAGAGTTAGTACTGATGGGGCAGAGTTACATTTACTACTGATCAAGTGTTAATGCTGCTGTAACAACTTGATACTGACTATGGCTATTACTACTGATGTCAATATTTAGAGCTGATCGTGTCCGAGATCTTCGTAGAATTAGTTATAGAATGTAAATTTGTTTGTAATTCAATTGTAATCGTTTCCTAGAATAACTAGGTTAAATAGTTAGGCTTCAAGGACTATTATATATAGTTCCTTATGAATTGTAAACATACGTGTGTATTGATCGATCATTAATATACATTGAAGCTTTTTGTGAATCACTGTGTTCTTATTATTATTCATTGTTCATTGTTCTTAATCAATTAACATAAGTGTTGATCCGCTGCAACTTCTTATTGTTAGTATATCTTAGATTAATTAATCTGTCTGGTTAATCGATCCTGACATTTTGTACTAATGGGATTCAATTGCAAAAAAAGACAACCTCATATTGTCACATTGTATAGACATGGTTTGTTTTATTAATATATAAAAATAAAAAATTGGTAATGTGAAATCGAATGTGTGACATGTTTGCACCCATTAAATTATAGGGGTAATGAAGCCAACGACGCACACCGAACTCGTACTTGTTTTAAGAGATCATAATGATATAATATGGACAACTTTCTTGTTTTAGTAAGGAGGTGTGTATAAAATGTTTGTTTTCTCTTATATAAATATACTTTTAGTAGCCGATGTCGTTGAAAATTTCGTACTTTTTGACACTTGATATAATCCAAATCTCAGTTCAAGAATAAATTCAAGGTGCGCTAACTCGCTAAAGTGAAATGGATTGCGATAGAGAATAGGTATTTTTGGGTGGTATATGGTATGTTGATAATAGAGCACAAAATAAGAAAATAGACGTTGTTTTTTAGAATACACGGATATTCTAATCCAAAACTACATTGATTCAAAAAATTTCATTAATTTAGTTTTTAAAATTCATTCAAGTCAAGAACACAAATTTTGAGAGAAAATTAAATTTTATAAAAATTAAAATCAAAGCGTGTCAAACAAATCCGAAACAAAGTCTGATTACAAGAAGATAAAAATAACTGCAAATAACTTCTAAAATACATCATTTTTGGGACCGAAGTGGTGGGTTATCAAGACGCAGTTCTCATCGTAAGCTTCGATTTAACTGGTCATACGTCTGAAATTGAAACTCATAGCATAATTTATGCCTATTATAATGCAACTATTTTTCTCACATATAGGAATATAATATACTGTTTTTACATATTTGGGCTACATTAGATGTGGTATGAGTGTATAAATGTTTTAGTAAATTCTGTAAGGGATATCATGATTATGAATAGGGGTGAGTTCGGTATAGAAATTGAACCAAAACCGATAGAACCGAAACCGAAAAAGATGAATTTTCAAAACTGAAACTGAACCGATAACATATTATCGGTTTTGGTTCGGTTCGGTTTCGGTCCAGTTCGGTTTTTCAGCCCAAATGCTCACCCTTTTCCGAAGACCGAACCGAAAACGATGAACTTTCAAAACCGAAACCGAAACTGATAATATATTATCGGTTTTGGTTCGATTCGATTTTGGTCGGTTTTCAGTTTAATTCAATTTTTCCGGTCCAAATGCAAGTATCTTTGATTTGTAGATACGAAAAGAAAAACACTAAAGTAACACTCCTAAAATAATTTTTTTGACTTAATTCACAGTATCCACCGAATGATTAAGAATCTCCCACCCAGTAAAGTCACCCACCTTTCTTATTTTAGCTACAATTAATATATACTCCCTCCGAAAGTTCTCATTTCTTCTAAAGCTTTTGTCCCATAAAAAAATTCTCATTTCTCACATGTGGTGGGCTCCACACAATAAAATATTATTATTATTAAAAACTCCATCAATAACATCCACTAATTATCTTTCTCTCTCCAAACCAACCTTATATTTTAATCAAAATAATACCAATGACCCTACCATTAACTATCACCTAAAATTTTGTGCAAAAGGGAAATGAGAACTTTTTCAACTGATAGACGGTTTCTCTTGTTGCGGTGCGTGAGTTCCAATATCGTGACAAAATCTTCACCACAAGCATCTCCCCAAATTCAGATTCTCTTTCTACAATTTATACCTTCAAATCAGACACAATCACTCAATTTCTGTTCAATTCTCTATCTATTCAATTCAGTTAGAGAATACACAAGAGTGTGTTTTTGTGTATTTTTTAGTTAGTTACATGGCTACCTCATCAACATCTACTACTTCTTCTCTGTGTTTTCCGGCCACTTCTGCTGCCGGAACTCGTAATTCTCTTCCGACTACTGATACATTCTTACGGTGCCGTCAATTGACTCGATTGAAGGCTCACAAGTCTGTTATTCGGTCGGATTTGGATAGAGATGTTTCAGACATGAGAACGAATGGTAAATTAGGATTAATTATGATGCGTGTTTGTTTAAGTGTAGCTAGTTTCGGTTAATAGCTGGCTAATTAGTTTTGAATTTCAGCTCATGGTATTAGGTATTGGAATTGATTACTTCTTAAAATGTTGATTTCTTACACAATTGACAATTGCCATAGAATTTGTCCTAAATATCTCCAGAATTTTCAAATTGTACTTGTTTGATGGTGAGTTAGTTACCAATTTTTGGAGCTGCGTAAGTATAATTGATTTTCTATCTGCTGTTGATTTCCAGATTTATAATTAATTTAATCGTGTGATGATCAATATGTTATTTATGAAAGTTTTGTATGCTTGATTTTCCATTACTTGTACTGGCACTGCAAATTAGAATTTTTTTTAAAATAATTAGCCTGAAAATTCTTATTCATTAACTTATGATGAATATTCTTATTGGACAATGATATTTCAACTGTGAGAATGACGGTGATTAGATATATACATTCATTTCACTTCTATTTCATGTTCACGTTGATCTTGACTCTTGAGTAACAAGCAGGATAAAATTGTTTAAGTTGCAGTTCTATTTTGCATTTATTCTTTATCTGATTTGTTTTAGTAACATGACATGATACTGAGTTAAGCTTTGGTTGTTGTATTACTAAATTATCAGCTCCAAAAGGATTATTTCCTCCAGAACCTGAACATTACCGGGGGCCCAAATTGAAAGTGGCTATCATAGGTGCTGGCCTTGCTGGAATGTCAACTGCTGTGGAGCTCTTGGATCAAGGGCATGAGGTTTTTAAGTTTTTTCTTTCTTACCATTTTTGCATTTGCTCACATTCCTGCTTAACTATCTTTAGCATATGGCATACATTAAGCACTTCAGTTTGGTTAGTATCAACTTTATTGAAAATGAATATAAAAATCTGTTGTTTATAGCATCTCTTGATGCATGCCTTATGGTTCTCTTAAATGAAAATTAACCTTAAATTCTAACCACACTTGATGTTTTTGAATCTACAGGTGGATATATACGAGTCAAGGACCTTCATTGGTGGAAAAGTGGGTTCATTTGTTGATAAACGTGGAAACCACATAGAAATGGGACTACATGTTTTCTTTGGTTGTTACAATAATCTTTTCCGTCTTCTAAAGAAGGTGAGTTATTTAAATGTTATGCTAGTATTCATAATTTCATTAAAGTATGGTTTATTTCTTCCCTTAATATACGTTAATTACGGTTTCTGGTTGTTCTTCTCATAGATTCTTTATATTATAATACATAATAATCAAAACAATCATTATGGATACATGAATTTGATAAGTTTTTTGGGTTTGGAATGTAACTTAGGTTGGTGCTGAGAAGAACCTCCTTGTAAAGGATCATACTCACACTTTTGTCAATAAAGGAGGAGAACTTGGTGGTAATTTTCAAATCTTACATCACAAATTCTTATTAACTTAACTTATGCTTCATTGTAAACAACATTTTTCTGTTACATACTTAATATAATCTTAATTTTATGTATTCACTACAGAGCTTGATTTCCGTTTTCCTGTTGGAGCACCATTACATGGGATTAATGCATTTTTAACTACAAACCAACTTAAGGTAACATCTTGTTGGTGTAATTAATGCTTCTCATATGTATTAATTTTGATGAAAAAGTATTTATCTTGTATTATTGTGTTATGTTATGCAGACATATGATAAAGCTAGAAATGCTGTAGCTCTTGCTCTAAGTCCAGTAGTGAGAGCACTTGTTGACCCAGATGGAGCAATGCAACAAATACGGAACTTGGATAATGTAAGAATCATCTTTAGAAGTTTAGTTAAAAAGGGTGATCATAGGTGGCAAAATGAACGGGTCGGGCGGGTTGGATAACGGGTTAAAATGGGTTAGGGTTATAACAAGTAAATTATTATAATGGGTCCAATGGGCAACTTTAGGTGTGATAGTTTAAAACTTTGACTGCTTCTGAAATATGTTGACTCTTTTTACAGGTTAGTTTCTCAGAATGGTTTATGTCAAAAGGGGGAACACGTGCAAGTATCCAGAGAATGTGGGACCCAGTTGCTTATGCTCTTGGATTTATTGACTGTGATAATATCAGTGCCCGTTGTATGCTCACCATTTTCTCTTTATTTGCCACCAAAACTGAAGCTTCCTTATTGCGAATGCTTAAGGGTTCTCCTGATGTCTATTTAAGTGGTCCTATTAGAGACTATATTATACAAAAAGGAGGAAGGTATCATTATATTAATTACTTTGTTTAATTTCAACACAAATCATCCATCAAAATATGCTCATAATCATATTGGGTGGTTGCAAAATCACGTTTATTGTATAATTACTTCTATAGTAAATTATATCTGTCAGCCCTGTGGTTTGTATGAAATTATGGATTTCGTCCCTTGATTTTTTTATCGCACTGATAGTCCATAATTTTGAAACTTGTAACACCAACACTCTCTAAAGCAAAAAAGGACGCTAAGCTTTTAGGGACTGTTGATGTTACAAACTTCAAAATTAGGGATTGTCAGTATAATGAAAAAAGTCGAGGGATGAAATCCGTAATTTTGTGTAAACCACAGGGACGATTTGTGTAATTTACTCTTTAACTTTTAGTAGCTACTAATTGGAGATACTGTGTAAAAGAAAAGGATGAATGAATGAAATTACTGTCATTTTTCATTGGTGGTTGTTTTGGATTGAAGAAAAGGATTGGTATTTAACTAATAATATGTTTATGGTTATTCAGGTTTCATCTCAGATGGGGATGTCGGGAGATTCTTTATGATAAATTAGCTAATGGAGACACATATGTTACAGGGCTTGCTATGTCTAAGGTATAGTTATTTTTAAAATATTTATGAATTATTTTTTTTTATTAATAATGGTCATACCAGTAAGAACTGCTATTAATGGTGGAGGATATTTTATATGTGTTTGATGGTCTATATAATTTTTAATTAAGTATTGCAACTTGGTACAATGGTGGTGGGTCAATAAAATAGAGGAAATTAGTGTTGACTTTACTTCCACTATAAAAGGGGGGTCTTTTTAGTGTTAAAAAAGTAAGCAAACGTGAGTTAATATTATTAATTTAAGACCTAATTCAATAAGAATTATTTGAAGTTTAGTGGAGTTTCTGTTTAGTCCTTAAAACTTGAGAAATCCTTATGAAGTATGTATTTTCAACTTTCAGTAATTAAAAATGTTGACTTCTTCTTGAACAAAAAGATATATTTGTAGCTTGAAAGTTATCAGATTTTTTTCTATCAATATATGGTTATCGATTAATTTCCATCAGTTGATTTTCCATGTTATCTAAAACCAGCTTCACTTAAAAAAATATTGCAAATCTGTATACTATATATAAGTTCCTTTAATGAATCGATCATTTCTCATGCAATTTGAGATTACTAATTTCCTTGAGTTTTTCTAGGCTACTCAAAAGAAAATTGTGAAAGCAGATGCATATATAGCAGGTTTGTACCTATTTATACCAAAAAAAAAAGAAGATAAATAATATTCTAGAAATTTAAGTAATTGAGAAAATTGCTTAAAATTGCAGCATGTGATGTCCCTGGTATTAAAAGACTTTTGCCATCTAATTGGAGAGATTGGGAATTCTTTGATGATATTTACAAATTAGTTGGTGTTCCTGTGGTAACTGTACAACTTCGGTATAACGGTTGGGTAACAGAAATGCAGGATCTAGAACGAGCTAGGTAAACTTCTATTTATTTATTTATTATTATAGGATTTTATAAATGTCTAAATTAACTTTTTACTTTTAACTCTAGGCAATTGAGGCAAGCAGCAGGGTTGGACAATCTCCTTTACACCCCTGATGCAGATTTCTCTTGTTTTGCTGACCTGGCACTAGCTTCACCAGAAGACTATTATATTCAAGGACAAGGATCATTGCTCCAGTAAGGGATTCTTATAATCTTTCAATATCTATTAATTTATTTATTTAGCAGTTTAGTGCATTTGTAATTCTTTTTATAAAATGCAGATGTGTACTCACTCCAGGAGACCCTTACATGCCTTTACCAAATGAAGAAATTATAAAACGTGTTACCAAACAGGTTGGTGCCGTTTTAGGGGTATTATGGTCATTTTTTAAATATTTTTATAATTTTTAGTATATGGAATAGGTTTTGGCTCTGTTCCCATCTTCCCAAGGTCTGGAAGTTACTTGGTCATCAGTGGTCAAGATTGGTCAATCTTTGTATCGAGAGGGACCCGGTAAAGATCCATTTAGACCCGATCAGAAAACACCCGTCAAGAATTTCTTCCTAGCTGGCTCATATACAAAACAGGTCTCACCATATCTAACTATTTTGACATTAGTTGTGTATATGAAAAGTCAACGCTTGAAAAGTCAAACGTTTATATGTCACATGGAAATATTAAAATCATTTTTATTTACTTTATTCAGGATTATATAGACAGCATGGAAGGAGCAACTTTATCAGGCAGGCAAGCTTCAGCATTTGTGTGTGATGCTGGGGAAGAACTTGCAGCATTAAAGAAAGTAATTGCTGCAATTGAATCCATAGACACTGTTGGAGTTGATGAGCTTAGTCTTGTTTGAAGCAATACCACTCACACCATTATATAATTATTGATTTTAAAAATGTAACAAAATACATTATTAATTCATAAACTACGGTTTATTAGTTGCTCCATCATGTGTTAACACAATATATAGTCTCTCATTTCACAACTTGACCATAACACGTGCACACGTGTAGATGATAATCACATACATATTACCTCATTTTACCATTTTACCCTATTTATGAGATGAAAGATAACTGATTACTAAATGTATCAACTTATAGATATTTTTTTCAAGAAAGACAAAGGTTTAAATGTGTTTTGTAATCGAGAAGTGTTTATAGCCAAATCAAAATAACTGAATGTCAGGTAGCGAAAATGGGAAAACATAAATGTTAGATTTCATTTGTTTTGAAATTACATTTTTCAGTTAAATAAGTTGGAAAATTCAAATGTAGTAACATTTATAATCCTACTTTCATTTTAGTCACCATCTAACCCTTTGCATAAGTTCCAACACCATCAAGTTAGATAGGCCACCACCACCTTTGTCGTCATATTAATGCCAACACCATTGACAATCACCTACCACCTACAAGTACAACGGCCACCATTAATATTTTAAAAGATTAAAAAATAGAAAATAAATTGCAAATATATACTTCAAAACTGAAATGGTTAAGGGTTCGAAACACAAGCGTGATTTGGATTTACTTGAATACTATGTTTCTCTTGGTTCCTTTATGATTTGCTTTGAAAACACAAATTTGACAAGCATATGGTGTTAAAAGAAAGTCCAAATTAGTTGTGGCATACTAAAAAAATAGAATACGTTCCCTGTTGCTCTACATCAATCTTTCAGCTAGTTTAAGACAAGAATTGAACTTTGTGTTTTCAACAACCTTCTTGTGCATAATAAAATACAACATTTTTTTATGTATTTTAATCATTGGCATACCTACCTATCTTAATCTTTTTTTCAACCAGTATTTAGAAAAAATCTTTTTTCTAAACATTTTGTTGATCTTTTGATCAACATAGAGAAATCATAGGTTTTCAATACCTAAACTTATCAAAGAATAAGTGGTTAAAACCGAAAAAAATCACATATGAAAGATCCTTTTTTTCTGGGGATGATAATTTCGAAAAAGATCTTGAAAACATGATTTTGTCTCAAATGGAGCATAAGAAAGTCTTTCCCTTTCATTTTTTGTTTCTTGTATCACAATCTTCATTGCTAGAAGATATTAGTGCACACAAATTACAGTTTTTCGTAACATATGTTAGATGTTAGATTTTATTTCGGTGGTGGTGGTTTCCTTTCCACTTTTGGGGTGGTGTTTCTTAAATACTTATCCACTTTCTAAAAATCCACTTTTTAAAGATGAATTTTGAAAAGAATCCCTTATACTTCTTAAAATCTCCTTTTTGAAGCTTCTACACACATCTTTCTTTTTAACTTATTTACTTCTTAAAAAATCTTAATAAAAAATACATCCAGACATGCCTAATAGATTTGATATTTCGATTTTTTCAGATTTAGATTAAAGTACCGAATTTCACTATCAAAGACACCAAGACAAGGTGCTTGATTGACAGATTTTGATTTCACGTGACTAACAATGTGCAACGTTCAAAACCCAGCCCAGCCCGAACTGTTTTGACAAGACTTGGAATCTCAGACATACACAAAGCAAGTAGTTTAAAACAACCTTTTAATTCTACTACAAACATACCAACTCATACCAGCATTCCAGAACATAAACAGAAACAGTTGAAATAAAGAAAAACAAGAAAGAAAAAGAAGAGATCTTTCTAATCCTTAATTAAGCAGTGTTTTTGTCACAAAGCTTTTCAATAAGATCTGCTGCATCCTGAACAGTTGCAATACTTTGGGCACTCTCTTCTTCCACAGTGATACCAAATTCTTCCTCAAGCCCCATCACAATCTCAACCTACAAAAACCAATCCAACCATACTTTATTTTAATTTTTAAAAAAATATAATAATAGATGACTGAAGTACCGTGTCAAGAGAATCCGCTCCTAATGAAGCAAATTTTGATTCACCAGTAACTGAAATATCATCTTTTAGAGCCAACTGTTTTCTCACAATGGTGCATACTTTATCAACTGTCTCAGGCTTAGCCTGCATATAATACAAACAAAATGAGTTCTTACCACAAGAACCATATTTTAATAAATTTTAGAATTATTGATTAAGAATAAGGTTTATTAACTTATACTACCATGTATCTTTTTATTAAAGGGAGAATCACTTACAGCACATGAAATCTGAAGACGACGGAGAGAGAGTGGGAGACTGCTTCTTCCTGAACTGGAAAAAGAAACCGTCTTCAGACCAGAGATTCCAGTTGGTGCCTAAATGAAATTATTCAAGTATTAGATACATAAAATTCAAAATTAATGAGAAAAAAAACGAGACTCGTGCAAATTTGAGCTTTTAGGCGTTAAATTGAATTCCAATTACCATGAAATAACAACTCAACAGTCAATTGTAATGTAATTTAGGACTTACGGATTACGATTTAACTACTAAAAGCAACATGAGCAGAAATTAAAAACAATTAAGCTTAACATACAAGCACGATCACTTGAAACAACAATTTTTTGTCGAACAAACAAACTAGTGAAATGAATTCGATTAACAGCAAAAGAATATGTTACTACAGATCACACGGAGAAATCGGTACCTGACATTGGCGTAGAAGCTGTGGAGGAGCAAGAAGGTTGCCGGTGGATGCTCCGGTGAACGCCGCCATATGTCGATCGGATCGGAGCTGAAAAGAAGATGTCTAGGAGAATCGGCGGAGAGAACGATAAGCGTGTAGGCAGAGAGTATTAGGTGTGTATATGTAGATGAATTAGGTTCGTTTTGACATTGGGAAATCCGCCTGACTATTTGGCATAAAACCACGGATTTTTAAAGTATTATGAGACCTAAAATTAAAAGTTAAATAGTTAAAAGATATGGAGCACTTCTTAAAGCTTAATCACGTTATTTCATTCGATACTTCCTTCTATTCAAAATAAGTGAAAATACTTCATCCGATTCAAAATAAGTGATACACTTTTCTTATATGGGTAATTCAAAATAAGTGCTATACTGCGAAAAATTACCTTATTTGGCGAAAAATAATAGGACCCACACCCACTAACTATCTACTTTAACAAAGTGAAATGACTCATTTACCCTTACTTTTTACTTTTAAACATCATTGATCTCACTTTATTCAAAAGGCGTGGGACCCATTATCCACTAACCATTCAATTAATCTAATTTAACATTCATTATATCTTTTACCTCAAAAACGTGAAACTCAAAATGTAGCACTTATTTTGAATCGGAGGAAGTATTTCCTTTTTGAAGTGAATTAAAATAAATGATACACTTTGAAAAATTATCTTATATGGTAAAAAATGATGGGACTCACACCCACTAACTATCTACTTTAACAAAGTGAAATGATCTCTTTACCCTTACTTTTACTTTTAAACATCATTAATCACAATTTATTCAAAAATTGTGCGACGCATTCCCCACTGACCATCTAATTAATTTAATTTAACCATTTAACCATCATCATAATTTTTTAACTCAAAAATCGTGAAACTCAAAGTGTATTACTTATTTTGAATCGAAGGAAGTATTTTATTGATCATATTTATCTATGTAAAACCGAATTAAATGTTGCTTAATTTGTATTTTCATCTGAAATTATTTTTGCTATTTACATATAGAATATCATTAGATATCAAATTCTCAAATACAAATATACAATTCTTTCATTTTCTTGTTAGCCAAATGATTTATAATGTAGCATGGTAACTTATAATTTACTATTATTAATTATAGGGTTTTGATAATGACAGCCCTTAAAGAAAGAATATTTCCTTTTGAAAATTAATAATTAATTAAATTAACTCATGTTTATCTTTTTAGTCAAATTTCTTCCATATTTATAGGAATATTAAATTACTCATGTAATTAATTCAAATAAAAATTTCCTTTTTAAAATAGAATATTCTTTCTTAATGACAGTCCTTAGGGCTGTCATTATCAAAACCCTTAATTGTATATAAACATAACTATAATTAGATAATTAAATATACTAACTAGTTAAAAGTAGTAATCAAAATATTATATCTTCAAATTTTGAACAAACTCAAAACTGTTTTCTCATTAACTTCTTCGATTTAAAGTCATATTTTTCATAGATGGAAAAAAATTATAGGATAAATATAAGAATGTTTTTATTAACTATTACGTACGCTTTATGCTATACCTAATTTGAGATCTTTGGACGTCTTTAGCCTTAAAAACAGGTCATGAAGCACACCAACAACATTTTCGATTTTAAGAATTTATATCATATTTTTATACACGGATTTCTGTATTGGATTGCATACGGAGATTTAAGACCAATGGTAGTGGCTCCTGATCTTAGAAATATGGTATTTCCGCATATACAACGTCCAACTAATTGTCACATTAAGAGGTTTCCCTTATTTACATTAAGAGATGTGATTTTTACATCACAAAAAATAGTCTACACTCCACAATAAGTGGTCTACAATACTTGTATAATTGATTATAAGTGTTGTACAGTTTGATACATGAAGTTGTTTTTGTGGTGTACACTAAAGGAATGCCTTTGAATGATTTGCATTGAAGTTAATAGTTGTGAATGTGTTACGGGTATTAAACGAAGATGGCATTGGGAAACTATGGTCGAAAGAATGTCCATTTATGAAAGTGACATCACCACAACAATTGCACAAAGTGTATTTTGAATGAAGGAAAACTTATTTTATTGAAGAAATTAAACCAATTAGTTCTCTATGATCTGTTAAAAGATTCGTATAAAGAGATATAATGCCTTGACAAGCTTTGCAAATTATTCGGTCAAGTTAAATCACCAATCGTGACTAAACTAATATACTCGTTAAACTTGTATAAAAATCCACATAAACTCAAACATTACAATGTCCTTCACATGGTCAGAGTCTTTGTATCGAAACTAGGATTAAAAGTCAAACATCTAGAGTACGTATACACTAACCTGGTCAATGGTCAAATGCACCAGGTCAACTCGGTTTAAACATAATAGCAATCTCAAGTATCAACCTGCTCATGAGCGATTCAACGTGTATCCAAGGTAAAGACTAGCAACTGCAACCACAAAAACAAACAACAATTGGAATCCAGTCACTCCTGTTCCTGTGTTTTGATTGGTTCTCAAATTGTCCTGCAAATTATATAAAATTTGAGTCAACCTATGAATAAATGTTGATTTTTGATGTATACATAACTTATTGCATAATATGACTTGTAAATACACATAACTGACCTACCTGTCTAAGTATTGACTCGAATTCTCTCAGTTTTGACTTCATCTCTTCCACATCATTGCTTAATCTCAGCTCATCTGTATGCTTCCTGTTTATAGATTTTTTATTCTTTATTTGTTCTCTGTCGCTTCTGATGTCTTCATCAATCTTGCATAAGTTTAAATAGCAAATATTTGACGCTATGTATTTATGAAAAATATAAACAAATAAGGACAACTTTTTTACCCGACCCGTGCCCAAAAATACCCGTTTTGACCCGTTACCCGCTCATATTGTCACCAGAGCATATACAATAAGGTCTTACCATTGCATGAGAGGTATGATTTTGAACTAAATCATGATTTGATTCTGTGGCTGCATTATATGGCCTTGTTCTTGATATCCCATTCATTGGTGACAATACTGGTGATACAGGTGGACTGACAAGAATCACTTTAAGCTTCTTTTCCTCAATGTACTTACCATCCTCTTTAGCAAACTGAAATTAAAACAATCAATCAGATTAAGGAATTCAAAGTTAACCTAGTTGTTTACAAATGAACTGATTTGGGTCATAGGTCGAACGCGTTGAAAATTATTCAAAATATATTCAAATGGTTAAAATAACTTCTCAAACCACTTCTTTTAAAAAACGGATATGTGTTAGTGGGTTGGCCCGACTCGTTTATAATACTAACCGTTGCAAATGTGATATGTTCCTCTTTTATCCCCTTGGGAACAATTGTACTTTGAATTAAGAATTTGTCTGTGCATATGAAATCAGGAGTTGCTATTTCTTGGGCTTGCATAGTAACTGTAATGACACCAAAAAGAATATATCATAAATTCATAATTATATTCTTAAAATTCAAAATATATTATCTTTTAGAATATGAACCTTTATACAAGTGACTTCAATTAACAGCAATTACAGCAAGGAACACAAAAACAATCTAAAATTTTCAATTAGCAAGCGTATACCTGATAAATCACATGTTAAATTTGGCTTGATAACTCCAGTATTTGGTCTGACACAATATTTCGATGAAGAGTTGGTTTTAATCTGCCAAAAATTAATTCATGTGCATTTATTGAATATTTAGAGAGAAAAATTCAATTCATATATGGGAAACAAGGTCAGAACCTTAAAAGCAACATGGTGATCAGACTGATTTGTCAGTCGAATAGAACATGAGCTTTGCTTCTTCAATTCAACTAATTAAAGTAGAGAACAAAAGCATGAAAAGTTAGCTCAATGTGTGTATTATAAAAGAAAAATAAGATATAAACTGCAATACAGAAATAAATGATATTATGTGAGCCTAATTGTGATTGTCAAAAAATATAATATTTTGACAATACACTGCATTTAGTTATGCTGTAATCTGCATAGTTTACTCTCAGTTATTACATGTAAGATACACATTTAGGCCATTGATTTAGGCATAATCAGGGATGATTTTATTTGATTTTATTCAAATTGATAAAATTGATTCTGTATATCTTTTATACCCCGTGCTGTCTATTGAAAAGGTTTTTTCTAGCAATAAAACATTTAGTTGCAATGAAAGAGATAGTGAATAAGTGAAATTATGATCCTACATTGACTTTTATGTTAAATTGATCAAAATGTGGCATAAGCATGGTTAAAGTTGTACGTCTGAACTCTGATTGAATGATCAATTCCAAATGTTCCTACATTTGGAACTATATGTATACATCGATTGTATTCATGAATATAAGAGTATGACCCCTATTAGTTGATCAGAGTTATGATAAGAATCATGAATTACAATAAGATTATAAAGTTATACAAAAGTACGAAAATGACATGATAAAACCTAATCTATGCCACTAATAACTGCTATTATTGTATTTAGTGACTTTTTTTCTTTGACAATATGCTGGCACTTTAGTCTGCTTACATGGATGGTGGCCCTAATATTGAGTAGGGGTAGACAACTACTACAGGCTTTACAAATACACAATATAATTCTATTCGATTTATACGCATTGAGTTTCATGATCTCAGATTTAGCTTCTAACAGAACTAGATTGCAAGTAAACAAATCAAAGAGATCAACCAGCTTACATGTGAATCTAAGTTCTTCAGGTTGAACCTCCAACAGCTCCATGTTCATCTTTGCATCCAAACTTCACACAGGATCATATAACTATATTAAAATTCATTTCTCGAAAAAACAATTTGAAACCGTCACCAAAAATCTAGCTAATAGTACATCTACACATGAAAATCCACGCCACGGACTGAGAGTGAGCCCTGCGAATTTAGATTTGATCGATTAGTTCATTAACTGAAGCAAGTAGAGCTTGAAGTTCGAAAACAAAACCCTAATCAACAGATTAGCTGAAATTTTGTAAAATGGAAAACGTAGAGAGGAGCATAATGCTGAAAGAAGTTGAATCATAGAGCATAAAAGCAATTAAACTAATGATAATCACCTGAAAGGGCAACAAATGCAGTGACGCAATTCAAACAATGGAAATGGAACGAATTAGAGGAATGATTACAGAAATTGAACACCTGCGTTGTGTAGTTCTATGGCGATTCGCGGGTTGGTACGGATTATTGAACCCGGGCCCTTGGTTTTAAAATGATTTTTATACTACCTACATATCAAATAGTGATACAAACTTTTAAGGTAAAAAATTAAAAAAAAAAAGTTTAAAATAGATGAGTAAATTACCCGCAAGGTCCATGTGGTATATCACTAATTGCAACTGAAGTCCTTGAACTTTGTTAATTACATTGGAAGTTCCTGAAGTATACATTTTATTACACCCAAGGTCCATGTTAGCCTTAAATTTCTTAATTTCTTTTCTCTGTTTCTCACTTTAGGAACACAAAAAAGTTAAAATATTTCTTCTTTATTTTCTATCTATTATTTAAAAAAAATATGGAACACAGTGTTAGGAAGTGTTTTTAATTGAGAAAACTAAATATATATATATAGTTTGATTCTTTTAAAAATTACAAATGTATAATGTTCATTCTGAATGGAAAAGAGTGAGAAATTCCTTGAATATGTGCTTGAGCTCAACTTTACTACGATATAATAAGGGGTTGCTTATTTGGACACCCATAAATTTATCCAAACATCCTTATAAATAATAGTAATAATTAAGTAATCATTAATTTCTATTAAATATTTTTATATTGTAACTTCTAATTTGTACTTTTTATTTTATAGGGTAAATTACAAAAATTGTCCCTGTGGTATACCCGATTCTGCGTTTCTATCCCTAAACTTTTTTCTTCGGTTTTTTTGTCCCTAAAGATTTTTGGATTTCAGTTTTCTGTCCTTCCGTCCAATTTTGACCGTTAATTAACGAAAAATGCCAAGCATGTGAGGGTATTTTGGTCCTTTTCCCCATTCTTCATCTTCCCCAAAATCTCACATGCTATATCATTCCTTCTTCAATGTTCTTCATCCACAAACCCAAATTCCTAAAATGATGAACCAATCCCTAAATTGAAACCTTTTAATTATTAATCTCATAGTCATAGTTTGCATTGTAACTTATAAAATTCTTCATCCCTAAATTCTAATTTGCGTACATTTTCTCAACTGACGGAGGATTGTTCTTTCTGAAGATCGAAATCCCAGCAAACCGAAATCTCTAAATCGAAATTCTAGTTTGTCAACTGGCGTACATTTTCTTCATCCCTAAATCGAAATCCCAACAAACCAATTTCATCTTTTCTAGTTTCTCCAAGGTTCTTCAATGGCTTCTTCATGGTTCTTCAATGGCTTCTTCAATGGCCACTACTCAAAATCCCAGCAAACCAACCTCAGTTCTTGACAATAAACAAACTTTAACAAAATTTTGAACTAACCCATTTGGATTCAATTGAAACTCAAGTAAAACTCAGAAAAATCTTTGAAGAAATCAAAAACCCATATGAGAAATTTGAATATGAAAGTCGATTATGAGAAGTTAGGGTTTTATCTTGATTTTGGTAAGCATTAAAGCTTTAATATTCTAAATATGTTGAATGAAGAAGACGAAGGAGGTTCATGGCTGCCGATTGTAGTGGTTGCTAAAACAAAGATCAATTATGAAGATGAAAAAAGAAAGATATAAAGATCAATTATTCATGGCTGCCGATTGTAGTGATCTGTTTTTGATGTAAGATGGTATCAAAAACAAGTTTGTTTATTTTAATTTTAGGTTTGAGAAGATGAAGATTGAGAATGAAAAAGAAAAACGTAAAATAGGGGTAATTTGGGGAAATGGCCAAAAATACTGTTAATTAACGGAGGATTTTGGACGGAAGGACAGAAAACCGAAATCCAAAAATCTTTAGGGACAAAAAACCGAAGAAAAAAGTTTAAGGACAGAAATACAGAATTGGGTATACCACATGGACAGTTTCTGTAATTTACCCTATTTTATATTATATTTCTTTCTTGTAATTTTTATTTTATATTTATAATAATAAGAAAAACATATATTAATAAAAATATAAAATATTAATTTTAACTAAGCAGATAAAAAGAAGTAAAAGTCAACCATTTAAAATAGTTTAAAAAGATAAAAAATAAAGAAAAATAGTGGAAAAGGATTTTAGATAAAAACATCTAATATTTATATTTTAAACACAAAGCAATCACGTCTTACCTCTCAAACTAAAAAAAAAATCTCAACTAATAAAAACTCATGCTATTTATATTTGTCAATTTTTAGTTTTAAAAAGAATTATGATACCAACGTAATTTATTATTCTTGAACACAATTTCCAAAACGAAAAACATGTAAACTTTAATTAGGTGTGTGCTTTTAGTCGATAGATGTGTTTAAACGATAAATTGGTGCCCGCGCTTCGCGGCGGGATGAAAATATACACATAATATATCCCTTGCGCACTTACAAAAATGTCCCTTGTAGAATCTTGATCATATAATTATTAGATAAAATCAGTCTCAAACTTGTATGAAAAGCTACATAATTATATAAACCATTCAAATTCACGCGCAAGCATATTCTTATACACATACATCATACAATACAAAATCAATCTTAAAACATAAGCACTGTTCATACAACAAAAACTCAATAATATACACATGAAATTTTACATAACCAATAAATCTTTCTATATAAGCATTGACACCAAGTTTCAACTGATAATTTAAATTAAAGAAAGAAAAAATAGATTGTAAGTACCTGAATTGGAGCTGAAGGCATGTTGTTGCCATCCATAGATACGACTCCTTGTAATGGTGCAACATACCTGCTCATTGCCAATAATGTCATATGAACGATCAGTTTTGTTATTTTTATATTTCAAAAGAGAGAAATTTTGGATTTTTTTTTATTATTTAGTTATTACCCCATTGGAGGCCAATTAGCCATAGACATTGGCATCGGTATAGAACCCGGCTGACCTGCGAATGTAAAATAATAAAAATTTAGAATTTTTCTGAGCGAAACTTTGGAGTAGAAGAAAGAATTAAAATTTATGTGTTTGAACCCAAAATAAAAAATAAAAAAATAGGAAAAAATATATGAGTAAATACATTACCTGTTTTCTCTGTTTGGGTTTCGGGTTTAGCTGATGTTTGAGAGCTTGATGGAGTGATCTGTTGCTGGAATTATCCTTGTTGGGTTGTTCTATATCGATATGAAGCTGTTCTTCATTCATTGCATTGAGGATTCTCCAGTTTCTTGAATGGTTCCAGCCTTTGACTTTTTGTTATCCTCAGTCAAACTCAATATCTCCTCTTTGCTACTCTTTCTCAACTTCTCCTCGTCCTTAATCATGCTCGGTCCCTGTAAATTTTTTGTAAAACCAAAAAAAGTTTATTTTGATAAGAGAAAGCTGAACTGGTGAAAAAAGATGAAAATTTTAGAAAAAAAGGAATCACCTGTGTAGAAATCTGCTTGTGGTCTGAAAAATCATTTTCTGGAGTTGTTATTGTTGAGGAGGAGGAGCCTGAAACTGGAACCAATAACAATCCATAAAAAGAAAAAAAATCACCAAAGAAAATCTTGATATGTGTTGAAATGTGTCTCACCATCAGATGTATCTTGAATTTTTTGTCTTTTTGACTTTCAGTTTCCGGATTAGCTGCTTTTCTGCAGAAAAACACCACCAAAAGAAAACCAAAATCACTCAACAGATCATTTAAGACCTTTTAGATGATAAAGTTGGAAATTTTATGCAATAATAAATACACTATACCAAACAATAAAAGCATAAGATCCCTAAATTTACTCACAGATTTGTCACTGTCGTTGATGAAGTTGTCATAATCACATCCTCGGTAATTTTACTTCAAAATCCTATATAACGTGAAATAGAAATTAGATATTCTAAGATTTAAAAATGAAACCTAAAGCCACAATACAAAAAATATTCTAAGATTTAAAAATGAAACCCAAAGCCAAGATTCAAAATTAGAATGGATATTATACACAAAATCATGAGTAGGTTGATTTGGGAAGAGATATTAGCATGGTCTTGACTCTTGTATAAAACTGACGTAGGTTTTTAATATGTTTAACTGTATGGTACGTAGCAGCCAAGCACCAAATATTGATGGGGAAAGTTGTAGTATTTGCTAGTTTGCTGAGCAAGATATATATTGACTATTGGCACATATATTTATTTGAGTTTTGTTCTTTATTTTTGCTCTTCAAAAATTTTGAAGTATAAATTTCTTCTCCATGCATAACTAATAAATTGGATACATAGACTAACCTGATAGGGTTGACCCTGAATTACCGCTTTCGTTTACGGTTCGGGCTCGGGTCGTTTCGGGTAATCTTCGGGTTTAGAACCGGTAGAACAGAAAACAGCCTTACAATTGAAAATTTGACAGCAACCTGAGGTTTTGAAGTTAAATCCTTAATTTGACAGACCAGAAGTCTTACTCTTTTAGCAATTTGTCAGCAACGTAAATAAAACCTTTATTTGATAGCAAAATTACTATGAAATTCAGGGAATACAATCAAATTTTAGGAAACAGTTAAGGAGAACTTAATAGCTAATTAACAGCTAATTATGTTACAACTAATTTACATGGGTAATACTTAAACTAATTTACATGGTAATTTAATTAATGACTAATTACTGTAAATACTTTTCGTAGACACGCATACACAATGGTAAGATTCTAATTACGGCTAATTGTATATTAAATTTGGAGAGTGTTATGAACCATAATGGTTCAGCCATGATACCCGCAAGATTGTCAAGACCAAAATACCAAAGGAAACAACATTTCTAGCTCAACCACATTAAATTTCTTATCTAAACCTGAAATACCCGGAAATGACCCCGGACCGGAACCGGTTTTTTAGGAGACCAAGAACCGGACGAAAAACTGAAAATCGGATCCAACCGGTCCTGGTTGGTTTTGGGTTTTTAGTTATTTTTCACGTCCCTAATTATATATTCATGTGACAATGAAAAATAAATATAAAAATATCAGTGCATCCAATCGATTGAATTCAAGGAGTACACATAAATCAACATCTTCAACTTGTAACCAAATAACACAACTAAAATAAATCTAACGAAAAAGGGAATACCTCAATCCACCAGCTCCGATCCTGGGATCCGATTCCAACAAAAGTAACAACCCGGTGAGAAGATATATATGAAGATGATTAAGAGTATGAGGAATAAAGATAACGAAACCTACCATGTCGGAGGCTACGATGTTAAACATCAAACCCCAAGATCGTGTTTCGACATAGCACGAAGCTCTTTTTGGGACATTTCACACAATCGATCTCTTAACAACAGGGAAACTGAATTAGATTTAAGGGAAAAAGAACCCTCAGCACGGTGAGAAGGAAAAACGAAGACGACAAATATTGGGTATGGGAGGTGGAGTCGGTGAGGGAAAAAATTGGCAGAGAAGAAGAATGAGATATGCTCGTTTCCTGTAGATGAGAGGTGGAGTGGGTGAGGAAGAAGAAATGGGAAGTAGAGTGGGTGAGGAAGAAATTGAAAAAAATCACTGCTCATGTCATTTTCCAAATCATTTTCCTTTCGAAAATGTTAATATAGGTAATAGGAGGGCCCTATTATTTTTGTTACGGATTTCAATATAGATTAAAAGTTCGATTTTTGACTATATTATTATTTACGAACTCTAGTAGTAAACAAGAAGCATAAGGTTATGAGTTCAAAACATTCTAAGAGCCACAATCGTTTAGGTTTGACTGACATTATGAATAGGCAGCTGATTGTGGGCCAGTTGTAATTTTATGCAACTAGTAAACATACCTTATAGGAAATCAATGAAATAGCATGCAAGTAGAAATAAGGGGTACAATAAGTTAATGCTTACATACTAGTAAAAACACACATGATCGGGTATTTGGGTTGGCATGGTCTGAGATCACTCAAAACAGAAATCAAACCAAAACCTAATTCAGGTCCAATAGAGAAAGCCGATCTGGCTTTTGAAATTGGGTTTGGTCTTGGTGATCAATTTCGTGTTCAAAATATACAAAGCTTGAAAATAAAATAAAAAGAAAAGAACGATAAGATTTAATGTTTTGAAAACGATATGATTGTAGATTTGCAGGAAAATCCCACCTAACCCAAAAGCTCAGGTGTAAATAAAGTTCAGCCATTTCTACTCGTGCTCATCGGATATTCCAAGGCGCCAAGTCACCAACCGATAATCGCCGTGGTATAATTTTGTCTTCAATTTTTTGCAATTTTGCTTACTTCATTCTCCAAAATTCCCCCAAATTTTCCGATCATTCGTTACCCTAATCCTCTTACCCAAAATCTTCCAAATTCAACAATGTCAATTACATTTCAAAACCTCGTCATTCACACACTCGCATCTCCTTCAATCTAAAACCCCTCAGTGTTAAACCACCTACTCTCAATTTCACAATTTATCCGCATTACAAAACCCTAAAACCCCGAGTAGTAATCCCCTTCCAGTTTCTCTCCATTCATACGCAACGTTACTCTCCGATACGAGCTTTGGAATCAGATGGATTCGTTGACAAACAACACATTGTTTCTGGTGATACATTTGATACAGACGATCTGCTTTCTATAGCTGAATTCTTTTGCCTTGCTTCCTCTTCTGTCCTTTCGATCGGGTTTGTTATTAATTCAACCTTTTCGACTTCACAGAAGCCTGTTTTCGAGTGGTTTGGGAATCGAGTTTCAATGTGGCAACCGTTGTTATTAGTTGTGGGAATTGTGATTGGTGTTGTTATTAGGAGACGACAATGGAGGAGAGTGCGTTTAGGGTTTAGTAAACCGGGAGCTTCAGGTGTTAATTTGGTTGCGAGAATTGAGAAAGTGGAGGAAGATTTAAGGAGCTCAGCTACTATAATTAGGGTTTTGTCAAGGCAGCTTGAGAAATTGGGAATTCGGTTTCGGATCACCAGGAAGTCTATGAAAGATCCTATTGCTCAGGTATGTTTCTGTATATATTTTGTACTTGAGAAGAAAGATGCTTGCTTGTATGATTAAATGTTATTTTTCTGTGTATTCCTTAAAATGTAGACATTAATTGTAGGCTAGCAATAATTTTAAAAAATAAATCTTTTTTGTATTGTATTTTGTAGACAGCAGAGTTGGCTCAGAGGCAACTCGGGCACTGGCAATGCAAGAAGACATCTTGGAGAAAGAGCTTGGTGAAATTCAAAAGGTTTTGTTGGCAATGCAGGTGAGTGCTTATTGTTCTGATTACACCATTTAAAATATAGTTGATTTTGTTATAATTCTATTCTTATTTATTTATCTTTTTGTCATGGAAACAAAAACGAGTGCCCTCATACTAGACACTATATGTGAAAATGTCATTTTATTGTTAAATTTTTTAACCTCTTATACATTAATAGTGACTTGTGGTGTTTAACATCTCAAAAGATCAAGAGTCAAGACTCAGCATAAGAAAAAGGCATTCTGTAAACCCTAAACTAATCTATGGAGTTTAATATTGAGTTTTGTTGATGCAGGATCAACAGCAAAAGCAACTAGAACTGATTCTTGCCATAGCTAAAAGTGGGAAACTATTTGACAGCAAAACCATTCAAAATCACAAGAAAAATGAAACTAGCAACTTAGCTGGAGGAGGAAAAAAATCAGATGGAAACTGGTAAAAACTTGTTCAAACAAAAGAAAGCCAACAATTATGTCCTTGCAATATGAAGCCATGGATATCCATATCCTAGACAATTACACTTTTGCCCCTTAACAAGAAACATGGATGTTTGATTTTCTATGTTATGAGGAAGTTATGTGAACTCTGCATTCTGACTAATTTTTGACAAATTGATGATGATTGATGAATCATGCATATGGCTTTAAGGAAGAACCGCAATGTGAGAATTAAGTGAAGGATATGCATTTTTCATGGTCACACTTTTTAATTTGCAAACATGAATCGTATGATTTTAAAGTCCCACCAATGCAAATTATTAATTGATATCGGCTGTTAACTGTCTTATTAGTAAATTTCGTGTTTTTCTTTGATGCATGTTTATTGTAACGACCCGAAATTTGAATAAAATAAAATATGGGAAAAATATGATAAACAAGGATAAATCATTTAAAGAACGTAGGAATTGGTTTCGTGTCATTTGGACACCGTATGAGAAAGTTATGGACGAAACCGGGTCGAGGCAAAGACCGAAAAGTGCAGCCTAGCTGACTAGTGGAGTTCACGGCGCGAAGTGGAGTTCGCGATCGCGAACTCCGTCCAGGGAATTGGGGCTTTTGACGATCGGAGTTCACGGCCCATTACCGATCGCGAAGTATTCACGACACGTAGAGTACGCGTCGCGAACTAGTTAGCGATCGTGAACTATGGACGAGCAGTATTAAAACGGGTTTGAGTTAGGGTTTACTCATTTTTCACCCAAGTTGTGGTGCAGCCGATTTTAGAGAGAGAAGGGGCGATTTTGGTGATTCCTTGCTCAAATCTTCACCATCTTGAAGGATCTAAACATCAAAGGTAAGATTCCTTGATTGTTGATGTTATCTAGCTAGTTATGAACTTTATTTGGGTAGAAATGGTGGTTTGGGGAACCATCCAAGTCATTTTTGGGGAAGATGACTAATCATGGGTGTAGAACACTCATTGTAAGCTTGTAAATGATGTGTACAAGTTGGATTTGGGTTTATTGATGGAAATCTTGAACTAGGGTTTTGGGGTTTCACCAAGTTGGATGAACTTGGTGGTTAGGAATGTTGTTATGGGTTTATTGGTAGCAAGTTATGAATAATAACTAGATTTTATGATGATATTGATGGTAGGTCAAGAAGACCTAAAGTTTGGTGACATTTCACAAGTTGGAAAGCAAGGATTTGTGTTGTTAGACACGATTTGGATTTAGCTTGGCTAAGGTGAGTACATGAGACTTTTACTGAGTACATAGCAAATGATTTTGAAAACTATGATGTTTATTGAGTCTTTATTAATAAATATTTTTAATAAAGATATGACTGAAAAGATAAGAAAATGTAAATATTAGACTACCTAAGTATGTCTAAATGCCTAATGATTTTTGAAAGAGATTATGATAATGAAAAGTAATTAATAATTTTTATTAATATGATGTTTGACTAAGAGTAACGATTAAGAAAGTATGATATTTGGCTTATTAATAATATGTATTAATAAAGCTAATAACAATGATTTTCAAGTATTATACTATTAAAGGTAGTGATTGAATTGTTAAGAGAATAGATAGAGAGTGACTAGTAATAAATATGCATTCTAGTCAAAGAGAAGTTAAAGTGATATAATTTTTATAAATGATAAATATGTTTTATTAAATAAAGGAATTGGTAAAGTCAATATTGAAATTGAATAAGAAACGAGAATAATATGATAATTAGAATTGATGTATTCTAATTTATGTTTGAGTATGTATTATTGGGGCATAGGCCCGTATTTGATAATTTCAATATGTGTTGAGAAAATGATCCGGATCACAGATAACCCACACAGTTGGGGGAGTTAGTGACACCTACTTGGGGAGGTACCACCCTGCGCAAGAGTAGACTGTCGAGAAATAATTAACCCGGAAATCGGGGGAGAAATAGTTAACCCGGAAACGGGGGAGTTTTAGTTAACCCGGAAACGGGGGAGTTTCAGTTAACCCGGAAACGGGGGAGTTTACCTAGTTAACCCACATCGGGGGAGTTTGCTACGGAGAGGTCCGTAGCGTATGTGATAAAGATTTAGTAAGCTATGGATAGCTTACAAGTATGTGACTATGTGATGGGTAAGCTTACGGTTAGCTTACTAGTAAATACGAATAAGCGGTAAGAATGTAAGATAATAATTAATAAGTGATTAAAGAAAAGAAATGAATAGTAATGACTTTTATTATTTTGAGAATGGGTCGAAAACCCATGTATCTCACGAGACTATTTTGTCTCACGTACTACTTTGTTTTTGGCTATGTATTCAGGTTCGAGATCGTTGGATTAGAGTGTCGCGATAGAAGTGGCCTAGTGTCGATTAGCTCGGGAGCTCGTAGGTAGATCCCGTTTATCCTATGGTTATGATATTATTTATGTAACACCGGATTTTAATACTCTGATAATTTTTTCAAAGGTTTTTGTTAAACCGTATTTTGGGAATATTGTACTTGTAATATTTTATTCAAAAATATGATTTAAAAAGTGTTCTAAAAATTGAGGTGTTACAACTTGGTATCAGAGATATAGTTTAAGTGAATTAGGTAGGTTTGACCTCCCTAGTCTTAAGCTATGCTAAGTAGGACCATATGTTTTCCATAGGATGTCCTTGATTAGTCTTTTGAGACAGTAAAGTATGGGTATATTAGGGTCGATCCCTAAGAGAAGAGATAATGTTTGGGCTTTATGGGTTATGTTTGACTAATAAGTCAACCTTTGAATTTTAATGATTGAATATGTTGATATAGAAAATGGTGAACCCAAGAAGTGGAGAGATTCCACGAGATCATGAGACGGATTCAAATCGAATCCCGACTCATCCCGGTAATAATGAAGAGGGTTCCAGTTTGGATGCAAATCAAACCCCGGTAACTTTGAAAGCGATCAGAAATTTGTTTCATCAGATGAGGGATGAAGTGAATGTGGATATGAACCGGATTATCGATAACCGTTTGAATGTGGATAGGCGAGATGATTCTAGATCTCGCGGTGGAAGTAAGTCTTCGGGTAGCAAGACTCGTACAGAGAAGTCATTGACCGAAGAGACTGATGATTCGGAGTCGGAGGAAAGAGAAGGATGCACCTACAAGGCATTCATGACGTGCAACCCCGGTGCGTATTATGGAAGTTCGGAACCGAAGGTTACGATGCGTTGGATTCGGGAGACCGAGCAAGTACTAGACAGTAGCAAGTGCTTGAGGGAAGACATGGTCACTTATGCATCCCGACAGTTGAAGGATGAAGCGTTGTCATGGTGGAATGCCATGTATGATACTTTGGGTAAGAAAGCATTGTATGAAATGTCGTGGGAAGAGTTCACGAGTAGATTAAGGGAAAAGTTTTGTGCCACTCGAGGTGTCGAGAGGGGTATTCGACGAAAAGCACAAGAGATGTCGTCAGGAGGGGGAAAGAAGAAGTTCGATAGTAGCCTGAGATCGATAAAGGAATATAGACTTGGATCGAGTCCGTCAAAGAAAGGTAGTGTTGGAAGTTGTCAAAGTTGTGGTAAGAATCACCAGGGAGAATGCAAAGCAAACACGGCTATATGCTTCAAGTGTGGACGAGTAGGACACCGAGCAAAGGATTGCAAAGTAAGGAACCTCGAGGAAGTGGAATGCTACACTTGTCACGAGGTGGGACACTATAATAGTGCGTGCCCGCGGAAAAGAACCGACACGTCAGCACCAACCGCCAACAGGAATCGGGTGAAGGAAACTCGTGGAGCCGCTTCAGGTAATTCGTTTATGAAGTTTTGATATATGATTAAGGTTTAGTTGTTTATATGTCGCACAATTTAGTGCTTATGTGATCAAAGTATGAAAATAATTATAGATGAAATGTGTAATGCGAAAAGGAATAAGGTTGGGAGATAGTCTCCCCGGGTTATTATGTGTATAGTCGAATGGGTTGGCGACCGGTATGTCGCGAGAAATAAGGATAAGAAGGACTATGTTATCATGGATTATTTGAAGGTGAATCACGAGAGTGGTAAACGTTTTCAACAAGAGGATAGTAGTACAATGAATTACTAAGTGCTATATATATATATATATATATATATATATATATATATATATATATATATATATATATATATATATATATATATATATATATATATATATAATGGAACTTAGATATTGGATGTGATTGATTGAATGATTGACAAAAAGGTTGTATCATGGATGATGATGCGATGCTAAGTGTAAAAGGTTAATTAATGGTAAAATGTCCTAGATATGGTATGTTAAGTCAAGGGTGACAATTAATTGTTGGAGAAAGGGCATAGGAAAAAGTGTGATAACTTATGTATAGACTATGGATCGGAGTCAATTGGTTAACTTGAGTTGACCGCGCGATTCGGTCAAAATATGGATGATTAGATGCAATGGTGGTTACCCAGGTGTTGAAAGAAAGATTGGAAAATTTTGATAACGAGAAAATGAATCGACTAAAGACGATTGGTAAATGAGTAGATTGGTGGAAAGCACTAGAAATGATTACGTGTATACCGTGTGGTATAATGTATAAGTGGGAAAAATTGAATGTCAAATATGAGGGAAAATGATAGCGTGATGCTAAGTGTATTGATGCATACATGGATTGTATGCAAGATGAAATGGTATTGTATGAGTCACTTTGGATTGGAGGCTTTCCGACCATTGTGACAGTTTGGGATCGTGGCGGATTGGAGGCTTTCCGATCATCTCGATAAGATAGTTAAAGTATAATTTGTTATAAGGGATATGATGTTTGTATATGACGTATGAAGAACCGTATGATTAGTTGTTGTTATGATTTTTATGGCAAGTGAGAACTTGGGTTGAAAACACGGGTAGTGTTTAAGTATAAGTAGGTGTCGGAGATGCCCACAAGTCCATGGTTTATGAAGAAGGGAATGCTTTTAGGAAGCAAAGTTTGTTAGTAACCAATGAGTGGTGAAAGAGGTATAATGGGTGGTAGACCACAAATTGGATGTGATTGAGGCTCTAGGGCCGGTAATCGGGAATTTCAAGTATGGTATAAGGATATTTGAAGGAATTATAAATGGTATAAGAATTAGAATGAAGGTAAAAGAGTAATAGAGATTGATATCAATTTGAATGAAAATTGTTAAGCGATTGTGGAAATCGAAATCGAGGAAAAAGGGAACAATTGAGAACGGAAATTAGATATGGAAATCGGGAATGAAAAGCTTGAGAAGCGATGCCTTAGTAATAAAGAATATGAAAAATTTTGCAAAGTAAGTTTGACTTTAATCATAAGTCAAGGTTGGTCAACTAGTGGATTGTTGACTTTAGTCAAAATTGGGTTTTGACTTTCGTTTAAATTGGTTAGTCAAGGATAAGGGCGTAATGTATCATCTTCATGTGTAAGATAGTGGGTAATGGATTAATGGAAATAATGGTAGTCAAAGGGTGCGACTTTAACCGTTGGGTATTTCGAGTCGAATTTTGGAACCGAGTATGACTGTTGTTGGACCATGAAGGTAAGGTCGATTGTTAAGTAATATATGGTTAATGGAATCACTAGTGGGTAAGGAGATTGTCAAGAAATGGTTGACTTTGTTAAGTCAAAAATGGAACAATGTTGAAAATTTGGTCAAAGCGATGGGTTGACTATCATATTAGTCAAAAGGTTATTAGGAATGATTGGGTCATATCACTCCAATGGGAATAAAGAGTTTGGTTAAATGATGGGAAATGTTAAGGTCGAATTGTGAAATTTAAACCCGTTCGGGTGTTAGGAACTCAAGTTTGGATTTTTGGCCCGTTTGGGTATAACGGGTCAAGTGGGCAATTAATTGCGTAAGTATTAGTGAAACACAAGTTGGAAGTGGAATGAGGATTGGAAATCCTTGAGTTGATTCTGAGGACGGAATCCTTTTAAGGGGTGGATAGTTGTAACGACCCGTAATTTGAATAAAATAAAATATGGGAAAAATATGATAAACAAGGATAAATCATTTAAAGAACGTAGGAATTGGTTTCGTGTCATTTGGACACCGTATGAGAAAGTTATGAACGAAACCGGGTCGAGGCAAAGACCGAAAAGTGCAGCCTAGCTGACTAGTGGAGTTCACGGCGCGAAGTGGAGTTCGCGATCGCGAACTCCGTCCAGGGAATTGGGGCTTTTGACGATCGGAGTTCACGGCCCATTACCGATCGCGAAGTATTCACGACACGCAGAGTTCGCGTCGCGAACTAGTTAGCGGTCATGAACTATGGACGAGCAGTATTAAAACGGGTTTGAGTTAGGGTTTACTCATTTTTCACCCAAGTTGTGGTGCAGCCGATTTTAGAGAGAGAAGGGGCGATTTTGGTGATTCTTTGCTCAAATCTTCACCATCTTGAAGGATATAAACATCAAAGGTAAGATTTCTTGATTGTTGATGTTATCTAGCTAGTTATGAACTTTATTTGGGTAGAAATGGTGGTTTGGGGAACCATCCAAGTCATCTTTGGGGAAGATGACTAATCATGGGTGTAGAACACTCATTGTAAGCTTGTAAATGATGTGTACAAGTTGGATTTGGGTTTATTGATGGAAATCTTGAACTAGGGTTTTGGGGTTTCACCAAGTTGGATGAACTTGGTGGTTAGGAATGTTGTTATGGGTTTATTGGTAGCAAGTTATGAATAATAACTAGATTTTATGATGATATTGATGGTAGGTCAAGAAGACCTAAAGTTTGGTGACATTTCACAAGTTGGAAAGCAAGGATTTGTGTTGTTAGACACGATTTGGATTTAGCTTGGCTAAAGTGAGTACATGAGACTTTTACTGAGTACATAGCAAATGATTTTGAAAACTATGATGTTTATTGAGTCTTTATTAATAAATATTTTTAATAAAGATATGACTGAAAAGATAAGAAAATGTAAATATTAGACTACCTAAATGCCTAATGATTTTTGAAAGAGATTATGATAATGAAAAGTAATTAATAATTTTTATTAATATGATGTTTGACTAAGAGTAACGATTAAGAAAGTATGATATTTGGCTTATTAATAATATGTATTAATAAAGCTAATAACAATGATTTTCAAGTATCAAGAATTGATTAGTATATTATACTATTAAAGGTAGTGATTGAATTGTTAAGAGAATAGATAGAGAGTGACTAGTAATAAATATGCATTCTAGTCAAAGAGAAGTTAAAGTGATATAATTTTTATAAATGATAAATATGTTTTATTAAATAAATGAATTGGTAAAGTCAATATTGAAATTGAATAAGAAACGAGAATAATATGATAATTAGAATAGATGTATTCTAATTTATGTTTGAGTATGTATTATTGGGGCATAGGCCCGTATTTGATAATTTCAATATGTGTTGAGAAAATGATCCGGATCACAGATAACCCACACAGTTGGGGGAGTTAGTGACACCTACTTGGGGAGGTACCACCCTGCGCAAGAGTAGACTGTCGAGAAATAGTTAACCCGGAAATCGGGGGAGAAATAGTTAACCCGGAAACGGGGGAGTTTTAGTTAACCCGGAAACGGGGGAGTTTCAGTTAACCCGGAAACGGGGGAGTTTACCTAGTTAACCCACATCGGGGGAGTTTGCTACGGAGAGGTCCGTAGCGTATGTGATAAAGATTTAGTAAGCTATGGATAGCTTACAAGTATGTGACTATGTGATGGGTAAGCTTACGGTTAGCTTACTAGTAAATACGAATAAGCGGTAAGAATGTAAGATAATAATTAATAAGTGATTAAAGAAAAGAAATGAATAGTAATGACTTTTATTATTTTGAGAATGGGTCGAAAACCCATGTATCTCACGAGACTATTTTGTCTCACGTACTACTTTGTTTTTGGCTATGTATTCAGGTTCGAGATCGTTGGATTAGAGTGTCGCGATAGAAGTGGCCTAGTGTCGATTAGCTCGGGAGCTCGTAGGTAGATCCCGTTTATCCTATGGTTATGATATTATTTATGTAACACCGGATTTTAATACTCTGATAATCTTTTCAAAGGTTTTTGTTAAACCGTATTTTGAGAATATTGTACTTGTAATATTTTATTCAAAAATATGATTTAAAAAGTGTTCTAAAAATTGAGGTGTTACAACGGGTTATCTTGCATTTATAATAGTATCAAAGTTAACCCCAAGAGTCGGTCTAGCTAGTTACATCAATGGAGGATACGAGGTCGAGATGAGTATATACTTTGGTTTTGTTATTCAAGATCTACATTTCTAAGCAATGTTTAAAGATTAATTTCATATACTTCCTCTGTATCAAAATAAGTGACACAAATTGGCTTACACGTTTTTTGAGGTAAAAGATTAAAGTAGAAGTTAAAATAGATTAAAGTATATAGTTAGTGGAGAAGAGGTCCCACTTTTCTTGAATAAAGTGATATTAATGAGTTTTAAAGGTAAAAGTAAGGGTATAATGGTAATTTTACTTTATTAAAGTGGATAGTTAGTGGGTATGGGTCCCACTATTTTTACCAAATAAGGAAAGTTTTCAAATTGTGTCACTTATTTTGATACACCCCAAAATGGAAAGTGTGTCACTTATTTTGATACGGAGGAAGTAGTTGATATGATTAAAAGAATTTCATGTTACGAATATTGTTTTTGTAAATATGCAAGTGGCAACGAAAGTTTTGTAATCAATTTATTTGTTTTGCTTCAGTTTTAAATAATCGCTGGACGCGATTCTTGTATTTGGAATCTTTATAGAATATTCTAGATACTTCATTAATAGTTAAACTCCTCTGTTAATTACAACAAACTGAATTTAGTATATAGTTCTTTTTTTAACAATTAACTCATACCCTTTAAAAAAATTTGTTGAACATAATTTAAATTTGTAATTTTGTGGGACACCTAAACATTAGATGTCGATGGGATATAAGTTGCTCTTGATTAAGGCGTTAAACAAGCTTAAGTACAAATGGTGATGATGAGTTTATAAATTAATCTAAAAAATCGTTATATAATTTATTTTTAAATAAAAAGTTTTACTACCGATGATCATATCCTTATGATTGTCAGTTTGTAACTAAGGTTACAAGATATACAACTGCTTTGCAATTATTCCTTTGCATAAAACCAAGAAATGCAAGGGACAACAATAACGGGTTTACCACTAAAACGTCGAGTTTTTTAACTAACACTAGTTATTTCTATAAATATTTAATAATATGTTGTAGTTTTAAAAATATTTAGCAAAAGACGGTACTTTTGAGATAAAAAATAATATGTACAATTAAAGTTGCAAGATATACAACACTATTTTTCACCATCCCTCCCTCCCTCCTTCTTTATCTGCCATCTCTCTTTCTCTCTCTATCTCTCTCTCTTCTTAACTCATTTCCCCACAACTAGAGACATCATCACTACCGAAAACCTCAACTTCTCCCATAACCATCGTCAATTTGTCTTCTCTGATTCACAACCATAACCCACACCAAAATCAAATTGTAAAACCTTTAATCGGGTCAAAGCTTTTGGCCCCCTCCGGTGATGATTTTTAGGAGATCTCAATCTGGAGGAAAATGTAGGCGGTCATTTGATTGGGTTGATTGTAATTCATGGGTGTTTGAGATCAAGAAAACTCATGTAACAAAAACTATGTGAAACAAATTATATAGTAAGAATCCATTTCAAGAATCTTAAAAATGGACAAATTTAGTAAGCAACACATGTTTCATTTAGTAAGCAATCGTTGAATCACTTAATAGACGAGACATTGGAGACAAATTGAAATTAAGGCATTATCCATCTATTCACCAATATCTAATTATTTCATGATCAATTGGCCAAGTGTTCGATTTGCTATGTCGTTTTTTGGAAATTTGGGATACTAGGTTGTTGTTACGGTGGGTGTTGCAGCAGAAAGAAATGTTTTCTGGTGTTCTTCGTGGGCTCGGGAATGTCCGGAATGATGAAGAAGAAACAGTTGTTGGGAGGGAGGGAGGGAGAGAGATGGCAGGGAGAGAGGGTGAGTGGAAAATAATTTTGTACATTTTGCAACTTTACTTGTACATATTATTCTTTAACTCAAAAGTACCATCTTTTATTAAATATTTTTAAAACTACAACACTTTATTAAATACTTATAGAAATAACTAGCATTAGTTAAAAAACTCCTAAAACGTCCATTATCAAAAATTAAGGTTTTATGATCACTATCGAAAGTTTGAACAATAAATTGTTATTTTTAAAACTTAGGGGGTTATACGATCATATTAGAATCTTGAGGGGGTTGTCATCCGTTCCTCACCCTAACGTGATTTGCCGTCAATAGATTTCACCCTCCGTCACGATCGCTAACCCAACCCCATAAATCGGTGAACCCACCCACCCCTCTTTCTCTCTCTGTACGGTATTCGGTCAATCAAATCGAGTTCTAAACGTACACTCAATTTGTTTGTCGATTAGCAGAACGGAGCAGACAAGTAGCAAAGTACGAGAAACAAGATCAATGGGTGTACCGGCGTTTTACAGGTGGCTTGCTGACCGGTACCCTAAATCAATTACGGACGTCGTCGAGGAAGAATCCGGCGAGATTAATGGTGTTGAATTGTTGAGACCGAACCCTAACAACGTCGAATTTGATAATATGTATTTGGATATGAATGGAATTATTCATCCCTGTTTTCACCCCGAAGGAAAGGTATATATACTTTTGAATTTTGAATTACTATTATTTTCCAAATGCAGAAATTGATAGATTTTGTTAAATTTTACTCTACTGATTGAATTTAGTGTTACAAAGCTTGATTAAAAATTTGTTGAACTCCTGTCAATTTACAGTTACAAGTAATCCAACTTAACAATTTACAATTCAACTTACATTATTAGATATGTACCTTCTTAGGCAAGCTCATTTGGGAATGATACTTTCCCCCCTTAATTAGAACTTTTGAGTAATTTTTGATCGAGTATTATTTAAAAAATTTAAACTCCTACTCTTCTGCAATTTCCTGAGTATCTTTAAATTTGTTCAGATTGTTTCTTGTTCACGATATTTTTCTACATCAGCAAAGTTCTAAAAACTAACCCTCTTTTAATTTATGGTTCTTAAACAACTTCAATTTATCTTGAAATTTTCAATAACACTTGCACTCCCGCTAATGCAGCCTGCACCTGCTACATATGATGATGTATTTAAATCAATATTTGACTATATTGACCATCTCTTCTCATTGGTGCGACCCAGAAAAATTCTATACATGGCAATAGGTAAAACCATAAAACTTATCATTTTGCATTTATTTAATCTGTCTTCAAAATTGAACTAGCAATCACCCGTGCGCACTTCCATTTTCACAGATGGTGTAGCTCCAAGAGCTAAAATGAATCAACAACGGTCTCGCCGTTTTAGGGCTGCTAAAGATGCTGCTGAAGCAGTATGATTTCTCTTTTCTTTAAACATTTTATGGTTGAACTAATAACTAAATTAAGTAATTACTTAAAATTTTGCCGCTTTTTTTTATATATTTAGGAAGCTGAAGAAGAGAGATTGAGAATTGAGTTTGAAGCTCAGGGAGCTGCTCTTTCTCCTAAAGAAAAACTTGAAACATGTGATTCAAATGTTATAACACCTGGCACTCAGTTTATGTCTGTGCTCTCTGTAGCACTTCAATATTATATACAATGTAGATTGAATCATAATCCTGGCTGGCAGTATACCAAGGTTTGTTGAAAATTATTAATTTTATAGTTTTCTGGTTGCTTTTTTTAATTTTTTTAAATCTTTATTGATTTATTATTTTGGCTGCATTTGATATTTATTTGAAGGTGATACTTTCTGATTCAAATGTTCCTGGTGAGGGAGAACACAAAGTAATGTCGTTCATTCGGTTACAAAGAAACCTTCCTGGTTTTAATCCAAACACTCGACACTGCCTATATGGATTAGTGAGTTAAAGAATTTATTTTACTATTTTGTTCATTTTTTTTTATTATATATGACATATTTCTTGTATTATAAGTTTATAACTGATTTATGTGGATTATTTTTATAGGATGCAGATCTCATCATGTTGGCTCTAGCCACTCATGAAGTTCACTTCTCAATATTGAGGGAGGTTAGTAAATATTGTAATATAATTGCTGTCATAAACTGATTTATTAATGATTATTTTTGTTTCTTATTATTTTGTTTTTTTTTAATTAGGTGATCACGATGCCTGGACAGCAAGAAAAATGTTTCCAATGTGGTCAAGTAGGTCATTTGGCTGCTGAATGTCGTGGTGATAATGGGAAGCCTGTTAATGATATCCCAATTCACAAAAAGAAATATCAGGTTATTATATTTACATATATGTCTTTTTAACACCTTAATTTAATCTGTTATTTCCTCATAATTCATGTTAACAGTTGCTCAACATTTGGGTACTGAGAGAATATTTGCAATACGATTTGGAGATTCCTAATCCTCCCTTTGAAATCAACCTCGAAAGAATTATCGATGATTTTGTATTTCTTTGTTTTTTTGTGGGCAATGATTTTCTTCCTCATATGCCTACTTTAGAGATTCGAGAGGTATGGAAACTCATTTTTATTTATAAAAACATCATACGCTTAAGTTTTTTTATTTATTTAAGTGACAAAGAATTTGGAAATACTACTTGTCATTTATATATAAAGTCAACATTGGCCATAATATCTATGCATTTGTAGGGTGCTATAAATCTGCTGGTACAAATTTATAAAAGGGAGTTTGCTGCAATGGGTGGTTATCTTACTGACTCTGGAGAGGTACATGTGACTGGAAAATGAAATTATTTTTATTTTTCATTTTTATGAGTGATTTTTTAGTGTTCTTTATTTTCTTTGACTTCTTGATGTAAATGTAGACTATAATTAATGATGTAGACAGTTACAAATGATTTGTTATTAGGGCTGAGTTAACACACACACACAAAATAATAATATAATTATATTGATGAGATAATGGATTAGTTTATTTAATAACATAAAATGAAAACATTTATATATAGCAACAACTGAATTTCAGGTGTTGCTGGACAGAGTTGAGCACTTTATTCAGGCAGTTGCAATTCATGAAGACCAAATATTTCAAAAGCGGGCTCGCATACACAGGGTGACGTTTATATATATTCTTTTAAATTTAATTGTCATTTTTTAAAATTGCGATATATAATTTATATCTCTCTCTACTGCTTATAATTGATGGCATTAATATTATTTTGTTTTTTGGTGGTTACTTTAATTTAGGCATATGAGAATAATAAAGCAAGACAAGAGGTTGAAGAGGAGCCTGTGGCTCCAGTAGTTGATAAGGTACAATAAATGCTCTGTAATTAATAATGCTTTAAACCTTTGTTAATTTTGTCTTATATTTTAAATCATTTTCAGTCGATGCTTGAACAGTCTTCAAAAATGCTATATTTACCTTTTTTCTTCTAAGTAATCTGGTCCTTAATACCTTCACTCTATATAATCTGTTCTTGGAAAGCATATAATCGATGATTGATAAACCTATGATTTGACATATTTGCCCTTTTTCAGTTTCAAAATAAGATGACATATTTGCCCTTTTTCAGTTTCAAAATAAGATAGAATGCTCACGGTTATCACTTACAGTTAGAAGTTTCATTGAGTGTTTCAGAAAACGGCGGCCGATTAATCGGCGCCTAGGCGCTAGGAGGGGGTTCACCGTCCCGATTAACCCATAATCGGACATATTAGGTGTCGGCGGTCAAACGGCGGTCAAAATCGGAGTTAGGCGGTCAAAGGCGGTCGAAATCGGAGGTAGACGGTCAAAGGCGGTCGAAATCGAAGGTAGGCGGCCAAATCCGGTTAACATCGGGACTTACCTGAGAACATCGGCGGTGAACCAGCCCTAATATTTTTAACGAAGAGGAAGACGACTGGAACTTGGAAGAGGAAGACGACGCCTTGTAAACCAGCCCTAATATTTTTAATATCAATTTTGAATATCTATGGGCTCTAATACCCATTTTTAATATGTATGGGCCTTTTTTAGATATGGCCTTTTTTAATTAAAATGGATAGCAGATTGAAAAAGACAGCTTTTTACATATGAGCATTTGTTTAACTAAAATAGGTTAAATTTTGAACGTAACTTTAAAATATATAATATATTAAAGTAGCCTGAGGCAGTACAGAGAATAAAAAAAAAGGTACTTAATTATTTTATATGAATTATATAATATATAATTTCAAAATTTCTAATTTTTACATATAAAAAACCCAATCCGATTAATCCCCGATTAATCCTCCGCGGGGGTCGAACGCCTACATCCCGCCTAGCGACTTCGGAAACCTTGGTTTCATTACGTGCTTAAAATGTGACACTATTTATTCGTTACTTGGTGCTTGTTGATTATCTGCTGGTATGTTGATGCTACACAAATTTTATTTTATTCTATTTTATATTTTTTCTCAGATTAAATTAGGGGAACCCGGGTACAAGGAAAGGTATTATAATGAGAAGTTAAATTTATCAGATCCAAAGGAGGTTGAAGAAGTTAAAAGGCAAATGGTGAGTTTTTCCCTAAAGAAAATTATAATTTTCAGCTTTTTAACCTTAAGTTTATTTATTTAATATATCATAAGTTTTTTATGCAACGCAGGTATTAAATTATGTGGAAGGGTTATGCTGGGTTTGCCGGTATTACTATCAGGGCGTCTGTTCATGGCAATGGTACAAAACTTGTTTCACAAGAAACATTTATGTCTTTGTTACAACATTTGTCAGTTAATAATTGTATTAATAGTGAAAAGCATAATAATAACAGATAATATTGACATTATCCATATTATTATGTTTAATTATTTGAGTTTATTCCAGGTATTATCCATATCATTATGCACCATTTGCCTCTGATCTTAAAGATTTAGCTGATCTGGAAATAACATTTTTCCTGGGAGAACCATTCAAACCCTTTGATCAGCTTATGGGAACCCTGCCAGCTGCAAGGTATTTCAACTCAAAATTAGCATTTTTTTGTATTTTATAAAATATCTAATTAATTAATCAATTATTTTATGGTATACGCTATTTGGTGCTACAGTTCAAATGCCCTGCCTGACAATTACCAAAAACTGATGACTAATCCATCATCACCTATAATCGACTTCTACCCTTTTGGTAATTTCAGTTAATTGTTTACTTGCTGATTATTAATATAAATTAGTTGAATTTAAATGAGACAGAAAATTAACTATAAAAATATGTAGATTTTGACATCGACATGAATGGAAAACGTTTTGCATGGCAGGTAATAATTTTTTTTTTTCTTCTTCTAAACAATTGTTATTCCATTAATTTTGTCTTTTTTGTTACCATGAAAATAGGGTGTAGCCAAATTGCCATTCATTGACGAGAAGAAACTTCTCACTGAAACAAGAAAACTCGAGGACACTTTAACAGTTGGGTATTTTGCTATTTGTTATTATCTTTTGCATCTAAAAAATACAATTTAATCAGAATCTGTATAAAAAAAAAATCTCTAATAATATTGGAAATCCTTCAAACTTTTCTTACTTTTTTTTTTTCAGGCTGAAGAACGGGCTCGAAATAGTGTTTTTTGTGATTTATTATACGTATCTCCACGTAACAGCTTGGCCCCACAAATTAGTGCATACTACAACTATTTCTTCCAAATGCATCCTAGTCAAAGATGTGTTTGGCCAGTTGATGTATATGCTAGGTCAGTATCAGTTGTTACTGTGTTTCTGTTTTTTTTTTTTTACTTTAAGGTTAATTACTTAATTTATTTATTTTTTAATAATTATTTATGTTGGAATTTTCGCAGTGGTGGTATGAACGGTTTCTTGTGGTTATGTGGGAGAAATGGGTGGAAAGTGATACTTCAGTCGCCTATTAGTGGTTTGGGGGATATTACTGATAATCATGTCCTGTAAGTTTTTTTTTTCTTTTTAAATTCTGAATGATGATTATATTTCATTTTTTAAGTATTTAACGGTTTTTTGTTTTTCAGAAACATAACATATGTAAATCCACCCCCTCATAAACATATTCAAGAACCTCCAAGGGGAGTAACCATGCCAAAGAAGGTGTGTGTGTGTGCTGATCAATCATAATTCTATTTAATTTAACTATTTATATATTTTGCTATCAACATCCTCAATGAGAATGTTGTGTCTTTATTTGGATAAAATTATTTATACTTTTTTAATCATAAGTTTTTTTGCATGATATGCAGATTTTGAAACCTGTTGATATAAAACCTCTGCCTATTTTATGGCATGAAGATAATAGTGGTCGTCGTTCACAAGGCAGTTATAATAATAGGTATATCTGCATCTCTCTCTCTCTCTCTCTCTCTCTCTCTCTCTCTCTCTCTCTCTCACACACACACACACACACACACACACACACACATCCATTGAGGTTATTTAGTTCTAATTGGATGTGCCAATTTTGACCCAATTAAGTGTCAAATGAGTCGAACGGGTCAAACGTAAGAATAGCTTGAAAAAAAACATGTCAAATGAGTCGAACGAGTAAAAAGTCAACCAAAGTGTATTTTTGATGCATAAAACCATCTAATCCATTTATGCAAAAGATTATATCATCATTGACAAAATACAGTTTAATCATATCTGACAGATTAATTATTCATAAAAAAATTACAAGATTTTGAAGAAAGTGTTTCTACTCAACCTAGGTTGACCTGTATATAAAGTTACCCGTATTTACCGATTAACCCGCCCGCCCATTTTTGCCACCTTGAAACAATCTGTTTTCTAAATGCATCAAATTGCCCTCATTTAGGCCACAAGTACCAGGAGCAATACACGGAAACATGTTAGGAGAAGCTGCACACCGTCTTCTAAAAAACTCACTAAACATCAGATCCAACAATAATAATTCATCTGGATTCTATGACCAATCACAATACCAAAACGGCCCGAACCACAATCTGCAACATAGGCCCAGACCAACGGGCCCATCAGGTCACCAAAGGAATTACAACGATGACCCGAATAATTATTACAATTATCCTAATCCTCGGGGCCCAATTCCTAGGCCCAGATTCAGGGTCCCCCCACCTAACCACTTCCAACCCAATAATAGACCCAATTTTAAACCGCAAGAAAGTGGCCCGTATCAAGACCTGACAAATGGTATGGCTGGTTTAACCATGGAAAACGGGGCCCGAAACAGAGCGTACCCGAACCAGATGGTGCAACCACAATACCCGAATAACCAGAATCTTGGTAGTCTTCCCTCACCACCGGCTACATGGATCAATAGACCCCACATGACGGTAGAAAATCAACAAGTGAAAAAGATTTATCAAATCAAGACTCGGGTTTCACACAATTCTGATTCGGGAATATAAAGATTTCGTGTACAAGTGTTTTTAAGGAAGTAAGATTCTGGGGCTGCCATAATGTTGGGCGGCTTTTAGTAAGTTAGAGGCTTGTTTTGTTGTATATCTTTATTGTTTATACGACAGGATTAGTTTTGGTTACAGAAAAGGGGATTTACTTGATTCGGTTTACCTCTTATAATGTTCATGGGGTTGCTGATAACAAACATTCTAAGTTAACTTGTTTTTTTTATATATTTATGTAATTTGGGATATTTTTAAACGTATTCGACTCATTTCATATCTTCATCTTATGTAAGTTTTCAAACTTGAGTTATTTGTCTGGCTTGATAATTGAGGTACAGGGGTTTACTAACAATTAACTATCCAGCAATACAGGGCTTATATTACTATCGTTAACAACTAACTATTCAACTTTTAACTCAAAATCTATGATTTTGAGACGCAATTGCGTTTTACTTTCACGGTTTGTATGTGACATTATGTCTTGATATAAATATCTTTTAAGAAGTTAGGCGTTAACGGGTTTTTTTTTATCGGTCTTAAATCGGTCCATTTTAGATTATTTTAAAAAGTCAAACCTCTATTAAAGTGCCAAAAGTTTCATGTTATCTTTATGCATGCTTAAATCAAGAAAAATGATACTGATGCTACATAAATCGTTTGGTAGCTCTTTGTTTTGCATGTGATAACCCCTCGATGAAGCAAACTGAGTTTCTAAGTTTGTGTCATAATTTAAAATGAAGATAATTTTTAAGATTTCTAATAATCCATCATCAAACGCTCAGAACATTTTACACACGACCTTCCAAAAAATATATTTAATCTCTTAACAATGAATTTAAAAGTTATGGAAGGGTATACAATATAAATACAAAAATTAGTTAATACGAAGTATAAAGAGAAACTATACCATTAACCACCACAAGTGTCTTAATTAATTTCATTGAAGAAAATAACCAGACAAAAACAACACAAAGAAGAACAAAAGACTACCGTAAATCAAAATCGCCTTCTGGCCGGAAGTTAACGTGTTCCCGCCGAGCCCAAATTGCTGATTCTGAGCAAATCCAGCAATCTCCACACTCTTACTCGCAAAGAAGCCCTTAGCAGCACCGCACGTCGGACACCTCCAATCCTCCGGCAATTTATCGAACGGTAAACCAGGAGCAATCGGATACGACGGATCTCCGGCGGCCTCGTTGTACAAGTATCCACATGACCGGCACTCGTAGATTCCGGTGTTCAGGACTGCGAATTTCTCCTCTAGTCTGCGTTTATCGAATTCCTCTGTTGTCTCCAAGGTTTCATTTGAGAATTCGGATTGCGGTAGCGGTTCTAATGCCGGATCGAGAATCGGTTTATCTTCTTTGGAGATATCGGTGGATTTTGAAGCGATTTGGAGGTTTGTTGTGTGTTTGTGAAGTGGTGAGAAGGTGTAGGGTTTGAATTGGAAGGGGGTTTGAGGTTTTGATTTAGGAGATGGGAGAGAAGAAGATGGAGGTTGAGTTAGGCGAAATGTTGCTGAAGCCATTGATGATCGGAGTAATGGAGTGGAATTGGAGGGTATGGTGGTGGTTTCAGCAGAGAAGAGAAAAGGAGGGAATCAAAAGGGAAGCATGGAAGAGGATATTTGCCTCTAAATTTCAAGGGTAGTTGGTTAGTCTGAATTCAGGTTGGTGTGAATTCAGTTATGCAAACATTTTTTCAAAAAAAATAGTTTTAGGTGTTGTTTGTTTGCAGTTTAATGAAATCTTTCATCGCTTCAGTGCATTTGTTTAACGAAATGTTGAATCATTCAGTGCATTTGTTTAGCGACTCTGAATGAAAATTATGTTGAACGAAGCAAAAAAAAAAAACTAATGAACCATTTTATCATTAAGCAGTCAGAATAATTATAAATCTTTTTCCTCACATTCAAGTAAGTTTCATACGGAGCTTCTTAATCATTCAAACCGTTATCACTTCACTTAATTCTTTTGTTTATATCAAACAATCTCTAACCGTTCAAAAATACTAACAGCTCAATTATTGCTCGTTTGTGTTTGTCGTATAAAAAATATTTTATTTATTTCGAAATGAAAATGATTGACCAAGAATTTATTGTTACTGCTACCAAAACAGTAGTGATTGCCTACTCTTTTTTTCAGTTAGTTAATTAGTCGTTGAATACTTGAATGCAAATCTAAGGGTAACAGGGTATGCTTGATTGAGAGTATTAGAGGGTGAGGAATGATAATGATAATTAATAGTGTTGCTTGGTTAGCAACTATGCAATCAATCATTACCCATTAGTGAGTAATACCATATTACTCACCAAATTAGGGGGAATGAGCTAGGTAATACTTCATACATACATACACACATACATATATACATACATATACACACATACATAATTACATACGTATATACATATAAAGACATGTATAATATTCATATTTAGGGGATGTTTGTTTTTTTTACTCATTAAGTTCTGTCTGGTTAAAGTGTATGTCTGCATATATTATGTCCGTCTGGATAAGTTAGTGTTCTCGTTTATTTTTCAGTCTGAATTAGTAATCTTAATAATAAAATCTGATATTTTTTTTCATTTCCAATGTCTTGTTATTGTAAACAAAACATATTTAAGTGATATATAATTCTAAATAGAAGTTTATAATAATAAAAATATATTGATATATAAGTAATAAAGTTTTAAATTTAAAATAAAAATTTTATTTTTAAAAAATAATATTATAAATTAAGTATTTTATTAACCAAACAATAGAAAGTATAAAATTTTAATTAATATAATTTTATAAATATAAAAATGAAAAAAAATGACTTAATGGGGAAAGCATCTCATGGCTTTTTCAGTTAAGTCATACTGTCTAGATTAAGTCATAAATAAACAGATTCGTTATGATTTTCCCCATATAATTATTTCCCCGTTAAGTTAAAATCAATAGTTGATTATTAAAGTGTTATACTGAAGTTATAAAAAATTGAGCCTACAATGTTTTGAACAAAAACCCAGGCCCATATAAACGAAGATGGGTTGCAGCCCATATTCTTATCCCTAATTCACATCAGATATATACCGACTTCGACACTTCAAAACCCTGCACAGAAAGCCCTAGCTCCCTTCGTCGTTGCAGCACACAGAAATGGCAGCCGCCGCCCGCCCCCTCGTCACCGTCCAAGCCCTGGAATCAGACATGGCCACCGACGGATCAAGTCTCCCCCTTCCCCACGTCATGAAGGCATCAATCCGTCCTGACATCGTTAACTTCGTTCACTCTAACATCTCAAAAAACTCACGTCAACCCTACGCCGTCTCTCGAAAAGCCGGTCACCAGACCTCCGCTGAGTCATGGGGTACCGGACGTGCCGTATCTCGTATCCCCCGTGTTCCTGGTGGTGGTACTCACCGTGCCGGTCAGGGAGCCTTCGGTAACATGTGTCGTGGTGGACGCATGTTCGCACCTACCAGGATCTGGCGCCGATGGCACAGGAAGATCAACGTGAATCAGAAACGATACGCCGTTGTTTCAGCAATTGCTGCTTCAGCCGTACCGTCGCTCGTGATGGCACGTGGACACAGAATCGAATCCGTTCCTGAGCTTCCTTTGGTCGTCAGCGATACCGCTGAAGGAATCGAAAAGACTCAGAACGCAATCAAGGTTTTGAAGCAGATTGGAGCTTATTCCGACGCCGAGAAAGCTAAGGATTCCGTCGGAATTCGTCCAGGTGTGGGAAAAATGAGGAACAGGAGGTATATCTCCCGCAAAGGACCACTGATTGTGTACGGAACTGAAGGTGCCAAGCTTGTGAAAGCCTTCAGGAACATTCCTGGAGTCGAAGTAGCAAATGTGGAGCGCTTGAATCTGCTGAAACTAGCTCCGGGAGGTCACCTCGGTAGGTTCATCATCTGGACAAAATCTGCATTCGAGAAGCTCGATTCGATCTATGGATCATTTGAGAAAACTAGTGAGAAGAAGAGGGGTTATGTTTTGCCTAGGGCTAAGATGGTGAATGCTGATTTGGCCAGGATCATCAACTCTGATGAGGTGCAGTCAGTTGTGAAACCAATTAAAAAGGAGGTGAAGAGGGCACCAATGAAGAAGAATCCATTGAAGAACTTGAACACTATGTTGAGGTTGAATCCTTATGCTAAGACCGCCAAGAGGATGGCTTTGCTTGCTGAGGAACAGAGGAAGAAGTCCAAGAAGGAGAAGCTTGACAAGAAGAGGCAGCCAATTTCCTCCAAGGTACATATGGTTTTCTTTTATTTTCTTAATATTATTTGTATTGAATTCAGTTTTTTGGTCAAGTGTTTGCCTAATGCTTTTAGTTATAGAATTGTTTACATGAATGCTTGTGTTTGGATGTGATTGATTATAGCTATTAGTTTGTTGCACTTGCCAGTTGACATTGATCAAACATGAGATTTGATTCTTCATAAGCACATGCTATAACATTAGGACAAACTTTTCTAATTCACTATGATCATTATTCATTACACCTGAAAGTGCTTGCTTGCACATATGCTTTTGTTTCATTTGCATGCCTTGATTTGTATCTAAGTTTTTTGCTTTAATAGTTGTGTCTTTTAGTTTGGTTGTTTGCAGTATTCTGTTATTTACTTTGTTGTAATTTTACAGGAGGAAGCTGCAAAGATCAAGACAGCTAGCAAGGGATGGTATAAGACTATGATTTCAGACAGTGACTATGCTGAGTTTGATGTTTTCACCAAGTGGCTTGGAGTTTCACAGTGATCTCTGTCCTTATTTTAATTTTGTGTTGCATTGTTTTGTTAGCTTTTTTTAAGACCATCATCCAATAGAAGTTATACCAAGTAACCTTTGTTTTCATCAGACATAAATTATTTTCTGTGTTCTATTGCTGGTCCACCAGAGTTTTGTTATGATTGAGGTTTTTGTTAAAACCATTGGATTATCATTGTGTGTGCTTTGTTTTACATGTTGCATTTGATGAACAGAAAATGTTTTAACTAGGATTTTTCTTAACCTCAAGAAGTTTATGATATTAGACTTCTTGTACTATTTTACGGTTGGCCCTTTTTGAGTTTGATGTTTTGGTAAATATCTTCATTGCCACCGAATTAATATCAACATTTTAAATTTTAGTATAGCATTTGTTAGCTATTTAGTGATAATCTAAATGTTTTAATAGAAGTTTGTAAACTGGGACACATTGAATAAAAAGTCCTCGTAAATGAACCCTCACAAGAAATGGTACCACCAAAAATGACTTCAAAGCTGATACCTCCAGCTTCGGCGCAAAAATACCGAAAGAGTTAAACCAACTTGATCACCATTATACTCTCATCACTTCATGAAGAAGCAACATATTTTAGGATTAACAACCTACTTTTTATGGGAAGATTGGTAAATGATACGAGTGTAATTTAACCATAACTTCTTTGAAGTGATTGGTCGTTTTTTTGTGTAAATTCATCTCTTATAGTCATAGCCCTAAAACCTAAGAGCATTTCCAATGGGAGGTTGAAGAAGAGGTTTATACTATTTGAATAACCTCTAAAATGACTTTTTACCATTGGAATGAATGACTTTTTTAAGAGGTTACTCCAACCACTTGATCTTCCCCAACCACTTGAACAACTTTCAGTATTTTATTCTTTTAGTCCCTATATTTAACAATTTTACATTTTAAACTCATGTATATATTTATATGTGAACTAGTAGGTACCCGCGCAATGCGGCGACGGGTACCCTGTAACTATATTTCGCAGCGAACAATTGTTTTTCAGATGCACATTCTTTCCATAAAACAAAATAACTGTTAGTGTGTGCTGATGTGTAAACTTCCTCAAGGATAAAAATTAATGTTGACGTCTCAAATTGGTAACTTGATGACAATTTACATTGTAGAAATCACAATTTGGAAAACTTAGGAAGTGCTTCCAACACATGGCTAAATTAAATTTTAAGGATATTAATATTTAGAGTTCTAGTAGCGAGAGTGTATTAAGTATTATGTGAACATGTCAATTTTAATACTTAAATTTGAAGAGGAATTTAGAAACATCATCGTAAAGTAGTACAACTGTGAAATGCATATATTAGTCATTTCTTATACACTGTAAATATTCCACGTACGTTTCAAAGTAGAAAAACTAATACTCATACCAATTTTCCAACCAATCACTTTGCAACCAATTACGGTTACATAAAATTATGATTACAAGTAATATGGGTTGAAAAGCACAGGATGGCTTAACCCATGAAATGTATTTATAACAAATTGATAAATTGCTTCAGTGTCAACAATGATTATTAAAATAGACAACTTACAAATTTCAAAACATTCATCTTGATTTTAGATAAAAAATTTCATTTGACCCGTTTGTGATATAGCACAAGTAAATCCGACCCACTCGTATGTAATTGGGTCAAAACTCAAAGTACAACCCTGAAATCAACAAAATTCAACAGAAATAGTAAAAGAAAAAAAAAACATATTGGCAGCATATACATCAATTTGATTACAAAATCTTATAATTATACAAAAGTGAAAAAACATACAAAGTGAGCATCAACAGGTTGTGGGAAATTATCGGGCAGGCATGTGTGGAATCAAGGAGACATCTGGACGTTTGAATTGGTTTTTAGGCGGGTATGGCAATGTGAACGCGCAAGGATGAAGCAATCAGTTACGACTTCTGCTCTAACAAAATCGGCCAATTAAGTTGCTCTTTTAGTTTAATTTTCAGCATTTATTTAATTCTGACTTGGCCAATTTCCCAATCATGAAAGTGATGTTTCGGTTAAGTTAGCAGCAATGGTTTCTCCATATCTTTGCAAAAGATCTTGAAAGTGATGTTTCACAACCACGGGCTGCAACCAGTTAACCAAACCAACTTATCTGGTCTTTTTATGTAACTCTACATTCAAATCAAATAATAATTTGCTGTGCGCTGATCTGTATAGCTCTGTTTCAGATGGAAATGACTTACAATTAACGATCAGAAGCAAGAAAATGGCAAACGATGCACATAGAACATCACTGATTATATAAACGGAGTATTATGAGACGTTGAGGGCCGCAAAGAAAAATAAACAAAAAAGTCAAATAGAAACACATTATTTGTACCTAACTCGCACAACAACCTGTAAATCATCCTTTGAAGACTGTTTGATGTACTTTAGGAAGTTGATTTTGTTCTTGGAGCTAAATGATGCTGAAAAGATGCAACATAAATTCAAGATTCAGATTCACAAATAAAAATATATGTAAATAATATCGATAATGAAACAAGAAGAAAAGTCTCATGTTAATAAATCCGTTTCGCAAGGTCATATAGTCAGTAATTCAGACTTACAAATGGACCTAAACAATTGACGAAAGAAGCATTGCTACATGAAAGAAGAAAACACAAAACATAACATAAAACCTTAAAATATACACAAACATTTAATAAATTAATTGACAACTTACGATTTAAAAGAAGAAGGGGATGCGAGTACAAAAGCTGGTATGTGCTCTCACAAAAGACGACTCATGTGTAAGATTGAATCGTGAAGGATCTGTAATTTCCATCATCATTACAAATATCTATTTGTCTAAAATTCTTATTACAAAGTCACAGAAAATAATTAAAGATGCCACTGGAAAATTCGTAATCATGGGATAAGGTATCTTCTTAGTATCGTTCCAAGCCACAGGTCAGCAAAGCTAAAAAAACATCAATTCAGCAAAAGCCAAAAATGGTGAAAAATAGATTGTTAACCTGTTCGCTGAGACAGAAGCTTGAGTTCCTTACCTTTATATATAAATTCTGGAGCGAATTACATCTAAGGTCCCCGTGGTTTATCACTTATTGCAGCCACAGTCCCTAAACTTCATTAAGTACACTGGGAGTCCCTGGTGTTGCCACTTTGTTGCACCCGTAGTCCCTGAAGCAAACAGACGTTAATTAATGCCGTTAAGTCCCCCATGTGCACACCACATGATGGGTAGTATGGTAATTGTCCACCCCTTCCTCATATTTAAACGTGAGTAAGTTACATGGAAGGTCCCTGTGGTATACTACTTATTACAGTCTTAGTCCCTGATCTTCATTTATTACACCGGAAGTCCCTGGTGTATACACTTTGTTACACGCATGTAGGCCTGTAAACGAACCGAACGTTCAACGAATCGTTTGCGAACCGTTCGGCGGGAGTTCATTTATGTTCGTTCGTTTAGCTAAACAAACGAACACAAACAAGATTTTGTGTTCGTTTAGTTAAACAAACGAACACGAACAAATGCTCGTTCGTTCGTTCACGTTCGTGAACATCCGTTCGTTTGTTAGTGTTCGTTTGAGTTTGTTTATGTTCGTTTGTGTTTGTTTGTGTTTGTTTAGTGTTCGTTTGTGTTTGTTTCGTGTACTTTTGTGTTTCTTTATGTTCGTTTGTGTTCGTTTATGTTAAGAAAATTCAGTGTTCACGAATGGTTCGTGAACTAGGGTAACAAACATAAACGAACGGGCATTTGTTCGTGTTCATTTGTTTAACTAAACGAACACAAAATCTTGTTTGTGTTCGTTTGTTTAGCTAAACGAACGAACATAAATGAACTCCCGCCGAACGGTTCGCAAACGATTCGTTGAACGTTCGGTTCGTTTACAGGCCTACATGCGTGTAACAAAGTGTATACACCAGGGACTTCCGGTGTAATAAATGAAGATCAGTGACTAAGACTGTAACAAGTAGTATACCACAGGGACCTTCCATGTAATTTACTCAGGTTTAAATATGAGGAAGGGGTGGACAATTACCATACTACCCATCATGTCGTGTGCACATGGGGGACTTAACGGCATTAATTAACGTCCGTTTGCTTCAGGGACTACGGGTGCAATAAAGTGGCAACACCAGGGACTCCCAGTGTACTTAATGAAGTTTAGGGACTGTGGCTGCAATAAGTGGTAAACCACAGGGACCTTAGATGTAATTCGCTCTAAATTCTGTTATCTTCCAAGTTTTAGATAGGTAACTTAAATATCATAATAATGAAATTTAAAAAATATAACACTTCCATAGGTACGAAATCATTGGCACGAAGAAATACCTAATCCGTCTTGCCTCTAGAAAATGCCTTGTATCTACCAAGATTGCCAATCCCCTATCAACTAAGGAGATAATAACAAACTGCAAAACGAAACTTCATAAAAAGATCACAACTAAGTAATTCAAAAGACAATGTGATCATATAAATAACGACATAAAAATGAAATCCTCTATTGAGATAATTTGGAAACCCTAAACTCTCTAGTTAAACGAAATTTAAAATAACGAACTTGGTTACAAATAACAGAAGTTGCGAGGAAGACCTGCTTGCATACGAGCGATGAGATTGAAGATGATAGAGAGATAGAAACCATTACCTACGCAGAGTTGGTGGTCTTCTCTGGTGGTAACCGGTGACCGCAATTGAAAGAGAGAATTACGAGGGCGAATGTGACTGTGAGAGACATTGAGAACTACGTGTGACTATTTGATATAATGAGTTTCGAAATCCGTTTGATATAATGAGTTTCGAGTTCCAAAAACCTGATTTCCACTTCCCGATTAGCAACGATTCATTATCCAAGAAAAGAGATTTGAATTTTGAACTCTTGGATAATCAACTGTATGAAGATGAATGGTCGAATAGTCGAAAGGCGGATGAAGCAACCAATGGGCCACTCAATTACCTCTTTACTGCGTGAAAACATTTAAAGCCCAAATCGCTGATAACCCGCGTCATAACAGTTAACACTATTGTGTTTAGAATATTGGTTGCAGCCGTAGGCTAGATTAGGTGGTAGGGGTGTAGAATTTTAACCCAAAGGTCACAGGTTCGAGACCTAATTTGTCCTCTTTTTTTTTATCCAAAGGGTTGCTTTCCATAATTAGCAAGTGTGTTGGCTGAATTTTCAGCCTTGCTTATTATAGAAGGGTTAAACTCTTTATAATATAGTAAAGATAATTTATTATTTCTATAACTATAAATTATAATTTATCATATTTCAATAATTTTTAAGGTCAAGCATTATAATATTTTTGTAAGAGAAATGTTATAATAATGTTAAGTTTTATAATGCTATAAAAATTGTTAAATTACATAAGTGAGGGGCATTTATAAAATATTTGATATAGATAGAGGTAAATTAGTAATATTAGTGAAAAAGTCTTTGGAAAAGTTTAACCATTGGAGAGGTTTTCAACTAATAAGTTATTAGATGATGTGACAAAAGTAATAAGTCATTAGAGAGGTTGACCATTGTGGACCGCACAAAGCTCTCATCCCGCTCAGGATTTGCCCCACTTGATACAATCTGCAAAACATTTATTCAACACACAAAATGAATTTTTAAACTACAATTACAATTACATTGGCAGTTTCAGGTGGGCCAGCTGACCAAGCTTCCCTAAGAAGAAAGAGTGAATCTAATGCAGCTTCTTGAGTTGGCTCTGACCCGGGTTCTTGACTATCTCCATTGATTTGATTGGGGTTGGGTCACAACAATATAAAATTAAAAAATAATAAAGACGGTCACCAAGGAGGCAACCTAGGTTGTGGGGGAGAACCCGTTCACTGCATTGGGTCACCAACTTTCTTTCTTTTTCCTTTTTTTTTAAAATGATGTGAATTTTTGTGATTGGTTTGTTTAATTATAATAAGAGTGTGAAAAATTAGATTAGATTGGGTTGTGTAGGTGGAAGAAAGCAAAATTAATTTTTAATGAAAAAGTTGGGTTGAGTTAGGTTGCTAATGAAGATAGTATAAGGATGTGACTAGGCCTTGTGGGATGCTTGAGGTTGTGGGTTCTGTGGCCGGTAAACGTGGGAAGTTTGTGAAAAGTGCGTTTAGTGCTTTTAGATAGCCTTTGTTTACTGTTCCGTTTGCCCATAAATCTTTTTCAATAGCATTTTTTTTTTGGAACGACAAGTTAGTTATTGGCTTGAGTCGGACAGTGACATCCACAAGGGGCAATATGTCCACCCTTGAACCCTCCGTCTATGGGAATAAACCTTATCATCTATTCACCTAAGGAAAAACCTTCAACAACACTCGAATCTGAGACTCTCTGAAGGAAAACCCCACAAAATTTCTCTTTGTGACGAGTTTATCTACACCAAGTAGTTTTCTTTTTCAATAGCATATTAATGAATCTTTGAAACTTTACTTAGGGTTATCATCTTTAATACCATAGTGGATAATAAACTCACTCGTGACAACTACTAAATGTCAAGTCATAATTTAACATTAAGAGTAAATTACACGAATGGTCCCTGTGGTTTACATAATGTTTTGGATTTGGTCCCTAAGTCTCAGTAATTACACTCGTGGTCACTGTGGTTTACACTTCGTATTGGTTTTGGTCCCTAATACTAACAGCCATTAAAATTTGCTGTTAACTTTTTTCAATTGACAATTTTACCCTCACCATCTCCTTCCTCTTTCCTCTTTCTCTTTCCTTCACAACTCCACCGAGATCATAAAACAACTCAAAGCCTCCGGCGCCAAAATCATCGTCACTCAATCGACACACGTCGTGAAAGTACATGATTTCGCATCGGAAAATTCGATCAAAATCGTTTGGATCGATTCAGCTCCGGAAGGATGCCTACACTTCTCGGATTTAACTTCCGAAGACGAATCGCTCCTTCCGGAAGTAGAGATCTCGTCGGACGACGTCGTTGTGTTACCGTATTCCTCCGGCACCACCGGATTACCAAAAGGAGTCATGTTAACTCACAAAGGACTCGTTACCAGTGTAGCGCAACAAGTCGACGGCGAAAACCCTAACTTTTGGGTTCACAGCGAAGACGTATTGATGTGCGTGTTGCCGTTGTTTCACATATACTCATTGAATTCAATCCTGTTATGCGGATTACGAGCAGGTGCGGCGATCCTGATCATGCAGAAATTCGATATTGTTCCATTTCTTCAGCTGATCGAGAAATACAAAGTGACGATCGGACCGTTTGTTCCTCCGATTGTTTTGGCGATTGCGAAGAATGAAGAAATTGTGAAGAATTACGATTTACGGTCAATTCGGACGGTGATGTCCGGTGCTGCGCCGTTGGGGAAAGAGCTTGAAGATACTGTTAGGATGAAGTTCCCCAATGCAAAGTTCCCCAAGATGAAGGAGATGGTGAGGGTAAAATTGTCAATTGGAAAAAGTTAACAGCAAATTTTAACGGCTGTTAGTATTAGGGACCAAAACCAATACGTTGTGTAAACCACAGTGTGACAACCCTCGCAATCGGGCGTTTAACCCACCATGTATTATAAATAATCTAACTTAAAGTTTTAGTATAATTAAAATTTATACTCATATCGCATATATGTCTAGCAAAAACAATGCACAATAAGTATTATTATTAATACATCACAAAAACGGTGCAAGTATATGGTTGTCGGTATCATATAGTGACAATGTTAGCCTAGCGAGTTAGTGACCAAAGCGAAATCAAAGTTATAAACTTTACATTTTATAATAAGTTTTAAGTAAACTAAAGTGATTGGTATAAAAGTTTGTATAAACTCTAATACGGATATAAAAAAAATACAAAGCTAATATTCATCAAAGAGATAATCATTGTATAAAGGTTTTAATAGAATCTTAAGTTGATGAATGTCTTGGACCTTCTGATTTCAATACATGCATGTAACCTATCAATAAATTCCTTTGAATTTAATATTCAAAATGTGGCTAGCCTAGCCTACGAAACTTCCCAATGTCAAGTCCACAACTATTAAAATTATATTATAATATTAATATAATCAAAAGTTCCATCTTATCTCTACACCCAAAAACCCGATACACGACCCATCATCACACGATTTCAGTCAACTACTCAAGTACCGAATTCTCCAGATATCTAGCACACGTTTTTATTTTTATATTATTATTATATTCAAGTTTAAGCTTATCCTCCAATCACATTTAAGCAAACCTCAACCCTAAGCCTACAACTATATAAAGCATATCATCTCTCTCTTCGTCTGTTTTACAACACCCAGCAAACTAGAAACGATTTCCTCCGGCGATTTCTGAAGTTTTCCGGCGAACAGAAGCAAACCAACGACCTCTCCCGTCTCTCTTGTTCTCGGTTCCTTTCTCCACTCGATAGGTATAGTACCCCGAACTGTTTTGATCCCTTTTGCATCATGCTTATTCGAGTGTTAATTCTTGGTTTTGTTCATATCTTTATGTAAGCAGAAACGTTTCTTCCCGTGACGTTCAAAACTTTTCCGGCGATCACAGCGAGTTCCGACGACGCAGGCTTCCACCGATCATCTCTCTCGGTTCTTTCTTGCTCGATAGGTACAACTTCTTACATTCTTTCGTTTCCGTTTATAGCATGCATGATTGTACGGTTCGTTCATTCCATAAATGAGTGTTCTATTTTTCCACTGTCAACTCCGGCGACACACACACTGTGTGTGTACATGCCGGAATTCTTGTTTTTATGCCGGAGTTTTTGTTTCTTTTCTGCTCGTCAAAAATGTAACCCACAATAGGTTGCCAGCCAGATTTCGTTAGGCTTAGCCCAATGCACAAACCCAAAATCTGTTTTAAAACCCGCTGGTTTTTAAGCCTTTAAAATTTAACATACAAATAAAATTAAAAGTCTAACTTTGGTTAATGTGTTAGCCCACATTTTATTAGCCAAAATCGATTTTCAGCCCAACTATGTAGAATGGGAGCCAACATTTCCTTTATACAAAATAGATCAGACTATACTTTTCTTTAAAATTAGTTACTCGTCAAATAAAAGTTTTCTGATCCTTTTAATAGTATTTATTTAATATAAATATTCATTTCTAAAGAGTTATTTATTCATTAAATTCTTAAGTTACTTATTTATTTATTTATGTAAATAAAATAAAGTACAAAACTTCTTAAGACACTAAATTACGTAAATATATATAGTTTAAGTTTTAACAGATTAAGTTTTGTTTATTATTTTTAAATATTTACACAACTGTTTGTCTAATGAAAATTATTTAAATATAATTTATTTAAAAATGTTCACTCAATACGAGATCAACTTAAACGAATTACCAACGTATCACTCATTTCTAGATTCGAGTCGAGAGAATCATTTATGCATCATATAGATTAGGGTGTCATTTTAGACCGTCACTTATTAACTATTAATATGCATTTAGGGCGCTAAGACTGTTTGGTTGGAAACCTCAACGCTTGTGATTTAAATTTTGGTTGCTGCGCTAAGGTGAGTTTCACGGCCCCACTTTTACATGCTTTACAACTATTTTTACCGGGGGAGAAAACATACTTACTCAACTATTTTGTGATAAATAATCTTTGTATAATCATTGTTGTGTACACGTACCTAACAATGAAGGACAAAGGACCATGCTACGAGTCCACGTTTAACCGTAATCATTAACAGTTAGCCTGGGAATATATGGATAGTACTATTCGGGCTGATCACCCGCTCATGGCTAGTTATGCGCTAGCCCAACTGGGTTTGAGATATATATTCTTTAGTTTGAGATCTTGGATTGATTATAGGCTCAGTGATTATACCTTTACTTATTATGCTTAGGCCGAGCATATAAGGGATTATGAATTGCACCTTAAAACTAAATTGTTCCATATTTCAGAACAACGATACAAATCGTACAAGTTTGTACGTAACAATTTTTAAACGATATGACTTTTGAGTCACAAAACCTGTGAACTCACCAACCATTGTGTTGACACTTTTTCTAATTTGTTTTCTCAGGTAACGGAAATTAAACTTTTAAGCATTGCATAAGTGGTGGGTCGTCAAGCTTTTCTCAAGAAATAAGTCTATTAGTTAAGACATTAAACGTTTTGAAACTTATTCATTTAGATTGTTTCAACTTTGTCATTCGGTTTTTGTAAACAATTGTTTTGGATATTTACTATGATTGCGTTGTGTTTGCTATATTGATGTGTTGTGATTACTAATATTGTCGCACGTCGTTCTTCCGCAAAACCATTTTTGGCGGGGTGTGACAGATTGGTATCAGAGCCATTGGTTATAGTGAACTAGCGTAAGACTAGTCTATAACCGTAAAAAGATTTTGGGTCAAACGTAATCACTACACCGAGTTGCATTTCATGTCCCTCCTTAGACATAATAGGAGTGTTACTTGCCTTATCCTTAGTTTAGGTATAACTTATTATTTACTAATAGATACTTTAGTGCCTACACTATCACCTACACTATCACTACTACCGTCGCTTGCATTGTCACTTACTCCATCACCTTATGATATTATTTCATGTTTACTAGTACTCAAACATGTCTGCTCGAAGAAATGCCGACAGAATAACAACAACGAAAATCAAGCCCCCATGACTGCAGCTCAAATCGCCACTCTCGTTGCTGAACAAGTAGCTGCCGCACTACAAAACCACGAGACAAACCGTATGAACCAAGCTAGTGGAAGTGGTGGAAACAATAACCCAAATGGTGGTGGCGGAGCAGGGAACGAACAAAGAGGATGTTCGTATAAGACTTTTCTAGGTTGTGATCCGATGAAATTTAATGGTACTGAAGGTGCCGTTGGAATCATTCGCTGGATCGAACGAATGGAAGTGGTACTCGACATCAGTGCATGTCAAGAAAATTGCAAGGTGAAGTATGCCACATGTACCTTGACTCACGAAGCTTTGACCTGGTGGAACTCGCAACTTCAAGCGCGTGGTAGAGATGCTGCCTATCAAATGTCTTGGGATGAACTGAAGACTCTCCTGATGGAAGAATATTGTCCTAGAAACGAGCTCCAAAGGTTATCTGAATTGTGGGAACTGTCTATGGAAGTTTCCGATATTGTTAGCTACACTACTCGATTCAACGAGTTAGCACGACTTGTTCCTCATCTCGTGACCCCTGAAGTTCAGAAGATCGAGAAATATATCTATGGATTGGCGCCCCAAATCAGAGGAATGGTCACGGCATCCAAGCCAACTACTATGAAGAATGCCATCCATTTAGCTAATAGTCTGACTGACAATGCGATTAGAATGGGTCAATTGACCAAGAAAAATATTGCGGTTGGGAAAGAGGTAGTTGTTGAAGGAAGCGGGGTTGACAACAGAAAAAGGAAAGGGAGTGGTCAAGATTATGAAGGCTATGAAGACAAAAAGTCTAAGGGACAAGAGAATGCTCAAGTTTATAATGCGACTACAGGGGGAAAAGGCTACAACGGTACAAAACCAAAATGCTTCAAGTGTGAAAGGCACCATGATGGTAAGTGCCATAAATGTCAAAATTGTCAGCGTTGGGGACATCAATCCCAAGCTTGTAGAAACCCGAGCAACAGTAATGGCAGGAAAAACAACAACGTAACTTGTTTCAAATGTGGCAACACTGGACACTACCGAAATCAATGTCCTGAACCAGGCAACAACAATCAAAACTACAACCAAGATAACGAGAACCAAACCAACAATAACCCGGCACGTGGTCGTGCTTACGTGCTTGGGACCGGCGACGCACATCAGGATCTTGACACCGATAACGGTACGTTTCTCGCCAATCGTCATCATGCTTCTATTTTTATTTGATACTATTGCCATTATGAATTTTGTGTCTACCAAATTTAAACTACTAGTAGAAGTAGAAGCTAGTAAACAACTTTCGAGTTACTCGAAACTACTGGTACGTCTTCTAAATTTCGGGACGAAATTTTCTTAACGAGGGGAGAATGTGACAACCCTCGCAATCGGGCGTTTAACCCACCACGTATTATAAATAATCTAACTTAAAGTTTTAGTATAATTAAAATTTATACTCATATCGCATATATGTCTAGCAAAAACAATGCACAATAAGTATTATTATTAATACATCACAAAAACGGTGCAAGTATATGGTTGTCGGTATCATATAGTGACAATGTTAGCCTAGCGAGTTAGTGACCAAAGCGAAATCAAAGTTATAAACTTTACATTTTATAATAAGTTTTAAGTAAACTAAAGTGATTGGTATAAAAGTTTGTATAAACTCTAATACGGATATAAAAAAAAATACAAAGCTAATATTCATTAAAGAGATAATCATTGTATAAAGGTTTTAATAGAATCCTAAATTGATGAATGTCTTGGACCTTCTGATTTCAATACATGCATGTAACCTATCAATAAATTCCTTTGAATTTAATATTCAAAATGTGGCTAGCCTAGCCTACGAAACTTCCCAATGTCAAGTACACAACTATTAAAATTATATTATAATATTAATATAATCAAAAGTTCCATCTTATCTCTACACCCAAAAACCCGATACACGACCCATCATCACACGATTTCAGTCAACTACTCAAGTACCGAATTCTCCAGATATCTAGCACACGTTTTTATTTTTATATTATTATTATATTCAAGTTTAAGCTTATCCTCCAATCACATTTAAGCAACCCTCAACCCTAAGCCTACAACTATATAAAGCATATCATCTCTCTCTTCGTCTGTTTTACAACACCCAGCAAACTAGAAACGATTTCCTCCGGCGATTTCTGAAGTTTTCCGGCGAACAGAAGCAAACCAACGACCTCTTCCGTCTCTCTTGTTCTCGGTTCCTTTCTCCACTCGATAGGTATAGTACCCCGAACTGTTTTGATCCCTTTTGTATCATGCTTATTCGAGTGTTAATTCTTGGTTTTGTTCATATCTTTCTGTAAGCAGAAACGTTTCTTCCCGTGACGTTCAAAACTTTTCCGGCGATCACAGCGAGTTCCGACGACGCAGGCTTCCACCGATCATCTCTCTCGGTTCTTTCTTGCTCGATAGGTACAACTTCTTACATTCTTTCGTTTCCGTTTATAGCATGCATGATTGTACGGTTCGTTCATTCCATAAATGAGTGTTCTATTTTTCCACTGTCAACTCCGGCGACACACACACTGTGTGTGTACATGCCGGAATTCTTGTTTTTATGCCGGAGTTTTTGTTTCTTTTCTGCTCGTCAAAAATGTAACCCACAATAGGTTGCCAGCCAGATTTCGTTAGGCTTAGCCCAATGCACAAACCCAAAATCTGTTTTAAAACCCGCTGGTTTTTAAGCCTTTAAAATTTAACATACAAATAAAATTAAAAGTCTAACTTTCGTTAATGTGTTAGCCCACATTTTATTAGCCAAAATCGATTTTCAGCCCAACTATGTAGAATGGGAGCCAACATTTCGTTTATACAAAATAGATCAGACTATACTTTTCTTTAAAATTAGTTACTCGTCAAATAAAAGTTTTCTGATCCTTTTAATAGTATTAATTTAATATAAATATTCATTTCTAAAGAGTTATTTATTCATTAAATTCTTAAGTTACTTATTTATTTATTTATGTAAATAAAATAAAGTACAAAACTTCTTAAGACACTAAATTACGTAAATATATATAGTTTAAGTTTTAACAGATTAAGTTTTGTTTATTATTTTTAAATATTTACACAACTGTTTGTCTAATGAAAATTATTTAAATATAATTTATTTAATAACCATCCCTTATGTCGCAAAATGTTCACTCAATACGAGATCAACTTAAACGAATTACCAACGTATCACTCATTTCTAGATTCGAGTCGAGAGAATCATTTATGCATCATATAGATTAGGGTGTCATTTTAGACCGTCACTTATTAACTATTAATATGCATTTAGGGCGCTAAGACTGTTTGGTTGGAAACCTCAACGCTTGTGATTTAAATTTTGGTTGCTGCGCTAAGGTGAGTTTCACGGCCCCACTTTTACCGGGGGAGAAAACATACTTACTCAACTATTTTGTGATAAATAATCTTTGTATAATCATTGTTGTGTACACGTACCTAACAATGAAGGACAAAGGACCATGCTACGAGTCCACGTTTAACCGTAATCATTAACAGTTAGCCTGGGAATATATGGATAGTACTATTCGGGCTGATCACCCGCTCATGGCTAGTTATGCGCTAGCCCAACTGGGTTTGAGATATATATTCTTTAGTTTGAGATCTTGGATTGATTATAGGCTCAGTGATTATACCTTTACTTATTATACCTCACCATTTTGCTATAATAAGACATCAATCGTTTAGTAGTCAATTCATTAAAGTAACGGTGGCATTGACCGTTCCACAACCAATATGACCTATTCCCTTAAGGTCAACCCTATCGAGCCTACACTTTAAGGTCTCAATAGTCATTTCATAAGTATCCTATGGAACCTACAGTCCTACTAGCTCAGTTTAAGTCTAGGATGGTCAATTCAACCTAGTTCACTTAAACTATAGCTCTGATACCAAGTTGTAACACCTCAATTTTCAAAATAACATTTAAATAACATTTAATCCAAAAATACATGATATTGTATCGGTGTCAACTACCGGTTTTACAAAAACGAAAAGGTTTCTTGTTCGAGATTATCAGAGTTTACGAAAACGGTGTTACAAATTATATCTTAACCATAGGATAAGGACTCTAATCATCAACACCGAGCTAATCTCAACAAGGCCTCTTCTAAACGGGCCTCCTAGATCTTCGATCCCGAACCTGAGTACATAGCAAAAACACAAACATAGTACGTGAGACAAAATTGCCTCGTGAGATACATGGGTTTTAGACCCGATAAACAAATAGTCAAATAATATCATTTAATCTTAAAATAATATTACTAAGTTTGTTTTGGGTCACTTTATCACTTTCATCATTGGCCAATGTCAAGATAATCGGAATGCCTCCAATCTATCAAGACCATCATTTCCACAGTAATCGGAATGCCTCCAATCTACCGGGACTCATAGGTATTGGGTAATCGGAATGCCTCCAATCTACCACTAACCTTAAGGTACCGTAATAACCGGAATGCCTCCAATCTACTACGGCCCTAGGGATATCATCATCGACATCATTTCTTATCTTTTATCGTTATGAGCTTATAACTCCATCTTTTCTTATTCAATCAATCATGTAACCATCATACAAGCAATTCATCATATATCACATAAATGACTAAATTACTTAAAGACTCGATAAAAGTCATTTAATCATAAAAACATTTACTAGATATGTACCCAGTTTGAAAGTTCACATGTACTCACCTTAGCCAAGCTTAACCAGTTGTTGCGTTCTTTAATCACCAATATCACTTCTCGAGATTTGAATGCCTCAAATCTTCCAACCGACAATCTATTATCAAAACCAATACAATGGTTTGCATTAATCATCTATACTAACTACATAATCCATGGCTAGTTAACTACTAGCACCATTTTCCCCAAAATTACCAAACCCTAGGTTCATAAATCACCACATTTTCGTGTATCCATGACATGACCACGTTTTCCTTGTTAAAATACCATAGATCTAAGTTATCCCACTTCCATTTAACCATTCATGAACAAATCCATAACTAGGGTTTATGATTCAAGCTTCCATACTCAAATCTAAGACTTATATCACAAAAGAGATGAAGATTTACCTTAGATCTTCAACTAGGAGCAAGAATCACTAAGATTTGATGAAGAAATCAGCTCCAAATGGTGGTTTACACCCAAAATCGTTCACAAACTCGAGTGGGAGAAAAACTAGGGTTTTGGATGCATTAAATGACATGAAACCCGACTTTAATGCTTTCAGCGATGGAGATCGCGTCGCTATCTACAAGATAGCGGCGCTATCTTGATGCCCGCCATAAATCGCGCCACTATATAGCGGCGCTATCTCGACGCTATCTTAATTTCGCGTTTCCAACAAATAGCTATTTCGGTCCGCTGTCTGAAAACCACAAGATCGCGTCGCTATCTTCAAGATAGCGGCGCTATCTTGTCCTTATGCAGCAGGGCTGCAACTTTTGCTTCACGTTTCGACCCAGTTTCGCCCATAACTTTCTCGTACGGTCTCCAAGCTACACGAAACCAAATCCTACGTTCTTTAAACGATTTATCCTTATTTATCATATTTTTGTACAATTTATTTATTTACAAATTTCGGGTCGTTACAACTATCTACCCCTTAAGGAGATTCCGTCCTCGGAATCTCATCATAATTCACGAAGTTCGGGTATCTTTTCCGAATCTCATCCTTGACTTCCCAAGTCAAGTTTGGTCCAAGGGAATGCTTCCACATGACCAACACCAACTCAATCTCTTTATTTCTAAGTTTCTTGGTCTTTGTCTCTAATATGGCTTCGGGTTCTTCTATCAACCGGTTCGGGGCATCAACCCGCAACTCTTGCAACGGAATTATATTTTCAACTTCACCCACGAACTTCTTCAAATAACTTACATGAAACGTATCGTGAACACCTTGAAGTTCGGGTGGGAGTTCTAACTTGAAAGCTTGCAAACCGACCCGTTTCAAAATCTTAAACGGGCCAACATACCTTGGGCTCAGTTTGCCTTTCTTACCAAACCGCATTACGCCTTTCCAAGGCGATACTTTCAACATCACCATGTCTCCAACATTCAAATCATACGGTCTCTTTTTCAATCCCGAGTAACTTCTTTGTCGATCCTGGGCGATTTTCATATTGGTTTGGATTATCCCAATCTTTTCATTGGTCAACCTCACAATCTCGGGACCCGTGAGTTTCGTCTCACCCGCTTCAAGCCAACACGATGGAGTTCTACATTTCCTTCCATACAACGCCTCATAAGGCGGCATTTTAACAGTCGATTGGTAACTATTATTGTAGGAGAACTCAACTAACGGTAGGTGTTCATCCCATTTACCCCCAAAATCTAGCACACATGATCTTAGCATATCTTCAACCGTTTGAATAGTTCTTTCACTTTGACCATCGGTTTGCGGGTGGTAAGCCGTACTCAACCGCAATTTCGTCCCCAACTCTTCTTGCAACGATCTCCAAAATCTCGAGGTAAACCTCGCATCTCTATCGGACACAATTGACAACGGGACTCCATGAAGTCTTACTACTTCATCTACATACAACTTTGCCAACTTCTCAAGTGGCATGGTTTCCCGAATTGCTAAGAATAATGCACTTTTGGTCAACCGGTCAACTATGACCCAAATGGCGTTGTGGTTCTTGCTCGTCTTTGGCAATCCAACAATAAAATCCATTGTTATATCATCCCATTTTCCGGCCGGGATTTGTAACGATTGAGCTACCCCGTAAGGTACTTGATGCTCGGCTTTTACTTGTGCACACGTGGCACACTTAGAAATATACTTTGCCACTCTTGCCTTCATCCCGGGCCACCAATACATCTTCTTCATATCTTGATACGTTTTTGTACTTCCCGGGTGGATCGAATACTTAGACTTATGAACATCGTTTAGTAACTCCTTTCGGGTACCCCCGAACTTGGGAACCCAAATTCGACCACCCACGGTCTTCAACCCTTGCTTATTTTCCACAAAATGTTGGTTCTTTCCCAAACGTTCTTGCCTTAATTCATCTTTTTCCATCACTTCCCGTTGGGCATTCTTGATTCGTTCTATTATACTCGAGACTACTTCAATATGTGTTAGTCTTCCCTTATTCGGCTTTTCATACACTTTTCGGCTTAAGGCGTCGGCTACCACGTTGGCCTTCCCCGCATGGTAGACAATTTCACAATCATAATCTTGTATCAGTTCGATCCATCTTCTTTGTCTCATATTTAGGTCTTTTTGAGTAAAGACGTATTGAAGACTCTTGTGATCCGTATATAACGTACACCTCGTACCGTATAGGTAGTGTCTCCATAACTTTAAAGCAAACACTATCGCCGCCAATTCTAAATCGTGAGTCGTGTACCTTTCTTCCGCATTCTTTAGTTGTCTTGAGGCGTAGGCAATCACTTTCCCCCGTTGCATCAAAACACAACCCAAACCTTTATGTGAAGCATCACTATACACGACGAAGTCTTCCATCCCTTCGGGTAACGTGAGAACCGGGGCGTTACACAATTTTTCTTTCAATGTGGCGAATGCTCTTCCTTGCTTTTCTCCCCACACGAACTCACTACTCTTTCGGGTCAACAATGTGAGTGGTGTCGCCACTCGAGAAAAGTCTTGAATGAATCGACGGTAATATCCGGCAAGGCCGAGAAAACTTCTCACTTCGGTTGGAGTTCGTGGCGGTTCCCACTTCATAACCGCTTCAATCTTTGACGGTTCAACTTTGATTCCTTCTCGGGACACGACATGACCAAGGAATTGGACTTCTCGAATCCAAAATTCACACTTAGAAAACTTAGCATACAATTTCTCTCGTTGTAGCACTTCTAACGTTTGTCTTAGATGACTCTCGTGTTCTTCCTCGGTTTTTGAATAAATAAGAATATCGTCAATAAATACGATAAGAAACTTGTCGAGGAACGGTTTGCAAACCCGATTCATAAGATCCATAAAAATGGCCGGTGCGTTAGTCAACCCGAATGGCATCACCAAAAACTCGTAATGCCCATAACGTGTACGAAACGCCGTCTTTTCGGTATCTCCTTCTTTTACTCGAACTTGATGGTAACCCGATCTCAAATCGATCTTTGAGAAATAGTCGGCACCTTGAAGTTGATCAAACAAGTCGTCGATTCTAGGCAACGGGTATCGGTTCTTAATAGTCATCTTGTTCAACTCTCGGTAGTCGATGCACATTCTCATCGAACCGTCTTTCTTCTTAACAAACAATACGGGCGCACCCCATGGAGATGAGCTAGGACGAATAAATCCTTTGTCAAGTAACTCTTGCAATTGGGACATCAATTCCCGCATTTCGGTGGGACCCAAACGGTATGGAGCACGAGCTATCGGCGTCGCTCCCGGAACTAAATCAATACGGAATTCTACCTACCTCTCCGGTGGCAATCCTGGTAAATCGTCGGGAAACACCTCGGGAAAATCCCGAATCACCTTTACATTTTCCACCGTCTTCTTCTCTTTCCTTCCATCTAGTACATATGCTAAAAAGGACGAACACCCCTTAGCTAGACATTTCCTAGCTTTAACCGCGGTCATAAGACATGGCAAATGGTGTCGTCTCTCACCATACACATAAACTTTTTCGTTGTCGGGAGTCCTAATCGAGACTATCTTCTTCCCACATAAAATCTTTGCTTGATTCTCACCCAACCAATCCATACCTATAACTATATCAAAACCCGCAATTTCCATGGGTAATAAATTCACCTTAAACTTTCTCCCATCTATTTCCAATTCACAATTTCGACACATATGTTGAACTATGGAGGTTTTACCATCCGCAATTTCTATATCATAGATTTCATCAAGAAGTTCTAACGGCACATTCAACACCACAACAAAATCATGTGACACAAACGAATAAGTAGCACCCGAGTCAAATAAGATCCGGGCGGGAATAGAATTTACGAGTAGGGTACCTGAAACGACATCGTGGGCTTCTTTGGCTTCATCTCGGGTAAGTTGGAAGGACCGTCCCTTGACCTTTGTCGGCTCCGCTTTCTTTTGAGCGGTTGACACCATGGTCTCACTTCCCTTCTTCGGGCATGCATTGCTATAGTGCCCTTTTTCATGGCACGAATAGCACTCGATTTCATCCAACGGTTTGGCCCGGCAATCCCTTGCCATATGCCCCGGTCTTCCACATTTGAAACATGATTTTGAATCCGCCAAACATTCCCCCTTGTGGTCCTTGCCACACTTCTTACATGCACCCACACTTGTTTGTTTAGAGAAGGTCGGGGTGAACTTTCCTCTCTTCACCGAACCCGAGCTCCCTTCAAACTTCCTCTTTTCAAACTTTTCAAACTTTGGCCTCTCGTTGATTCTCCTTTGGCCCACTTCCTCCACATTCCTCGCCGCACTAATAGCCTCATCTAGTGTGGCGGCCCTCTTTACTTCCAACTCATACTCCCACGGGAGTCCATTGGCATACCGAACAATCCGGGATCTCTCATCCGGATACAATTTGATCACAAACGGGATTAACCCCGTGAACTTCTTAGTGTACTCATCGACACTAAAACCACCCTTCTTCAAATGAACAAACTCTTCTTGAAGTTTCTCCAAGTTTCTCTCGGGGCAAAACTTTGCCTTCAACCGACTCACAAACTCCTCCCACATCATCTTGTACATCGCCCTTTTTCCCAATGTTTCATACAAGGTATCCCACCACACGAGGGCCTCATCCTTCAACAACCGAGAAGCATAAATCACCATATCACCGTCCTTGCATTCACTAGCTTCAAGGACTTGCTCGGTTTCACGGATCCAACGGATCGTGACTTTTGGTTCGGAGCTACCATAGTAATTATCGGGCTTAAAAGCCATAAAATTCTTGTACGTGCACCCCTTCCTTTCCCTCGGCTCGGGGTCACTTTCATCTCCATCCGTCGATGATTTCTCAGTTTGAGCAACGCTACTTGACTTGCTCTTTGTGCGGGGTGGAGATTCAACCTAGTTCACTTAAACTATAGCTCTGATACCAAGTTGTAACACCTCAATTTTCAAAATAACATTTAAATAACATTTAATCCAAAAATACATGATATTTTATCGGTGTCAACTACCGGTTTTACAAAAACGAAAAGGTTTCTTGTTCGAGATTATCAGAGTTTACAAAAACGGTGTTACAAATTATATCTTAACCATAGGATAAGGACTCTAATCATCAACACCGAGCTAATCTCAACAAGGCCTCTTCTAAACGGGCCTCCTAGATCTTCGATCCCGAACCTGAGTACATAGCAAAAACACAAACATAGTACGTGAGACAAAATTGCCTCGTGAGATACATGGGTTTTAAACCCGATAAACAAATAGTCAAATAATATCATTTAATCTTAAAATAATATTACTAAGTTTGTTTTGGGTCACTTTATCACTTTCATCATTGGCCAATGTCAAGATAATCGGAATGCCTCCAATCTATCAAGACCATCATTTCCACAGTAATCGGAATGCCTCCAATCTACCGGGACTCATAGGTATTGGGTAATCGGAATGCCTCCAATCTACCACTAACCTTAAGGTACCGTAATAACCAGAATGCCTCCAATCTACTACGGCCCTAGGGATATCATCATCGACACCATTTCTTATCTTTTATCGTTATGAGCTTATAACTCCAACTTTTCTTATTCAATCAATCATGTAACCATCATACAAGCAATTCATCATATATCACATAAATGACTAAATTACTTAAAGACTCGATAAAAATCATTTAATCATAAAAACATTTACTAGCTATGTACCCAGTTTGAAAGTTCACATGTACTCACCTTAGCCAAGCTTAACCAGTTGTTGCGTTCTTTAATCACCAATATCACTTCTCGAGATTTGAATGCCTCAAATCTTCCAACCGACAATCTATTATCAAAACCAATACAATGGTTTGCATTAATCATCTATACTAACTACATAATCCATGGCTAGTTAACTACTAGCACCATTTTCCCCAAAATTACCAAACCCTAGGTTCATAAATCACCACATTTTCGTGTATCCATGACATGACCACGTTTTCCTTGTTAAAATACCATAGATCTAAGTTATCCCACTTCCATTTAACCATTCATGAACAAATCCATAACTAGGGTTTATGATTCAAGCTTCCATACTCAAATCTAAGACTTATATCACAAAAGAGATGAAGATTTACCTTAGATCTTCAACTAGGAGCAAGAATCACTAAGATTTGATGAAGAAATCAGCTCCAAATGGTGGTTTACACCCAAAATCGTTCACAAACTCGAGTGGGAGAAAAACTAGGGTTTTGGATGCATTAAATGACATGAAACCCGACTTTAATGCTTTCAGCGATGGAGATCGCGTCGCTATCTACAAGATAGCGGCGCTATCTTGATGCCCGCCATAAATCGCGCCACTATATAGCGGCGCTATCTCGACGCTATCTTAATTTCGCGTTTCCAACAAATAGCTATTTCGGTCCGCTGTCTGAAAACCACAAGATCGCGTCGCTATCTTCAAGATAGCGGCGCTATCTTGTCCTTATGCAGCAGGGCTGCAACTTTTGCTTCACGTTTCGACCCAGTTTCGCCCATAACTTTCTCGTACGGTCTCCAAGCTACACGAAACCAAATCCTACGTTCTTTAAACGATTTATCCTTATTTATCATATTTTTGTACAATTTATTTATTTACAAATTTCGGGTCGTTACAACTATCTACCCCTTAAGGAGATTCCGTCCTCGGAATCTCATCATAATTCACGAAGTTCGGGTATCTTTTCCGAATCTCATCCTTGACTTCCCAAGTCAAGTTTGGTCCAAGGGAATGCTTCCACATGACCAACACCAACTCAATCTCTTTATTTCTAAGTTTCTTGGTCTTTGTCTCTAATATGGCTTCGGGTTCTTCTATCAACCGGTTCGGGGCATCAACCCGCAACTCTTGCAACGGAATTATATTTTCAACTTCACCCACGAACTTCTTCAAATAACTTACATGAAACGTATCGTGAACACCTTGAAGTTCGGGTGGGAGTTCTAACTTGAAAGCTTGCAAACCGACCCGTTTCAAAATCTTAAACGGGCCAACATACCTTGGGCTCAGTTTGCCTTTCTTACCAAACCGCATTACGCCTTTCCAAGGCGATACTTTCAACATCACCATGTCTCCAACATTCAAATCATACGGTCTCTTTTTCAATCCCGAGTAACTTCTTTGTCGATCCTGGGCGATTTTCATATTGGTTTGGATTATCCCAATCTTTTCATTGGTCAACCTCACAATCTCGGGACCCGTGAGTTTCGTCTCACCCGCTTCAAGCCAACACGATGGAGTTCTACATTTCCTTCCATACAACGCCTCATAAGGCGGCATTTTAACAGTCGATTGGTAACTATTATTGTAGGAGAACTCAACTAACGGTAGGTGTTCATCCCATTTACCCCCAAAATCTAGCACACATGATCTTAGCATATCTTCAACCGTTTGAATAGTTCTTTCACTTTGACCATCGGTTTGCGGGTGGTAAGCCGTACTCAACCGCAATTTCGTCCCCAACTCTTCTTGCAACGATCTCCAAAATCTCGAGGTAAACCTCGCATCTCTATCGGACACAATTGACAACGGGACTCCATGAAGTCTTACTACTTCATCTACATACAACTTTGCCAACTTCTCAAGTGGCATGGTTTCCCGAATTGCTAAGAATAATGCACTTTTGGTCAACCGGTCAACTATGACCCAAATGGCGTTGTGGTTCTTGCTCGTCTTTGGCAATCCAACAATAAAATCCATTGTTATATCATCCCATTTTCCGGCCGGGATTTGTAACGATTGAGCTACCCCGTAAGGTACTTGATGCTCGGCTTTTACTTGTGCACACGTGGCACACTTAGAAATATACTTTGCCACTCTTGCCTTCATCCCGGGCCACCAATACATCTTCTTCATATCTTGATACGTTTTTGTACTTCCCGGGTGGATCGAATACTTAGACTTATGAACATCGTTTAGTAACTCCTTTCGGGTACCCCCGAACTTGGGAACCCAAATTCGACCACCCACGGTCTTCAACCCTTGCTTATTTTCCACAAAATGTTGGTTCTTTCCCAAACGTTCTTGCCTTAATTCATCTTTTTCCATCACTTCCCGTTGGGCATTCTTGATTCGTTCTATTATACTCGAGACTACTTCAATATGTGTTAGTCTTCCCTTATTCGGCTTTTCATACACTTTTCGGCTTAAGGCGTCGGCTACCACGTTGGCCTTCCCCGCATGGTAGACAATTTCACAATCATAATCTTGTATCAATTCGATCCATCTTCTTTGTCTCATATTTAGGTCTTTTTGAGTAAAGACGTATTGAAGACTCTTGTGATCCGTATATAACGTACACCTCGTACCGTATAGGTAGTGTCTCCATAACTTTAAAGCAAACACTATCGCCGCCAATTCTAAATCGTGAGTCGTGTACCTTTCTTCCGCATTCTTTAGTTGTCTTGAGGCGTAGGCAATCACTTTCCCCCGTTGCATCAAAACACAACCCAAACCTTTATGTGAAGCATCACTATACACGACGAAGTCTTCCATCCCTTCGGGTAACGTGAGAACCGGGGCGTTACACAATTTTTCTTTCAATGTGGCGAATGCTCTTCCTTGCTTTTCTCCCCACACGAACTCACTACTCTTTCGGGTCAACAATGTGAGTGGTGTCGCCACTCGAGAAAAGTCTTGAATGAATCGACGGTAATATCCGGCAAGGCCGAGAAAACTTCTCACTTCGGTTGGAGTTCGTGGCGGTTCCCACTTCATAACCGCTTCAATCTTTGACGGTTCAACTTTGATTCCTTCTCGGGACACGACATGACCAAGGAATTGGACTTCTCGAATCCAAAATTCACACTTAGAAAACTTAGCATACAATTTCTCTCGTTGTAGCACTTCTAACGTTTGTCTTAGATGACTCTCGTGTTCTTCCTCGGTTTTTGAATAAATAAGAATATCGTCAATAAATACGATAAGAAACTTGTCGAGGAACGGTTTGCAAACCCGATTCATAAGATCCATAAAAATGGCCGGTGCGTTAGTCAACCCGAATGGCATCACCAAAAACTCGTAATGCCCATAACGTGTACGAAACGCCGTCTTTTCGGTATCTCCTTCTTTTACTCGAACTTGATGGTAACCCGATCTCAAATCGATCTTTGAGAAATAGTCGGCACCTTGAAGTTGATCAAACAAGTCGTCGATTCTAGGCAACGGGTATCGGTTCTTAATAGTCATCTTGTTCAACTCTCGGTAGTCGATGCACATTCTCATCGAACCGTCTTTCTTCTTAACAAACAATACGGGCGTACCCCATGGAGATGAGCTAGGACGAATAAATCCTTTGTCAAGTAACTCTTGCAATTGGGACATCAATTCCCGCATTTCGGTGGGAGCCAAACGGTATGGAGCACGAGCTATCGGCGTCGCTCCCGGAACTAAATCAATACGGAATTCTACCTACCTCTCCGGTGGCAATCCTGGTAAATCGTCGGGAAACACCTCGGGAAAATCCCGAATCACCTTTACATTTTCCACCGTCTTCTTCTCTTTCCTTCCATCTAGTACATATGCTAAAAAGGACGAACACCCCTTAGCTAGACATTTCCTAGCTTTAACCGCGGTCATAAGACATGGCAAATGGTGTCGTCTCTCACCATACACATAAACTTTTTCGTTGTCGGGAGTCCTAATCGAGACTATCTTCTTCCCACATAAAATCTTTGCTTGATTCTCACCCAACCAATCCATACCTATAACTATATCAAAACCCGCAATTTCCATGGGTAATAAATTCACCTTAAACTTTCTCCCATCTATTTCCAATTCACAATTTCGACACATATGTTGAACTATGGAGGTTTTACCATCCGCAATTTCTATATCATAGATTTCATCAAGAAGTTCTAACGGCACATTCAACACCACAACAAAATCATGTGACACAAACGAATAAGTAGCACCCGAGTCAAATAAGATCCGGGCGGGAATAGAATTTACGAGTAGGGTACCTGAAACGACATCGTGGGCTTCTTTGGCTTCATCTCGGGTAAGTTGGAAGGACCGTCCCTTGACCTTTGTCGGCTCCGCTTTCTTTTGAGCGGTTGACACCATGGTCTCACTTCCCTTCTTCGGGCATGCATTGCTATAGTGCCCTTTTTCATGGCACGAATAGCACTCGATTTCATCCAACGGTTTGGCCCGGCAATCCCTTGCCATATGCCCCGGTCTTCCACATTTGAAACATGATTTTGAATCCGCCAAACATTCCCCCTTGTGGTCCTTGCCACACTTCTTACATGCACCCACACTTGTTTGTTTAGAGAAGGTCGGGGTGAACTTTCCTCTCTTCACCGAACCCGAGCTCCCTTCAAACTTCCTCTTTTCAAACTTTTCAAACTTTGGCCTCTCGTTGATTCTCCTTTGGCCCACTTCCTCCACATTCCTCGCCGCACTAATAGCCTCATCTAGTGTGGCGGCCCTCTTTACTTCCAACTCATACTCCCACGGGAGTCCATTGGCATACCGAACAATCCGGGATCTCTCATCCGGATACAATTTGATCACAAACGGGATTAACCCCGTGAACTTCTTAGTGTACTCATCGACACTAAAACCACCCTTCTTCAAATGAACAAACTCTTCTTGAAGTTTCTCCAAGTTTCTCTCGGGGCAAAACTTTGCCTTCAACCGACTCACAAACTCCTCCCACATCATCTTGTACATCGCCCTTTTTCCCAATGTTTCATACAAGGTATCCCACCACACGAGGGCCTCATCCTTCAACAACCGAGAAGCATAAATCACCATATCACCGTCCTTGCATTCACTAGCTTCAAGGACTTGCTCGGTTTCACGGATCCAACGGATCGTGACTTTTGGTTCGGAGCTACCATAGTAATTATCGGGCTTAAAAGCCATAAAATTCTTGTACGTGCACCCCTTCCTTTCCCTCGGCTCGGGGTCACTTTCATCTCCATCCGTCGATGATTTCTCAGTTTGAGCAACGCTACTTGACTTGCTCTTTGTGCGGGGTGGAGATTCAACCTAGTTCACTTAAACTATAGCTCTGATACCAAGTTGTAACACCTCAATTTTCAAAATAACATTTAAATAACATTTAATCCAAAAATACATGATATTTTATCGGTGTCAACTACCGGTTTTACAAAAACGAAAAGGTTTCTTGTTCGAGATTATCAGAGTTTACAAAAACGGTGTTACAAATTATATCTTAACCATAGGATAAGGACTCTAATCATCAACACCGAGCTAATCTCAACAAGGCCTCTTCTAAACGGGCCTCCTAGATCTTCGATCCCGAACCTGAGTACATAGCAAAAACACAAACATAGTACGTGAGACAAAATTGCCTCGTGAGATACATGGGTTTTAAACCCGATAAACAAATAGTCAAATAATATCATTTAATCTTAAAATAATATTACTAAGTTTGTTTTGGGTCACTTTATCACTTTCATCATTGGCCAATGTCAAGATAATCGGAATGCCTCCAATCTATCAAGACCATCATTTCCACAGTAATCGGAATGCCTCCAATCTACCGGGACTCATAGGTATTGGGTAATCGGAATGCCTCCAATCTACCACTAACCTTAAGGTACCGTAATAACCGGAATGCCTCCAATCTACTACGGCCCTAGGGATATCATCATCGACATCATTTCTTATCTTTTATCGTTATGAGCTTATAACTCCAACTTTTCTTATTCAATCAATCATGTAACCATCATACAAGCAATTCATCATATATCACATAAATGACTAAATTACTTAAAGACTCGATAAAAATCATTTAATCATAAAAACATTTACTAGCTATGTACCCAGTTTGAAAGTTCACATGTACTCACCTTAGCCAAGCTTAACCAGTTGTTGCGTTCTTTAATCACCAATATCACTTCTCGAGATTTGAATGCCTCAAATCTTCCAACCGACAATCTATTATCAAAACCAATACAATGGTTTGCATTAATCATCTATACTAACTACATAATCCATGGCTAGTTAACTACTAGCACCATTTTCCCCAAAATTACCAAACCCTAGGTTCATAAATCACCACATTTTCGTGTATCCATGACATGACCACGTTTTCCTTGTTAAAATACCATAGATCTAAGTTATCCCACTTCCATTTAACCATTCATGAACAAATCCATAACTAGGGTTTATGATTCAAGCTTCCATACTCAAATCTAAGACTTATATCACAAAAGAGATGAAGATTTACCTTAGATCTTCAACTAGGAGCAAGAATCACTAAGATTTGATGAAGAAATCAGCTCCAAATGGTGGTTTACACCCAAAATCGTTCACAAACTCGAGTAGGAGAAAAACTAGGGTTTTGGATGCATTAAATGACATGAAACCCGACTTTAATGCTTTCAGCGATGGAGATCGCGTCGCTATCTACAAGATAGCGGCGCTATCTTGATGCCCGCCATAAATCGCGCCACTATATAGCGGCGCTATCTCGACGCTATCTTAATTTCGCGTTTCCAACAAATAGCTATTTCGGTCCGCTGTCTGAAAACCACAAGATCGCGTCGCTATCTTCAAGATAGCGGCGCTATCTTGTCCTTATGCAGCAGGGCTGCAACTTTTGCTTCACGTTTTGACCCGGTTTCGCCCATAACTTTCTCGTACGGTCTCCAAGCTACACGAAACCAAATCCTACGTTCTTTAAACGATTTATCCTTATTTATCATATTTTTGTACAATTTATTTATTTACAAATTTCGGGTCGTTACAATGCTACGAGTCCACGTTTAACCGTAATCATTAACAGTTAGCCTGGGAATATATGGATAGTACTATTCGGGCTGATCACCCGCTCATGGCTAGTTATGCGCTAGCCCAACTGGGTTTGAGATATATATTCTTTAGTTTGAGATCTTGGATTGATTATAGGCTCAGTGATTATACCTTTACTTATTATGCTTAGGCCGAGCATATAAGGGATTATGAATTGCACCTTAAAACTAAATTGTTCCATATTTCAGAACAACGATACAAATCGTACAAGTTTGTACGTAACGATTTTTAAACGATATGACTTTTGAGTCACAAAACCTGTGAACTCACCAACCATTGTGTTGACACTTTTTCTAATATGTTTTCTCAGGTAACGGAAATTAAACTTTTAAGCATTGCATAAGTGGTGGGTCGTCAAGCTTTTCTCAAGAAATAAGTCTATTAGTTAAGACATTAAACGTTTTGAAACTTATTCATTTAGATTATTTCAACTTTGTCATTCGGTTTTTGTAAACAATTGTTTTGGATATTTACTATGATTGCGTTGTGTTTGCTATATTGATGTGTTGTGATTACTAATATTGTCGCACACCGTTCTTCCGCAAAACCATTTTTGGCGGGGTGTGACACACAGTGACCACGAGTGTAATTAATGAGACTTAGGGACCAAATCCAAAACATTGTGTAAACCACAGGGACCATTCGTGTAATTTACTCTAACATTAACTATAATCATAAAAGGTTTTAATTAGCAACAACAAAAAAATTCACAAAGATATGATTTTTTTTTCTTTTCCGGTTAGCCACTATAAAAAGAGAATTCATTTCTACACTGATACTTTTAATTCATACACTATACAATACAAGTTTTACTGTTAACTGTACAACCAAATCAACCATATAATTGTGATTAAAGGTGTTAATGAGTCGGGTAATTAACGAGCTACTCGAGCTCGAGCTCGTTAATATGAGTTCGAGTTTGATAATATGCTAGCTCGAGTCGAGTTCGAACATAAATAATGCGCCATTATTTTCACGAGTCGAACTTAGAAAAATAATACTCGGCTCGACTCGCTCGAAAACTCGTTTTAAGTATTTGAATCGGACGAGCTAATCGAGCTTAGGGCGCTAAGCGTGCCTAATTTTATATAAGGTTTTTGTGTTCTGAAACTTGAAATATATGTTGGTAATAGGATTTGAACTTATTCTAGTCGAGTTTATCGAGCTTAAGTTCATAAACGAGTTTTTCGAGTTTATAAATTAGTTCAATTCAAAATATAAGGAGTTATAAACAAGTATCATTCTCGCGCTCGAACAATATATAAATATATTCGAGCTCTATCTCAATTTTAAAAACTTATTTGAGTTCGAATCAAGATCCACCCGAGTAATTATTAAATGAGTAGAACCCAAATTTCCAAATAATTAACACCTCTTTTTTTTATTGTGTGTTTTCATTGATAAAGATCATTTTTTAACATAGATAAAGAAGGCAACCGGGCAACAAGCTGCGCCGCTATCCCTTTTAGAATTGCAAAACTAATTCTTTTAAAAATAACATTTGTGGATCTAGGTGTCATAACATTGGTATGCATAACACGTTGGACTCTATTGAGAAGCTCCACCATTTCAGGTGCAAGGAAACCGAAAGTATCAAATGCAAAAGGAATAAACACGTGTTGATTTTCAATGCATGCTTTCTCGTGCTTTGTCACTTTGTAACACCCTGACTGCCCAAACCAACGAGAGGAGAAACTCTAGTTAGATCCACACACGCATGTTTCCCCCCAACCCATTCAAAAACCAAAATGTCAGCAGGTCTGAGTGTGGATATTCTATCCAACGGGCCGGTCAAAAAGTTCACAGGTGCTTCTTTCTTTACAGAGATCCCGACACGCCTACACAAGGACGTCTCGAACCATGTCGTGTCGGTACACAAAAGTTTTGGCATCAATAAACACAAGACCTAAAGTGAAACCCTCGCCAAGCACACCCACGGTCATAGTAATTGAAACCCTGGCGATATTCCTGATTGAAATTTAGAAACTCGAAGAGGAACAGAAGCAGCACACAACAACCTAAAACTCCAAATCCAAATGGGCTACAACAAGTCTAGAAAGTTCAAAAATCATCACGCACAAGCTCAATCTAGTCGAACACCTCAACCAAATCGGTAATTCCAATTTCGATTACCAACTTTTTGTTTTCCAAATTCATCACGTGGCTCACAATTTTGCTCATCATATTAATTGTACCTTTTTTCAGCGAAGATGAATCTCTCCCTGTTGATCCAGGTATTATTTCAGCATAAATAATTTGTGTTTATAGTGTTCGATACGTATTGCTTAATGTTGCAGAACCTGAAGAAGACGCACCATTGGTATCTAAAATTCAGCTAGCCATGTGGGTAAGTTCAAGTATATATAGTTGGAAATAGTACTGATTTGTATTTGTAGGGTTTTTATTTGTTAATCAAGTTATTCATCCTTCTAAAACCCTAAAATTTGAAGTTGAAAACTGATGATTGAGTTGTGTTTTGCTTCAGGATTTCGGGCAATGCGATGTCAAAAGATGCACAGGACGCAAACTTGCAAGATTTGGGTTTTTGAAAGTGAGTATTGCAGCATGATATTTGAATTTATTCAACGAATTATCACTTTCATCGATGATTGAATCATTTTATGCAGGAGTTGCGTGTAGGAAATGGTTTTGGAGGCATTGCTTTAAGGTATCTAACTACTTCTAGTTTCTTTTTAGTGATTTGTGTTCATATTAGTCTGAGAACGTTTATTAATTAAATCTAGTTTATCATGTGTGTCATTTTTAGGTTTTTTATTTATTTGTGTTGATTAATTTTGCATGTTACAGTCCTGTTGGACAGCAGTGTATCTCAAAGGAAGATTCAGACATAATAGCAAGAAAAGGTTTGGCGGTTGTGGATTGTTCTTGGGCACGGTTGGATGATGTGCCATTTACAAAGCTACGTTGTCCTGCTCCTCGTTTATGTAAGAACTTCAAATAATTTCCTCACAAGATGCCATTTTATGTCAAATTAACAGCATAAATAACTAATAAGGGCATATTAATATATTATACAGTTATAAAATTTATACCAGGCAAATGTGATTCTTGCATACATATTTCAAGAGTATGTGAGTGTGTCACTATCATGTTTTTGATGATGTTTCAGTGGGCTTAAGTTGTTTTAACCCTTAAATTTCGCCAAAAAGTTAAAAGTTTAATGGTTTTACCATTATTAACCCTTTTTTAAGCTATTAAACATAGTATTGGTGCTATTTTTGTGAATTTGTTGCAATGCAGTACCTTGGTTGGTAGCTGCAAATCCAGTAAATTATGGTAGGCCCTGTGAGTTATCTTGTGTTGAGGCGTTATCTGCAGGTTTAATTATATGGTAATTATCTCTATCCCTTTATATAAATAATTTAAGTTTACTGTTAACATATTTGTGAATTTTGATATGATAAAATTCTACTGTAACAGTGGTGAGGTGGAAAATGGTGAGTTGTTGCTAAGCAAGTTCAAGTGGGGCCATGCTTTCTTGTCCCTCAACAGGTATTATAACTACCTTTCTTCAATTTTGGACTTTAAGTTGGTTGGTTTTTTGCATATATATATAAATGTGATATTGTGAGTATCTGATTGTGGTGAAGTTGCAAAATGCAGGGAACTTTTGAAGGCATATTCCAAATGTGAGAACAGTGCTGAAATCATTGCAGTCCAAAATTCTTGGCTATCTGAGCAAAGTTCTAAAATTCCCAAGGTTTTGCCGAAGGAAGAAGGTAACTTTGACTTTCAGTCAACTGAAAAACATAAATTTAAACCATATCAAAGTTCTAAACTTATGATGTTTTTGTTTTACAGAAGCAGAAAATGCATGCCATAGTGAAGATGAAGAAGGATCAGATGAAGATGGACTTCCGCCACTTGAGCGAAATTTAAACCATATTTCTTTGGAAGAAAGTGACAATGAAAGTGACTAGTTTTGTATCCAAGAAAACAATAATATATAGGTTTTTGTTAGCTCTTATAGTTCCTAAATTATTAAATCGGTTTGAAGTCTGCAAGTTTTGGTTGATCTAAATCCCGTTGACCTTTGTTCAAGTGATGTATCATTTTATCATGTTTGTTTAATTTACTTAGTATCAACTAGTAACTTTTAAGATGGTTAAATAATAATTTTAGTTGAAGATAACGTAACACTCCAGGCTATTTGAATCAGATTTCTTCTCTAATACGGAGTATAACTAAAAAAAGGAACCTCAAACATTTTTAGTTATTAATTTCCAAAAAGATAATTGGTAACGCTCACACTAGATCGCCTTTGGTCCATTACATGAAAGGTAAACCGTAAATAGAGTTTAAACCGGCTCCACTAGATAGATCACTTTAGGCCCATCACATGAGAAATAAATGGAGTTTGTAAGACAACATTGGTGGACGTGAGATTCGAACCCAGGTTCTTTAACAAATACTTAAATGCCTACAAATTTTTTAGCAGCCATACTTTGGTAATTAAAACCTTTTTCATGTGTATGTAATGGTTTTGAAATGTTTTTTTTTGAGCAACTTTTAAAAGGTTTTTAATTCGCTCATTATGTCATTTTTTTGTATTATTACCCTATAGTACAATTACCGTAGTATAACTCTGTTATGCCACTGTTCATTTACAAAATGTAACGGAACGGGATTTTGACTTTTTAAGGATTAATTATTAATATTAAATATGTAAAACTATTACTATTACATAAGGCTGGCAAGAGGTCCAATTCTGTACACTTTAGACGGGTGCCATCGGGAGGCCGGTTGGCCACCGACGGAACCGGCGCCGTTGGCACGGTCCGCCGGTTGGCCGCCGGTTGGACCGCCGGTCGGCAAACTCGCGAGGGAAGAGACGGAGCGCTGGAGCGAGAGAGAGAGGGGGGAAGAGAGAGAGAGTGTAATATTTTATTTTTATTTTATTTTTTAATTTTTTTTAAAGTTTTTTAAAAAAAAATAATATTTAAAAAAATCAAAAAAAATCTAAAAAATTCAGAAAAAATCTAAAAAATTCAATTTTTTTTAAAAAAAATAAACTTTTTATATAATGTCTTTTTTTAATTAATGTAATTTATTTTTATTAGTTATATGTTTTAATTAGTTGTATATTTTATTAGAAAAAGAAAAGTGGTGGGGCCCAAAGTTGGTGAAGTGACGGAGTGCTGTTGGCATGGGTACGTCAGTTTAGTGTTAGTTAGTTTGTATGCTGACGTGGCGCTGAGTTGGCAGCAACTGACGGCGTCAGTTGCCGTCACCATTGGCACCGGTCTTAGTACCATTAAATTACTTAATATAATATTATTTAAATCAAACTACATTATTTATTATTATTATTTGGTTCTTTGAACATTATAAATTCAATTTAAAAGACAAAAAATGTATACCTTTATATAGACTTAATAATTTCACATGGTATAACAAATAATGCACATAGTACAAGTACTTCCTACATGAAGAATATTCACTATTGTAAATTGTAAATGTACAACAGATATTTTCTTTTATTCCGTTCAGCTCCGTTTTTTAGCCTATTATATTCAAATGTACATATATGTAAAAGTTTTATTTAATTCAAATCTTTGCTGGCTGCATCTCTTTTAAACTTTTTTAACACTTGTATTTATTATTTTAAACGTCAAAGTTTCTATTTGATTTTAGTTAAAGTTTTTTCAAATTTACAAAATATGGACGAAGATGTAACTTTTAAAAAACCAAGAATTTATTTTCCAGCGATAATAATTTTTAACTCCTAATTTTTTATAATTTATAGTTTTAGCTATATTAAAATATCGATATTTCATTTTCGGTCACTATAAGAAATTACATTATATTTTTTTTTGTGTTTATGATGTTTGAAACTATGTAAATGAAGAATAAGGGTCATAATGAAGCATGTTTTTAATGAAAATTTTAGAATTCATATTAGTCCATATAAATTATTTTTATCATCATAGTGTAAAATCTTACTACAAAATAACCCCGATGCAACGCGCGGGAGGTTAAAATCCTCGTTTAAACTATAACAAGTATATTTTCTCACCGCGCGTTATTTTGGATATAAAAATTTGATTTTGTTCGGATTTAATACATTTAAATAAGTGTAGACGTAAAACTATTTATAATCATACATCTGTTGAATATAAACTTTAATGTATAAAATTAGTGTAATAATTTTTATGTAATGAACAAATTCTATTAAAGTAAGAAATTTAAAACAAATTATTGTAAAAGTGTTACTTTTGCAAAATAAAAATCTAACTGAGTTATATGACACATATAGTTGAAAGCTTAAAACCCTATTCAATTAACAAAGTAAGCTACAACAGACCACCGACTAAATAGTACTCCGTATTACTATTTTATAACATGGATTCTTGTGAAATATATTTTAGAAGTTATATATAATGTTAAATGATATAGATGACTAATTAAACAATTTAAACTGATTTAAAGAAATGGTAACGAGTAAGATTCAGGGGTGTTTTTTAGGAGGTGCAGCAGGTGCAGCCGTACATGACCCTTATTTTATAGGGGTCCAATTTTTATATATATCTTATATATAATATTAAAATTTAAGCCAACTTAATAATTTAATAGAAAAAAAAAATGAGAAAAAGTCCAAATATTTATAAAAATCTTGTTTTTAGGAGACACATTTTCGTATTTTCGCACAGGGCACTTCAAATCTCGGAGACGTCCATGGCTAAAATCAAAAGTTATAAAGCGTGAAAATATTGAAAAGAATATACTTATATCTAACACATCACACATGTATAACATTATTCAAACAAAATTTTAAATAATAAACAACTAATCTACAAAAACAATCTTATGATTTGCTAAGATCTAATATTTTAGAAAATATTAGAACTAAAGAAAGAGGAATAATATTTTTATTAAATATTATCACTTTATCTGTCTACTCATTTAATTAATATACATGTCTAAATTAAAGAATATAATTATGAAAGAGAACTAATGAATTACGTATGTTAATTATTTTATACTCCATCTGTCCTAAATTTATTGTCTACTACAAAAAAGTACACACTTTAAGAAAAGTACATTAATTATACTATGTCACCAATCAAATTTTCTCTTTCTCACTTAAATGTTTTTTGATTGGTTGAAATTTAGGAAAAAAAGTCTTTGTGAGACAAACTAAAATAGAATACTAGACAATAAAAATGGGATGCAGAGAGTACTAGATAGTATGATAAATTAGATATATGAAAGGGCTTTTAACCTAATTGTAATGTATTTGCCTCTCATTTTTGTGATTAGTAATTCAAGTCTCATAGCAGATATTAATGATATTAAGAGTAGATTAAGATTTATTTTAAAGAAATGATAAGATAGATATATTTAATAAAAGAGTAATGGTATTTGTGCCTACCAATTGTGCCTACTCATGTGCCTATCAATTTGATCATGACAAGTGTCAAAATCATGAGATTATATGACCAAAGAGAATTAGTGAATGATACATATCAAATTTAGGAAGTAAGTGAACTTATATATACGCACAATTGATAGGCACAAATACCAATTCTCATAATAAATTACAGTAATATTATTTCTCTTTTCTGAAATATAAATGTCTAGAAAATATATGGAGTGAACGGAGTACCTTGCATTCCGTGCCAACAGTCTTTTGTCCTGATCCCGTTTTCATCAAAATTAGACGCAAAAACCCTAATTCACTTCCGTCTTACCCATTTCTTCTCCGTTCCATTTGGGGAACGAACAAACAGACGCCATTAGAGCTCATTCTTATGCTCAACATTTCTTAATACACGAAAGAAAAAATCTTGTTTTTGCTTCCAAAACTTTTCATCGTTTTACCTCGAATTTTTAAAATCAATTTCTTTGTTTTCAGGGACCAGAAAAAAAAAAGAATTTCGAACCCTACTTCATTTTATCTTTTCCTCTTTACTGTTGCTAATTTGTTGATGATTTTCTAGATTACTCCTGATCGTTGTTTTTGTGTGCTCTAGGGTTTTTCTTTTTGCACCGATTAAGTTTGGGACCTACTAAGGATTTGTGTAATCAACCACCATCGTGAGTACTCTACCTCAACTACACTTAATTTAATGGTTGATTATATGCATTAATTTTGCTAGGGTTCTGTTGATTTAATTGTTGATTATAAATCTTAATTTGGCTAGATTTTTAATCTCCTTTATCTTAGTCAAGTATAGTGATATAATCACATAAACAATTCCGTAATGCAGTATAACTTTAATGTTGTTGTTTTACTATAGTAGTCAAACAAAGTAGCATATCAAGGTTGATATATAGTCAAGTTCTGTTTTGACATATGATTATTCCATGTTGGGTATGAGATTACAAACAAACGGTTATTGAAAATGGCTCATTACTCTATTTGTTTTTAAGCTCATTTCTGTTGTAAATGGTTCATTTCACATTATCCTAGAGTTTTAATGGCTTATTTTTGTATTTGATCTTTTACTAGGATCCAATTGTTAAAAAATGGGAGAAAAATCAGATAGTAAAAAGGCATCTTCACCATATGTTGTACTTGAAAACCGACCCCTTGACCAATGGAAAGTAACCGAATTAAAAGAGGAACTCAAGAAACGAAAATTAATAACAAGGGGATTGAAAGAAGAACTTGTTAAAAGGTTGGATGAAGCTGTACGGGCCGAAATTGATGAGACTAAAAGAAGTCTTGAAGATGACTTTAACAGTGAGGCCCAACCCGAGGCCCAATCTGATGATGTCATAAATGAGGACTTAGAGAAAGATAATATGGTAGAAAATTTGGACAACAAAAACGATGATACAGATGCTCAAATGGTAGTAGAGAAAGATAATACGGTTCATGCTGATGATTTGCAGTCATTAACTGAAAAAACAGTTACAGAAGATGAAGGTAAAAGTGATGCTGTTTCTACTGTAGTGGAATCTGTTAAGGTAGTTGAAGAGATTACAGTTGAAACAACTGTTTTGGTATCTGAAGATTCAAATACTGTTGAAAACCAGAAAACCACATCAGATGTTATTGCTGACAAGCAGGTTGATGAGGTCAGCAAAGTACAATCTGATTCTGTTTCTATTGATACTGTCTTAAATACTGAAAACAATGAACTAAAAGATAATGTAACTGCTGATAATGTCAAATTAGAGGTAGATGTTAAGCCTGAGATGGTTCTAGAAGGTAGTAAGTCAGAACCAGTTGAAGCTGATGAACAGAATAGTGAAAAAGATGATGTAATTGCTGATGATGGTAAAATGGAGGTTGATGTTAAGGTTGAAAAAGTGAAAGCATTACCAGAATCTGTTGAAATTGATGAGAAAGATGTTAATAATGAAGAAATTTGCAAGAAAAGTGATAGTGGAGATTCAGAGAAATTGAATTTGGATAGAAGCTCTGGTGATGATTCAATGGAGGAAGATGTCTTGGAGAACAAGCAAGTTGATTCAAAGTTTAAATCAGATGGTAAAAGTGAGAAAATTGAAGTAAATGAAAATGAAAATGATTCTGTTGATGTTATGGTTGAAGATGTAACTGCTTTTGCTCCTGTTGAAGATAAAAGTGTGGGGTCCACCAAAAGAAAACCTCATGGTAAGTTTTATTAAATTTCTAGTTAATTACCATTTTAACCTCATAAATTAACTGTCATAACAGATCAGGAAGCAGCTGAAATAGTAAAAAAACAGCGCAAGTGGAATTCTGAACAACAATTAACTAATGATTCTGCTTCTGCTACACCTAAAGACGCACTTCAGATTCCTGCAAAACGCACGTTTTCAAGATCTGAGTCAGCAATTAGTCAAGAGTCACCCAAAGAACGTGTTGGTAAGATATCTCACCTTTTTGGTTTTTGAAGATACACTTTGACCCCTAGACTCTTACATCTGTTACACTTTCAGTCCCTCCTTCATTGAAGTCTCCAACTACTTCTCTTCGGATTGATCATTTTGTGCGTCCTTTTACATTGAAAGCTGTGCAAGATTTTCTTGGTAAAACGGGCACGATTGTTAGTTTTTGGATGGATCAAATTAAGACTCATTGTTATGTTACTGTAAGTCCTTGCATCTCTCTCTCTCTCTCTCTCTCTCTCTCACACACACACACACACAAACTTTTTTTTTACTTTAAATTTTGAAAATACACAAACTTGTATTTTACTATTTTAATATGTCAATATACTTTTTCCTGCAGTATGCATCTGTAGAAGAAGCTATAGAGACACGAAACGCCGTATGCAACCTTCAATGGCCAGTGAACGGTGGCCGTCTTCTAATGGCCGATTTTGTGGACCCACAAGAAGTCAACAATCGGGTCAACCCACCTCCACCAGCTCCTGCACCACCAGTCACCACCATACCTCAACCCACCACCACCACCGCCCTCCCACCACCACCACAACCCTCCCCCCGCCTGAAACAACCACTCCCTCCACCACCCGCCCTCCCACCACCACCACCACCACCACCGGCAGCAGCAAGAAACCGTGCAATTCCTCCACCGGAGAAAATCAAAATCATGGATCCTCCAATTGTTACATTGGATGATTTGTTTAAAAAAACGAGAGCTACTCCTCGTATCTACTACTTGCCACTTTCTGATGAACAAGTTGCAGCAAAGTTGAATGGTCAAGGGAAACAAGTGAAGCAGTAGAAATTAGTTGTTGAATCATAATGTAAGATAAAATGGTAGTAGTATCCTATAATCACATGTTTGCAGGTCTGCAGGTGATGATGATGATGCTTTTTAGGAAGGAAGGGTTCGAGCTATGGTGGTCTAGAAGGAGCTGGTTCGTTGATGAAAATAAGTTTTTTTCCGGGCCCAAAATTAGTTTGGATTTGAAAAACTCTTTTGTTGAGATTTTAGTTTTGATCGGATCAGATTAACGTTGTTTGTTATGTTTGTTTTTATTATGGTTATTGTGACATTTTGATCACGACAGATTGTTTTTCTTGTCGTATCGATCTAAAATACATTGAACCAGTTTATATTGTGCACTTGACTCTTGGTGCATAAATGATTTAACATCTTCAATGTACCTTTGAGGATGTTTACAAAAAAAAAACCCCAATCATATTGATTTCTCACTATATATTACCAAATCATATTGTTTTTTAACACATATTTTACCAAAACAAATCCATGGATGCATTTACTCACGACCCAATAATTCTATAACGAGATGTCTATGCACCGGAAGTTGCATTCGACAACTTAGGCAAGAAAATTAAAATTCAAAGTCAGAAAAAGTTACATGCAATTAGGCAACTGTAATTAAGTTTATCAATAACAAGTGGTTAAGGGTTATGCCTGAAGGTGTCATTTCATTTACATCTTTGTTTAGTTATAGGAGACCAAGAGTCTTAAGTTGTTGAATGTGCTCCGGTGGGAGAGGTGGTGGGGACCAATCAGATCCCATTGTCTCGCCATCAACATCTTCCACCACATATTCCTATGTTTTCAAAACACAAATTAAGTTGTTGAATGGGTCGTCACATGTAACATAGCATTGTTAAATTAAGAGAAAAATTAAAGTTATAACTTACTTTAGTTAGCATTCTTTTTGCTAAAATGTGATAATGACGTTGCCAAATTCTTTGTCCGACCATTGTAGCCACAAGCACACTATAGAATATACCAATAACAGTAAAAAGTCCAAGCACAACTAAAGCCATTATAAATATTAATGGTAATCCAGCTTCACCTGCACCCCCTAAACAGCCGCATTCACCAGCTGCACTTGCACAACTCTCAAAGCACGTCGTACAATCCGTCCACATACAAAGTGTACCAGGTAAATGACAGTCTGCACAAACACTGCAACAAAAATATTTTCAAAACATCTCCCAAAAACGAATATGTTAATAATAAGAGTAACAGGATTCAATTCAAGTATTTAACATTTTGGACTTATAACAAGAAGACAAGAACAAAAGATTAGAGAAACAATACATACAAATAAGCAAAAACAAAACGGTTTAAAATATTTTGCAGTGAACGACAAAGCTTGTGAACCATTTTGTAATGGTAGAAATATGAAAGATTTAGCGTCGAAAGTAAAAAGACCAAAATGCCCTTCGTTTAACACAGGTGACTTGTGCTGTTGCGCATGCAAGTGTTTAATATAAAATGTTAAACTGAACATCAGAGAAACTTAGTTATCATACATACTTACACACACACCTATATATATATAATAATAATATATATCTGATTCAATGACAGATTATATGTTAAAATAATAAAAAAAAATTACCCAGGTTGACAGCAACAAAGACACAATTCTCGACAGGGCTGAGCAAGATCATTACGCACTCTCCGATCATAACAAGTTATAAAGCATCCAGATAAACCAAGTAATGCAAAAAATAATAATGCACCTGCAAACAAATAGCAATAACATATGATTAAAATTAATTAAGCTAATAAATATAAAAAAGTTAGTGAAATCTTTACCAGACATGTAGTAAAAAGTGGTTACACTATCAAAACCCCAAGCAAGACGAAGCCAAAACTTTTGATATCCATCAATTAAGTACACCAAATATGCCAATATAGAAATCACCTGCAAGAATGAAGATGAAAATATGAGAAAAAATGATTATGATTTAGAGTTAGTTAGAAAAGGTGGGACCCACAAGCTGTACAGAGAGAAAGATGAACAAAATGTCTCTGGTAACAAAGAAACGAAATTTCATGGTTCTCCATTTCATATCAGCAAGAACGTGAACTCTTAAATGGTAAGGAGCTTTGCATGTTGTGCAATGAGCAAATGCAAATCCTTCCTGCACAAAATTCATCAAAACACAAATTATGATATTCAAATGATAAAATGTGCCAACTAAGCAGCATTATGTGAAAAAAGTTATTTTTTTACTTTCAATTTAAAAATCATTAATTTTACATAATTAGAAGAAAAATATGTAAAATTTACCTTAACAGCGCGCCAGTGATCAAGGCACTCGCGGTGTACATACTTTGATGTCCCTCTGCACTTGCAGGGTGCAATAAAATCTCTTCCTGGTGCAAAAATAAATAAGGATTACTGGTAAGCAATGGCATAAACCTAAGTTTGCTTCTTTCTAGTTATCTGAAATAATGCAGTTCTATGTACAATAATAATAATAATGATATATACACAAACATACGAAAATAAGTTGCTAAAACCCTACAGAATATAATCAATTCTACAGTTCCTATTACAATGACATAATGTTCGAACAAGTACCATAAACTCAATCTAGATGTGAACCCTAACTATTTAGATTGAAAATCTAGTATTATTTCACGAAGTCCTTACTGTAAACATAAAATTGTATCAATTCGATACATTACTTTACCGTTCAAGCTACGAAAAACGAGAATTATCAAAAAAACCACAAATTTAACAAAAACCTAGAAACTGAATTATGAGCAAAAAAATAGAATTAGAACTACCATCAGTTTCGAGACAAATTCGGCACTGATTTTGTTCTTCAGGACCAGCTTCTAAGTCGATCTCGCACGGTTCAGTGATAACAGAAGGTGCGACTAGAGGAGAAGGATCGGCGCGATCAGCCATCGATTTCGACAGATGAAGATGAATATGCACAATTTCACCAACTCCTCAGTGGTGAAATTGAGAAGAAAATAAGCTAATTGTGTGCTTTGATTTGGTTACAGAACACTGGTGATTAACGAATTGAATGGGGTTGTTTGCATCGGGTTCAACATTTGCATCAAATTGTGAATTTGGATCATACAGTACACTTGTTGAATCACACCAAAAAGCAAATAATAATATTATTGGTCAACTAATGTTTTGGGGTTACACCAACAGAATTTTCCAATCGGTTTCTTGGTGCCTAAAAAAAACCCGATGTGATTTGGGAACTGATTTGGGTCGATACGAAAGATTTGTAATTATAGTGATCGATATGGGGCACGCCACATAAATAATGGTTAGTGAATTTGAAACCACATAAATTACTTTACCTACCATAATGTACAATATTTAAATCATACTGTACAAGTACTGTAAATCAGTGGTAATGGTAGGTGAAGTAATTTATGTGGTCCCAAAATCACTATCCTTTATTTATCCCACGTGGCATGGCAAACTAGCACCGCCACCCATATCGTGCATAGTGTGAGTGGCTTCTTACGTGAGATGAGTGGCGCAGCTAGCTTGTGTTAAAATAAAAATATTGGTGGGTACAAAATATATGATTCAGGTTGAGTTATAAGTAAAGTGATATTTGGGGATGTGAATATATAATGTAGAATGCTGATGTGTGAAGTGGTTTTAGTCACCACACCTAACGCTCTTATAAGAGCCCACTGTGTGGGCTCGTGGTTACCCCATCACCGACTTGTGATCAACGTGGTCCATACCAACATCCTCGTGATGAAGGGGGGCATCGTGCTCGTGCAGATCTCGAGCGAGAGCATGTGAAGGAAAACTTCTTTTAATAAAATAATACGATAGGGGTGTTGAGTGATACACAACAGAGTATTTGTTGTGATGGTAAGTGATATTGAGTGAAAATATGATGTGAGATTCTGTGATAGAATGTGATACACCTATGTGATACACCTATATGGCTCTAAGTTTATAACCTCTAGCAGTCTAGCTTGTATATGAACTATGATGTTGATTTTGCATTAAAATTTCGTACAAAGAATGCATACCAATAAAAATCTTACTTTAGGTTTTAGGACTCGTTTTGGCATATTGTAAATTCTTTTACTGCAATAACCAACTGAGAAACTTGTAAAAAAAACTACGAGTATAACAAAATAATTCTAAAATTTGTGGCGTATAAGTGAAATTTTCAATAAACCGGATCAGTGAACCAAAAATGGGTACGGTTCTATCGGATTTCTGGGTTCGGAATTCGGATATGGTAAGAGCCGAGAAACCTTAAACCCTAACGAAAAGAGGGTCGAGTTTGAGTTTGGAAACAGTGGAAAGCAAGCAGATGTTGGTTAAGGAAGCGAGCGATGGTAATGGTGATGCTGATGTCATCCTTCCTCCATGGCTCCATCTGCTTTCTGCATTTATCGCCATGGAACCATCTGATTCCTTGATCTCTATTTCCAGGTGAACCATCAACATTGCCGCCTGTAATGCCCCAAATTGAATACGAGTATTATTTTCTCCCTAGTTTTTTCTAGTATTTAACATGATATTCATATTATTTTGAAACCCTAGGGACTGTGGTGGAGGTACAATTACGGAAGATGTTCAGAATTTCATATGGGACCAATGTATCAGCAGATCAGTGAGTTCCTTCCCGTAGTGTTTAGGGTTAATACGACTTAGAATTCGTGTTAAACATGGCTGCTCAATTGTTCATAGAACTTCGTACCAAAACACATCTCTATTAACATTTGGTTTTGTAGCAATTAACAAATTTAACCAATCTAAGACGTGTTAAAAGAAACACACAGATATGCCAGATCATAACCAATCTAGAAATACACCTGATAATGTCGTGTTGAGTTATCTCGTTTACTCCAAATCATAGTTGATGAAAGATAAGGAATTGAATTATGTTCTTGATGAAAGATAGTTAATTTAATATAAATAAAATATGAATAACCCAAAACCAGCTAACTTAAGTTCATTTCATTTACGAGTTTAAGTACGCAAGTATAAATAAGCTATTGATGATTTACTAATTCTCTGATTTTGTTTAAATGTCATATTGCAGGATGGAAAAAGCCACACGCCTTACATAAAATCTTTCCTTAAAAAGGTTATTCTTGAAATTGAATCTTCAGGCGATGTTGTTATCGATGAACTTTATGAACAATTTTCATTTTACATGACTTCATTGAAGGTATACACATGTAATTATTCACTTTCATTTGCTTCTGTAACAGAAGAAAAACAATTCCATTTATATATACTATGTTCTATGTAAAAGGACAACGATTTAGCAAAGGGAGACTCTAGGATCATAAGGAAAATTTCATTTCTTTACCCAACAGGTTAGTGTATATCAAGAATGATAGATTAATTCACTATTTTTAATTTTAGTTTTAAATTTCCATTTGTAATATATCTTTCATCTTAATTTTGGTTTCTTGTGAAGAAGCCCGAGTCAACCAAAGTCAAAGGAATGTAATTGCACCTCTTAATTGTTCACTTAACATGCTTGAAGGAGACACTGGGTAGGTGTTATTTCTATTTAATGACATTTAAAATTATGAAAATATGTAAAATCTGTGTGATTGTTTGTTCAGTTGTTCAATATGGCCCTCAAGCTTGTTTTTATCAGAGTTCATCCTTTCGTGTCCTGAACTGTTCTCAAACAAGTCATGTTTTGAGGTAAAAATATGTTTTTAAATAAACAAATGTTTTTTTTTTTCAGTACATGATTTTTGTGTGTGTTTGTCTTGATCTATATGTGCAGCTTGGATCAGGTGTTGGTTTGGTTGGCATATGTCTCACACATGTGAAACCTTCAAAGGCAAGTCTCTTCTTCCTTTTCATCTCTCTCTCTCTCTCTCTCTCTCTCTCTCTCTCTCTCACACACACACACACACACACACATACACACACAAACAACACCGACATATATGTATAACTATAAGTAGGGCAAAGTATTGGAGTAAATGTAATTCTTATCCCCATTTTACAACCAAATTTTTAAGACTGAAGGAGAAAATATATTTGATGATGGTATCCCCTCACATAAGTTTGTATTGCTAATAATATAACCTAATCTAATGCAATGCAGGTAGTTTTAAGCGATGGTGACCTGTCAACTTTAGCCAATTTGAAACTTAATTTGGAGCTAAACCACACAAGTACCCGATTTGGTTTGAGTAAAAGCATTATTGAGGAACCATGTAAGGTCAGTTACATGTCTACTTGTGTTTTATTAATCAATTATTAAAAATAACTCCAAAAATCAAATTGATCTACAAAAAATCATAGGTAGCAAAATGGGTGGGTTGGAAAACGATACAAAACGTGTAATTTTTTGTACGTTTTGGTTTGATATTTTTCCTATTCATCCAAATCTTGTTTTTAATAAGCAATTAGTGTATCAAATACGATTTCAAAAATCATGTTATTTCAAAAACACTCAAAATTATTCAAAATTGCCAGTAACAACAACCCACATTAGATATATATCGTGCATCTGTGTTTGACTTAGCTGTTGACTCCAGATTGAATGCTTACATCTACCATGGGAATACGCACTCGAAAGTGATCTTCGAGACCTGATGCCAGACATAGTGTAAGTACTTCATATCTATATCTATATAAATAAATATATATATATTTAAAACCTTTGTTTTTTTTTAATGAATAATATATGCACAGGTTGGGTGCAGATGTAATCTATGATCCACAATGCATTCCACACTTAATTCGTGTAATTTCCACTCTTTTGACCACAAAAAAGTCAAACTCCCTTCATAAAAATGGATCTCACGAATCAATAGATACCCCAAACAACGAATACCAGGAATTTGTTGTTGCATCAATTAACCAACCCGTTGCATATATTGCTTATGTGGTTAGAAATATCGACACTTTTAATTATTTTCTTATGGTTGCAAAACAAGCAAACCTTAGAGTTGTGGACATAACTCAAAATTTTAAAATGCATAATTTTCTTCCCTACATGTTATATTACCAAAGATCATCGGTAAGATTACTTGGAATTTATCACTCATCACATTAGATGAATTAGATTAAACCATTGTATGTTCTATTTTTTTTATCCTGTAATGTTACAAAAATTAATTAAATACCTTTTATGGTTTTGTTTCATCTTTTAATAGGAGTTTTGTTTTTACATTCTGGATGTTAGAGTTAGCTTGCGTGTAAAACTTTGTCATAGCGTGAAGGAGACGCAAAACTGTATTTGAATGTTACTTGTTTTAACATGTACCAAACAGGGACCATTTTGAGTAACTAGTTTTTTGAAATTTCTAACTATGCATTCATACACGTATAAACTAAGTAAGTGATAATTCATTAGAGCTTTATTTGATCATTCGTGTATATATTTTTTAATTTAATTATGCATTGATTATTACATTCAAATGAGTAGTTTTGTAAACCTTGGTATTTAATTATGCATTAATTATTACGTTCAAATGAGTAGTTTTCTATATATTTTTGTAAGCCGAATACTATGTAATCGGTGGTGTGCCGAGTTAAATTGTCACAAAATGATATGACCAAAATGAGTTTGATGGGTAACAAACTTAATTATATTGAAAGTGACATTTTTATTTGTTTTATTTAACTAGTTAGAAATTTATTCATATATAATACTTGTGTGGCCAGGATGATAATAAAGCCAAATATTACTTGGCATATAAGATTAGAAGGTTAATCTTGATTTTACGTATCACCTAACGAACTAGTCGTTGAGCAATCCAACAGATAATAACAAAATATTATGCAATGATTAAATTCTGTTAAACATGAAAAATTAAAACAATCGGTGGAAAAGTTAACAATAAGTACAAGACAATATTTTTAATAGATTAAAGAGTAAATTACAGTTTTTGTCCCTGTGGTTTGCCTGATTTTGCGTTTTTGTCCCTATACTTTTTTTTTCTTTTTTTTTGTCCCTGAGGTATGTAAAATTCCGTTTTTTTGTCCTTCCGTCCATTTTTCACCGTTAACTAGCCTCACATGCCAAACATGTGAGGGTATTTTGGTCATTTAATCAAATTACTTGTACCACATGCCTTAATATTTGTACTTTCATTTTGTACTGTAACGCCCTGAAATTTTAATAATTAAATAATATTAATTTTAATAATTAAATAATATTAATTTAATCGTCATATTTAAGATTAAAATGAATTATTAATAAATTAATTATAATGAAGCATCCCATATCTACTTTTGTTTAATCTAAGTGTAGGCCAAGATCTAATCCAACCCAATAGTGGTCGTGTGGGCTTGTGGAATTAGATAGAACATTAAAACCGTGTCTAGTAGTCCATGTAATATTCAGAGCCCAACTCCAAATAAGCTTTGGTACATAATAGCGGTATTAAACTCCATCCATTCTAAACCCTTCAAAAAAAAAAACAGCCGACAATTGTTCCACCCTAGCCGACACTTCTTTTCTCTCATTCTGTGCTGTGTCGACAACATCTTGAGCATCTCCAATCGTGTTCTCTTTCAGCCAAGGATAAGAGGTCTCGAGGGTGATTCTTGGTATGAATTTTCATCTTATTCCTCTCGTATTTTCTTTCCATTCGATGCTGCTTATTAACCCATGTTAGGATTTGGATTCGTGATGATATTGGCACTCGACATCAGCCAAAGGAAACGAAATTCTCGAGTAGTGTGGTAGTGCTGAACGACTGATTAATAAATCAGTGAAGGTCCTAGTTCTACGGATAGCTTATCGGTAATTTTTCTCCGCCTTCTTTTCCCCGATTCTTTCCTGTCTCATTCGATTATTTAATCCTGATATTATGTTTCTGTGATTGCGGGTTTAACTCAACCATCGAACAGAAAAGGTTGCTCCTGAGCAGAAAGATTTTCGGTGATCGAGTGGTGGCATTCGTTGTTCTAGCCAAGCCGGATTATAGCATAATTTTCGGTAGTTCCTTGTTCTTTCACTGTTTCGAGATCACTAGTATTGTCTCTTTGATTGTTGCTAATTCGTTTTCAATGTAGAGCAGAATAGGGACTGCGAGTATGGGGATGGTTGAATATCGAACCCTTGTTGTTATCGTTTTGTCCCAAACGTTTGATTCAAGCCGTGTGTTAAACTAACACCGGACCATTTGTTGTTTTGAGACCCGGGTTGAAATCTGTGAATTGGGCAGCCGAGGCCGAGCCTCGGATTGTCCCAGATGGGTTGGGTTGGTTGACTAAGTTGTTGTTGAAAGCTCGGTTTTTCTCGGTAACGGGTTGGGTACTAAAACGAGTTTAAAATTCAAAGACGTTTCCGGCAGGTTTCTGCCCTCTGTCCTCGTCTGATTTTAACCTATTTAAAATAAACTTTTGGACTTTTGGCCTGTGCTGGTACCTTGTTTTCTGAGTTAGCTTCCCAATGCCGCAAACCTCTCGTAATTCTGATTTTCGGTTTAAAAGTTATATCGGTTTTAATATGCTGCTGTTAGGAACATGACCTGTACGACATGTCTGTCTTGCAATGCTGTTTTGACACACTTAGAGTCTGTTTTGGCCAATGACCGTCTCACAGTAAATTGTAGTTCTGATTGTCTAGTTGTCGTGGTAAAAATATGGGAAAAATCTAATGAGCCGTTTAAGAGTTATGGCAGTTCCCGTGAGACTGACGGGTGCTGCCAGTTTTCTGAAATAAGCCCTCGGGTAGGATTTTAATTCAGGGTTTCGTTTTTGGTTTTAGGACCATCTAGGAGATAACTGGCTGCATCTTTGATTTCCCGTGAACCCGTTGGAGCTTACGTTTCTCGAGGTGAGTATTCTCACCGTATATTCAGTTATAACAATACGTGCATGACTCATATGGTTAACTGCTTGATCTGTTGTACTTTCTGTGTGTTGATCTGTTTTCTGAGTAACTGTTTTATATACTACTGATCTGAGACGGACGTGCCGAGTATCTGAGCCGGTACCAAGTCATTCTGTGCTACTAAGTGATAGGGCTATCTGTGTGGTTTATGTTAGGAATGGAAACATAAAAATAATTAACAAATCTCAGTGGAAATTCTGTGTGGGCCCTTGTGGCAAATTCTGTGTGGGCCCTTGTGGCAAATTCTGTGTGGGCCCTTGTGGCAAATTCTGTGTGGGCCCTTGTGGCATTTTAGTGTAAGGAGAGGCGAGGTTGATCTCTCGGCTCGAATTACACAAGCGCGCTATATAAATTTAAAAGATACAAAACTGAGAAAATAACTTAGTGGTAAATGATTAGGAGTTCACATGTGTGCCCTCATGTATTGTATGTTATGGTTGTTTATATTTTGAGTTTATTCACTCAGCTTCCCCGCTGACCCAAAATCTCCCTCCCATTTTCAGGTACTAGCAAGGGGAAAGAGAAGGTGGACGGTTGACGGCTGTACTACGTGCGGATGTGAAACGTTTTACTATTAATAAAACTATGGATTTTATTTAATACATTTCCGCATTTAATACATTTTATGTTAAACCATTATTTTGAGAATTTTTATGGGACCTTTTTGGCTATAATATTGTTTTCAAAAATTTTAAAAATCTTGTAAATTTTAGGATGTTACAAGTTGGTATCAGAGCACTGACTTGAGGGATTTGGGTTCGCAGGGGGCGAATTCAAACTCAAGTTGAAATATTTTTTTTTGAAAAGAGTAAAACAGTTTCTAAGAGAAGTTTCACATCAAACGTACAGCATGTCACGTCGACTCTCGCTTTTCCTGACGCCGGTAATATTTAAGAGCTTTTATTTATTTGGGAATTTATTTGAATTATGTGTATTGAGGAATGACAAATATGAGAATTGCTGTTATTATTTTGAGTATAATTCTGATTTAACTCTGAGAGGGTATTTCGTGACGAGGATCGGTTTTCTGAGTATATTTTCCGTGTGTTATTCTGAGTGCATCTGCGTTATACACGCTAAAAATTATATACATATAATTTTATATAACTTGTGAGACTTTATAATTCTGAGACAATTAACCAAAAGAGTAATAAATGGATATAAACTGTGGATATAAAATCCATAAATTATTTAAATGAGAAATATGCTTGAATAAATGAGGAAGTTATTAGTATTGAAGAGGAGTAATGATTTTAACATTTTCTCAATGTGTCAAATTCATTGAGTAATTATTAAAATCTTAATAATTATATTATCAACTAATTTAAAGAATTTTGAGAAAATGTTAAAATCTTGCGTTTTGGGAAAGCACTTAATAAAAAGAGTTATTGAAACGAGTAAATAAAATATATTATCAACTAATTTAAAAAAAAAAAAGAAAAGAAAAAATTTTATGATAGTTTATCAAGTAGAGTAAAGTGAAAATACCGAGAACATATTTTGTTGTTGTGTTAAAACTTCAGTTGGGTTAAACATGTTTTTTTTAAATGTTAAATTATCATTTGAGATTTTATTTAGTGAAATTTTTTTTTCGGTTATTCACAAAATTTAGACAGTGTGAAAAAAAAAAAAAAAAATTTAGAAATTCGGGTGTTATAAAATCTTGGAACAATTAAAAAGGAAAATGCTTTCATAAAGAGATGAAACACGAGTATTGAGGAGAAATTATGCTAGGAAATAATAAACTAAGATTTATTAAATTGAGATCAAATAAGAAAACCTTTAAGGTATGTGATTTAAAAAGCGGAGTATGAAAATCCTTCAATTTTTTCTCTATGTGATAAATGAGTTCAATGAAGAACTATTAAATTAACGCAAAGATATTGAATAGACTATAAAAGTTGTTATATTAACTCATCGAGAATTTCCGAGACGAATTAAAAATAAGTTATTCAAACTTATCTTAATCGGTAATTATTAAAAGTGAACTAAGGGGAACTGTCATCATTAATTCGGTGGTGATCTATTTAAAATAAATTAAAAGAGTTTATGAGCTATATTATGTTCTGAGTTTAACTGTTGAAAATATAATAAAATATTTTGGCTGAGTGCCTTTTGCTGAGTGCCTTTTTCCGTGTGCCTTTTGCTGAGTGCATTTCTGAGAATGTTTATAAGATTTTGACTACATGCAACTGAGTGCGAATTTGTATTTTTTTTTTATATGGAAAATATATTATTATTATTATTATTTTCTCTCTGAGTGCGATTTGCTGGTGAACTTAAATGTGGGAAGTTGTAAACTTTGGGATTTACTCGTGACCAAACAGAAAGTAGGTGTCGAAAGTAATAGAGGGCCCCTATTATCGTACACACCGAACTTTTGGTTGGTTATGGGGAGATTTTGAAGGGACCGATGGACCAATGCTTGTTATTGTGAATCTATTTTATGCATGTTATTTGTTTGAGTGAGTATATGTGGTTTATGTTATCATAATAGAGAATTCTAGTGCCAAACTCGAGGACGAGTTTTTCTCCAAGTGGAGTTGAGTAGGGGTATAAAAGGAAATTGTCAAGAAATAATTATCATTAATTATTATTTATAAATATTATGAGCATGATGCTTATGCAGAGATATTTTATTAGTATGAATTTTAAAGTGCGAAATCTAGATACATATAATTGATCAAATAAATTATAGGAGTAACTATCAAATCAAGCAGTTGAGAATAATTAAATTTATTTTATGGTAATTATAGAGTTTATAACAAACTGATAAATCGGGATTACTGGAGAAATTATAAATCAAGTTAGTTGGGTTGAATGAATATCGTGCAAAAGGGAAGTAGTAATACTACAATTATATATAAAATAAGATAGTATACTTATTCTTGTGTGATTATAATGAGATAATGAAGAATTATTAAATTAAAGTGATGAAAATTTATTAATGAGTTTGATATGAGAAAACAATTACAATGAAATTTTGAAGAAATGAGTTAAAGGAAAAAAATTTTGAATTAACGGGAAGTTTTATTCGAAATTTTAGAGGTATTATAAGATATTTATGAGAAAAATTGTATTGTGAACAATATATTTAGAGTTATTGAATAATATATTTGATTATTAATTATTGAATACTTAATTATCTTTTGAGGTTGTTAATTGGAGTTGATAATGATTTATTAAAACGAGTTCAAATTAGAAAATTTCATGTAGATTGACTATTGAGTAAATTTTTGAGTTATAAGAAGTTTATAAATCGAGTTAAATGAGCAAGTCAATAAAACAAGTTAAAAAGAGAAAGTTTTAATTTGTCGGGAAGTTTTATTAAAAAAATTGTAGGTGCTATAAAGTTTTATGAGAAAAATATATTTCGTGAGTAATATATTTTATTTGGAGTTATCGAATAATATTTTTATTTATTAATTTATTGAATATTTAAAATTTTTGAAGTGTTATAAATTTTTATGATAAAATTTTATTTATAAGCAATTATTAAATTGAGTTGGAATTTATATCGTATTAAGAAGAAATTTCTAAAAGACGAGAAAGTACTAAATTAATGAACAGCGAGAAAAATCTTTAAATTGGGAATAAAAGGTAATTGCGTATTGAGTAAATGAGAACTAATGGATTGATTCGTAAATCGAGTAACGAGAAATCATTATAAATAAGAGTATGAAATGTAATTGAAGTTTTTAGTGGGTAACATGAAATTTATGAGTAGATATGGTCAAAATAATTAAGAGACATTTTAAATTGTGTAAAATCAGTGAAACGGGCTATTAAAGGATCGTTAAACTAGATGAATGAGAAAACATCTATTAAAATATTATCGAGAAACCACTAAATGTAATAGAATGAGAACCTATTAAAGGGAATTAAATGACAAGATCGTTAATTTGAGCTACTTAAAGGGTTATCAACATCGGTAATATGCAAACCTAATAGAGTAAGGTAACAATATAATGTTAAAGAAGAGTTATTTTGAGAACCAATAACACGGTTGAGAGAGAGTATATCATTCCAAGTATTATAAGCTGGTAAATTGGAACACGCGAGTAGTAATAAGAACGAGTAAAAATGTGATTTATACCTAATGCTATTACTTGTAAATATTATTACCTTACGAGTTGTTACTGAGTTAGAGTTTTGGGTTTGCTTCTGAGTTAAGATTTATAAGTTTGCTCCTGAGTTATACATTTTTGAGTTATACTCCTGAGATATGTTTTGAGTTTATTTCTGAGTGGGACTTCTGAGTTATATTCCAGATCATATTTTGGGTTATATGCCTGAGTATATGAGAATTCGGTGTGATATGTATATTCCTTGTGATTTATTTGCGTGGTTTTTATATTAATTGATAATGGTGTAAACCGCTAAATTATTTATTATGCTGTTAACAAACTGTTGACCCATAGAGTAGAGGACCTTCCGAGTCATTTTGGTAGGAGATTATCGATAATGAAATTTTTACCTGTTGCTATAATGTGTAAGTGGTCATTTGATGGAGTTTTGCGGGAAGAAAATTTTCCATAAAAACTTGTTATCGTCATGAGAGATCCGAGTGTGATTGTGCAAATGGTTTGGATGATCTGGTACTACACTGAGCATCTGGTATCGTCAACAAATCAATAGTAAATTTCCAAGTGGAGTTGAATCGGTGATTCAATACGATGTTAATCGCTGAGTGCAACAACTGTATCCGAATGCGAGAGCAAGAAGACGCCTTTAGTAGAGTATCGTACTGTATTTTATGCTCATTATCAACATTTTCTTGGCATACCGAGATCCATGGTGAGCATCCTGACCTTATTTCTTTTAGCCGTATCGTTTTGCCCCACTAGAGGCGGATAATTGTATGAGCACTTGCGTGATCTGGAGTTCATTTCCTATTAAGTAAATTCACCATGAAGAGCTTCTTTCTATTCATAACTTTATCATTTTATTCTTCTTTTCCATTTGAGTATGCATGTCGTAGGTCACCCTGATGAATTTCCTTTTCATTCTTAACCTTATCATTTTGTTTTCTTTCCCCATTTGAGGACGTGTGTCGTTGGCGAGTAGGAGTTGAGACGTGAGATTACCTTGAGTTTCTTCTGAGCCATGACTTCGGGGACGAAGTCTATTTCAAGTGGAGTTGAGTTGTAACGCCCTGAAATTTTAATAATTAAATAATATTAATTTTAATAATTAAATAATATTAATTTAATCGTCATATTTAAGATTAAAATGAATTATTAATAAATTAATTATAATGAAGCATCCCATATCTACTTTTGTTTAATCTAAGTGTAGGCCAAGATCTAATCCAACCCAATAGTGGTCGTGTGGGCTTGTGGAATTAGATAGAACATTAAAACCGTGTCTAGTAGTCCATGTAATATTCAGAGCCCAACTCCAAATAAGCTTTGGTACATAATAGCGGTATTAAACTCCATCCATTCTAAACCCTTCAAAAAAAAAAAAAAACAGCCGACAATTGTTCCACCCTAGCCGACACTTCTTTTCTCTCATTCTGTGCTGTGTCGACAACATCTTGAGCATCTCCAATCGTGTTCTCTTTCAGCCAAGGATAAGAGGTCTCGAGGGTGATTCTTGGTATGAATTTTCATCTTATTCCTCTCGTATTTTCTTTCCATTCGATGCTGCTTATTAACCAATGTTAGGATTTGGATTCGTGATGATATTGGCACTCGACATCAGCCAAAGGAAACGAAATTCTCGAGTAGTGTGGTAGTGCTGAACGACTGATTAATAAATCAGTGAAGGTCCTAGTTCTACGGATAGCTTATCGGTAATTTTTCTCCGCCTTCTTTTCCCCGATTCTTTCCTGTCTCATTCGATTATTTAATCCTGATATTATGTTTCTGTGATTGCGGGTTTAACTCAACCATCGAACAGAAAAGGTTGCTCCTGAGCAGAAAGATTTTCGGTGATCGAGTGGTGGCATTCGTTGTTCTAGCCAAGCCGGATTATAGCATAATTTTCGGTAGTTCCTTGTTCTTTCACTGTTTCGAGATCACTAGTATTGTCTCTTTGATTGTTGCTAATTCGTTTTCAATGTAGAGCAGAATAGGGACTGCGAGTATGGGGATGGTTGAATATCGAACCCTTGTTGTTATCGTTTTGTCCCAAACGTTTGATTCAAGCCGTGTGTTAAACTAACACCGGACCATTTGTTGTTTTGAGACCCGGGTTGAAATCTGTGAATTGGGCAGCCGAGGCCGAGCCTCGGATTGTCCCAGAGGGGTTGGGTTGGTTGACTAAGTTGTTGTTGAAAGCTCGGTTTTTCTCGGTAACGGGTTGGGTACTAAAACGAGTTTAAAATTCAAAGACGTTTCCGGCAGGTTTCTGCCCTCTGTCCTCGTCAGATTTTAACCTGTTTAAAATAAACTCTTGGACTTTTGGCCTGTGCTGGTACCTTGTTTTCTGAGTTAGCTTCCCAATGCCGCAAACCTCTCGTAATTCTGATTTTCGGTTTAAAAGTTATATCGGTTTTAATATGCTGCTGTTAGGAACATGACCTGTACGACATGTCTGTCTTGCAATGCTGTTTTGACACACTTAGAGTCTGTTTTGGCCAATGACCGTCTCACAGTAAATTGTAGTTCTGATTGTCTAGTTGTCGTGGTAAAAATATGGGAAAAATCTAATGAGCCGTTTAAGAGTTATGGCAGTTCCCGTGAGACTGACGGGTGCTGCCAGTTTTCTGAAATAAGCCCTCGGGTAGGATTTTAATTCAGGGTTTCGTTTTTGGTTTTAGGACCATCTAGGAGATAACTGGCTGCATCTTTGATTTCCCGTGAACCCGTTGGAGCTTACGTTTCTCGAGGTGAGTATTCTCACCGTATATTCAGTTATAACAATACGTGCATGACTCATATGGTTAACTGCTTGATCTGTTGTACTTTCTGTGTGTTGATCTGTTTTCTGAGTAACTGTTTTATATACTACTGATCTGAGACGGACGTGCCGAGTATCTGAGCCGGTACCAAGTCATTCTGTGCTACTAAGTGATAGGGCTATCTGTGTGGTTTATGTTAGGAATGGAAACATAAAAATAATTAACAAATCTCAGTGGAAATTCTGTGTGGGCCCTTGTGGCAAATTCTGTGTGGGCCCTTGTGGCAAATTCTGTGTGGCCCAACTCAAAATTAGAGTAGCTGATAGAGTAGAAGGTGCCCTTGTGGCAAATTCTGTGTGGGCCCTTGTGGCATTTTAGTGTAAGGAGAGGCGAGGTTGATCTCTCGGCTCGAATTACACAAGCGCGCTATATAAATTTAAAAGATACAAAACTGAGAAAATAACTTAGTGGTAAATGATTAGGAGTTCACATGTGTGCCCTCATGTATTGTATGTTATGGTTGTTTATATTTTGAGTTTATTCACTCAGCTTCCCCGCTGACCCAAAATCTCCCTCCCATTTTCAGGTACTAGCAAGGGGAAAGAGAAGGTGGACGGTTGACGGCTGTACTACGTGCGGATGTGAAACGTTTTACTATTAATAAAACTATGGATTTTATTTAATACATTTCCGCATTTAATACATTTTATGTTAAACCATTATTTTGAGAATTTTTATGGGACCTTTTTGGCTATAATATTGTTTTCAAAAATTTTAAAAATCTTGTAAATTTTAGGATGTTACATGTACCTTCATCATCCTCAAGAACACCAAACAAACAAGCCTGCAACTTCAATTAACCCACAACTAAAATCAGAACATGAAATCCCCAAATTGAAGAATCAAAAGGGGTTGTGAAGAATCTGTATCGTGCCTACACCACCGGCTTCTTCACACACATGAAGACATAGATCTGTTCTTTACACACATGAACACCGATTTTCGATTCCGAAGATATGCGATTCTGAAGAACAAAGAACAACACAAACATGAAAAAATGGTCAAAACCCATTAGAAATCAAAAGTAAAACACAGTCAGATCTGATTTGATTTCTACAAATATAAACACAGTGAGAGATAAAAAACCATTAGAAATCAAACAACAAAATCGAAGAACATGGTACAAATCTGATTTCGACAGTGATAAACTCACTACCTCCGCCTCTAGTATCTCTAAATCTGGTTCTCTCGTTCGATCTCCCGATCGCCGCCTTCTTCATCTCTTCCGTCGCAAAATCCGAGACCCCGTTCGATTTCTGGACCGGATCCGCCGAAGAAAAAGAACCGTCGGAATGCGGTTGTACGCTCTGTCGAAAGAAATTGTTGCCGGCAACGGATCTAAAAACTCCAGCTTTTGGTTACCGGAAGAAGTTGCCGGTGAATCTCTTCACATACGCCGCAACAATCCCCGTCATAACCCAAATCAAACAAGACACCGGATCCCTAAAGATCGTAAGTTCATATAGAATCAAATTTCTTTATGTAAAATCTTATGAAAATGGGGCAAAATGTTGACATTAGTGTGATGAAGAAGAAGGTCGACGTCATGTAAATGGGGAGTGATAAATTGAAATCTGAATCGGTGAAATCGAAGTGGTTAATCTTTCAACTTCTATCTATTGATTTGTACTACTATAAATACATAAGATGGATTATACTAGTCATATAAAAAAAATGGGGATGGTTTTTGGTATGAAGGTTTGATTTGTTAGAGGTTGAATGATGAACAAGAAATGGGGAAGATGGAAAAAGAAAGAGAAAAAAGATAAATTAAAAGGGAAAATAGAAAAGGACGAAAGTACCCCTAATTTTTTTAGCATTTCTCGTTAGTTAACGGTTAATAATAAACGGAAGGACAAAAAAACGGAATTTTGCATACCTCAGGGACAAAAAAACAGAAAAAAAAAGTATAGGGACAAAAACGCAGAATCGGGCAAACCACAGAGACAAAAACTGTAATTTACTCTAGATTAAAATTAGGGTTTTGTTAATGACAGTCCTAAGGGTTGTCTCTAACATGCATAAAACGGTTGTACATTCATTGATGGAGTAGTGTTCCTAAAATTCAGGGGGCGGTTTTTACTTTATTTTTGTCTTCTTATTGACGACCCTAAGGGCTGTCATTATCATTTTCCTTAAAAATATACGAACTTCATTAAGAAATGATAGTCTTTTCCGGACTAATCGTAATGGTGTTTCCTGCCGTTGCCATGAATTCGTGTGTTTAGGTAACACGACACGAATTCGTTTTTCTCAACACGAAAACAATACAACACGAAGTCATGTTTTATTTTGCTAACACGAACACGACCCGATTAAAAAACGATAAACACGACAAGCATGATAACACTAGATAAATAACAAAAATATCAATTTCTTTACTTAATAAATGCTAGAAAACTGAAATCACGACAAACACAGCAAAAATATAACATAAATTTCTAAATGTTCTCAAAATCATAACTATCGTGTCAATTTCGTATTAATCTTTGAACTTGAACATGACATGACTCGACTTCGTTTTTATTTTACACAACACGAAACGATTCAAATTTTGATGTCGTTCAATTTCATTTCATTTCCTGTATTTTTGTTCTGTCGTGTCTGATTTTGACAACCCTAGTCATTCGGGCCAGAGAAAAATAAGTGAAACACGACACGACCATGCTCCTTTCCGTGGTCCTCCACTCAGCCTGGCCTAACCTCTCGCACCTAACCTAACCCAACCAACCCCCTCTTTTCTTCGCACCCAACCCTAGATTCGATTCAACCACAATTGCCATTGATCCAACCACCATGGGTTCTCAAGAAGACGATCACATCACCACCGTCTACGGCGAAGATCTAGACGAAGAGGATGACAGTGAAGACGAAGATCTAACCCTACGCAACCAAAACGTCGATGAAGAAGATGACATTGACTTGGTTGATGACGAGGAAGAAGACGATTCCACGTCCTCCGGCGTCGGTGAAGTCACAATCGCCGTAGCTGGTGTTCCCGGCGCTGCAACCTCCGTTGCCGCTACACCAACGGCAGCAATTACCAGTACGGTAAATATATCTCCTCTCCCGCGATCTGATGTTGTTTTAGAACAGAGGAAGACTATGCCTTTAGATGAATCACGACGGTTGTTCCAGCGGTTGTGGACAGATGAAGATGAAATTGAGCTGTTACAAGGATTCCTTGATTACACTAACCAACGTATCGTCAATAATCCGTTTCACCACCACCATCACCATGATACAACGGCGTTTTATGATCAGATTAAGGATAAATTGCAGTTGGATTTTAATAAGAATCAGTTGGTTGAGAAGCTGAGGAGATTGAAAAAGAAGTACCGGAATGTTGTCAGTAAGCTCAGTTCCGGCAAAGAGTACGTCTTCAAAACCGCACATGATCAGGTCACTTTTGATATATCGAGTAAGATATGGAGCACAGAATCTGGTATACTCTCCACTCCTGTCACTGCAGATGTTAGCAGATTCGAGGATGAAGAACCTAGTAACCCTAACCCTAACCATTACCTTACTTTTAATTTAAATGAGCAAAATGGTAATGGTGTTGTGTACCCAAACAGTACAGAGAAGAAAATTCCACAATCACGAAAGCGATCAAGGTCTAGTGGAGTCAAAACTGAAGAAAAATCCAGTCAGCAACCACCTTTACCGCCTGTGGGAGTAGGAGCTTCAAATTCCTCAAATTCGGTCCCTAATGTGGTTGAAGAAACTGTAAAAACTTATTTATTGCCATTGTTTAAGGAGTTACTTGATGGATCATCGAACGGTGCTCGTGGCGGTTTTAGGGGATTAGGTTCAGGAGGGATGAATTTGGATCCTTTTTCTTTGAGTTTTGGCGGATTGATGAATTTCCCATTTGGGGATATTACTGATGAAAAATGGAGGAAGCAACACATATTAGAATTGGAAGTTTGTTCAAAGAGATTGGAATTGATGCAGGATCAAATCAAGAGTCAGTTGGAGGAGTTGAGGTCAACAAGGAGGTAATAAAACGGTTTAATTTGTGTATGTAATCAGTGAGTAAATTCTTGAAGTTCATAAGTTATGGTCATTTGATCAATAGTGCATACTGTAGTAGGTAATGTAGTTTGTTTAGAATTTACTTTCTTTTTCTTTTTTTTAATTCTCTCTTAAGGCTTGTTTGAATAATGTTAAGTATGCGCTTAGCCATTCATGGCTATTTCCATCACAAACTTTGTGCATACACTTTCAGTTTTTAAACTTATACTTGCATACCTCAGTCCTCACTCATATTATAATTTCTTGATTTTATTGAAAAAATAATTTGGATATTGAGAAATAAGAGTAGCTTCTGTAAGTATTTTTATCCAACTATCACCAAGTTAAAGCATAAGATATAAAAGGACCACTTAATTATGCAAGATAAATAAATATAAAATAAAACTTTCCAAATACTGAAGGGGCATGTAACAACCTACAAGAAAGTTATGCATGCATCTAAATCATAAGTTCATAACAACCCAATAAACTGGTAGGATGATTTTTGGAAGTGTGACATTGACAATGATCATCAAGCAATCATCCTTTTTACAAAGAGGCATCGGATTGAAAGAAATAGAGAAAGAGGATAGATAATTTAGAGTAAATTACACGGATGGTCCCTGTGGTTTGACATGAGTTTTAGATTTGGTCCCTAAGTTCCAGAAATTACACTGATGGTCACTAAGTATTGGACTTCGTATTGGTTTTGGTCCCTAAGCCTAACACCCGTTAAATTTAGCTGTTAGACTTTATCATGTGCATTGCACATGAGGGTAATTCTGTCATTTACCATTATCCATGCTATTGACTCTGAACAAAAACCCTAAATCCCAATTACACAATTGTTCTTCCTCACCGTTTCTTTTCTCTCATTAACACAGCGATAACATATTATGAAGAACTCAATTAATTTCAAACTTGATAACGCAATCCATCCAACAGCTTCAAACTTGAAATCTTTATAAACTTCAAGGTCCATAATTTCTTAAATTCGTCATGCCCCAATCTGGGCAGTTAATATCGGTGGGATCTCACTGGGATCTCAGTGGGATCTTGGTTCTCGGAGTTCAAAATAATACAGGTCCAAAATATAGGTACCGAGAATATCGGCGATATTGACCGGGATCTCACCAATATTTTGAAATCGGGATCTCGGTTTTTTTCCTGTATTTTTTTTGGATCTGTTGCTTGACTTAGGCACCAATTTTAAATAATATCTAACCTAGTTTTTTGAGCCCATTAAAAAAAGCCCGCTCCAAAACCTAAACGTCAATTACCTCCTTTTACCTTTACGTCAATTTACGTCAAATTAATTTCTTACTGCGATTCGAACGTTATCCTCATCATGGTCGGCGATTGATTCTTCATTCTACTTCACGATCAACTCAACCAACGGTAACTGATTCTTCATTCTTCATTCTCCAAAGATTTGCTATCACGGTCCTTAGTCAAACTTGTAGCGCTTCACCTTGTGAACGCAATTGGAGTGCATTTGACAATGTAAGTCCTTAGTCAAACTTCTAGTGCTTGACCTCGAGTAACTCTTTAAATTCTTTTCTTTCAGATTCACACAAAGAAAAGGAATTGTCTTTTGCAACAAAAGCTCAATGACCTTGTATTTATCCAATACAATGGTAGGTTACAAAGACGATTCCAGTCTATAAAAAGAAACAAGTCTTTAGATCCTATCTTGTTGAGAGACGTAGACGAAAATGATGAGTGGACGATACCAACAGAGGAGGAGCTTCAAGACTTTGTGAATTCAAGTGATGGTCTCCTATGGTCGCATGTGAGAGAAGCGATGGGTGGAAACGAAAACATTGGACCAAGTACAAGGAATAAAAGGGAGCGTTATAGAGATGATGATGAGATTAGTGTTGAAGTGGAAGATCTTGGTGTGGCTGATGACTTGGAGGAACAAGTTAATGCTTTAGACGATATTGATTCGGATGTTGAACCTGTGGATTGCAATTAAATTATGTTTGTTCTATGTTTGTTGTTTAGTTTTTTATGGTTTAGACAATATTGACTACTTTTTGGGACCTTTTGGGACTTTTTATGCTATGTACATGTCTTTAACTCTTTATATATAACTATATATAATATATATAATTTTTTCAGTACAATATAAAAAAACCGATATCCCACCGATATCTCACTGAGATAAACGATATCCCAGATCTAGGACCTCGACCTGTATTCGTTTTCTGACCTGTATAACTGCATAGGCCCCAATCCATCCAACAGCTTCACATCCCACCCAATTAATTTCAAACTTGATAACGCAAGGGAATCGTAGAAGAACTCAAATATGGTGGTTTTGGAGATGGGTTTCGGAAGAGGTATGGAATTAAAGAGGGGATGGTAAATCTCAAGATCTCTGGGATTTTGTTTATACAATTGAAGAATTCATAAAATCCCGATGTGGGTTTCACAACTTTCGCCGGAGAACCACTAAAGCTCAAATCAATGGTAACAAACGGAACCCGAATAACCTAATTCAACTACCTGCAGATCGTCACATCGGTAATCGACCGGAGATGTAGAAGACGACGTGGTAGTGCAGGTGGCGGACAGTCGCTTGATCGGAGATTCAGAGGTTTTGAATCCAGAAAGTTTCTCTTTCGATCATTTCTCTTAATCCTCGCATCCATCGCCATTTTCCCTCCTGTTTACCTTCACTTTAAACTCCGACGTTATCATCAGGTATCAAGTTCTTCTTGCATTTTAAGAAACTACTATTGGTGCTAATAAGAATATTGTATTTCGCAAATGATTTCCTGACCTCATACTCTCGTTTTGATGAATGAATACTTTCATGCTTGATTTTGTGTCTAGATTTGTATGTGTTTGATGAAAAAATGTGGAAAAAGTAGTGAGTAATTGGGTTTTGTACAGAGATGAGATATGAGATAAAGAGAGAGAGAGTGGTTAAAATGACTAAATTGCCCTCACCTGCATCTCACATGATTAGATTTAATGGAGTATTTTAACGTCTGTTAGGCTTAGGGACCAAAACCAATACGAAGTCCGATACTTAGTGACCATTGGTGTAATTTCTAGAACTTAGGGACCAAATTCAAAACTCAGGTCAAACCACAGGGACTATCCGTGTAATTTACTCGATAATTTATGATTTGTTTGATGCTTAAAGATGAAATTTTGAATTTTTCAATAATATAAAGTGGTGTAGCTGGTGTTGAATTTGATTAAGAAGATGAGAATTTGATTATGAAGGTTTAAAGATCCCAATGACGACTGTGAATTTGTGAATGTGATGTGTGGGAGGGAGGGATAAAATGGTGGTAAAGGGTATAATTGTCTTTTTATCGAAAATTGCTCTAGATTGCTAAAATTTGCTTTGTACGAATCAGCACCCATTTACATTATCGTTAATTGTATATTGACTATATATCTCGTGTAAAATATGAAAATCCAAGGATTGTAGTCTAGTGGTATTGAAGATTGTTCTAAGGTGTTACCCATGACTTATAGATCATGAGCTTAAGTCCCGCCATGGACAAAAAATAGTAGATTATGTGCCGTTAAAAAAAGTAATACACCTAACTAAAAATTATATTTTTATGCATTTTTTAAATGGTGTGCTTTTGTCAGGTGGAAAACTATTTTTGTAAGGAAAACCCGATCATAACCAAATTAAGAAGGGTTTAGTGATGCCAAAACCTGAAATGACATGACAAAAATACACGAAATGAAATTGAGACAAAATTGAAATTTGAATCCGTGTTCGTGTTGTGTAAAACAAACACGAAGTCGTGTCGTGTAGTGTTCATGTTCAGAGATTAACACGAAATTAACACGATAGTTATGATTTTTGGAACATTTAGAAATTAATGTTATATTTTTTCGTGTTTGTCGGGTTTTTAGCATGTGATAAGCAAGAAATTTGTTATTTGTTATTTATTATGTGTTGTCGTGTTTATCGTTTTTTTTTTAATTTGGTCGTGTTCGTGTTAGCAAAATAAAATACGACTCCGTGTCGTGTTGGTTTCGTGTTGAACAATATCATGTCATGTAGTGTGTGTTACCTAAAAACACGAAACAATAGCACGCTTTGACAACCTTAGGAAAACCCCGCCTCATAACCAAATTAACCGACTTTTAATCAAATTAACTGGTTCGTTACAATAATCGATTATGTGGATATAATAAATAATTAATCGATAAAATTGGTTTGATTACATATAGATACAAATCGATTTACTATTAACCGATCCACCCATTAAGCAAAAAATTAGTACTTCCTTCGATTCAAAATAAGTGATACACTTTGGGTTTCACGGTTTTTGAAGCAAAAGATTATAATGATGGTTAAATTAAATTAATTAGATGATTAGTGGGGAATAAGTACCACATCTTTTGAATCTTGCCTTTAAAAGGTCTTAGATTCTAGACTTGCTAAGAGCATTTCTTAGAAGATAAAAAAGATATGAAGTTTTTCCCCCAAAAAGGAGATAGATTCAAGAAATACATACTGTCCACTGGATGTCACTGCATTATTCGAACCACTAACATACTAACTATACTAACTGATGATTCAAGAAATTAGCACCACTTTTCCCCCAATTTAGAGGAAAAATTAATAAACACTCGGATGCTCTAATGCTAAAATACTTTCACGACTAAACTTGTTCTAGGCATAAAAATGTGTGATGTAAAGGCATGTTAAATGAATCCATACTGAGTTTTTTTTTTATCTACTTTGATAAGAAAGGATGATTTAATATGACATTTATGGTGTTAGATTAATTTTCTAACATGTACCCCGAAGCTTGTCATTTTGTTTGGTATATATATTATAATTTTTTTGGAAACGCCAAATATTTATTAAAAAAAGACCGAACTTAGCAAGAAACTAAGACGTAAGAACAATTACAAACATGATAATAAGGGAGAAATTCTCCATCCAACCGAATTACAACATAGATTACTCCTATTTTTCACCCATAAATATGAATTTGAAATAATATCCTCTGCGATCACCAAATAGGATTTATGAACTTTGTTGAATACCACTTTTTTTCGCGCCTTCCAAACACACCAAATATGTAACGACCCGAAATTTGAATAAATTAAATTATGGGAAAAATATGATAAATGAGGATAAATCGTTTAAAAGACGTGGGAATTGGTTTCGTGACATTTGGACACCGTTTGATACGGTTAGGGTCGAAACCGGGTCGAATTGGACAACAAAAGTTGCAGTCTAGCTGCCTGGGCGAGTTCGCGGCGCGAACTAAGGTTCGCGATCGCGAGGTTGAGACAGAGAGTTTGGGGTTTTGAGACACGGAGTTCGCGACCTGTTCCCGATCGCGAGGAGTTCCCGACGCGGGAAGTTCGCGGCGTGAACTCCCCCTTCGCGGCGCGAACTTGTGTCTGTCTATATAAAAACGGGATAAAGCTAGGGTTTGCTCATTTTTCACCCCCAATTGTGGTGCAGCCGATTCTAGAGAGAGAATGGGCGGTTTTGGTGTTCTTGAGCTCAAATCTTCACCATCTTGAAGGATCTAAACATCAAAGGTAAGATTTCTTGATTGTTGATGTTATCTAGCTAGTTATGAACTTTATTTGGGGAAATTTGGTGGTTTGGGTAACCTACCAAGTTATCTTTGGAGAAGATGACTAAGATGGGTGTAAAACACTCTTTGTAAGCTTAAGAAGCTTGTGTTCTTGTTGGATTTGGGTTTTAATGATGGAAATCTTGAATTAGGGTTTTGGGTTCCACCAAGTTGGATGAACTTGGTGGTTAAGAATGTTGTTATGGGGTTATTGGTAACTAGTTATGGATAATAACTAGATTTTATGATAATATGGATGATAGGTCAAGAAGACCTAAAGATTGGTGATATTTCACAAGTTGGAGGGCAAGGATTCGTGTTGATAAACACGATTTGGATTTAGCTTGGCTAAGGTGAGTACATGAGACTTTTACTGAGTACATAGCAAATGATTTTGAAAACCATGATGTTTCATGAGTCTTTATTAATAAATGGTTTTAATAAAGATATGATTGATAAGATGAGAACATACAAGTAATAGACTATTTAAGTATGTCTAAATGATTATTGATTTTTAAAGAGAATTTGACAATAAAAAGTAACTATTGAGTTTTTATAAATAAGGTGTATGAATAGTGTAACAACCCAAAAATCAGGGGAAATTTAAACATTTTTAAATAATAAAATAAAGCAATTTCCTCAAGAGTACAAGTAACTCAAAGGTCCCAACTCATAAGTAAAGTATAAAACCGTCTCGTGGTTTAATGCGGAATAATTGAAGGTTTTAAAAACAAAACATGTTTGACTCGAAATAAATGTTTTGATCCAAATCCATAAATATAAAAATAGAAACGCAGCTCATCAACCATTGACCTTCTCTTTGCCCTTGCTAGTACCTGTAAAATGGGGGGAGTGATTGGGGTCAGCCACCGCTGAGTGAATAAAATCAAAATAAACAAATAAATACATACAACTCAAGCCACATAAGTGATCCCTAGATACTCTACTCAATTCTCAATTACTCAAGTTTATTTTCTCAGATTTTTAATTTATATAGCGCGCTTGTGTGACTTGGGACGAGAGATCAACCTCGACCCGCCTCACACAACTCAAGGCTCAACACTTGTACTCTTTGGTGTTGAGTCAAAACGTCTGGCACCAGTACTCTTCGGTGCCAAGACAACTCAAGTATATTATGTTTAATGTTTTAACTCAAGAACTCAAAACTCAGATAACTCAGGCTCCAGATAACTCAAATCACAGATAACTCAAATCACAGCTAACTCAAATAAATCACCCAATCAATACTCAAGCTCAATCAACAAGACAATTCACAACACATAGCCCAAAATCATGAATCGAAAGTAAGTACAAGTTTATAGTGAGATTACCCACCTCGAATAGACGTATGCTCCTAAATATCCTCGGTACAGAAGAGCGTCTCTAACAGGTCCTAGAAGGTCCTACAAGGTACAAGGAAGCTCGGGTTAGGATTAGACTCAAATGTTGTTTGAGCATAAACTAAACAGCACACAGCACTTTCGCGGGAACGGCTATAACTCTCAAACCGCACACTAGTTTTTATTCAAATTTTCACAGTAGCTAAATGACTCAGAGGACTAAAATTTGACAGAAGACCTCGGAAGCTAAATCCAAACAGAAGGGGCTCGAAACATGCTCACAAGACAGAATGGCTGAACAGCGAAATCTCTTGCGACAACTTACGAAAACCGGGATATCTTTTAAACTGTAAATCAAACTAACGAGACGTCAGCGGCAACGGAAAGAGGACTCAGAAAACTAGGCACCATCTTTGGCCAAAAAAATCCAGAAATGTATTTTAACTATGATTAAAACAGACCCGAACTCAGGAGACAGATTCTGACAAAATTCAGGATGTTAAATATAACACGTTTTGAATCCCGACAACAACCCGTCTATTCCCGAGACACCCGACAGTCCCGAAACTCATTTTTAATCTCAGAAACATGTTTACCATTAATCTATTATTTTATTTTGAAATCTATATCAGTTTAGGGAACCAAGAACCCTACGGATTCGGTTCCCGGTTTTTCGGTTATCAAAACGTTTAGCCTCTCGACTACGGCTTTTACCCAACCCTAGACCCGACACCCCGAATCTCAGTGGCCAGCAATGACATCAAAACAGTGACTCTAAACTCGATTAATAATAAGGAAAACGGGTATGCCAATTTGGGAAGCGACCAACAACTCTTGCTACTACAAAACCCGATAGAGTTCGATAGACTACAAAACATAACGAACAACCAATCTAAAAAAAAACCGAACTCTCATTAGTTCGATCACAGCTCCTAAATGAAAAAAAGTTAGTGACAAATTAAAGAGTCAAATTAATTAATGATACGGGAATAACAAAACGTTGATAGAGAACTACCGAATCGAAATACATCACGAATGGCTCGAGGGAGCGATCGCTACTGCTCGGCTTCATCCACCACTCGATTGGCCTGAGGTATTGCTTCTGCTCGAGATAGAATAACGGATGCACCACTCGATAATCTCGGCTTGCAGCGATCTTCAATGTTTCTGCTGTCAAAGGACCCCGGGTATAACCCGGAAAAATTAAGAACTCAAGACAGATTAAGGATTTGCTCGGTTCCCAGATGTCGCACATCCAACACCGTTCGAGATTGACCTGCTCACTTTCTGCTTCGCGACAATCACTTAGGAATTAAACAACATAGATGATTAAGGTATAGGTTCGATCGGCGGGAAGAAAACAGAAACAACAAACTAGAAAAAGGGGTAAGATTATTACCGATGATCAAGACCCGAAACTCGATCGAACTTGTGACCTCCATTCTCCTGCTCGAAATATACCCGACCACAGATCTGATTCTGAATCTCATTCCCTCGTCTCTGGCTGCTGCTACAAAAATCAATGGTGAAGGATTGGAAGCAAGCAAGCACCTTTAATTAAAGAGAGGTGCTTGCCGACCAATCTTCAATCATGACGTAATTCTTCAATTTCCAGCCAAAAGCCAACCACGTGACCTGCTTGTTTGATCTCACTCTGTGATTCTCTCCTCCTTCTGATCGAACAACTATGATGATGGGGATTTTCCTTTGAATAACGACGGCTAAAGGGATGGTTGTTTGGGAATATGCAGCCGACAATAGGGTTGGGAAGGATTAGGCAAAACGTTTAAGCTTAATAGGAGTTGGGTTAAGGCCTCAAGCCCTTAATCACCTTGCTCTCGTGGGCTGGATTAAAACACAAAAGATCTCAGGCTCACATAAACCACAAGGCTCGGCTTGTCTTGCTTTCACGCCCACTCGCATACTCGAGTCCAACTCTATTCGGCCATCGAGCACTACTCATAAACGGTCCTCAACTCGGCTCAGATTTGATAAAGAGGGATCTGGCCTTGGCCTTAGGCCGGCCTCAAGTTTACGTCACACACGACATATTTTTAAAACCTAAGGCTCGGGAAAAACTCTAAACACTCAAACATATGAACAAATCCTCATAATTAGTTACTATCTGATTAATAACACTCTAGTTAATTAAACGAATCGCCGCGCATTAGTTACACAAATTAAATACACCATAGAAGTACGTAATATAAAATCTCAATTAAACAAGTAACACCTAATTATTTAATAAAAAGTAATATTTTAATTACAAGAATTTTTATGGCGTTACAAATAGAGATAAGGATTGAGAGTATATGATTTGGAGTTTTATTAGTAAATACATTAATAAAACTAATGATGATGATTTTTAATTAATAAGTAATTATTAGCAAGATTTCTACTAATAAGAATAATGATCGAATTGCTAAGAGAAGAAGTATAAAGTGACTAGTAAGAGATAAGTGTTCTAGTCAAAGTAAAATTAAAGTAGTATGATTTCTGATTAATAATAAATATAGTTTATTTATTAAAGGACTTGTTAAAGTCAATAATGAGAATGATTAAGTAATGAGAATGATGTGATAATTAGAATAGATGTATTCTAATTAAAGATGAATTTGATGAATGGAGCCGAGACTCATATGTGATGAATAAGATATCCGGATTAAGACGCCCAGAAATGGGGCAGCATGAGACGTCTACTTGGGGTGGTACCTCCCTGCGCAAAGAGTAGAATGTCACAGTTTACGACACCCAGTGTTGGGTGAGCATGACGACCCGGAAACGGGAAGAGCTTATGAATCTCGGTAAGATGGGGGTTCCCAATTACCTTGATAGTTTACCTATGACGTCCCTTATCGGGAGAGTTGGCTTCGGAGAGGTCCGTCGCATATGTGATAAAGAGAAAGAGTGAGCTTGGAGATAGCTTACAATATGTGATTAAATGTTGAATAAGCTTATGGTAAGCTTATTAGTTTGTATAATTAATTAAGTAGAAAATGGTATATGAGTTTATAAAGTTGATAAAGATAAGTATTTATATGGATATAAATATTATTTATAAATCTTTTGAGAATGGGTCGAAAACCCATGTATCTCACGAGACTATTTTGTCTCACGTACTACTTTGTTTTTGGCTATGTACTCGGGTTCTGGATCGTTGGATTAGAAGGTCCCGTTAGAAGTGGCCTAGTGTTGATCAGCTCGGGAGCTCGTAGGTAGATCCCGTTTATCCTATGGTTATGATATTATTTTGTAACACCGGTTTTAATACTCTGATAAACTTTTAATGGTTTTTGTTAAACCGTATTTTGGGATATTGGACTTTGTAATATTTTTATTTAAAAATATGATTTAAATGATATTTTAAAAATTGAGGTGTTACAAGATAAAACACTGTATTATTGTAGTTAGGGTATGCTTGGTTAAAGGTATTGAGGGGCAGGTAATGGAATTGATTACCATTGAAGATGCTTGGTTTATTACTAAAGGTAATACATCATTACCCACCAAATTGGGGGTAATGAACTAATGCTTAAAATATACTACTACATTATTATTATTATTATTATTATTATTATTATTAATATTATAATATTATTATTTTATTATTATATTTTATATATTACTAATATATTATAAATAAATAATATTATTATATTATATATATTATTATATTATATATAATATTTTATATATTATTATTATTATATTATAAGCAAATAAATAATATTATTATATTATTATTTATATATTATTATATATTACTATTCCAATTTAAGACAGGACCTTGTCAAGCTTTTAAATATAACCAGGAGTTTGCTAAGATTAAATATTAAAAGGTTTTAGAAAGAATTTCCTTTTAGTCATAGGTATCTTTACGAAGTACCCACATCTTATTAAGAATTTGTAACATGGCGAGTCAATAAATAAGTTGCCCTAATTATGCCAAATTATGGCTGAAACGGGCTAAGACATGACTAATGCCATTGTTAAATTTCTAATAAGATGTTGTTACATCCACCTAAACTTGAAAATTTTTCCGAAACCTAAAATATTTTTTTTTTATTATTAAACTTGGTTACATTTGAAATATTAACACAGATTATCTTCTAAAGATACTGCCTCCATGAAAGTATTATGTGATATTTAACAAACAGATTAGCCTGTCATTAGGCTAAGTATAAAATAAAGTAATAAAATATAAACAAAACGTACCAGTAAGGATGATGTGATTAACAGAAAGTACAAAGAACTTCAAAGTTTTATTATACAAACTGAAATTTTTACAACTGGGGGAGGGTTACAGTACAAGAGAGCAAAGTTCAAGATTTTTCGGTGCCCTCCTTAGAATAAAACTAAGACTATATATAATAGTCTGAATACAGATACAAACAAAATATAAAATATTAAAAAGTTAACACTAACTGGCTAACTCTCAAAACACGTAGCATCTTTATTTGACACCTGGCTACTATAAAACCATCTGTCGTATTCATGCAGATATGAGGCATTTATCTGATATTGATGACCATATGGTACTTTCTTTTTGACATCTGTCTTTTAACTTGACACCTGTATTATTATATCACTAGAGCTTTACTTATGTCATTCTTTTTCTTTTGAAGTAAAGATTCTTCAATCATGTCTATCATACAATCAACTGGATAATTTCTTCATTAGTTTGAGATTCTCCTGCTAGACATTGAAACTGATTATTATCAGTAGACATTGTATCTTCATTTGAAGCTTCTTCTTCGTTTTCTTCATTTTGAAATCTCTGGAGATTTTCCTTAATCTGAGAACAATATGTCCTGAATGCTTTGATCATTTCTTCTTTATTTAAATTTAAATTTGGCAATTCTGAAGCGATTAAGTTTGCTGAATCTGAAAATTTTTTCTGGTCTGTATAAATTTTAATTTATTTATTGATATGATCAATAGTTTGTTGTGCACTCCATATTTTTGTTTCTGGATATTTTTGTAACATCTTAGGCCAGAATTTCGTAAAGTATAACCTTTGTAATGTTGGTAATTTAGATGGAGTATAATCCACATAAGGTTCCCATTTCCAAATCCAAGGAATTGAAAATTCCATAAAAAAGTGTAAAGAAGATATAACTTCTAAATTATTTAATTTCTCATTTGAGTGTTTTAAATATCTTGGAGAAATTGGTAACCATTCTCCATATAATTTTCTGAATGGTTCTTCTGGTAATATATCAATACTAGGTCCATATGAAGACCACCAATTAATAAACCAATTTGGGATATCTTTATTCTGTTTATAAATAGTTTCGCAAATTTTAAAAAACCAAGTGTGTTTTCTTTGTAGATTTTCATATAAAAATGCTTTATGAAAGCTTTCAATATAATCCCAATAAGTAAATTTAAGAGGATTTCTTGAGGGTGGAATTATAAATTCTTTTTCTTTTAGGGTACTAAGTCCCCATTCTTCTGCTGATATGATCTTTTTTATAATTGCTTTGCTAAAGTTATAAACATTTGGATTTTCTGATGTAAAATGAGAAAATTCCACAGATCCTGTTATTTTTAAAATGTTTTCATAATATGTTCTTTGTTTATAAGAACATCCAGCATATGATGGCATATCCAAATATCTAGTCATTATAAACCATGGGTCACTATTATTTTCAAAATAAAACATTATGTCTTTATTTTCTAAAATAAGTATTTCATCTTTATAAGATAATTGTTTATAATTATCTTCTATAATATCACCTTCTGTTACTATTTTTGAGAAACTAGGATCATTCTCCTTTGTTTTTAAGAAAATTTTAAATTCTTCATATAATGTATCTCCTGGAATAGGTAAGTTATGACTTTGTGAAGATGACCAGCTCTATAAGAACTATTTTGAGTCATGGAATTTCCTCGACCTCTTCCATAATTACCCCTATATGATGAGTAGCCTCTTCCTCGACTGGAAAAACTCATCCTGCAAATAAAATGTCAATTTTCTTTTAAATATTCTCTTGTTAGAAAGTCAGGAAGACTATTATCACTTCCTTTTTTATATTGTATATCAAAATCAAAACATGCTAATGTTGTCTGCCATCTCATAAACATTTGTTTAGAAATATCATGTTTAAAATCTTTGTTAAACATAAATTTAGCTGCTTGGCAATCTGTTTTTATTATAAAATGTTGGTTATATAAATCATCCTGAAACTTAAGTATACATTTTACTAGTGCTAATATTTCTTTAGCAGTAGTAGAATAATTTTTCTGACTATGAGTCCATTTTCCCGAATAAAATCTAACTAGAAATTCTTTTTTATTGTTTGGATGAATTTGTTTTAAGATTCCTCCCAATCCTATTTCAGAAGCATCAGTCTCTACTATTTTTTCCCAATTTGGATTAGCTAAAGATAAACATGGTAAAGTTTTTACTTTATTTTTTATTGTTTTGACTGCTTGTGTATGATTATTTGTCCATGCGCAAGGATTCTTTTTCAATCTGTCATAAAGAATAGCACTGTCCACGGATAAATCTTTATAAAAAGGTGAAATATAATTTAGACTTCCTAAAAATCTCTGTAATTGAGTTTTATCTTTAATTTCATCTGGAAATTTATCAGCGAATTCCATACTTCTTTGTATAGGAATAATTTGACCTTTTTCAATATTATGACCTAAAAATCTTATCTTTGTTTGGAATAACGACATTTTTGTTTGTGATAAAACTAAACCATTTTTCATAATTATTTTTTCAAATAAATATAAGTGTTTAAAATGAGCTTCAATATTTTTCGAAAATACTAAAATATCATCTATATAAACGATTATAAAGTCACTATATGGATAAAATATATCATTCATAATATTTTGAAATTCTGATGGAGCATTTTTTAGACCAAATGGCATTACATTCCATTCATATTGACCAAAAGGAACATTAAAGGCAGTTTTATATCTGTCCTTTTCATTAATCTGAATTTGCCAATATCCTGATTTTAAGTCAAATTTTGAAAATATTATTGAATCATGTAATCTATCTAATAAATTTTTTTTATTTGGTATAGGGTACCTAATCCATTTTAAAACTTTATTTAATGGTTTATAATTTATAACCAACCTGGGTACACCTCTTTCTTGCTCTGCGTGTTTATTAACATAGAAAGCTGTACAGGACCATGGGGATTTTTATGGTTGTATTAACTTCTTGTTTAATAATGAGTTTATTTCATTTTTACATAAATCTAGATAATTATGATTCATTTGACAGGGCCTTGCTTTAGTAGGAATCTGTCTTTCATTAAAATCTTCTTCATCTGGAAGAGTAACAATGTGTTTTTTTCTTTCCCAAAATGCATTAGGATTGTCGTCACAAATATTTAAAGAAAATCTATTTGTCATCAATTTAATTTTTTTCTTGTAATTTATTATTCTTAAGTTGTTCATCTATTTGAGTTGTAAGAATCTCTTCTTTAAGGAAATTTATTTGATTCCTTTTAAAATTTAAGGAATTTTTTACTTGATTTACCCATATCGAGTATGGGTCTGAAATAAATTCAAAACATATTTTTTGATCTTGGTAATAACCAGTAATTTTATTTTTTTCTACCGAGATCGGTAAAATCATTTCTAAAAAGGGATTACCTAAAATCATTTCATTACTAGACATATTTTTAATAATTGTAAAATTAACAGGTATACATATATCATTTTTACAAATTTTTGCATTTGTTAATTTATATTGAATATCAAGTTTTCTACCTGATACTTCTCTCAAAGTATGGGTGGATTTTTGAAAATATTTTGTTGGAATTAATCCTTCTTGTATACAATTTAAATCTGCTCCACTATCTATTAAAGCTATAAATTCTTTTTGATAATTATATGTTATAAATAATTTTATCTTTACATGCCATTTTCTAGAGATTATTAATTCCATAGATTGAAGAAATGTATTATTAGTCTCATCATTTGTCTTTGAATTATCCCGATATTTTTTTTTCAATTTTTCTAATTCATTAATACGTTGATCATAAATAATCTGATTATTTTTAATATTATGTATATCTGTTTTTAATATTTGTATTTCATTCTGTAAATCATTAATGGTAATATTAGAACTAAAACTAGAAGAAGCCTTATTTCTTCTTTCTTTTAACATATCTTGTAAATGTTTCATAGAATAGCGTTCCTTGTTTTCCATTACATCTTCTTTAAGATTTATATTATCAATTATTTTATTTCTAATTTCAGGATCTTCAATGTCTTTTAGTAATTTTGCCATATCATTACTAATAACATTTATGGAAAGATCCTCTTGAAATTGACTCCTAATTTGATATAATTGGTGTTCAATTTCACAAGAACATTGATCTTTATCATCACATTTACAATCTAATTCTTTTGAATTTGAAGAATCATTTGAACTACTTGATTCATATTCATCATCAGAATCACTTTGTGATCTATCTTCTTCACTAGAAGAATTGTCTATGAGATTAATGAGTTTAGCTTTTACTTCATCCTCAATATCTAAATTGTTAATTTGTTTTTTTTATTTGTTTATTCTTACATTTATTAGCATAATGACCAGCTTTACCACATTTAAAACAAATTGGGGGTTTTTTATCTGAATTTCCCTTTCTTTGATTTTTCTTTTGGATTTTATTTTCTTTTCTATTACGATTGAAATTCTTCTTTCTATAAGATTTTTTTTTATTATCAGATTCTTTTTTATGTCTTTTCTTTATTTGAGTTGCGCCCATACCAAATTGGTCACAAAGTTCTCCTAATTGTTTTTGTTCATTTAGACGTTGAGTTTTTATTTGATGATTTAATTTTATTTCACTACATAAAGATAAACCTTCTTGAATACACGTTAATATTAATTTTCCATAAGTATAATATTCATAAGGAATAGTACTATCAACTTTTAATTGTTTTTTTACTCTTTCTGCAAATAAATTTGGTTATCCATCAATAAATTTGGATTTCCAATATATATTGTTGCAATCATCCAATTCCATAACTCTACTTAAAAAAGTATCTTTATACCATCTAAATGAAGTTAGAGTTTTACAAAATAATCCATTTAATAATGTTCTAATGTTTTCAGAATTATCTGACCATCTACCAGTAAAATGTTCTATTATAGTTAACGTAAGTGTATAAACTACGTTTGATTCAGATATATTATTCTCTATTTTTACAGTATTAAGTATTGATTGTTGATTTTCTGAGGTAAGATAATTATCCCACCATCCTTTTAATTGACCTGTAAATCCTGCTATTAACATAGTTGCTACTGCCTTATCATCATTTCCTGCATTTTTAGCAATAGTACTATACATAAGCATTCTATGTACCATATTATATATTTGTCTTTCAGTAAAACCATCTAGATTCCATTCATATATATTCCTTCCACTATAGCTATTATTACCATATTCTAACCACAAGGGTGGGCGCGATTGGTAAGACTTGGGCCTTCTATGTGGGAGGTCCCGGGTTCGAACCCCGTGAAACCCCCCTTGTGGCCACCAGCCTCCGTTGAAACGTGGGTCCCCCTCTGTGCTGAAAATGCTGGGTCTCGTATATCGAGCCCAAGCAGAGGTGTTGATATCATTGTTAGGTGATTTACCGGGGAATGCACCTGTTGCTGGGTCGGGTGTCCGGTCACAATATGTGGCCAGTGTCAATGGTACACTCCTTTACCATTTTTTATTATTATTACCATATTCTATTTCTTCATGTAAAACATCTTGAGGTGTTGGTCTAGGATAATAATATTGTCTTTGAGCAGGTCTAGTAGCATATCTACTGTCATAATTAATTTTATTTATATTAACTTCCTCTGTTTCATTATCCGGATCTTTGTTTAAAGTATTAATTTGTAGTTTTTTCATTTGGCTTTGAACTAATTCTACCATAAAATCATAATTTTTTAGTTTATAACCTGAAATATTAGGTGGAGGTTGAATAGTAGCAATAATTTGTTTTTCCTTTTCTTTATTTTCTTTTGATAATAAAAATTGTAATTTATTATCTTCTATTAAAATATTTGTTATTTTATCTACCTTTTTCTGTAAATCTGTTAAATGTTCTCCTAATATCATTGAGTAAAGATTATGATAATTTAGTAGTTGTATTATATTATTTAATTGTTCTGTATCAATTGTAGAGTTTTTATCAAAAAGTTTTTGATAAGCACAAAATTTCCAAGTAATATCACTACTTGTAATTGTAAAAGGTATTTGAGGAGGAAATATACCTTTTATTATATGGTTATTTAGTAAAGTATATTCTCTTTCAATAATTTGAATGCTTTGTAGAAAAGTATATATAAACCAAGGAATAAAATGTATTATTCTATTTATAGAGGATAAATTATCATAAAATTTTTCTTGAATTTCTTTTAATTGATTTTTAGAATATTGCTCAAATAGCCAACTTCTAAAAGTTTTCCATTTGGATAAATAAAATTCATCACATATTAATTTCCTTGCCTGTGAACCAGGACTAAAATCAATTTTTTCTGTAAAATCCATTAAAGTGTAAAATTCATCTCAGAGGGAGTAATTTCCTCTGTTTGATAAACAATATTATCATATATATTTAAATTATTAATTTTTTCTGAATTATGTGAAACAGAAGCACGTGACGAAGGAATTTCTACTTTATAATCTACTGGTGAGATATAAGAGTGTGAAGATCTTATTGATCTAGTTCTTCTTATTAAAGGATTCTCATCTTCTAATTCTTTTTCTTTATTAAATTCAATTGTAACTATTCCATCAGATGTTTGTGTAATATTTTCTATATTATTATTATCATATTATATATTATATTATTATATATCATATATTATTATATTATTATTATTATATTATATATTATATATTATTATTATTTATATATTATTATTTTATTATTTATATATTATTATTATAATATTATAATAAATAAATAATATTATTATATTATTATTTATATATTATATATAATATTATTTATATATTATTTTATTATTATATTTAAGTAAATAATATTATTATATTATTATTTATATATTATTATTATTATTATATAATAAATAAATTAATAATATTATGATTTATTTATTATTATTATATTATAAATAAATAAATAATATTATTATACTATTATTTATATATTATATATAATATTATTATATATTATTTTATTATTATACTTATATTTACCTATATATATTATATAATATTTATTTATTTTTTATTTTTTAATATTAATATTTATTAATGCTCATATAAAATTTTTACCAAACCAAGCAACATTAATGATCAAGGGAATACTAAGGAATGCCCATTGTATTCCTTAGTATTCCCATTAGCATTCCCTTTACCATTACCCACTTTGAACCAAGCGCACCCTTAGTGCTTTCTTTTGTTTTGAACTATAACCTCGACCGTCAACGAATTCGATTAGATCAGTTACCGAGTTAAATTGTTGTTGTGTGATCCCACACCAATGAAAAATCCATGATAAAATCTCAACCGACCTCGGGGCATCGAAGGAAGACATGGTCAGCGTCCTCAACACCATTGTTGCATGTTTTACAAGTAGTCGAGCCAATGATGATACCTCTTGACTCAAGACTTTTCGCTACTGGTATACGATTCAAACCAACTCTCCAAACAAAGCATTTTATTTTTAATGGTATAATGCTTAACCAGGGCATGTTAACGTATCCATGGTGGTGAATTTTTTATCAATATATTTCCGAATGTGACATACCTCGAATGAACCATCATGGGAGAGTTTGCATTTAAGACTATCGGGTGCGTTTGACAATTGGACGCAACTAATCAGATTCAATAAGGAAATGAATTCATCAACTACAATCTGATAATAAGGAATTGGTATATATATTATAATAATTATTTAAATTAATAATTTATTAATTTATTGATAAATTAATAACACTTAAAGTAATAAAATTCTAACATTATTAATTTAAAAAGTTTTTTAAATTTATAGAATTTAAGGGGTGTTTATAAGAGCTTATTTAAGAGGCTTATGAGCTTTTAAGCTTACTTAAGTTTAATAATCACTTTTAAGTGTTTAGTAGAGCTTATAAGTTTATGCTTATGAGCTTATTTATGGGGTTTTAAATAAGCTACTTTGGAAGAGATTATTAGCTTATTTAGGATTTTTACCTCTTTGTCCTTCCATCGTAACCCCATTTCACCTCACAAGCTATTTTAGAAGGGATTACTAAAAAACATCCTTTTTAGTCATTTTATAATTAAAATATATAAACCGATCCAAATACTTTATTTAATAAAAACTTATTAACTCATAAACTTATAAGCACAAGCTATTTTAATAAGCTTTCCCAAACACCTCCTAAATGTTCGAGAGTTGTACACAGAAAAGCCCTAAATTTGTGGTCGACCCCAGAAGATAGGTTTCGCAATTTCACGCTCCACCATCTCTGTCGAAGAATCCACCTAAACTTGAAACCCTAATTTGGTTGGACTCATGGACAACTTCGACGAGTACGATTACTTGGAGAACACCGTCAACGTTGACAAGCCTGCAAACGGGAACGGCTCCTCTTCCAAAACCAAAGATGCCGGCGCCGAGAAGAACGAGAAAGGTTACAGGCGGAGGGAGAAAAGGGAAGATGACGGCGAAGATGAGCGAATCGTAGAAGAAGACCGCAAAAGTAAGAGAAGCAAAGGAGATGAAGAGAACGGTGTGAGCAGGCGAGACCGAGACCGTGACAGGGACGGCGGTCGTGAGGGGAGGACTTCCAGGTCGGAGCGTCACAGAAGTCATGGTGAGAGAGATGTAGATAGAGAGAGAGAAAGAGATCGCCGGAGAAGCAGTAGAGATCGAGACAGAGAACGGAGTTCGAGAGATAGAGATAGAGATAGAGAGAAGGATAAAAAGGAGAGAGATAGGGATAGAGAGAAAGACAGAGAAACTTCTAGAAGAAGTCGCAGTCATTCGAGGATTGAACGTGAACGCGAGAAGGAATTGATCAGAGAAAAAGAAAGAGAACTCGAATCAAGAGAAAGCAGGTGATAAATTCTTACCAATTACTGAATTTACTTTCACAACGCATGTTTTTTCTAACCTTATATGCAGATTTGCTTCCCATTTATGATCGGGAGCTGGAATTAGAGTTTGATTATTACTATACCATTGAATTATCTGTCTTCTTGCATTTAGTTTTAGGGTTTATGTTAATTGAGCTACAAGCTCAACGAAATTAGTTCTTTTAAGAGCTCAATCGTAAGACTTACTAATGGAGATTTGACATATCATTGCAACGTCTTCTTGATTGAATTAGATAATGTGAGAAAGCAAATGGAATTTTCCCATTTTATAGGAAATATAAGAGAGTGTGTAAAACCTATGTAGTTTAGCTACTAACAAAACAAGCCAAGTATGTAGCTTCTAACTTGGGTTGAAATCGTAGATGGAGTATTTGCACATACTAATGAGCTAAAAATGTGGAAACTTCTTGGCTTCATTGAAGAAATTGCTTTCTCAGAAATTGAGTTTCATAAGGTCTGTTTGGTTCTTTGTTTTATATTTGGACTCTTAAGATTTGGCCTGAGTTCAATCTTCAAATGTTTCTCAGATAAATGGCATTAAGGTTACCTGTGGGCTGAGGTTAACGAATGGTGTATTGAATTTTTAGGTTGGCAATGCATATGGTGCAGTCTCAATCTATGAAGTTTTTGTTCTCTGCGAAGACATTGTTGATTTTAACTCCATAATAATGTACCATTATGGATAAAATTATAAAAATATGCAATATCAACCTGTTCGAGTGGCCCAGGGCTAAATTTTATTGTTTTGCAGAGTGTGGAGATACTATTTAATTGTCAGAAAACATGAGATAGTAATTAGGTTAGGTTAGGTTAACTAGGTGCGATTGTACGAATTCCTACCTAAGTTTGTAAATATGAGAATGAGAAAAGTCCTCCAAAAATATACTTAGGTGCTGCATTTTGCAGATTTTTACAAACTATGACGTACAAATTGTTTGATATTAGATGTATATACTGAAATTGAAGTTGATGCAAGACGATTATGATACTGATATTGATTTGAATCTATATGGTCCATGTATCTGTACATATCAGAAGTGATATTTTTATAAATATGTTTTTCCAGTGTCTATTCAAGGAAAGATCTTTATATTTCTTCGAACCTTATAGGTATAAATATAATTAGGTCTCATGTGCATTATAATAAATATAAATGTGTTTTCTTCAGATAACTGGGAAAACGTTAACTTATTATGGGCATATATAAGATTTCTGAAAAAGGTAATCACAAACTAGTCACCCGTGATTTTCTTCTCATTGTTTTTGAAGCTGTTCATATGGCAGGAGAATGAAAGATAAAAAAGAAGTTGCTGAGCCTGAAGCTGATCCGGAAAGGGACCAAAGGACTGTATTTGCTTATCAGGTAAGCCAAATACTTTAATTATAATGTTATTTAAATGCTTTATTATTTATAATAATGATGTTTTTGTGCAAATCTGTTGCTTGCAGATGCCACTGAAGGCAACCGAATGGGATGTTTATGAGTTCTTCTCAAAAGCTGGAAAGGTATAAAAGACTAAAAGGCCCATTGTCCAGCCTACTCTCTTGACAATCATGTTTGTATTTAATTATTTATATCTTGCTACGTTTTGAATATCATTATTCAGTTATAAAACAGGGTTGTAGATCTAGTTATATAAATCAGGTGACAGACATGTTGGTTATAAATAACAAAATATAGGTTATGATTGTGATACGATCCTAAGAGATTAGATAAGTATCATTATCAGATAATTATTATTTAAATATAAGGTATTATCTTTTATTAGGGTTTATCTTTTCCTATTAGGTTTAGGGTTCGTGGTTCTCTATTTAAGGAGGCCACTGATCTCATTGATATTCAGTCATTGAGAAGTTTAGTATTATTATTTGTCTTTCATTGTTATTAGGGAGAAACCTGGTTCTCCAATTCCAGGATTATCAATAAAGCATTCGATTAGTTGTGTCTTTAATTAGCGGTTCGTATCAGATTGTTAATTTGTTATGTACAGACTGATTTATACAATATGTTTACTTGTTATTAAGATACATCTCCTTCCTGTTGCAGTAAATGATCATCTGCCAGTTGAACTAGTATTTATGTGTACCAACATTCTATTATAGTGGGGTGAGTGATTTTTTGTGGAAAATGTTAGTTGATGGCCACCCTCCACTGTGGTAAATATAAATATAAAATATAAAATATATATATATTTATGGTCATCCATAAAGGTATATCATAACTAATCTGACCTAAAACCATGTTCTGTTGTAAATGTAGTTGTTATTTTATATTTTTTTTTCAGGTACGAGATGTTCGCCTGATCATGGACCGTAACTCACGGAGATCAAAAGGAGTTGGGTGGGTCCCACTGTTGTATTATTTTTTAAAGAGAATACATCATTCGAAAAAATGTTTTTTTTAATTAATAATATTATTTTTCAGGTATATTGAATTTTATGATGCAATGTCTGTACCAATGGCAATTGCACTTTCGGGTCATTTACTTCTTGGACAGCCTGTAATGGTCAAACCTTCAGAAGCTGAAAAGAATCTTGTGCAATCTAATGCTTCAACTGGGGGACCAGGTGGTGTTACGGGCCCGTATGGTGTAGTTGATCGCAAACTTTATGTTGGAAATTTGCATTTTAATATGACTGAATTGCAACTTAAACAGGTACAATGTTTACCCAATTAATTTGGTTAATATATCATTATATGATAAAGTAAGTTGTAATATTTCGTTGTTGTAGATTTTTGAAGCATTTGGGCCAGTGGAGCTAGTGCAATTACCAACAGATCCTGAAACAGGATTTTGTAAAGGTTTTGGATTTATTCAAGTGAGTATTTTACAATTTTTAATTTTAAACTGTATTTTCCCTGTTATTTTATTCATAACATTTATGTGTAACCCGTTTCCTATTTTATATTAAAGTTTGCTCAACTTGAGCATGCAAAGGCAGCACAAAGTTTAAATGGGAAGCTTGAGATAGCTGGGCGGACAATTAAGGTAAGATTTTGTGCTTATGTCACTGCTAAATATATAATCTTGCATTTAATTCATAATGTTTATATTACCATTATAATTTTTGTTTTTTTGTAGGTGTCTTCTGTTGCTGATCATATTAGTGCACAAGACACGGGATCAAAAGCAGCAGACTTTGATGACGATGATGGTGGAGGCTTGGTGAGTCCGCCTGTCCAAAATTACATATATATATATATATATATATATATATATATATATATATATATATATATATATATATATATATATATATATATATACATATTATATATATGTGTGTGTGTGTGAAACAAATGTTTTAATTCTTTTTTTCTTCTTCTGCAGGCTCTAAATGCTCAATCAAGAGCGATGCTTATGGCAAAACTTGACCGGAGTGGTATTGCACCAGGGTATGTTGATGAAAACGTTCAGCTAATTGCATTGTAAAATGTAATATTAATTATTGCTAAAACATTAATTTAATAATTATAATTTTAATGATTTTTGCAGTGTACCTGGGTCTCTTGGAGTTGGAGCACCTTTAGTTAATGGGCCTGCTTCATTTCAAGCTGGTGGTTTACAGATTAATGGCCCAACTGCAGCCCCTGTTCCAGTTTTAGCCCAAATGGTTTCAGAGCCTGTTGGGGTTCCTAGCGAGTGTTTACTATTGAAGAATATGTTTGATCCCGCTACTGAGGTTTTTATTTTCTTTATCTGTTAAATTCAAATTCAGAACGTGCCCGGGGAAAATGGGCGGGTCGGGCAGTCTTGGGTCACGAGTGTGGTTTGGGCTGACCCTGAAAAAAACCCCCAAAATATTTAACTTTATTTTGAATATTCAGTAGTCCATAATTTTAATTTTTACATGTTTGACCCATCAGAGATAAACATAACATGAATCAACTCATTCATAAGTAAATGTGTCAAAATTGCCACCTAGACTATGTTAATGGCACCAGATTTTACATTATATTCTCATGTCGTGTTGCGTTGGAGAATTTAACAGAAAAGTCAACATTTTGCAGGCTGAACCAGATTTTGATTTGGACATAAAAGATGATGTTGAAGAAGAATGTTCCAGATATGGAAAAGTGAAGCATATCCATGTTGACAAGTATGTTTGTCTCTGCTTCTTTTTAATATTTGTTATTATTTATTTAAAGGCATTTTCTTAATTATTTATCTACTAATTACTATACAATTAATATTTGGGTGACGAAACAGACACAGTGCTGGTTTTGTGTATCTGCGATTTGAAAGTGTTGAAGCAGCCTCACGAGCTCAACAGGCAATGCATAAGAGATGGTTTGCACGCAGATTGATTTCTGCTATTTTCTTGGTAAGTTGGTCACTTTATATTATATACTATTCAATTATTATTTATCTGATAAAAATATCAGAAATATTTCCTCTAACACTGATTTTAGTCGATTATACAGCGATTGCCTAGTAAAACCAATTAACTGTTTTGTATCAATTAATTTGACACATAGTTGCGAATAAAAGTAGGTAAATAATGTTTTGCTTATTTTGATTGTTTCATGAGTTTGACTTTTTTTGCTTTGACTTTTGTGTGTGAAATTCAGCAACCGTACGAGTACGATGCTAAGTTCAAAGGAACAGCTTGATCATGTTGACATCAAACATTCCCCCTTCACAGAATGATTTCAGACTCAATTTCGTTATCAGTTTTTCTTGTTTTTAGTTTTTTTGGTTAGTGGTTTGCATTACATTTCTACTCTCTATGTATAATGATTAATGAAATTAGCCTCTGGGAAACTGTTTTTTGTACCTCTTCTCCGTGAACTTTCATTTCTAAGAGGGTGTTTGGGAACTCATTTGAAAAGTGTTTATTGACTTATTGGCTTCTTTAAGAAGTCGATAAGTTGTTTGGACAAGGTAAAAAGTGCTTTTTAAATGACTTTTTGAAAAAGGGAGTGGTTTTCATACCACATCTTTTAATTCATTTACCATAACTGTAGCTTTATATGCTTGTACAGTTAGCTATAAAACTTGTACAGTGTGGTATAAGAAGTAAAAGTTGTAGTAGATAAATGAATTCCCTTTTGAAAAGCCTTGATATTGAGTTTTTAAAAAGTAAGGAGGAACTTACTTTTCAACTAATTTTTACTACAAATAAGATAATAAGTCAATAAGCTAAACCAAACATTACTTTTTAAAATTATTTTTTAAAACCAAAAAGTTAACGAGGACTTTTGCTTAAAAACACTTTTGAAGTTAAATAAGCACATCCAAACATACCCTAAATCCTTATAACAATAGTCAATAATAATAAGGGGAAAAGAAAGAGAAACAACACAAATGATTTGTTTGGGTTTGCCTCTTCAAGCTCACTACATGAAACAAGCTCAAAATTATTAATGGAGATTAAACCAATTGACACTACTCTCAAACTCTTGAATACTTCCAAAATATTATCTCTCGATTGATTACTCATTAAAGAAACTCTTCATGTTTATAAGAAAACTTAACCCTAATCATAATTTGAAAACAATACGGAACTTTCTAATTATTCCTACAATATAGGCTTGACAACTTTCCATTATTGGGATAAATTCATATATATAATTTATTTAAAAAAAGGGAAAAAAAAGAACCTTGTTACCCAATGTACCTTGTTCTCCAAGGATTATTAAAATAATATTTTAATTATTGGAGTCAAACTCTTAACTTTATAGAACTATTGGGGTAGAGAATCCACCAAGTATTACAAAACGTGGATTTCTCATTTTGACCAGAATAATTAATTTCCTTTCTCATTATATACCATACATTTACCATTGCATGTTCAATTACCTTTTTACGCTTACCTTTTCTTTTCCTATTTAATAAATCACTTAGTATAATTACTCTTTTTTTCTTATTTCCTTTAAGATTCTTTTTTAACAATTACTCTTTTTCTTTTGAGAATTCTTTTATCCTATTTAACAATTAGTGATGTAATTTTATATTTTTTTTTTTTGAAGCTTTTTTCCCTATATATCAATTAGTGAGGAAATACAAAGCATTTGGACATATACTTAAGTGGTAAAGTTATATCCCTAATTAGGGAGAGAGCATGAGTTCTAATCTTGGCTTACTCTTTTATCGTTTTTTTTCCTTTTCAGTTTTTCCAATTACACTTTGCTGAAATCGCATCTTACCCCCTTAAACTTTAACTTTTCTGAAATTACAATTTATTACCCAGAAATTTATTGTTTAACATTTATATATTTCTAAAAAATAATTATTTACCCTCAAAACTTTTTGTTTCTTTGTAACTAAAAATGATAGTTTTTCTTTAACTATTGTTGTTCTGATATTTTTCTAAATAAGATAAATGTAATTAATATATTATATTTTTTGTTCATTTTATAAGTATTATTGTTAATAATTTCGTTTACAACATTGGTTTCAGCTGGTCCTAAAATTTCAAAATAACAAATTATGTCCTCTTATTTTTACCATTAACTTTCTGATTTAACATATCACGCATATAACCAATTATAATAAAACTGAAATATTTACTGATATAAATAACCTTTTAGGCATAATATAAACATCCCGCAACAACATGCGGGGTATATTCTACTAGTTCACACTATTCATAATTTACATTTCTAGCTTTATAAACATACATTTTCAAAGTTGTAGGTTATAAACATTAAGTTTTCTAAAAACGTGGGTACACAAATTTATATATGTAAGCAAAGAAGCACATATTGAAGTCTTTTTACCAAATTATAATACTTGGTATGTGTTTTCTAATGTATGTTCTACAAGTATACATTGTAACTAATGAATATAAAATTTTATTTAAATAAAAAATTATATTTAATGTATTTTCTAAAATATTAGAACTTAAAGTTAATTAATGTTATTCAGAACATATTTTAAAAAAATTATATTTATTAAAATATCTAATGTATGCTTATACGTTAGAAAAATCCTTATAATATTTATTCTAAAAGTTATTATTTTACTCTTAAAATATATATATAAACGACTTAGAAAAGCATTACACGTCAGTTTTAAATTTATACAAATAGTTCTCTCTCCTTTTATCGTTTGAAATATATGCTAAATTATTATAAGGTGATTAAATTTCCTTTGTAATTTTTGTTTTTTTTAGTCTAGCTCATTGCTAGACTCGAGTTATAAAATCGCCAAAAATAAATAAATAAATAAATAAATGAAAAGGTGAGATGATAATGAGATTCAGAGTTTAAAGGGCGCGAGACGTGGTATCCACGTTTTACTAAATAGATGATGACAGCGGTGTAAGATGTGACATAAAATAATGCGAGATAAGAAGCGATAAGGTAATGGTGTCGCCACATCATTTTGTATCATACTATGAAAATTAAATTTTTTGAAAAAAATTGATAACATATAATTATAAAGCTAGATTGAACTTTATATATAAATTATCATATGAATCAATAGATTTCTAATATTTTGTGAACTTGATACACGTATATATACAAAAATTGTTGTCTTAAGCCACTTATTGGAAAATGTCATGATTCGCCAAAGCTTGAGGCTTTATAGTATCGCCAAGTCACGTCTTACGCTTTTTAGAACATTGAGAATTGATATCAAAGTTTTTCATGTTCTTAGGCGTATAATAACTATAATTAATGAATTTAAAAGTTTCATTTAATGGACATCGTATTTAATATATCTTATAAAATGATTATATTTGAGTTCATTAATGTTGTTCGGTACATATTTCATTAAGGGGAGTGATTTGTGTAGAGCTATTTTTTACAATACAGAGCAAATACAAGTAAAAAGACAAACATATCCCCACCCTTTTTAATTATTTTCGATTCTATTTTTTAATTCCAACTCTTTTCTCTTTCTTGCTCATATCACAAACTTCTTTCTTCTTCTTTTTGTTTCTTCTCATCCTTAATTCTTTCTATCATATCTTCAATTCACAACAATCAGATATGATGAAGACTGCAACTTTTCTCTCTTTTGTTCATATGATGAAGACTACAAATAGTAATCACCACCACTGACGAACCAGACCTCTCCACCACCGACGAACCATACCCCCATCAATGTCACCGGTGACCTTCAGAAAGCCTTAGGTTTCAACTACCGCCGAAAGTCCTAGCGTCGCAGCAGCAGCAACCGGCGGCTGAAAGCCCTCTTCGTCTCAACCGCAGCAGGAAGCCCTAGATTTTTCCGTTCACTACCTCCGGTCGTCATTGTCTTCTCCGGCTGCATTTATGGTCTGTAGATCTGGAAATCATGGAATTCTAGTGACTTTGTAACCCTAAATTTTGACTCAATCAATATATTAATCATCATTTGTCCATGATTTCTCCTAAATTGTAACCCTAAACTTTCCATTCTGTAAACCCAAGTGACTCACCCTATCAATCATCATTGCTCCATGATTTTGACTGTATTGAGGTAATTATGGTTGTGTCAAAATGAAATTCGCTCGGAAATTAGGGGCTACCGGAATTGGCTGGTGGCTGGCGGGTTTGGGAAGAAGGGATTAGTTAGTCGATTTTGTAAAGGATATAATTGTCTTTTAATTTAAAGTTGCTCTACATGGATAAAAAACGCCCTATACGAATCAGCTCCCTTTGATTATTAATCAACTTATTAAATGTAACTAAATGATCATTCTAGAAGAAGGTGATTTTCACAATCTTTCTAGTTAATTCGTTCTGTATTTCTATTAAATGATATTCTATTAAATGATAGAAGTAATACTCCGTATAATATTTGAATGGAGTCAATTTAATACCAGATAGAAATTTACCATCAACTAAATTAAAATCTAAGAAAAAGTTAATTAATAACATCTAATAAACTCAAATCTAAATACAATAGGTCTGATTTCATATAATTACAATAGATTATTCAATGATTATGAATACAAAATATCAAAAAGGATAGAGACAAACGTGCTTAAGATCTTCGAATTCGATATTTACACACAAATAGTGGGCCCATCCCCCTCAAATTCAATCTTCTTATTCCACTCCCATGGAGTCTTCATCCTCCTCCGATGACTCCTTGGATCCCCCTGAAACCCTAATTATAACCCAAAATATCAACTGTATATACTCTATAATCATCATTACACTCCACTAATTGACCTCTATTTAATCTGCTCTACTCACTTGCAGTCGGTTAAACCCTTATTTTGAAAGCCATACTGTTTTTATCTAAGGTTTATAATCTCGCAAATACACCATGTACATCGCAAAGGTTTGATCATTTCTAATTTCCATAACTGTCAGTTTGTTTAAAAACAATTTATCTGTTTAATTGATCATAAGAAACTAGTGCGATTTATGTTAATTGATTTCGAGTATAATCAAAACAGTAGAAAACGGACTGATTTTGCGTATTATTTGGAGAAATCGTTTGGATTTTGATCATGGCAGTTAATCCTCACTCAGAACCTGCAAAGATGGAACAAATAATCACTGAATTTTTCGCAAAAAGTTTGCATATCATACTTGAATCCAGATGTCCTTTTGCTTCTTCACGTAATTACAGTGGAGAACAAACATTTCATTCGCCATCATCTTCTGCATCATCTTCTTCCAGTACGAGACCTAGAGATAAATGGTTCAATTTAGCTCTCCGAGACTGTCCTGCCGCCCTAGAAAACATCGATTTCTGGAGGCGAAGTAATCTCGAACCTATAATAGTAGACGTTATTTTGGTTCAAAAACCTAATAATTGGGATTACATGACAAATTCACCAAAACCAGCACTCGAACGAAACCAATCATCAAAAGAACGATCTCCATTTATCTGGAAATCAGAATCTGATGAATTCGGCTGTGAAGGAACCACTGAGAAAATCATCGAACGATGGGTTGTACAGTACAAGAAGAAAAAAGGTTGTAAAGAAGGTTCTTCAGGTAGCAAAAGATCCAGCTCAACAAGCTCACACGGATTATACAAGAAATCAATCTTACTTCTAAGATCATTATACCTTACAGTTAGACTCTTACCTGCTTACAAAATCTTCCGTGAAATTAATTCCAGTGGTCAAATTCGAACATTTAATCTAATTCACAGAATATCATCTTCAATTGACCCACTCGTTCATCTAGAACCCGAAATGCAACCGTTTATGTTCACTCCAGTTGACACTTCATGCGGTAAACTTCACATTTCATTACAATACCTTCCATCAATTTCTGATACAACTTCTGAATCATCAACACCAATGTCACCACAATTCATACCCGATTATGTCGGTAGCCCGTTAGCCGACCCGTTAAAACGGTTACCATCAGCCCAAATGCCGCCTAACTCACCGGTTTCTTCACCGTTTGCAAGGCGGCATAGCTGGAGTTATGATGCAAATCAGTCATCATCACCATCACCATCACCTACTTATTCAGAATCACGAACTTTATACTCAAAATTTGGGAATAACCGTCCGCCAACGGGTACACGGTACCATACGGTGGAACCAACTCATGGTCAAGTTAAGGATGTTGGTTATGATGAGTATTTGCATTCGCCTAATTTTTCACCATCACCATCGCCATCACCGCCTATGTGTCTTCAAGGAAGTAATGTGATGAAAGGTTTGTTACGGTCTGATAGTGCTCCTGTTCATATACCGACTTCTAGGTTTGAAAAAGCACCTAATATGACGGTTTTGCCCTTTTCGCAACCGGTTAAAGGTACTAGACCTAGTCTTTCTGTAGTGGAAAGAAGTTTGGGTATGCATCATGGTGCTGCAAATGCTGGCAAGGTATTTTTGTTTTGACAATATTTAATGTATTAAAACAATATTATTTGATTACAATTGATTGCCATATATGCCTGTTAACTAAATTGAATTATATTGCAAAAGCTATATTTTGTTGGTTTGTTTTCTACTTTTCTTGATATGAACTAATGATTGAGGATTATTTATCGAAAGGGTTATTTATTAATTTTAATTTTAATTTTGGTTGATATAGTTGTTATCCATGCGGGAAGAAGAGATTGCAAGGGCATCTACTGTAAAGTTTTCATCCAACAGCTCTTTGAATAAATCGTGTTCTAGAAGCTGTAGTCGGTTATCGTTTGAAGACAGTTATGATGACTCTGAGTTTTCAGGTCCTTTTGTGGTGGATGATGATGATGACATCATGGATCATGCTAGCAGGTATGTTACCATATATATATATATATATTGGTCATTAACACAAATTACTTAAAAGAAAAAAAAAAGAGAAAACATGCCTTTGAATAATTAACTTGTGGTTTTTCAGACATGGTTCATCTGATAGATCAGGAAACCTAGGCACACCAAAGGAGGGTTTTTCAGACATGGTTTTTCAGACATGGTTTTTCAGACATGGTTCATCTGATAGATGCAGCAGTGGGTGCACTTGTTCAAATGCTAAAAAAAGCACCACCTCTTGAACAAGACTTGAAACAATCACAAAATTGTAAACCTGAAATCTCATCAAATCCACCTCTTTCTGCTTCTTCAAATATGATGTCATCTTCTGGCATGAAGACGACTTCTGACGCATTAGACGAGCTGAAAGTGTACATGGATATGAAACAACTGTTGTTGAGGCAATCAGGCAAGTCTTAGGAACAAGATTTTGGTTTTTATGTTGGTAATGATTAAATTCGTTTTTTGTTATATTGGTGTTGTGTTTGTACATATTTGGAATGCTCGTATATATCCTGGTTTTGATACGACGGTGGATTTTCGTTTACAAATGCCATTATCTCCCAAAAATTGATCCCAACCATCCTTTGTTTGTCAGGGAATCATAAAACTAAGTTATGATTTTTGTCAAGGACAATTCTCTAGTAAATTTTTGTACCAAAGAAAATTACATATATTTGTTACTCCCTCCGTTCCACAAAAAACTTCTTATTTCACTCTAAATTTTTGTCCCATAAAAAACTTCCCATTTTTAATATTTGATAAGCTCCACACAATAAAAAACTATTATTACTAAAGATTCACCACTAATATCCACTAACTATCTTTTTCTTTCCAATCTAACATTATATTTTAATCAAAAGTATTATCAATGACCCCACCACTAACTATCACCTAAATACTTGTGCAAAAGCCAAATGGGAAGTTTTTTTAAGGACGGAGGGAGTAATAAATATGTATGCCTCAATATTGTGACTTTAAGTTCACTTTGGTAACAAACCAGGGTTGATAATCATATTAATTACATTGTTTTTGTCAATTATCACAAGGTTTAGGAATTTAAAAGTGTGGATTCTCACAATCATTTGCTCGAGGAAAAATGATAGATCAAACTTTAGGTGGATGGACGTAGTAGTCAACCTAGATCTAAAGGGGTCTGGGCGTGATTGAGGAAATGATCTATGATATGGAGTATTGGAGGGTTCGTATTATGTTTTCTCTCTCTTTGATTCCTATTTTAGATAATTTTAATACTCTACTTAGTTGTGAGAAATTAAAAAAAAAATACATTTTTATGTTTTACATTTTAATTTATTTAAAGTTTAAAATCTTAGTGTGAATTTTTCAACAACATCGATGTCACTTTCGAATGCCCCATATGTCCAGTCCCTACCTATGAACAGAATAAACAAAAAAAGAGGTTACGCAATAAAAGATATTGAGAATCCAAATGGTCAAACTTATAATCTTCTATTTCAACCGTGGCGTAACATGTAGCACAATCTACTATTTTCAGGATCTTTTTTCTTTTTACCCTCAAATGGTGAATTGTACAAGCAAAATGAAAAGAAAAAAAAAAAGAACTTTCGATTAAAAATCGGAAAACATCATAAAAGGGTTAACCTAAAGTTATGGAAGGAGTTGTTAGGTAGCATGAATATTATCTGAATGATTTAAATGTCTGGATAATGCAAAGACTCTATATAATCGGTATATAAATAATAAATTGTTGTTTATTCAAAACTTATTAGATTATGGGATTCATACTCATTATTTTTCTAACAAATAGTTTGAATCTTACCACCAGGTAGGGGTGGTAATTTCTAACCCGACCTGAAACCGACATGAAAATAAACAGGTTTGGGTTGAGGTAAAAAATAATTGGGTCAGTCTCGGGTTGACTCAGCTGACCCGTTTATTAAACAGGTTAGGTTCGGGTCAATGATAATTTAAATGGGTCGACCCGTCAACCCGTTTATTTAATAAAATATATCTAAAAATATATATATTTATATTTACTTTATAATTTATTAGTTTAAACGTAACTAATAGTTAGATAAAAACTAAAAATGCTACTTAGTAATGTGTTGTTTTGTTATTTTGTTATGAATCTATAGAATAATAACAACATGTATGACCTGTTTGACCTACTAATATATTTAACCCGTTTAGTTAAACAGGTTATATGGGTTAGGTTTGGGTTGAAGGTAAACATGTTAGGGTTGAGATATCTGACTCGTTTATATAAACAGTTCGGTTTTAGGTTGAACGTTTCTAACCCGCCAACCCGACCTGAATTGCCACCCCTATCACCAGGCACCTAATAAAATCATTAAATAAAATAGTGAAACAAACAACGTTAAAATATCTCTATATTTGATGACCAGAAAATATTCGAGAAGGCAGTTTATCTAGACAGTAAAACATAAAAAGATTAAACTAAGGTGATTACGCTACATGACAACATCAATATCTGGTTACAAAAGATTCGAGAAATAAACCTAAGTCTAACCCTCATCTATCGTATCCGTCACATTTACTAAAAATATGTCCATAATAATTCCTTAACATAATAACCATTTAATTTTCATGATTGAAATTGTTCCTCTTGTTTCAGAGTATTTTCCTTCAAACTTTTAGTCAACCAAATCGCAGTTTCCCTAGGAGAAACTTTACCCGGCCCAAACGGTTTCAACAGCACTCCAAGCTCTTCAAATCTTTCTTCTTGCAACAATCTTGCACTAAATTCAAGCAACCCTTCCAACGCTTCAGCCCGTTGTTTTTGTGATGACGTGTCGAACCGTCTTCGTCTCAGGTCCGATGAGGTCCGGCTCGATGCACCCGCGGTCGCGTTCTGGTCCGAGCTGTCACTCGACCCGTGCCATTCGGTTGGGGAGTTTGAGGTTTGTTTGGTGGATTGTGTGTCAATGGCTTGAACAATGCATTTGTCTTTCATGATTGACCGGTCACATGGTGGTGGTGATGATGAACCTTGGGCTGAGGTTAGTGAGGTTATACGGGTGGGAATGAAGTCAACCATTCGGTCAATGCGTGGGGCGTTGACTGAAACGTCCATTGACTTTATGTGGTCGAGGAAATTGGTGCTTTTCCCGTATGGGGAGTCTTGGAGTGCGGGTTTTTTTGTAAGTGGGAGAGATGCTCGTCGGTTTGTGGGACCCGGTTGTTGTTTTACTGAAGTTCTTGAATCTGATTCCTGTACCTGTAAGCATTCGAAATTCAGATTTTGTTAAAAAAAAATGTATGCAAAACGTTAAGGTGGCAATTTCAAACATAATTAAAAACAATAGCTAAGCGAAAGGGATTTTTTAATAATAAAATATTGAGTAATTACAGAAATTAAATTGTCCCTGTGGTTTTTCGAATTCTCTGGTTTTGTCCCTAAACTCTTTTTTCATGATTTTTGTCCCTATGTTCTTCAAATTTCATTTTTTTGTCCATTTTGACCTAAAATGACCAAAATACCCTAATTTTAATTTATTTGTTAAAAAGGTCTGAATTTTTTTGTAAAGGTATTTTGGTCATTTTAGGTCAAAATGGACAAAAAAAAAGAAATTTGAAGAACATAGGGACAAAATCATGAAAAAAGAGTTTAGGGACAAAATCAGAGAATTCGTAAAATCATAGTGACAATTTCTGTAATTTACTCTAAAATATTTAATAATCTTACCGTGTCACGGCCCTTTGAGACTTCATTTTGTTTTCTAGTAGCAGCCGAGGTTTTTGTTGAATTAAACCTAAGATTCTTAGAAGAAACATTCTTACTAACTGTTGAAACTTCACACGTGCTTCCAATTGACATACGTTCCATACGTCTTTGTAAATAATGAGGAGAATCTTGAACCCGTTTTGTGGAAAATGGAGAACCTTGGTCACCTAATGATATACTTGGATTCAAAGTTCTATCGTTTCCATATGATAACCGTCTATCTCGTGATTTTGGAAGAAGATATACGGGCTCAGCAAATCTTGTTTTTTTCATGTAATCGGGTTCGGGCCAGTGGGTTGATATAGTGCTCCGTTTCGGGCTGTTTAGTTTAAGGTTGACTTTAAGTACATAGGGTTGGAGATGTGGATGCTTTAGTAGATCTGATGCCTGATAAAGTAAATATACATTTTAACAATTTAATAAAGAGAGGTACCAAATTGTACTCACATGTAATAGTAGAGGTGTCATTTTCGACCCGTTTACTTTGAACGGGTTGATTTTGGTTTTGGTTTTATCTCAAACGGGCCAAACAGGTTAAAACTTAAAAGGTGGCCAAAGTCTACTTATAATGCATACGATTAACGCATTTATTAAAAAAAATGGACAAAGAAAGCATTTGTGGTCAATTCAACCAGAAGTGTGGCCCGTTTCGACCCGTTCTAAAAATTGACCCATTTCGACCCGTTCTAAATATTGACCCGTTTCGACACGAAATCGTTACCAAACCGGCTATGATCTGTAAAACGAATTAGATCAAAGATAAGTATACGTACACTTGGCCGAAGTTCCGGGTTTTTTCGCAGCATGCGTTTGACAAGGCCCCGACTAAAATAAAAAATTTGGAAAATGATTAAATTGTATAACTGAGTCAATGTCATAATACATATAGAATATAATATTATGCAAGTGTATTTATAGTGCATATGAAAAAGTGTGTTGTATGATTACATAAAAATATATGACTCACAATGCGCCAGTGTATTTTGTTGGAAGTGGTGCCACAATCGACTTATTAATCTTGTTTATAAGTGCTTGCATATCCTGATCAATAAATCAAAAATGAAATTATAAAATGAAATAATATGAAAAAGAGATTGCTTAATATGGGAAGGCTTACAAAAGCCTTAAAGGCAGCCTTATGGGAAGTCATTTCATATATACAGCACCCTAAACATGAAGAATCGAATCATAAGTAGATGTTTATTTTAATTATTAAAAAATAAATTTCAGAAATTGCATTAAAAACTCTTACCAAGAGACCAAATATCTGATTTTGAACCATATGGTATATCTGCAAGTAGTTCAGGGCACATATAACTAGGAGTTCCTACCACCTGAAAAATACATAAACAATCAGATAAATCCACAAATAAAACTCAAAATTAAACTCTCCTTTTGTAAGGAATATATATATATATATATATATATATATATATATATATATATATATATATATATATATATATATATATATCACTTACAGATGAGGCAAGGTCATCTGAAGTCAACATTTTCGCAAGTCCAAAATCACCTGAAAAAAACATTGCATTCTTGATGATGAGTTATCAATTTCTTCAAATTGAAAAAGAAATTCAGAATAGTCAACTTACCTAAACGTATATCTTGATCTTTTGTCAAGAATATATTTGAACACTGTGACAACATAATAATAAGCAAAAGATGGTATATGAATATGCATTATTACTGATATAAGTTTAGCTAAAATTAGTTTTATTTGTTGAACTAACCTTAACATCTCGGTGAAGAACATGATTCAAGTGTAAGTAATCGAGTGCCATTAGGAGTTGTACAAGCCATTTACACAGTTTCTGCATGATTTATAGTTGGTTAGAACAAATAATAAATCATAACAGAAAATGTAAAATACACACACACACACAAAGAGATTAGATGCAAGATGATAAGTACCTCTTCAGAAAACAGCATACCATTAGCTTTTTTAATAGCTCCTGCCCTGAAAACGAAAAAAATTTAAGAAATCATGAAAATTCTACTTGAAAAAGCCTTGTAAATTTTAGATAACATTTTAGAAAGTACTAACATGTCTCCACCTTCACAATAGCCTATTATAATGCACACATAACATCCCTGTTAAAACAAAATAAATAAAAGCAGAAATAGACTTAAAATGGTTAGTCTAGATTTTGGAATAAAATGAAAATAATGATGAATCTTTCATCTGTTTACCTTTTCAACCCATGAATCCTTATAATCCACAATGAATGGATTTCGCATTTTAGAAATAAGCTCCATCTGCAAATACAGAAAGTGAATTAGTTTATGATATTAAACTTATAATTAAGAAAAGATCGCTTGATCCTTGAAGTTAAAGATACTAACCTCCTGATGTGCAGATCTACGTGTTCTATCAGTTTGGCGGGCAAGTCGTATCTTTTTCAACACATACCTAAACATACAATATTATATATGAGAAACAACTAATATGCATATTGTATTAATATATTATGATAATAAAACAAGTAAAAAAATACTTAGATGGGAATTATATTTTATTCTCACTTTTTTCTTTCATGTTTATGTCGTACGAGAAGGGCAGCACCAAACGCCCCCCTTCCAATTTGCTCAAGCACTTCGTATTGGTCCATGAATCTAGCAATGCATTCCACTTATAAGGACTAACAGGATTCTTTTTCTTGTTATAAATTGAAGAAAAAATATAAAAAAATGTAAAAATATACGGGAGTAATGATTAAGATGCATAAATTAACTGGAAGAAAATGAAAAACTAAACCCCTCCCCACAATTTATAAGCATAAAAATGTGAAATTAAGTAGAAAATAACAAAAACACGTTAATATTTTACATAACCATCAAGTACTAAGTAAGGCAATAATGTGCTCCCACCAACCATTTATAAAATTAAAGCATTAATGTGCTACTCAGCCACCATTTATGGAAATTAAAATATGAAATGAAAGTAATTAAGGATGAAATAGCAAGAAATGCGTCCAATTTGTACATAAATGCATATTTTAGGGCACAATGCATCCAAATTTACACAATATTGTTACAGAATGGCGATTGAATCGCACGAGACACTGCATTTGAATCTAACAGAGAGAGATCCAAGAGAAAATAGCTAAACAGTAAAACAGCAAAGCAATTTACACAAATCATAGCATATAATTCAAATTGAAACGCATCCGAACAAAATTAAGCACGATTGGAGCTAAATTAACAAATGCGAGATGATAGTCTCTCAAAACCTGGAGAAAATTAATCAGTAAATGGATGCAGCTCCAGAAAACTTGAAAGCAAAACAGGAATCAGAAAACAATTTCAAATGCATCATAAATCGTACTTCAAAACAAGTTCAAATGCTGTTTACAGTGACTGAATCGAAGTCAAATACAAGTGTCACGTTAAAGTATATACCTGACGAAAGATGAAATTGAACTACGAGAGTGAAGCAGAGCAAGAATGAACAGTGAAGATGAAGATTACTTGCATCGGAGATTGAGAAAGTGAAATCTGAAGGCTGACATTTTGCACGGAAAGACTATTGAAATCAAGTGTTGATGAGAGGTTTCAATGGAGAGAAGAGAGGGGGGGGGGGGGGGGGCTGGGTTAGGGGTGGGGGGTAGGGGGGAGCATAGCAGGCTATGTGTCTGCTGCTACTCACTGTCGTATATGTATAGTACAACGTTTATTACATAACGTACAAGTAACACTAAATCATTTCTCTAGATCTTTTAAGTACTCACCCCCTATCCAAAGTTCCAAACTATAAAAAAAATAAAAATACTACGTATATTTGTTTTATTAAAAACTTCTCAAGTTTGTATTATGAATAATTTATCTTAAGTTAAAAATCAAAATGTATCAAATTAAATATTTTATCTTTTTGTATTATTCTTGAAAATGCACAATCAACCAGTGGCTTAATGGTTAGATTTGTTCTCATAAGAGTAAAATTAAGGTTAGTCTCTATGAACAAAAAATACCCCTTATAGCCATTGTGATTCCTCCGCGTCGACTCTAAACTATAAACAAAGTGGGCAATCACCTTAAAATTAATCTGCTTATAAAACAAGACAAAAGTCAGTATTAAAAAAAAAATACACATTCAGGTTCTTGAATGAGAACATGAGACATTTGAGACCTAAAAAAGCTGTTGAAAATGAACGCAAGATTGTTGGGACTAACTGTTGACACATGCTGATCATCATAAAGTTAGGTAGAATAATCTCTTTTCATGTCTTTTTTTTTTTTAACAATAAAGAAGACAACGGGTCATCTTTTAGCATTGTCATCACTAGGGTGAGTAGAAAAAGAGGGTAACCGGAATCGGAACCGGAACCGTCTCGGAACCGGAGGTTCCGGACCCGGAACCTGTTAGGAGGTTCCGGCTCCGGTTCCTAAAATCATGGAACCGCCCTAAGAGGTTCCGGTTCTCAAAATTAAGGAACCTGGAACCAGTGGATACCCTGAAACCGGCGGTTACACGGTATATTTTTATTAAAATATATAATATGTATTATATTATACATTAAATTAAATAGGTTTATAATTTATCTAAATGTAAAATACTATTCCAAGTAAAAATATAAAATTGCCCTTGTTATAATTGAGCCAGAAATTAGGTGAGACAATCACTCGTCTTGAGGTCGTATCTCTGTGACTGACTTTCACACGAATCACACATTTACTATGTTTTTATCATTATTATTCACTTAGTTTTATTTTGAACAATATTCGTAACCGTTGAACTATATTTAAAACCATTAAACTATATTTGTAATCGTTAGTTTGTGTGATTTATTGTCTTGTTTATTTAGAGACAGGGTAACCGGAACCTGCCCTGGAACCTGCGGTTCCGGTTCCGGTTCCAAAAATTTAGGAACCTGTCTTCCAGGTTCCGGTTCCGGTTCCGGTTCCGGTTCCGGTTCCTATATTACAGGAACCTGCGGTTCCGGTTCTGGTTCTGGTTCCACTCGGAACCGGCAGATACCCTGTTATGCTCACCCCTAGTCATCACCCCTGAAGACCTCCTAAAATATATTATTATATAAGAATGCTAGCAAGAAACTAACCGTTACAAGATATAAACAAGAGAAGATTACATCAAAGGCAACACCAACTCTAAAAGCTTAAAGCTAAAAAATGAAAGCCTAGAAACACGAACGAGGATTATTACACCACTCGGACCAACGATTATTAATATTACAAGATTTAACCATGTTTTTAAGTAAAAAATATGAAGAGTTTTGAATTTGACTAAAAATAAAATTTCTTTCTCATTTGAATAAGATTCAAATATCTTCCCATTTTTAAATTTTCAAGTCTAATTGTCCAAAATTATAAATGCATCAGAAGTAATAATATGAGAAAATAATTTTTTTTAATATTTATGTTATAAAGAACTTCATAAGACATAAGGTAGTCGAGTTTTACCCGTGACATACATGATCTAACTATTATCTTGACTATTTCCGAATATTTCACTGGCCGTATGATAAATATTTATTAAAAGAGGGATAGAACTTATAAAATTATTTATAAGTATCTACTTCTCTGCTAGAAAATGTAACGCTTTTTAGATTGTTTATAAAATTAGGACTAATGTTAATATTTCATAATAAATTCCTTACGAAATAACTAATATAACATGTCATGTAAAACTTAGATCGACAACTTAATAACATGAAGAAAAAAAAATACTTATTGCTAACAACGTACATAAATGTTTAAGTTTTATGAAGTAAAGCTTTCCACCAAGTATATATTTTAGGAAGAGTTCGATCTTTTATCAAATACATGAAATATACTTTAATAAGATGAATGTTGCAAAGGAGTGATAACCGGACATGTATGTTGTATGACTGATTGAAGACAACACTATTTTTATTTTTAGTTTCGCCCACATCAGTTAACATTTCATTAGACATCCAATTAATATACTTCTGGCAGTAATACATTATCATGTCAAATGTCAATAGTATTAGTTTACCAAAAGGTAGTAACATCCATGACAGTATCCATTAAAAATAAAATAATTAATATATTTTAAAGCATCTAAGTATATTAATTTTGGTCATTTAATATATGTTGATCTATACTTGCGTTCAAGGAGATCCATTACTTTTACGAAGTCCTGAGGAATAAATCTTAACCATTGATCAACAAGATTCAATGGTCAAGATTAATCATATATTTTATACATTAAGGGGTATTTTGGTCATTTAAAAAAATAAATATTTTTTTTATTTTTTATTTTAGAATTATTATTATTATTATTATTATTAAATTTTTATTTTTTTTTTAAATTTTTTTTTCATTAATAACACATAATGTGATTGCATACTGAATCACATGTGATTACATACGGAATCACATGTGACATGTGATTGTGTACTGAATCACATGTGATTGAACTAAAACATCAAATGTGATTAAATATACAATCACATGTGATTAAGTACTACACGTAATTATCAAATAAATATTGGTTTTTTAGGAAAAAAATTAAAAAATTAAAAAAAATTTAAAAAAAAAAAGAAAAACGAAAATTTTTTAAGTGTCAAATGACCAAAATACCATTTCATATATAAAATATGTGATTAATATTAACCATTAGATCTTATTAAGCAATGGTTGAGATTTGTTCCTCGAGACTACGTAAAAATGATACTATCTTCTTAAATGTTATCTAATTTAAGTTTATATGATCTCTAAATATAATTGAATGAAAAGTATATATTCACATGAACCTTTAAAGTTATAGAATTTGGCTTGTGAAAACAATTACTGCAATCTTGACTCCTACCCGTATTTTTTGCTTGAACATATTTATTGAATTATATTGATTGGAAAAAGAAAATACACCTTGTGTGTTAAAAAATCACAGATTTCATGGAAATTGGTAGAATAAAAAAAATCATGAACATTTTTGTATATTTTTTTTTATCTTAGCCAAAAGAATATGTTCAATATAAACATTCATGCTAATGTATATATAAATATTATCTACTAGAGGTATCACATCTAATTAAATTTTTATGATGCTTATAATAAATGAAACAAATTATTGATTAAATGAGTTGAAAACTCATTCTCTCCGTGTACTCTGAAGAGAGGAACTCGAGTTTTATAATCGAGTCGAGCTTAACACTGTGTTGACCCGGCTCAATCACAATTTACACCACTAATTAGAATGAAAATGTTATTAATTAATGTGAAGAAGATTCATTTTAGAGAAATGATATTTATTTATGCAATTATGCTATTTGTGTCTATTCTATGTTGGTACTCAACATAATATGATATGTGTAATATATTAATTCTTTTTTCTTATATTATTCATCGATTTTAACACATATCTTGATTAAAGAAATAGATACATAAACATATAAAAATATTATGCACCAATATCATTTATCTTTTATTCTTCTTTAATTATATTTTATCATACAATTTCTTAAGTAATTATAATGTTGGTTTCCCACCAACCGTTTCAACTTTAAATGTTGACCTTTTTATCATGTATTGTAAAATTCTTGAATGATAACAGACGTGTTAATTTGATTCAGTTGATATGAGTGGCTTTTTTTTTTATAGCGAAAGGAAATCAATATTAGAGTTTCAGTATTGCCATCACCCCGCCAAAGTTGATATGAGTGGCTTGATGTAAGTATTTTTCTTTTAATATGTAGTCTATAATTTACGAAGTATACTAAAAAGGTAATATTTTAGGTTTAAACAACATCAACCGCTCCATATTTTTATTTACGATTGTAAATGAAGAAACATGATTCTAAATCTGAACAGAGTTCCTATCAATACATATTACATGCAGTCATGCAGATATGGAATGGCGAAGCTAGAAGCTAACCAACTTATTTTTAGACAAGTTTTGTCTAAAAGCAAATTTACCTAAATAAATATTATATAAATACCAAGATATCTATATTTCTACTTTTAACCCAATAGTTAAAATAATATTTTAATTAGACAATTAAAATCATATAAAAAAGTAAATAATTATTTATTACTTACCAACAAATATAAAACTATTAGGTCGACTTTGCGGGTATTATATTTGTTGTCCGGAATGACGAAGGATATAAGAACTGGTATGAGAGCGAATAACAATAGGAATGAAAAATATATGTATATAACTCACTCCATTTATGGATCTGTGAGTTTAATTTCCATAAGTTGATTTCTAACTAAACAACCAAACAACTTAAATGGATATTAATCTCAATTGGTATCAATCCTAATCCTTCATTTCCAAAAACACAACACACTCTTATTATTACATTTCATGTGTATACTAATTTTCTTTTTATAAGTTACAATGATACAAAACAACTTTATGAGATTTGTCAAACACTATTGTGTGTGAAAGAAAAATGTGATTTTTCTTAATAAAAATAGGAAAGAAGGAAAATGTTAAATAGGGTGGTGGTTGTATTGAAGGGCGGGCTACACCGTCCAGACAATGTGGGCCCTATTCCCACTCACTTTCCCATTCGTTCCCTACTGATATGTGACGAGGCTCATTTATTCACAATTCCACCACTTACTTTACGCCATGTTCATAAATGTTCCACTACGTTTCAACTAATTACACAAACAACCCTTCATTTTGTATTTCCGGTCAACTTCATCTCTATCTAATCTAGGTACATGTTAAAACATGTGTATGATTTAGCAAATTCGTTAAAAAAGTCGAAACAAGATAACGTGGTTGTTTCTAGCTAGGTTAGGCCTCTTTTATCTTGTTGATGGGTCGATAAAACTTGCAAAATGAGTTTTATATTCGAATTGAATAATTTATACTTTTATAAGGAAAATGAACTGTATTGTTAGTTGTATGTAAAGTTGCATGCAACAAAAAGTAAATAGAAGATTGATAAATATACAAGAAATTTAGAGAGCTAAAAGGGTCAAATGTTTTTGATACACTTAATTTAGATTATGTTAATTGTAAGATATTATCACGTAATTATATTATATTTACTAGTGCTTTTCCGTATTTTGTTCGTGGTGTACGCGACTTAACCGTTGTCGTGATCGTTTTCTAAATTTAACTGATCATTTGATAAATGTTTACCTATAGAGATATTGAACCCGTAATTTCTAGTAATCTAAATATGTATGTATAAGTTAACATGTGACATATACTATTTCTAAATAATTTGTCATTTATATTATTTTATATTAATAACTTCGTACATATTTTTCTTTGAAGGCATTACAAATGAGTCAATATCGTTTCTTCACTTTCTAGTATCATAAATTGCACATAATTTTTCATTTGTTAGTTAGAAAATTAACTACTAACAAATATTTGTTCAAAACTCAACTAAAACGTCATCGTAGTGAGTAGCCGTGTGTGAAATCAGAATGTTTAGGCACATAAAAGTACATAATTCCAAACTAATATTATTTTCTTTTTGTCAACGAAAAAACATGTATCGTCAAACGCGATAGTAAACATCATAAAAACATGGAACACATTGTGTCACATCAAACTATTTGGTGAAGTAACATCTCAAAAAATCAATATAATCATTTTATTTTCTATATGTAACCGGTGGTGCATAAGATATTATGCATTTGAACTGTTGGTGACTTGGTGTTGTAAAATGGTAATTTATCACTTGTATGGGCCCAATTCCAATTTATACACTTGCTATCCGAGCCCAGTGGTCCTCTTTCTACTACTAAGGGCCCAATTCTAATATTAAGATTTAATTAATTAATTTCAGTTTTTGTTTAATCCTCTTCTTCCGTTTTTATTTAGGAGTTTTTTGGAATTGCAATTTGGAGAGGGCTTATTGCGTTTTAAGAATGAAAAGTAATTTAAAATAAGTTTTGACAAAAAATTTGAAAAAATTAATTATTCACGTGTACTTATCTCATTTTGAAAATCGAATTATTTGCATTTTACGTCTTAACTGAATAAATAATCAGTTGCCAATTACCAACAACGTAAACAATTCAAACACTTTTTTTCATAATCAAGTTTTGCAATGCTGATTATCCATTTTCAAAACGTATAGTCGATTTTCAGTAAATCATCCTTCAAACAACTGATCAAATGTGCAAAATTATCACCAATAATCCCGACACGTCCCTCTACGAACAATAGTACCTCTTTAATTATAAGATTAAACAAAAATGAAGCAAATATCTCAAATTAACATGGTAATTCTTTGCATAATCAACATGTGACATAAATCTCTTTACCCTTAACATTAAACAACTGATCAAAGTTGCAAAGTTATCACAAATGAAGCAAATATCTTGAATTACATAACTAATCAAAGAGAAGTATAAATCTCAGTTGTTCACTGAACCCCCTTCAATCTTCCTTGAGTAACCACAAGATAACTTTTAATTGCAAGTATGAGTACCCAAGTTGTAGACGTTATTTTTTCTTTTATCATTAAAAGTAAAGCCGAACTTAAAACCGTCTTCAGAATCTGAGCATCCAAACCCTTAAAAAACCCGAATACTCCTTCTCGTTTCCAAATAGCATCGATAACACCCGATAATGTTTTTCGTGGTTTCTTTTTGTTTTCTTTGGTTTCATCATCATCACTAGAGTCTGCAGCCTGAATCATGACCTTGCACCTGCATCAAATTCAGGAAATTTCAAGATTTTTTGATGTGAATTTGATAAAATTTTGTGTTTTTTTTTTATAATTAACAGACCTGATGGCGGGATATGTAAGAACGGTTGCAATACTTTTGGAAATTGCACCCAGCAAAAAGGCAGAGAAGGCAGAAAGGGATTCGGGCGAAGATCCGTTTCCTGATTTTTTCATATTTCTGTCTAAAAGTTTTTGCTTCAACTGATCAAATACTGTGTACTGCATAAATGTATCGGAAACGGGTCAATTTGAATTATAATTAAGTAGTAACGGGTCAAATGGGTAAATATTAAATTATAGTCCAACGTTTTTAATCTCTGAATTTGTTTTATAAAACAGAGTTGCAAAATTAATGTATTAATAGTCTTTATAATCACATCTAATATATAATTATAAACTATTTATGAACATCAAAGAATAGACAGTGGGTCAACCCAACCCAATTTGACCCGCCTAAAATGTACCCATTTCAAGCTTCAACCGTTAACCCAACCCACCCAATTTGGCACCAAGAGTGATTATATATAGAATTAGGTAAAGTACCTGAATTGCAGGGTTGGAAGTTAAAAGTAATGAGATACCAAGCCCATCAAATGCTTCACTCCAACTGCCTTCTGTAAGCATTGCCCAAAGCCCTTTTGATCTTCCAAATGCACTTGTTTGCATTCGTGACGATGCTGTATCTAAAGGCTACACAATAATGATATTAAATAAAATGTTAATTTATAAACTTAATTAAAATTAAGGATAAAAGAAAAATGTGTAACCTGAGTTATGATTGCAGTACAGGCTCCAGCAGAAGCAGCAAGAATCAAATTTGCTTTTGTACCAATTGATTTTGTACCGTATTTAACCTGGTACAACCTTTTAAAATAGCTGTATCCATAAAAGTATACAAATTGTGCAATAAATGATTGCAAGTTTTTTGTTCCAAGGCCCTGATACAATGATACAACCCGACCCGTCGATATTGCCTCCAAAAATACATCTGATAGTTTCCTGCATGGCCCACAAAATCCCGATTATAAAGACAACTCAACAAAAGGCTCCACACTATTTTTGCAGAATCAAAATGGGCCATGAAAGTTCAATTTCAATGATATATTGTTATAACAAAGATATGAGGACTTTATAATGGCCGAGAGAGAGGATTTATATTATGGCATTTCATATAAGTGCCTAACTATAACTAATTTTAGGCACATTTTTATTGATTATTTGATTCTGATTCTAACTCTAATTATGATCTTCAAGACGTAATAATCACTTTAAGGTCGCGTATCCAAACATCCAGTAATTCATATTCGGAAGAGAGAACAATTACGAGATTCTTAAGACAGATATTGAAGATGATGATAGCTTACAAATCTAAAATTGGCACACATATGTTTCAGTTGTTAAATCCTATAAATTTTATTTTAGCAATTCAATTTCACTCAAAATTTATCTGGATTCTGGAAATCAAATTTGTAAAAAGCCAAATTGTGATAAACCTAACATTAATCTGGATCTCGCAAGGCAATCAAACATTATAAGGAACCATAAAAAGTCCAACAGATCACGAAACCATACACGACCATCAATCAATTAATCAAGCTCAACAGCATAAGAATCAAATCACTTAAACATATAAATATAGGGAAATTAAATGAAAAAAAAAAGTTACTTATATTTCTGCCGACCATGAGACCGAACCTCAGCCTGATACTTTGCTTTACATGTATCAAGAGGGTACAGAATAGTTGTACTCAAAACAGCTCCAATTGCTCCTGATGTTGCTTCCGAAATAGATTCCAGATCGATCGAAGACATAATTAATCACAGATTCACCCAACCTCCAATCACATGCAAATAATTCAACAAAAAAAAAAGAAAAAAAAGCAAGAAGAAGAAGAAGAATATTATGGGATCAGAAGATTACAGAAGTCAAATTGAGTTTGGTGTAGGTGATCATGTTTTGCGTTAGTTATACAAGTGTATATATATACAGTCGAAACGGCAATTTTGACAAAACCGAATTAAGGTGGAAGATCAATCAAATAATGATAGGGACGGGATCAGGAATCGTGATAGTATTTTTCTTGGGAATACCAAAAACGTCAAACCGTGTGTACTCCAAAACCCCAATTTCACTACCCTTTTAAACCCTAATTTACCTCACAGAGTAACTGTACCAGGCAGGCGGTCACATTAATTTAATCTAATTTATTTATTTTCTTGTCATTTTCCGAACAGATTAGCGGTGACTAGTAGTGACAAATCTAAACTCGGACTTCTACAAAATTCTAAGTGTAGTAACATATTAATTTTTAAGTAAATTTACAGTTACTAGCAAAAAGTTAGAGAAGAAATACAAACAAATACAAAGAATTACAAGATTCTTGAACCAGGCGGGTTACAACCCCAATCCAACCAAGTGATGTTAAATGAGAGACACCTAGCCATGCACAAAAAACCCGATTTTGACTAAAACCGGTTCGGTACCGGTCACCATTAAATCCGGTTCAGACTGGTTATTCCTAAGGCTATAACCCGAAAATAACCCGAAAAAATTGCACATAAATACCGGTTTTTTCCGGTTAATTGGTTTCTAACCGGTCCAAACCGGTTTGTACAGGTTTGGGTTTTTTTTAGGTTGGAACCGCTTATAACCCGAACCGGTTTTTCGAGGAACCGGTTTCAAACCTTTGACCAAAAATCGATTTCGATTTCAAACCCGAACTGGTTTTAGTCAAACCTGATTTTATGCACATTTAGAGACACCTACTACTACTAGACAACCATAGAAAAGAAACATAATTACATCATTACCTAGTGTGTCTTTTCTAGATTCTTTTAGAGTTAAAGATAACCTCCTTCCGGTACCTCCAAATCACCCAAAATGTTGTGTGTGATATAGCACCAATGATCCGATCATGATCCGCCCAAAGATCAAGAAAACTCGAGAAATTGAGAGCTTCATTAAGGTTTTGGGGTATAGCAAGGTTAAGATTCCACCAATTGATGACTTGCTTCCAAAGAGGTGAGATTCCGGTTTCTTGCGTGATCACCATCACATAAGTATCAAGGTTAGGTTTTCACTATGCATATGTACAACACATTCTATCATGCATAAATAACGAGTTCGATAGAGCTGCTTCTTTTACTGTGGTAAATTAGGGAGTTCTTATTTATTTTCGTACTCTCAATTTGTTAAGATGAAATGATAAGGATTGGGATTTTTATATGTTCTCGGTACATATAATGATATAAATCAAATATTTACTTTTTTTACGACAATTGTATTAACCAGTAAGGAACTAGAAAAAAGACAAGTTACAAGACAAAAAACACAAGAATTACATGGAAAATTACTCCAATCCACCCAATTAAGACTGGTATTTTTCCCCTACTATTGATCCATAAAAAAGAGAAAAAATTTACGTTATCACCTTGCAAGTCTTTCCGCGGCTTTTTAGATTGGAAAACCATGTCCTTTATGAATCACCACATCAGGCGTTTCTTCATAGTTTTGGAGCCAATAAATATCTCCCGTAAAGACCTCTAATAAACATGAAGGCCTACTATTTTGAAATTCCACCAAATAAAGATCATATTCCAAAAGTCTCTAGCAATAGTGCAACCAAGAAAGATATGACGAGATCACCATCACAAGTTAGGCATCTAGTAGAGTGAACGTCAATATTGTCCAAATTGATTCTGGCGGGAAGTCTTTCATTGGCGAATCTCCAAGTTAAAATATTGAATTTTGAGCGAACTAGGTTATTCCAACGGAACCAATTTTGAGTAGTAATGAGATCAACCAGTTTTCTTTTCAAGTCATGTACCAGAAAATCCAAAGGGCCCAAAGAGCAAACCTATTTGTCTTTATCATCACTAAAAAAAACGTTAAATGGACCATTAAATTGTTGAGGTCCTCCAACTCATGGGCCCTATTGGGCTTCCTTCGCCAGGCCCTACAAGGGTGCCAATACCCAACAGCTGGGTTGAGAGGTCTGTTAGGCCCAAGATGACCAAAGTGTCGCCCAATATGGAGATCAAAATGGACAGTGGGCTCACCCGAAATATCTGGCCCATAAAGATCATAAGCAACAGTGGGTGGAATCATGCAACTATTGGAATTAAATAGAACGTGCACATTATTTTGAAGAGAAGCTACAAATTTTTGTCTCACCGACCATGATTTGTTTGTCTCAAGTGCATAAAAGGCTACTTTTAATCGGGTCATTTCCGTTTCCATCTCCACGAGTATTTACATACACTATTAATGTGTTCGGTTTGTTGCAAGGTAATTAATAATAAAATGAAGTTTCACGCTTTAGACCGTAAACGTTTTATTTCGTTAAAATGAATGAAATAAGTTGTTTCACCTTAGATTGAAACCATGTTGTACTCGCTAACAGTTCGTCATTCAATATTTAAAACTTGAACGACCGAAAAATTCTAATAAAACCATACAAGATTGATAAAATAAAAATATTTAAACTGAAACCATACAACTTTTTGCTTAAACTTACGAAATAAAAGAAAATTGAAACAAAAATTAACATATCAACACCTAAATCATATTAACCCACTAGCTAGCTAATGGTTCAAATTATTTGCCTCAGAAATCTAATCACCATCACCAAAATCTTCATTCTCTTGATACCCACACACTCTTTATGAACCTTTGGGGATTGCATTCGAAGATCATCATGGTCATCTTTGTTAATTTTCTCATCGAAAACATCTTCCAACTGGTTTTCAAGTGATATATACACCTCATCTAACACGTGTTCTGCCATCATAACGACATTTTCATGTTCTTCATAATCGTCTGCATATAAGTGGGGTGGAGTGGGACCGTTCTCCATACAATACTCCCATTCGTCAAAATCCATTCCCCACTCGTTGTAGTCTACGTCCGCCATTGCCAAAGCTTCAACCGAAAACGACATGATAAATGATAAAATATTGCACTTGTTTCTGCTGTAACTTATGCGCGCTAGCTTGTGTTGTACACATATATATAGTTGCCATCCTTCATATATGGAATAAGGGTAAAAACTTTATGGAGTTGAAATGTAAACTTGCCCGTGATCATTTTATTGACCCAATATATATTCATTTGAATTTTATTCTTTCTAGAGGCTGCTTTATGTTACTAGCTCATTTATGAGTTTATCACGTTAGTTTGTCATTTTGTTTGTAAGCAGAAGTAATGTGAACACAATATAATTAATTAATTAATGTGATTTGTTAACGACAATAAAAACTCTCTTTAGTACAAAATTTCTACTTTCACTAATGGATGGCTAATTCTGAAAATGCAAGAATTGATGTATATATTTTTGATAAATGTCTTTAACATCTTAAAAAATTAGAACTGTCATTAATATTTTTCTTTATTAATTAACCCACGTGGAAATATTAACTTGCTTTTGAATGTTCCCTGAGTTGAAAGTCTAATATTGAATCTTTGACTTTGGTCGATCACGAGCATAATCTGTTTTTGTAAGGGCCAAGAAGGATGTACAAAAGGATAACATGTTTTCACGTTTCAATTTTTAAGTTTTTTGAGCATCATAAATGACGTATCAAACTGTCAATCTAATTCACATTAGTCAATTGTGTGTTCGCATTTACTAACGCTAGGTTTAATTGGGTTAACAAACTTATCAGCCAATCACCATTTGTCTTTGACTTGAGAATGTTTAATATGTTTTGTTAGTTTAGCCACATAACTTCATGCGTATAAGGCGATGTCACTATTATATCTCAAGTATTGTTCTATCTTTCTATAATTTTTCATTAAATATCATTACATCAAAATTCACAAGTATTACCAGTATAACATATAACTCAATTCATCACATTTATTTGGGGATATCCCGACAATTAGAAGTGAGTGGAGATAAAATGTGATGACGAATTAAATCTAGATTTTCACACTTAAAATCCCCAATAAAACTCGACACTGACAGCATGGAAACACTGCTATGATTAAACATGTGGAGAAAATTGTTAGATCCGAATCTGGACACAATGATTAAACAAGCTCTCCTCAGTTTGTTGGAAAACTTTAATCCATGATATGATCCTAAAATTAAAATTATAGGAAATAAAAGGCGCAAGAATATGTTTAAAAATAAAATAGATACAAGAGAACACTACACTAGCATGCACAGCCTCCCCCTTGTTTATCTGACTTGTTTGTATTTGCTGCAGATTTTAAATTCACATCAACCATATCATCTTGTTTTGTGGACGAAAGTGACTCCATCCCTGGTAATGCAGCAGCAATCTTACGAAATAATGGCTGCAAAATAAATTATAAAACATATAATTTGTACATATTTATTTTTTTATTAAACTGCGTAAATAAAATGTTAACCTTAATGTTAAATCCAGCTTTTGCACTCGTTTCTACAAACATGACTCCATGTTCATGAGCTTTGGCGTCACCTTCTTCAATCGACACCTGCCTGTTTTACCCGTTTGACAGTTATTTTAAAAAAACAAATCGACCCATTCATGAGTAAATGGGTCTAGACTGCCACATATATAAAAAGATGCGTTTTAACTTCATTATTTAATCAGATTAACAACAAAAATCACACCTTTTGTCAACAAGGTCGGTTTTGTTCCCAACAAGGACTATAATGACATCAGTGCCTCGCTCAGCACGCACTTCTTCTATCCACTTTGAAGTGTTCAAAAATGACTGTTGATCTGAAATGTATAAAAGGTAACTTATTAAACCGAATTTAAAAAAAAAAAAAAACAAGAAAAGTAGCAAGATTGCAATATATAGGTGCTCCTTACTGGCAACATCATAGACAATGACTGCAACTGATGAATCTCTTATATAACTTGGAATAAGACTCCTAAATCTCTCTTGTCCAGCAGTATCCCTGAAATATTATGCCATGAATTCATGAAATGAAAGAAGAAAAAAATAGTGTTTTAGAAAGAAGTAAAACTACAGAGACTTACCAAAGCTGTAACCGAACTGTTCTATCTTCAAGGTACATTGTTTTGGACAAGAAATCGATACCTATAGTAGCCTGTTGTTGAGATATAAATAACAATATAAGCATAAGATTACAAGGTATAAATCGCCTTACAAAAATATAAACTTCTAAGGTGCTGTTTGGTAGCATCTGAATGATTAAGATCTGAATGATGCAGAGGTCTGAATGATTCAGACTTACACTTACATCTGTCTGATTAAGAGGCAGAACATGTTCAATTTCTGATTCAGAGGCTGATTAAGAGGTATTACCAAACACTCTGAATCTGTATGATTAAGAGGTTGTCCTCTTATCTATATCATTAAGAGGCTTACCAAACAGCACCTTAAGTGAAACACAATATGCAACTGTGGATAAGGGACAACTTATGACTAACAGTCTAACTTCATAAAAATATCTCTATCTTTAACACTTGCATATTCACATTGAAGTTGCACTTCATATCCTCAACATTATTCTGAATTATCCTAAAACATTTTATATTTTGAAATTGTATCACCAATCATCCAAAATTGTGTTGGCACACAACCTAACCTCATCAACCAACACTCTATTATAGACTTATAATAAAAATGAATACCACATAATGTATCTTCTTGCATAAAACCAGTTACCTAACACTTTGATCTCAACTCTACCGATGTTCTATACCCAATGCCCATAATTTCACCCTTTGGCTCATAATTTATAACCAGCATATAATTTATACGGTTTTCAGTTTCTCCTGTTGGCAGCTAATTTATAATTCCTCCAATTATTAGGCATTCTCTGTCCCTGAAAGATTACTATGAGGCTTGAGCGTTTTAACTATATATACAAGAAAATACTTTTCAAAGATATATTGCTAGTGGTTAAAATCTTGTATATGGCTTGTTTAAGTAGTTTTGACTTTTGAACCCTAGATAATGTATTGAATCCAATTTGGTTGACTCCTTTGCTGTACCCAAACTTGTTAGGCATTATTAGATGTTAGAAATTGTACTGATTTCGAGTTACTTGGATCACTGTGAAGTCGTGTTTTCACTATCAGATCAAAGTATTTCGAGGGTACTCTCGAAATCTCTAATCGGATAAAATCACAGTGTGATCAAGAACAAAGAATATGTGTGTGTTTTTGAGGATTCGTACCAGAGAATGATAACCAAAACCAAGAGATATCCACTCTCTTGAAAACCGACGAAAACCACTTAGAACTGCCTTTTGGCAGTTGCAAACCGCCCAAAAACTGCCAAAACCGGGTTGGATCCGGGTCGGATTTTACGGGTCAAAAAACCAAGTTCAAATCAAGAATTCGGATTTTCTATGCATTTTCTCTGCCCCTTGGACCCCGACCAGGGCGCTGCCCCTTGGAACCCCGTTATCGGGGGCGCCGCCCCCGATCCCCGTTAAGTCAGTGTATTTTAATCATAACAAATTTAAACAAGCGTGCACTCCGCACCACCCTTACTTGTTCAATATTTATTAGGATTACATTTGGTTAACAAGTTTATCCCATTACACTTAAATAATATTGGTGATACAAATCACCAGATTCTTCAATTTATAAACAAAAAGGTTGGTGGAGAAAATATTTTAGCAGCTTACTGTCATCTACTTGTAATTGATCTTAGGTTTTGGCATAAAGTTTGCTTACTTATCATCAGCACATTGCAATATTAGGCTAGTTTGTTATCCGTGTTTCTGTGCCCTAACAGAACAAGACCTAAACACACATAAATTCCTTATTTTCACCTCAATTATAAACAAGTTATCCTGATCCAATTACCAAATTTCAACCGAAAAATAATTAAACATGATAAGCAGAATCCGGGTGAATTGTACCTGATAGGTGTTGTCGAATTTGTCATACATGAATCTGGTAATGATGCTGGTTTTGCCGACGGATTGATCGCCCAGAAACACTAACTTGAATTTGGCAAGGGGTGACACCGTCGCCATTACCGATCAGATCTCAATCTGAGAGTGAAATTTTTGGTGAAAACAGAATTGTGAAAATGGAGAAAAATTCGGAGGAGAGAGAAGATACATAAATAAAAACGGTAAATTTGGTACTTGAACCGGGTTTTGTATTTATATACATGATCATGATGATGAATATGAAGATGAGTTGGAGAAGAAACCACCAACTAAGGCGGGAAGGTCAAACCCCCTCTCAATGCTTCGTGCCAGCCTTGTTTGCCTCAACGGTTAAAGATAACTTCTTTTGTAACGGCGTTACTTCCGAAGGTAATTTTTTTGCATAAAAAGTAACCATTTATCAATAACGAGAAGTTGTGCTTGAGCTTTGCGATGGATTTACAAAAATATACATTATTATTTTATTTATTTAAAAAATATTCATTAACTGTAGATGATAGCTAACTATATATACGAGTTGACTCAATTCCGTTGCACATAGCTCAAATAATAATCGATGTTAACAAATTAGTAGTATTTTAAAAACAAAGAAAATAAGTTTGAAATAAAAAATTAAGAAATAATAATAAAGAAATTAGATACGACTTCATGTTATTATGAACTAGGTTATGACCCGTGAAAAAATCACGGGCTGTCGATAAAAATACATGACATTCATAATTTTACTGAACGTAACTTTTATATAGTATAAAAATATTTATGTTCTTGTATAAGATTAAATTTTTTTTAATGAAATTCATAAAAATTAAAAATTACTTTTACAATGACTGGCCACTCATCTCGTTATCAGTATTGAACTATCATATAAGTAGAACCCATATTTCTTAAATAAAATCCCGCTTAACATATCAAAACAATTATAATCGCGTATTGCAATTTAATTAAGTCTTCTAAACAAATATTGAAACTGAACTTTTTAGTTAATATCAGTCACGTGCCTTTTTGTTGTCTTAATCATTACAAATTGCGCCCTTAATATCATGACCATCAAGCATGACTTGTCCTGTAAAAAGTAACACAAAAAGTAAAATAAATTCTTAAAACTATACTGCCCAAACAATAAGTCAAAACAAAATATTCAGAAGAAACATGGTGTTATATATTCTAAAAGTGTTACATACAGTTGGACTAATGGTGTTATAAATAGACATATGACAACCTTTCTTCTTTCTTAGGATATAATTAGTGGTCAAATATGATAAGAAAATTTATATTATTCTTAGAATAATAAAATTTCAGTAACTTTCAACCCATTTTACCCATTTGGATTCGAGTAGCTAATTCTTTTGTTTTTACACACTCGACCACCTAAAAATAAATAACCCAATTCTACCCGTTAATAAGAAAAGGGATAAAAACTGCCACTTGTTATATTTTTGGATATAAATATTTAAAAAAATAATTAAAGTTGCAAGATAAATACCTACAAACACAAAATACATGCATAAAAGCATATTTCATTTGTTCCACACTTTTTGAGTTTCATCAATCAACCTCATATTTTCTCATTAGAAAGTTGATAAAACAATAAAACTTAGCATTAAACTTCAGGAAACTAACATTTAAAACATTTCTCTACTATTAATGTCAAATTTTTTTACATAGAAGTTAATATATTTATATATTTTTTGTACATGCTTTTATCATTTATAAATTATAATATTCGTTACAAAGAGGTGTTTGAACCTCAACCTATTTTATACTTACTTTTCTACATAATTAAAATCTGGATATTTAATTTAAGCATTTTAAGAATCTCATGCCATTGTGTTTGAACACATGAGTATGCTTGCAGCTTCTTTTATCCCCATTGCTAAAATATTAGCATTTACAACATCAACTATGAGCACAAATCCTACTGCTGTGTTTGGGTATTCTTTAACTGCCCTTGATTCATGACATTTTGCCATAATTTTATAAAAATTGTTCGCTTTTTGATTCATCTTAGTTCTTACTTGGATATTTATTGCATACAAAAACGGAGTAATATGGCAAAAAGGTTGGTCCTTTTGAATTTAAATACTACCTACGTATCAAAATAAGTGATACATTTAAAGAATCATGATTTTTGAGGCAAAAAATTAAAAGATAATTTAAGATAGATTAAAGTAGATATTTAATGGAGAATGTGTCTCAATTCTTTTGAATAAAGTGATATTAATGATATTTAAAAGTAGAAGTAAGGGTTAAAACGTAATTATACTTTTTTAAAATAGATAGTTAGTGAAAAATATGTCCCATTTTTTTTTTACCAAATAAGGCATTCACAATGGTTAACCTCTCTAATGACTTATTACTTTTGTCACATAATCTAATAAGCTATTAGTTGGAAACCTCTCCAATGGTTAACCTTTCCAAAGATTTTTTCACCAATATTACTAATTTACCTTTATCCATATCAAATGTTTTATAAATGTCCCTCACTTATGTAATTTAACAATTTTTATAGCATTACAAAACTTAACATTATTATAAAATTTCTCTTACAAAAATATTATAATGTTTGACCTTAAAAAGTATTGAAATATGATAAATTATAATTTATAGTTATAGTTATAGAAAAAAATAAATTATTCACATGAAAATATATACATGAGTTTAAAATATAAAATTGTTAAATATAGGGACTAAAAGAATCAAACATTAAAAGTTGTTCAAGTGGTTGTGGAAGATCAAGTAGTTGGAGTGACCTCTTAAAAAAGGCATCCATTTCAACGGTAAAAAGTCATTTTAGAGGTTATTCAAATAGTATCAACCTCTTATTCAACCTCCCATTGGAGATGCTCTAAGGTAAGTTTAGAAGTGTATAGGTTATTTTGATCTACCCCTAACTATGTGCAAAGGTATATAGGGGTAATTTAGTCATTTTATTTTTATCCCTTTTATCTCATAATACCAACAAAAGAGAGAAAGAACAAATTAGTGAATCACCACAACTACCCCTTGAATATAGCAGACCTTGCATTCGATCACACATATTTATTTCCGGATAGTATGCAAGATTTTAGGATTTCAAAACTAATATATTAAAACGAAAGAATTAAAAAATCAAAAAATACGCCTGAATTTTTTAGAGCTTGCCACGTGTATCCCTACATTCTAAGAGGTGCCATGTGGCACTAAAGGGGTTTGTTTTATTATAGTAGTAGATGGTAGAGTCACGTAAAACAAAGATAAACCTACAAAAAAAAAAAAAAAGCAACTGAAATTTTTTTATTAAAAAAAACATTATTTATCAACTGTAGATAAATGTTTTATAATAGCTAGACTTATTGGTGGTGGTTAAGTAATAATGTTTATAATAATGTTTACAATGTATAACTCACTTCATGGTTAGAGTACATGGAATCATCACACCACCACTTCAAGTGATGAGTGTTATGTTAGCACCACATTCACCATGGCTAAATGATTGTTTGGTAAGCCCAATTAATAATTTCATTAAGAAACAACATATTAATCGGGCAAATTTAGAATTTTTTGTAACCTCTCTTAATCGCGGTCCAACTTATTTTTAACTAGATTAAGTGTTTTCAAGTTTGGCCTCAAACGCATGGTAACTCTCAAATAGTGTAATCTATTATATATAATAAAAGAAGTTTTTTATGGTGTCACGTGTCACTCCCATATTCATCCAGAAATTCGTTTTCCCGCTCATTGCTTAAATCCGATTTTTAATTCAATTTATCTACTGCATTTATTGTCATAATCAAACAATTAGGGAACATGACTTAAATTTTCACGGGTGTTAATATGATTTCTTAAATTAACAGATTTAGTTTATTTTAGATTTTAAATTTACCATAATTATCTTATTTAATTTAGTATTGAATACAAATATATCTTAATTATCTACTAAATTATCGGAACTATCCTCTTTTAGTGAATCATAGCCTACTTAAACAGTTTATTGTACCGGTTATAATCATAAAATAAAATTCGTGTTCCTTGATTCTGCAGAAGCCTTAATCAACTGGTTCTCTAAAATATTATGGAGTATTTGGTATTAGTAATCTGCATGAGCTCAAAATCAAAACCCTAACAATTTTTTAATATAAATTTTAATTTTTTTAAATCTTTTAATTGCATTCAGCATAAAAAGTTAAAAAAGAATTGAAAGTTTAAATTGGGTCGAATTACTAATTTCCGAAAGTTTGTCAACACGATTGAAAGTTCAGAAATATAAACAAAATGGTGGGGGCAGTGAAATACGAGAGCTCAAATAACATAACGTGTAAAAACCTACACAGAAATCGTTAATATTTGAAACCAAACAATCCAATCCAATCCAATCCAAGAGGTCAAAATATATACAAAATGAAAATCGTCATTCCATTCCTGCTACCAACGACAAATCCCAGGTGCCTCTGTTCGCAACATTGATATTGTCTCTTCGTACTCTGAAGCATATACGAATCCCCACAACTGCATACATTAATAAGATGTATTTGTATAGGTTAAAAGATTGGAAATTGTTGTTTTCAAACTGAAATTCAATAAATTTTGCTAGAAGATTAAACTGAATTTATGAGTTATCTGTAATTACCTCAATATCCTTGACTTCAAACTCTTGAGTGCGTGATAAACAAGAGTTACCATACGTTTCTGAGGCCAAACTTGACCCGCTTAATCTGAAAAAAGAAATCGTAAATTGCCAATAAAATAAAATTGATATACTCAAAAAGAAAATATCTTACAAGTCACTATCAAGATACAATGCAAAATGATTGCCCCCACCAAGTGCTACATACTCCGTTGAACACAAAGTGAAATAGCGATTCACACCTGCTCCAAAATACACGAGCAGATCATCCTAAATCTTATATATAGATATAATAAACTTAGAAATATTAAAAAGTTGTGTGAATATTAATAAGTTTATGTAAATACAAGTCCAATATGTCAACTTGGAATCATTTGAAAGGATTACTAGAAAACCTTGATGCTAGCAATTTGCCAATTTCAATCCATTTATACACAAACGGGTAAAATTGGATAAGTTTTAAATCCGACGGGTCAACTGGGTTAAGTTACAAGATTTTAACTAAACAGGAAACTAGTCAAATAGGTCTAGCAAGTCAAATGGGTTGGCAATGTTTTAAAATTCGTGTGAGGCGTACGCCTCGAGGCGAGGCGGTGAAAAAACGTATCTGAGGCGGCGTCTCAGTGCCTGATTTTGAAACGCACGCCTCGGTGGTCCGAGGCGGTGAGAGGCGGTCCGAGGCGGCCGAGGCGGTGAGAGGCGGATCCGAGGCGGTCAGCATCTGAGTTGGGTTTTTTTTAACTTTTTTACTGTTTTACTTACTTTTCCCTGATTTTCTAGAGATCCCATTAACTTTTCTTGACTTTTTGCAAAGAATGCTTTGCTTAAAACAAAAAGGGTGACCAATATCTATCCAAAATCATGAACGGGTCTTGAGTTTGACAAAAAAAATTGCAAAAAATGGTCTTTTTGTGAGTATAAATGACCTTTTAAACTTGATATTGGGATTACATAGTACTTTGCGTTGCTTTTTATGAGTTATATGATATTTTAGATATTATTTGTTTTTCCGCCTCGATGTTACGCCTCGGTTCGCCTCGAGGCTTACGCCTCGTGAGGCCAAAGAAAAACGCCTCGAGGCTCGATTCCGTATATTAAAACCTTGTGGGTTGGAACTCATCCGAAATGTAATTAAATGCATAAAACCTTCTAATCATTAAAGAAAGTTTTATATTATTATTGTAATAACATAGTTGTGTAATCCTATTTAACACATCAACTATTTGTAATTTCAAAAAGAAATAACAAGAAAAGTTTTGGCCCAACCCGACCTGTAGTTAAAAGCAACCGGCTCTGATCCAAACCCATTTTGACCCGTTACCCAACCCAAGAGATTGCAGTACCTGTAGGGCGAAATATAACAGGACGACCAGTTGTATTTGTAAAAACAAATGTATTATTTGATCCCTGATATCTTTTCTTTGTTGATGGTCTCAAGGGTGCCTCAACTAACCCACCAAACACCGCACCTTTAAGATCTCTAACAACCTGAAATATCTTCAAACATTTAAAAATATTGTTCTTCTAATCATAATCAACCCTCTCGTTATGACCCATGACCCGACCCGTATGACAAGTGCAACTTCATAATTACTCAAGACTTACCAGCATACTCAGCCCGTGACAAAGATTGCTTCTTCTATATAAAGTTGACAAAGATATACCATGCCTCCATGTACTACATATAAAAACAAATATATATAAAAAATAAAATGAAAATACAAATACTCCCACAAGTACAATACCTGTACAGCAAGACCCATTTTTTTCCTTGGCTCAAAACCGGGAGTGCAACATAAAGAGCAGCCCGTGTATCTTCACTCATAACCTGTGAAGGTTCTGACATATCTGGAAGTTTAAGCCCGCTCGGGCTTTCCACATGAACCCCTTCATTTGGCCCAAATTGAGAGCCCATTACTTTCTCATCATCAATCTTTAATTCGATATTTACTTTCCCAGATGCATGAAACCGATACCCACCACCAAATCTTGCAGCATGAGTGAGAGCTTTACTGATTGACTGTTTTCCCCTTGAAAATAGACCTTTTTTCCCACTGTTTTCTTTGGATGAAATGTTTGTGGATGATGAATCGTTTTTGTTGCTATTTACTGACTGATTTTCATTCCATTCTGTGTATTCGGACTCGTTTTCTGATCTTCCTGGAGATAAAAATGAGTATAAAAATGCTGTGAAAGAAGACGTATCGGGACCGTCAACTAATACGGGAACATCGTCTTCTGAATTGCATTCTTGTGTATTTCTTCTTGGTTCATTATTCACATCAACCTAACAAAATATATACTGTAATTGTAAAATTTAGCAACAAAAAAAAAAAAAACAAGGTGAGAGTGTGTGTGTGTGTTTCAATCATACTTGCAAATTGATTGAGGTGATTGTCAAATTCAAAAGGAAAACCAAAAGTTTACAAGGTTAAAATCATTTTATACTTGTTAAATCCCATTTCTAAACCCTAATCCTAAAGCTGCATCTGTATGATATTTCCTGTAATTGAACAATTGAATGAAATTTCAGATACACTAAAAGGAAGATGAAACCTAAAAAGCTAAAAGATCAAACAATTGCCACAGAAACACCAAACTGAGAACCCCTAGAGGTGCGAAATAGGTTTTTCAAGTTGACGATCATGACCGTGATCGAAACCCTTGTATTATGTATAGAAGGTAAACACAAGTTCAAAATCCCCAAAAGTAACTTACAGAGCGAGGAGAATGATTCGATGAGGGTTTATCAGAAATTGGATTGAGAATAACGGTGGTAAGATCAGACACAAAATGAGCCGCTTTACTCCTAATTGAAGTAGTCAAACGTTGATGTTGATGATGTTCTTGCTGTTGCCTGCCCAATTTCATCCTTACGATTGAGCTAATTAAGAAGTGTGTGTACGTATCTTCAGCTATCTTGGTTGAAATTAAAGTTGAATTCTCATGGAAGAAAATGAAGATTGAAGAAGAATTGAAGCGGTAGAGAATTGGGTGGTGGTGGAGTTGTTATAGCGTTGAGTAAATTCTAAGGAAGAAGACTTCACGGTCAAAGCATAAAATGGTCCGGAAAAGAAATGGATAATATTAATTAAGGATAATCACAAAAATGACCGCATGTGGTTGGTACCAATGTATTCCGGTTAAAATCTAAATATATTTTAGTATCTTAATTATTAGAGAAATCAGAAATGATATTGGTTCCTACAATTTATGTGTTAATTAATTTCATCATAACAAGTGTCAAAATCAATAAATAATGTGAGGAAAAAAATTTAGTAGATTACATTTGTCAAGTTTAAATATGAGTAGTAATATAAGTAGGAAGAAAATGTATGGACAAATATCATTTCTCTAATTATTAAAAGTGTAATATTCTAAACTTGTAAAAAATAATTTATTTAGTAATTTAATTCACTAATCTGATTCTTGTTTATTTACATAATTTATAAATACCTTATAACTTTTTATGAACTAAAACATGTAAGTTTATCTTAACATATTAAAATTAGAAGTAAATCTCACGAGAATTCAAAATCAAATAAGTAAGTTAACGTACAAATTGACCATTTTCCTAAATTTATAGTATTATGCTACACATTTAATAATTAAGAATACCAAATAATTCACTAAGCTAAGTTCAAAGTGGTAAAATGATTCTACAAATTGTCAGTCTTCTAGTATAAACAATTTATATTCACACATCTATAAAACCTAAAATCTCATAAATATATTAATCTAGACTTGAATCCCAAACTCGAAGTTAATGGGTCACTCAAATAAACTATTTGAGACTTGCTTTGCGAGTTTTTGAAAATACGAAAAAGCATGAGTTTACATTTTTACTACTTTATATTTCACGAAATGGCAAATCGGTGACAAAAGAACTACGAACGAATGGGTAAGTTTAATACATTTGTAGAAAGTTAAATCGTTTAAAACTACCATAGTTTTAGATTTTTTAAACCTTGCAAAATGTTTGTAACTTTGTTGACGACGAGTTTTCTTAAAAGATAATAAAACTTTTATGCCAACAAGCCAATAGACATAATGAAAAACTAGATATCGTAACTCTAGTTGTGTGCTATTTTTGTTCACGTTGACATACGCGTTACTAAAAACTCAGGTATCAGACTTTGATATAAACAATTAAAGGTACACTCTCTTTAATATAACGGATTGTTCTGTCAATAATCAAAATACGAGGGTGATGACAATTTCTCATTTTTCAATGACGATGCTTAGACAATTTCATGTGAGCAATCTTAAGTAAGTGGAGAAAATCGTCCTCATTTATATATGCGTAGTGGTATAAACCTAATAATCAGCTGCCTTTGCAGCATGTAAACTTCATATAGCTTGCTGTAAAGACGTTTAACCCTTATAGAAGTTATTATTATATATTTAAGTCACAGTTATAAAATAATCCATCTGACATTAATCTACATCCAAAACACCCTGTTATTTTCATACCTACGTGCGACAAGTATAAATATTATAGTATTATTATACATCACATATAAGGAATCTTCGTCTACTGCATATTTTATTAATCATCTGCTACTATCATAATAAATTTAATTGATTTTAAAATGTGTATCAAAATCTTAATATTTTTCCTGATAGGGAGATGATATTGATGATTGCTACTAATTATTTTTACTTATCTTTTCATGCATTTGTTCAATATAAGTCTCATGAGATTAGGAAAGATAATTAGTAGATTAGGAAAGATAATTAGTAGATTCTACGTGTCAAGAATTTTTTAATGTGTAATAGGATAAAGTAAAAGATTCAATACAAATCAATACAATTTATACAATTTTTTCTTCCTGATATATAGTCTTTGAATATTAATTAACATATGTTATCTCTTACACTTTTATTTTCATAGCCTTATGGCACATACTATATTCTCACACGTTAATATCAAAGATCTATATTATATGTACTCAGTAAACTATTAACAATTTTAAAGGATGGCATAGACGAAAGCCACCAAATAATTTAACTTTTCTATTAAAGGCTTTAGATAATTGAAATAATTTTATAAGTTATGGAAGTATTTAGAGCATACAGAATAGTAAAAAGGTTTCCCTGTTAATCGATGCCATTCTTCCATTCCGCCAAGGCGTTTCCGAACACCTTCGGATCGGAGACGTTCTTTGAAACGATTTTTTTAAATTTCTAATGTTGAAATTGAAAAAAAAAAAAAAATCAAAAAATTAGCCATTGAAGATCCGCTTTTTTCAGTTTTTTTTTTTTTTTTTTTTTTTATCCTTTCTCCACTTCTATACATACAACACCTCAAACATAACCAAAACACAATTCAAACTCTTCAATTCTTAAAAAAACTCAAAAACAATGTCAAACAACCCTTGTATTATGTCTATATGTATACACGTGCTTGGTTATTAAATCATCTAATTGGGATATTTCACTAATTGTACTTATTATCTATACTACACATAAAATTTTTAGGATTTTGTACTTTTAAGTTGGCTTTTAATAGTATCTGTTTTAGACTAGTGCCAACCGTTGCTTCAGTTGGCTTCAGTTTCACTTAGGTTTGGAAACTATTAACATGCCCCCTTCAGTTTTTGCGTTAGTTAAATGACTTCAATTTGGAGACTTAGAAGACGACAAGATTTGTGGGTTATTTTGTCGTCATTGGTATATGTTTGTGTATTGTATGTACAAAATATTAAATGAATGAGTATTGTTGGCTTGTCTCAGTTGAGTGTGAGTTGACGTGACACTAATTTGATAAAATTATAGTATTAGTTTATGTCACGGTTAGAGGCGGGGCATATGATATAAAATCTTATTTTTTTATTTAGACACGAACATGATAGAAAAAATATTAGTAATATGATGTTAAACCTTTGACGCTGCTAAAAATACTTGAGTGAACTTGTATTTTCTTTTACTTTTCCCGTCTAAAAATGTCTCGTAAAGAAAAGAATGAGAGACTCATTCTATAGAGTGAGAGAGAAGATTCTTCGAATCTAGAAAGTCAAAATTGAACGCCTGTGAGTCATTGGTTCATGTGTCTTCTTCCCATTGATGAGCCCACGAGCTATTAAATTAACCTCCAAAACCCTTTTTTTGAACTCGTTGGAAAAAGATGGCTTCTTTCCTCCTTCCAGAACGCCAAAATTATTTCCCTAAATTTCAATTTCATTACAATTCTCCGTTTCACAGCCGTCGTTTGCCTCTTGCTTCTAGAATGCTTTCTTTGACTTTTGAAAATTATTATCTCCATTTCTCATATATTCATCTACCTGCCCAATCACCATCATCTCAAAGAATTAGCTTCAGATTTCATCAATTTCACTTTCGTTTTTGTTGTTCAATAAGTCCTTCCGACAACCAAATCAAAAAATCAGTAGAAACAGAGCATTTGGGTATCTGTAAATATTTGTTGTGAGTAGGTGTTTGTGTGTGTGATGTTTAGATCATGACTTCTGATCATTCATCATCTACAACCGAAATGAATTCGGATGACACAAAAAGTGTGGATCTTCAACCCCAGAAACCATCAGAATCACTACAGAGCTTATTTTCTTCATCTTCTCAAAAAGGCATTTCATCGAACAGTTTGCGGGCAAACTCAATCAAAGAAGTTGGTTTTATCGAATTGGGATCAAGGGGTGGGAAGTATGGATCTCAAAGAGGTTCAGGTAGCATGTCTATGTCCCAAAGAGAAATCAGCGATGCAGATTCAAGGTTGATTTACGTAAACGATCCAGTAAAAACAAACGAGTCGTTTGAATTTACTGGTAATTCAATCAGAACAAGCAAATACTCTGTTCTAACGTTCTTACCGAGAAACCTATTTGAGCAATTTCACAGGGTTGCATATGTATATTTCCTTATAATCGCAATTCTCAACCAGCTTCCACAACTTGCGGTTTTTGGTCGATTTGCTTCCATTTTGCCATTAACAATGGTGTTATTAGTTACCGCCATTAAAGATGCTTATGAAGATTGGAGAAGACACAGGTCAGACCGAATTGAAAACAATCGTTTATCCTCTGTTTTAGTAAACAATGAATTCGAGCAAAAAAAATGGAAAGACATTCAAGTAGGTGAGATCATTAAATTTTCTGCAAACGAAACAATTCCTTGTGATATCGTCCTGCTTTCGACTAGTGATCCAACGGGTGTTGCATACATTCAAACCATCAATTTAGATGGTGAATCTAATTTAAAAACACGGTATGCTAAACAAGAAACCATTTCAAGAATCAATGAAAATGAAAAGATTAACGGGCTAATCAAGTGTGAAAAGCCTAACCGGAACATATACGGTTTCTTGGCAACTATGGAAGTTGATCAGAAACGGGTCTCACTTGGCCCGTCTAACATTGTTCTTCGTGGGTGTGTGCTCAAGAACACAAATTGGGCTATGGGAGTTGTGGTGTATACGGGCATGGAAACCAAAGTTATGCTTAATAATTCTGGTGCACAGTCAAAAAGGAGTCATCTTGAGGCCCGAATGAATAAAGAAATTATCTTTTTATCGTTTTTTCTTGTTGGGTTGTGTTCAATTGTGTCTATTTTGGCTGGTGTTTGGTTAAGAAGGCATAGAGATGAGCTTGATATCATGCCTTTTTATAGAAGGAAAGATTATTCTGATGAAGATGAAGATAATTATAATTATTATGGTTGGGGGATGGAGATATTTTTCACTTTTTTAATGGCGGTTATTGTGTTCCAGATTATGATACCGATTGCTTTGTATATATCTATGGAGCTTGTGCGTATTGGTCAAGCTTATTTTATGATTAATGATGATAATATGTATGATGAGTCATCAGATTCAAGATTTCAGTGCAGGGCGTTGAATGTGAATGAGGATTTAGGGCAAGTGAAGTATGTGTTTTCTGATAAAACGGGTACTTTGACTGAAAATAAGATGGAATTTCAGTTTGCTAGCATTTCTGGTGTAGATTATGGTGGAGAGAAGACCGATTTTTATGAAGAACAAGGGGGATACTTTGCTCAAGGTAATCAAAATTTCATTTATTGTTATTCATGCAACGGGTCAAAATGGGTTTGGGTAAAAAATGCGTCAGTTTTTAATATCGGGTTGACTTGCAAACACTTTTGTCAACTTCTTGTAAATAGGATCCGGTTTAAACATGTTTTTTTATTATGGATCAAAATGGGTTGACCTGCCAACACTTTTTGTCACTTTTCTAGTTAAACGGGTTCGGGCTGCAACATGTCTTATTACAATAATCATATAAATCTTTGAATAAAATGGTTTAGGAGGATGTATGCATGAAAAATAGACTATGTGGGCAAATTCTAACTTATTTGACCCGTTCCCCATTTAGCTGACCCGTTTGAAATAAATGGTTTGAAAACCACCTCTAATTTTCACTATACAATTAATCGTTATAGTGATAGATAACCATTCTTTACGTGATTTTTTTTTCAGTTGATGGGGTGATTTTGAGGCCCAAAATGAAGGTACAGGTTGACAGGGAGTTAGCCCGTTTATCACAAACTGGAAATAACACAAAAGTTGGCAAACAAATCTATGATTTCTTTTTATCATTGGCTGCTTGCAACACAATTGTTCCAATTGTTGTGGACACAAATGATCCTTCTGAGAAATTGATAGATTATCAAGGGGAATCACCAGATGAACAAGCACTTGTTTATGCTGCTGCTGCTTACGGTTTTATGCTTATTGAACGAACATCTGGTCATATAGTTATTGATATTCATGGTGATAGACAAAGGTACCTTTCAAATTTATCTTTAATAAAAAAAAAAAAAAAACTTATATTATATAGATATAGAATCCGTAAACTTATAATATTTCATTACAGGTTTAATGTTCTTGGAATGCACGAATTCGACAGTGAACGAAAACGAATGTCAGTTATTTTAGGATTCCCCAACAACACAGTAAAAGTCTTTGTCAAAGGTGCAGACACAACAATGTTTAATATCATAAATAAATCAATGGATTCAGATATAATAACAGCAACCGAATCACATTTACATTCATATTCTTCAATCGGTTTAAGAACTCTTGTTATGGGATCACGAGATTTAACTTCTCAAGAATTCGAGCAATGGAGATCATCTTATGAAGGTGCAACAAGTGCTTTAATGGGTCGGGCCCGTTTGCTAAGAAAAGTTGCAATAAATTTAGAAACTGATTTAAATATATTGGGTGCTTCTGGAATTGAAGATAAATTACAACAAGGTGTGCCAGAAGCAATTGAATCGTTGAGAAATGCGAATATAAAAGTTTGGGTTTTAACGGGCGATAAACAAGAAACTGCAATTTCAATCGGTTATTCTTCAAAGCTGTTAACGAGTAAGATGACTCAGATTGTGATTAATAATAATTCGGTGGAATCGTGTAGAAAAAGCTTGCAAGATGCTTTGATTATGTCCCGAAAAGGTGTAATTTCGGGAGAAAATTCGAGTTTGCTTGCTTTGATTATCGATGGAACGAGTCTCGTGTATATTCTTGATTCTGAACTTGAAGAACAGGTGAACACTTATTCTTTTTAACCAATGTTTTTACCTGTTTGACCTGTTAGAGGCAAAAAAAATAACACGAATCACCTTATCTTACTATTATATAAAGCATTTAGGCCTACCCCATTAGGCAAGTTTAAGGAGCTCCTTAAACTTGATTTTAAGGATTTTTCCACTTTTGTTAGTTAGTTCTCTACCTTAAAAAAAATAAATCGCGGCTAATAAGATTCGAACCCAAGACCTCTCCTAACTTATCACTATGTGTTAACCACTTGCTATACATTACACTTTGGTAACACCACACACACTTAATAACAAAAGTCTTTTACTCGAAAACCATTTTATCCAATAACATTAAATATACGACGCTGTAAATCATCAATTCTTACCAAAATCCACATTTCCGTTTAATTATTTATTTCTAGCAACAATTATTACTGTGTAAACGAACAACACTTGCTCGCCACGAAATATGGTTTCTGGGTACCCGCCGCCGCATTGCGCGGGTACCCTGCTAGTTATAAGTAAATGGTTTAAAAATTGCAACATATAGTCTATATATATATTATTATATAATTTGCATTATTAACCACTTTGTTTTGTTTCAGTTATTCGAGTTAGCCAGTAAATGTGCAGTGGTTCTATGTTGTCGAGTAGCTCCATTACAAAAGGCCGGAATCGTGATGCTAATAAAGAAAAGAACCGATGACTTAACCCTAGCAATTGGCGATGGTAACCACACAAATTAACTATTTAACTTCAGTACATTTAATAAAGTTCTTGAAACCATAAATTAAAATTAAAACTAAAATTTGAATTTGAATTTGTGTTTCAGGTGCCAACGATGTTTCAATGATCCAAAAAGCGGATGTTGGAATTGGAATCAGCGGTCAGGAGGGTCGCCAGGCTGTCATGGCGTCCGATTTTGCGATGGCTCAGTTTCGGTTTTTGGTTCCTCTTTTGTTGGTTCATGGACACTGGAATTACCAACGAATGGGTTACATGATATTATACAATTTTTACAGAAATGCTGTTTTTGTGCTTGTTTTGTTTTGGTAAGTTTTTTTTTTTTTTTTTTTGAGGTGGTGAAATGAACGGGTCGGGTCGGAAACGGGCATTTTTTCTGATGTTTACATATTTCCATCTAGGTACGTGTTATATACCGCATTCACATTATCAACAGCCATTAACGAATGGAGTAGTGTATTATATTCAGTAATCTATACATCCATACCCACAATCGTTGTCGGGATTCTCGATATGGATCTTAGCAAAACATCTTTACTAAAATACCCTCAGCTTTACGGTTCTGGACAAAAACAAGAAAGCTACAACGGGAAACTATTTTGGGTCACAATAGCCGACACATTATGGCAAAGTATAGTTGCTTTTTTTATTCCACTATTAGCGTATCGGAAAACAGACATTGATGGTTCAAGTATTGGCGATCTTTGGACACTTGCCGTTGTGTTTTTGGTCAATCTTCACTTAGCCATGGATGTCACCACGTGGAATTGGATTATTCATGCGTCGATTTGGGGTTCGATTGTTGCAACGATTATTTGTGTTATTATTATTGATGTTATCCCCATCTTGCCTGGATACTGGTACATCTGCTGATTATCTGATTATTTATTCAAATAGTAGTTTTGGATATTAGTTTTGTAACCTTAAAATCATGTTTTGTTGTATGTTTGCAGGGCGATCTTTCATCTTGCGGGTGATGGGGTGTTCTGGTTTTGCTTAATCGGGATCATTATAGCTTCATTGATCCCACGGTTTGTTGTAAAAACATTGATGCAGCATTATAAACCGAGTGACATTCAAATCGTTGGGGAGGCTGAGAAATTTGAAGATTTAAGTGAGTCGAGAATTGAAGAAATAGAAATGAACCAACAACCCCAACGATGATCTATATCGTTTTTTGTTTTATTTTGTTATTATTTTTTGAGTTTATTTTATTAATTATATTCTTTAGGTTGCTAGAGAAATAGTCTCTTGCTGTTCCTGTGTTATTTAGTGTGTTCTTCTGTCCTAAGGACAATGCATATAAGTTTCCTAGATGTGTATTTTAGTTTGATTATTATTCATGCATGTCACGTGGACTTGCATGTATTGTAAATCGCCATTGTTTACAGCATAAAAAGTTGGTAAGTGTTGCATGTGTTTTCACTCTTAATTACAAGTTATGAAGTACTCTCTCCGTCGCATAAAAAAGTTCCCATTTCTCTTGGACACAAGATTTTAGAAGATAGTTGGTGGTGGGGTCCTTGGTAATATTGTTGATTAAAATATATGGTTAGATTGAAGACAGAAAGTGTTTTAGTGGTGGAATTGTTGTTAATAATACTATTTTATTAAATGGACCCCTCAAATTTGAGAAATGAGAACTTTTTTGTAGTCCAAAATTTAAAATAGAAATGAGAACTTTTTTGTGGGACGGAGGAAATAATAGATACTACTTATAATAATATTTCTCATGAAGAAATGTTACTATTCATCAAGTACTTATATATAATGTTTTTTTCATAAATACTGTTTTTTTTTCATTAAATAAAATGTGTTAGTTTATAAATATGATATGCATCATTATAAATTCGGCGTAAAACGCAGGCACATGCACATTGTACTTAAATTTTTTTAATTACCTAAATATAACCAAGAGAGTATATGTTAGAAAATTAACTATATGTAGATTAAGATAAAAGTAGTAGGTAAGATGTCGAAAGTAGGAAAGATAAATGACCTAAATGCATTAAATAATTGTTAGTGAGGCCTCATCATGTGAATAAAATAAGTAAACCCTCTTAGACACTTCAAATCTTTATTTATGAACCTTGTGTATATAAAAGCATGATGTGGGGTTATTTGATTAAACTATAAACTTGAGGACCATATGTAATTTGATTAATGTAAGCAGTATTTCTAGAAGGAAATGAATAATGTTGTATTTAATCTTGGCAGTTGGCAAAACCGAACTAAAAATCGAAAATCGAAAACCCGAAACAAACTGACTTTGTGGTCCTATTTGTTAATCAATACCAGCAAAATCAAAATACGAACGGGCTCCTCTATTGTATTGTAACTACCTTCAAAACCAACACATATATCTGTTCGTATAATATACACTAGCCTATAACCCGTGATGAATCACGGGCGGCTTATAAAATTGTTTATAATCTTTTACTTAATTAAGAATATTTAATTCATTGGAAATTATGTACCTTAATTTGAAATAATTTCGTTGGTATCAAAATATTTTTATACAAAATTTCAGAGCATATGCGTATCCCCATGATTAGTTAGTTGAAATCAAAGATACATTTTCTGTTGATGCATAAGAATTACAAGAATGGAGGTTCACACATATAAATTCTCTCTCTCAAAATTGTTCAACCTTCGTGAGAATCAAAGGCGCACACTCAAAAACAAAAACTTTATACTATGATTAGAGAAGTTGAGTGGTTACACCTTAACAGGAAAGCAACATTCCAACATCTTTTAGTAATTTGTTTTGTGGAAGAAACCCTTCGCCCGTTCTTTCAGCTACAATAGTAACCATGTGCCCGTTTTCTTTTTAGTTGTTTTTCAACAAACTCAAACATCTCAACTTCTATGAAGAATGGTGATTAGGGTATTAAACATAAATCCACATAACTTGCAAGAGTTGCATACATTGAAACGAAGTATGAAACAAAAATTTAAAAGAAAAGATTTTGATAAATTAATTTACTAACATGTACACTTACTAACCTGTAAGGAATGTATTATGTTGACAGCATCATCTAGCTACTCGGGTTTTATTTTCTTACCAACAATTTCTAGTGTGGCATGGTTAAAAATAGGATGTGAAACTGGGGTGGGATATAAAGTAAGTACTTCTATATCATAATGAGGGGTGTTTTTTTAATTTTTTAATTTTGTAATTATAAAATTTATTTAAATTTTTTGTAAATATCTTTAGTCCTTCAACAATACAATCAGGAAACTTGCAATCCATGATCTTCTTGATCTCAAAATGCCCATGATTATAAGCTCTAGCAACAAATCAAGTAAACATGTGTGAAATTTTGTCTCGTTATCATCAAATATACACTCTTAATTGAAAATTAAAGCAAACACATAAACCCTAATTCATCTAAACATAAACAACCACAAAATTGCAGATGAAAATTGAACATGTTAGATGAGGTAAATTGGTCAAATAGATTAATGTATTTAATTGAGTTACATGGGTCAAAAGGGATATAGAGTAAAATGCATAAAATTCACATAAATTGCATTCAGATAGTAATTGTGTTACAAAAGATGAACCATCTTGCCAAGTGAATATTATGGTGAGGATCATGGTGTAATAGTGTCACATTGCTAGCTGCACCAAACCAAGCATTAACCGATTTCATCCACGACAATCATTTACTCAAATGAGTCAACCTCGCCCATTAAAAATAACACGTAACCACACATACCTGATCAAACAGTGGATGCTGGGCTAAATAAGTAGGGCCCATGTAACGACCCGAAATTTGGTAATAAATAAATTTATAAAAATTATGATAAATAAGGATAAATCGTTTAAAGAACGTAGGAATTGGTTTCGTGTCGTTTGGACACCGTACGAGAAAGTTATGGGCGAAACCGGGTCGAGACAAGGACGAAAAAGTGCAGCCCTGGCTGTACACCGAGTTCGCGCCGCGAAGTAGGACTTCCCGATCGGGAAGTCATGACAGGGAAAGAGACCGGTGGACGCGATGTAGTTCACGATTTGGTTAACGAACGCGAAGTGGAAGAAACGCATAGTTCGCGACGCGAAGTTCTAGTTCGCGACGCGAAGTCTGTTCGACAGACATTAAAATCGGGTTTTCAGCCATTTGTGCTATCTTCAAACCCTAGTTCTTCCCTTTGGCGATTTTGGAGCTCAAGTACAGATTTTGGTTGATTTCTTCTCAAATCTTTGATAGATTTCGCTCCTAGTTGAAGATTAAAGGTATCTCTTCACTCCTTGATATTTGTAGCTTTAGATCCATGTATTTTGATGTATGAGTTTGAAACCCTAAGTTCATGGGTTTCGGGATATGGTGATGTTGATGATGTATACACCTGATAGATGGTATGTTATTAAAGGAAACAATGGTATGATTATGATTTGTAAGAATCTTAAGGATTTGGTTAAACCTAGGGTTTGGTAAATCACCATAATTGGGGGAAATGTGTTAATAAGTGTTATCTAGAGATAGATGGACACACTGGTAGTAGAATGTGATGTTGATAATCTTGTGATTATTGTATTAGGCATTTGGTGAGGTCTTGGAAGTTGTTCGAATTGTGAGGCAATGAAACTGACGTGAAGAATACGGTTGGAGCACTTATTTGCTAAGGTGAGTACATGAGACTTTTAAACTGGGTACATAGCAAATAGTCTTGAAAGTACATATGATATTGTATCGGTCTTTATTAACAAATATTTGATAAAGATAGTAATTGAAAATGTGTGAGAGTATGTAGAATGTGATACTAGAATGTGTCTAGTATGATTGATGAATTTGAAGTAAATTATGATAGATCCAAGTAATTATGGAATCTATATTAATGATCAATAAATATGTAGTAAGTGATTAAAAGAATGTATACGGAGCCTTTATTAATAAATATGTATTAGTAAAGCAATTGGGAATAATTTTGTAGTAATGAGTACCTATTGGTAAGATATACTAATAAGAGTAAAGAACGAATATATATGAGAAAGAATATGATGTGACTAGTAATAATTGTCTATTATAGTCAAGGGAGAGATAAAAGTATTATGTAATCGATAAATAAGAAATGTATCTTATGTATAAAGTAAGTATGGACCTCATAGGGTTCATAGATGTAGAAGTAACTGTGGTTGCTTATGATCGGGTCCATGGGACCATACAGGTACGTTCACACTGTGGTGGACCAATTATATGTCGTTAGCATTAGATGACTAACTTGTTTGATGTTGGATGTGATAGCCGAAGGCTTTGACTGTCATAACTGTTAGGTTATGGTAAGAGAAAGATGGTGGTGACGCGGGGGACCCCTGGTCACTGGACGGTGGTATATATGTTTATACACCGAGTGTATATATGTTTATACACTAAGCACACGGGTGCTTCTAGTACGCATATGTTTGGTACTAGGTATGTTAGGTTCTAATACATATATGTTTATGTATTAGATATGTTGATTGGACGGTAGTATATATGTTTATACACCGAGTGTATATATGTTTATACACTAAGCACACGGGTGCTTCTAGTACGCATATGTTTGGTACTAGGTATGTTAGGTTCTAATACATATATGTTTATGTATTAGACATGATTGGGCTTCTGGTACATATATGTTTATGTACTAGATATGATTGGGCTTCTGGCACCTATACGTTTAGGTACTAGATATCTTTCCTAGGAAAGCAAAGTAGTTAGAGTCACAAAAGGGTGACTAGACGGTATTTATGTAGTTTATATATATGTTTACATATTTATGAAATGTCTATTATTGGGGTCTAAAACCCATGTATCTCACGAGACTATTTTGTCTCACGTACTACGTTTGTTTTGTGGCTATGTACTCAGGTACAGGTTTGAAGTGATAGAAGGTTGCACTAGAAGTGGCCTAGAGATGCTTAGTTCGGGAGCTCATAGGTAGATCCCGTTTGCCTATGGTTTTGATATACTTGGTGACACCGTATTTTTGTAAACTCTGATAAAGGTTTAAAGTTTTTGATAAACTGTATTTTGGACAATGTGTCAAATGTTGGGAAATTGTTTTTTTTAAATGATTTAAACGATGTTATAAAAATACGGGTGTTACAACTTGGTATCAGAGCTATAGTTTAAGTGAATTAGGTTGGATGTCCATCCTAGTCTTAGACTGTAGCATTAGGAATGTAAGATTCCTTGAGATCATTAGGTTGACCTTGAGACTTTATGTTAAGTTTAGGGTTGAACCTAGGGGACCTATGAAAGTGATGTGATTATGGATAATCAGTGTTATGAGACTCATGACAAGTACACGAGGTACTAATTGTTTAATGTCTTTCGTATAGTCAAGATCGAAAGAAATGGTTAACACTCGAAGAAGTGGGAAAGCCCCGGAGGGCCGGGAGGAGGATACACCTCATGTTGAGGCTGGGGTTGAACAGGAAAGTCAACCGTCGATGCGCCAGGTGGGTGAATCGGAGGTCGGAGCTAATAGAACTCCGGTGACCATGGCGGACCTCCAAACTATTATTGATCAACTCAAGGGAGTGGTGGCCGATGAGGTGCACCGCATAATTGGGGACCGTGAGAGGTCGGATGGAGATCGTGTATCCGAGGCTAGATCGGATGAGAAAACCAGGGGTGGTGGCACTCGAGTGGAGAAATCCTCCACAGGTGGTTGTAGTGATGCAAGGGCGAGGCCCGATGAAAATTATGGTTGTTCTTTTAAGACATTCATGGCTTGTAAGCCAAACATATATACGGGTAGTTCGGACCCGAAGGTAACTATGAGGTGGATCCGAGAGACCGAGCGGGTCATCGGAAGTAGCAAGTGCAAGAAAACCGATATGGTGTTGTATGCATCTCAATTGCTAAAAGAGGATGCTATGGTCTGGTGGGACATAGTTTATGAGACCCTCGGGAGGGAGGTGATAGAGAGAATGTCATGGGATGAGTTTACCGTGAGGTTGAGGAAGAAATTTTGTCCCGACCGGGATTTGGAGAAAATGCATGAGAAGTTTGTGACCCTAAGGAAGGGTGAGATGTCGATCGAGGAGTACACGAGGGAATTCACGGGATTACTTCCGTTTGTTGCTAAGACCTACTCCGAGGAGAGGTTGAGGGTAGTTAGGTATGCTAGTGGGCTACCTTGGGATTATCAGTTGGAGGTAAAGAGAGCGGTCACGCTAGATGAGGCCATTAGTGCCGCCCGAGGTGTGGAAGAGGTGAACGTGGCAAAAGTTGCCGAGAGGGCGTATGTGGGTGATAAGAGGAATGCCGAGAGTGGATCGGGTACGGTTAAGAAGGGAAAGTTCACGTCGAACTTCTCTAGGCAAGGAAGTGTAGCCTCGTGCAAGAGGTGTGGGAAGAATCATACCGGCGAATGCCGTGGGGAACCAAAAATTTGCCATGATTGTGGAAAGACGGGACATTTGGCCCGAGATTGTAGATCCAAACCAATGGCCGAGGTTGAATGTTACTCGTGCCATGAGAAAGGGCATTATAGCCACGTGTGCCCGAAGAAGAAAACCGGAACGCTTGTGTCAGCGGCTCAAAAGAAGGCGGAGCCGGCAAAGGTGAGAGGACGATCCTTCCTACTCGCACGGGAGGAGGCGCGCGATGGGGCGTCAGGTTCGGGAGCTAAGGATTAAGCGGCCCGTAATTGTAGCATTGGATAATTAGGCCGGTGTGCCATTTGTTTCCCTAAGATTTTAGTTTTGGGTATTATTGTAATCCTTCCGAATGCTTTGGTTAAAAACATATTTTGAATGTTATGAATTTTATTGTTAATTTGTTTACTTGAAAGATTTGAATTAGCAAGGTTGAATAATTGTCGATGAGAGTAGTGGCATTTGGTAGGACCATTGAGATGGATTGGATGATTATGCACCAAGCCAGTTTGTTGTGTGAGTATAGCCATATTGTTTGATTGTTGCCCAATTTGGTGTTTACGGGAAATAGTAGATGAGTTGTATGACGTGAATAGTCATCGTGGGAATAATCTTCCGGGTTGAATGAATTCGTATTTTTTTTTTTTTTAGAATCATAGACCGGAGTCGGTTGGTTGACTCAAAGATGACCGGGATGACCGGTGAAATTATGGTTAATAGAATTGAGTGATAGTTACTTCGGTAGCGACAAAAGATGTGGAAATATGGTAATAAAGAGATGAACCGATTAATGATGGTTAATGTGTAAGTGGAATGGTAAATAACGAATAGAGAATGTTATTAGTTACCCGCGGGGTACGATGCATGTGCATCATATGATGACCTTGGAAAGCATATAATTGTGGAAAGATAATATTATGTCATATGAATTGTGCTAAGTAATATGTCATATGGGAGACATACGAATGGGAAGGAAAACAATGAGGCGTCTCGTGGGAGAGGTGCTAGAATGCACGATAAATGATTTGATGATGTTTGTATGATATTGGCGTGACATATACATATGTTAGTATATGTGCATGATGATGATGTTTATTTGATATTGGTGCGATATATATATATGTTTGTATATGTGCACAATAGAGATGTAATGATGGTATTGGTGACATATGCATATGTTTGTATATGTGCACAATGGAGGTAGTTAGATGGAATTGGCGTGATATACGTGTGTATATCTATATGTGTATATATGTTTATGTGTTTATATGATGAATGTAGAACCATGTGGTTAATGATTATTACTATTATGTTATGATAAATGAGAATTTGGCTTGAAATGCGGGTTGCATTTAGGTCATATAAAGGTAGGGGATGCCTACGATTTATAGAATAGAAGGGAAGAGAAACTCCTAGTGAGCAAATTACCATGTGGTAACCCAGACTTAGTACACCGTATAAAGGTGTGGGATGTATTACGGTAGCGGGCCTAGTACCGATAATTTAAGTTGATCAATGTGATACAAAGATGGTTGAAAGAATACTAAGTGGTAGTATGAGTGACCAAGTGAAGGTCAAGAAACGGTAAATGTTATTGTGACCTTATGTTAAGGTGTGACCCTTGAATTAACAGGGACGATTGTTGAGAAAGTAATAATGGGTAGAACTGAGAGTGATGGGTTGGTAATGATACGCCGCGTGTACGGAAATTGCTAGTTTGGAAAAGGTATGGTTGACTTTATGTAAAAGTCAACGTTAGTTAACCCGTGATTGGTTGAATTGGTCTAAGATGAACTTTGATTCTCGTTTTGATTTACTAATGAATATTGATAGCATAATGTGTCGATTATGTGTTTGTGAAAAAGTTGATGAGATGGTTGACTGAATTGTAGTCAGTTTATACGACTTGACCCGTTTGGGTGATTTCGATGTTGAAATTGGGAATCAAGTGTAAGACTGCAGTTGGACCATAAATTAAAAGTAAATTGTAAAGGAAAGGAGGATTTATGAAACCTTTAACGGGAAGGGAAAATGTTAAGGTTTAGTTGACTTTGTGCTTAAGTCAAAGGGTAAACAATGTGGGGATATACCAATGTCGGGATATATCGGCTTGGTCAAATTGTGAAATTTTGACCCGTTTAAGTATTGTGGGTTTTAAATTGAGTTCTAACCGTTCGGGCTCGATAAAATTGAGTAGATGTTGTGAAGCATAATGGTAACGGGGAACGGAATAAGAAATGTTATTGGTGACGACCACAAGGAAATGAGAGCGTAATGCTCGGGTGTATATAGGTGGAAATTTTAGTGATTCCGAGGACGGAATCCTTTTAAGGGGTGGATAGTTGTAACGACCCGAAATTTGGTAATAAATAAATTTATAAAAATTATGATAAATAAGGATAAATCGTTTAAAGAACGTAGGAATTGGTTTCGTGTCGTTTGGACACCGTACGAGAAAGTTATGGGCGAAACCGGGTCGAGACAAGGACGAAAAAGTGCAACCCTGGCTGTACACCGAGTTCGCGCCGCGAAGTAGGACTTCCCGATCGGGAAGTCATGACAGGGAAAGAGACCGGTGGACGCGATGTAGTTCACGATTTGGTTAACGAACGCGAAGTGGAAGAAACGCATAGTTCGCGACGCGAAGTTCTAGTTCGCGACGCGAAGTCTGTTCGACAGACATTAAAATCGGGTTTTCAGCCATTTGTGCTATCTTCAAACCCTAGTTCTTCCCTTTGGCGATTTTGGAGCTCAAGTACAGATTTTGGTTGATTTCTTCTCAAATCTTTGATAGATTTCGCTCCTAGTTGAAGATTAAAGGTATCTCTTCACTCCTTGATATTTGTAGCTTTAGATCCATGTATTTTGATGTATGAGTTTGAAACCCTAAGTTCATGGGTTTCGGGATATGGTGATGTTGATGATGTATACACCTGATAGATGGTATGTTATTAAAGGAAACTAGGGTATGATTATGATTTGTAAGAATCTTAAGGATTTGGTTAAACCTAGGGTTTGGTAAATCACCATAATTGGGGGAAATGTGTTAATAAGTGTTATCTAGAGATAGATGGACACACTGGTAGTAGAATGTGATGTTGATAATCTTGTGATTATTGTATTAGGCATTTGGTGAGGTCTTGGAAGTTGACCGAATTGTGAGGCAAGGAAACTGACGTGAAGAATACGGTTGGAGCACTTATTTGCTAAGGTGAGTACATAAGACTTTTAAACTGGGTACATAGCAAATAGTCTTGAAAGTACATATGATATTGTATCGGTCTTTATTAACAAATATTTGATAAAGATAGTAATTGAAAATGTGTGAGAGTATGTAGAATGTGATACTAGAATGTGTCTAGTATGATTGATGAATTTGAAGTAAATTATGATAGATCCAAGTAATTATGGAATCTATATTAATGATCAATAAATATGTAGTAAGTGATTAAAAGAATGTATACGGAGCCTTTATTAATAAATATGTATTAGTAAAGCAATTGGGAATAATTTTGTAGTAATGAGTACCTATTGGTAAGATATACTAATAAGAGTAAAGAACGAATATATATGAGAAAGAATATGATGTGACTAGTAATAATTGTCTATTATAGTCAAGGGAGAGATAAAAGTATTATGTAATCGATAAATAAGAAATGTATCTTATGTATAAAGTAAGTATGGACCTCATAGGGTTCATAGATGTAGAAGTAACTGTGGTTGCTTATGATCGGGTCCATGGGACCATACAGGTACGTTCACACTGTGGTGGACCAATTATATGTCGTTAGCATTAGATGACTAACTTGTTTGATGTTGGATGTGATAGCCGAAGGCTTTGACTGTCATAACTGTTAGGTTATGGTAAGAGAAAGATGGTGGTGACGCGGGGGACCCCTGGTCACTGGACGGTGGTATATATGTTTATACACCGAGTGTATATATGTTTATACACTAAGCACACGGGTGCTTCTAGTACGCATATGTTTGGTACTAGGTATGTTAGGTTCTAATACATATATGTTTATGTATTAGATATGTTGATTGGACGGTAGTATATATGTTTATACACCGAGTGTATATATGTTTATACACTAAGCACACGGGTGCTTCTAGTACGCATATGTTTGGTACTAGGTATGTTAGGTTCTAATACATATATGTTTATGTATTAGACATGATTGGGCTTCTGGTACATATATGTTTATGTACTAGATATGATTGGGCTTCTGGCACCTATACGTTTAGGTACTAGATATCTTTCCTAGGAAAGCAAAGTAGTTAGAGTCACAAAAGGGTGACTAGACGGTATTTATGTAGTTTATATATATGTTTACATATTTATGAAATGTCTATTATTGGGGTCTAAAACCCATGTATCTCACGAGACTATTTTGTCTCACGTACTACGTTTGTTTTGTGGCTATGTACTCAGGTACAGGTTTGAAGTGATAGAAGGTTGCACTAGAAGTGGCCTAGAGATGCTTAGTTTGGGAGCTCATAGGTAGATCCCGTTTGCCTATGGTTTTGATATACTTGGTGACACCGTATTTTTGTAAACTCTGATAAAGGTTTAAAGTTTTTGATAAACTGTATTTTGGACAATGTGTCAAATGTTGGGAAATTGTTTTTTTTAAATGATTTAAACGATGTTATAAAAATACGGGTGTTACAGCCCACAAGGCTGTTTTGACTTATTTCCCTCATGAAACTCAAAAAATATTAGCATCGCTTGCTTCCAATCATTGCATAAAAGTTTTCTCCAACCTGCAACATGTGGTAACAGACGAAAATCAATCTGACTGAAACGTGAAAATATTTGTGGTAATCACTTTGCTAACATTATTATGGTATTATTAGAAATGCTACCAACCGAAACGGAAAAGAATTTGGCTCCATTTAGCTGGTTAACATTGTCTATTTAGGGGCCACTTGGAATTGCAATTAGATACACAGGCTACCGAGCGAGCCAGTGTCGGCACTTTACCAATAACTCCTACTACCGATAATATTTGTGTTGGCGACGATGGCATAAGCAGAGTCAGTGAAGCTGTGAAGGGTGGATTGAAAATAAATAGGAATGACAATCAGCTAAGAATTAAACCGAATATGCTAATAAATAGGGATCAAAATCACTATCTAATGGTTACATAGAAAAAGGAAACCGACTTTAGTATTATGCCATAATGTTTAAATTTAGGCAAATCAGCTATGTAATGGGCCACATTTCATGGGAATTAAACTATATCGTATAGGAATTTGATTTTGAAAAAGTGGAGGTATCCAGCTCGAAGTAAAACGCAAGTGTGGAATAACGATTTATCAAAACTTAGGTATAAGTATAAATGCATTTTTTTCATGTGATATGATAGTAATTAAAATATACTACATATGATTTTTGATTGCCAAAAGTGTTCTACTAAAGTAAGTAAAGTAACAGTGTAACACTCAATTAAATGAGTCAGAGTAATAAATCAACTATTTTTATGAAATTCATAATAACATCGCATCTGTAATAGTTGTAAACACAATATATTGTAATTAGAAGCTCATAATAAATCAATTTTGGACACAATATATTGTAATTAATGTCATTATAAAATTGATTTTATAACTGGTAAGTTATCCATAATGATAATTTATACATTTAAACATACAAAAAGACTACTTGTAAGAACGAAATATATAGAGTAGACACGCACAAGTCACACGGCTTTTAATATGCCATTAATTTCACATACACCATGACGGTTAGACATAAGTAAGCTTTTAATTGGTGCCTTAATGCAATTTTATTACACATAACTAAATATCTCATTGATTATACGTATCCACATAAGCGTGATGACACGTAGATATCTAGTGTACACATAAGCCTCATACATGTCATAGGGAATGATGTGCTATTATGACATGACATGTCAAGATTTCAAAAAAATAACCTTGGTTTAATATGTATAAAATAAAGAATTTTATTTGACACTGATTATCATAAATTAAAACTTAATGTAGTCGTCAGTTTTAACAATAGCAATCATCAAAAAATATACCAAGTATTGTATCGTATAACATGAAAGTATTTACATTTAGTAGAATATAGGAATTTGTTCTTATAAATATCTATAAAAGTGAGGTGGCTTAAAAGTGCATATGTGGACTTTTAGGTGGCAATGATGACTTGACATGTAAGTGTCAAGTGACCTCATACATGGCATAAGGTATGAGGTGCCATTATGACATGGCTTTAAAAATTTCAAAAAAACCTTCTTTTAATATATATAAAGATTGTGATTTAATACACAAATATCAAAATACATAAAATTTAATTGGTATTAGAAAGAAGAAGAAAAAATGGCAAGCAACAATTATTGTCTCTGTTTTGGGGATTTAGGTTAAAATGGTTTATCCTTGCCGCAGCAGCTATTGACGCTGCAACGCCGCCAGGACGGGTGGTTAAGTTTCTCAACTCGGCCCCGATTACACCCTCCGCATCTCTACGTGTCTGACGGTAGCTTTGAAGTTGCTTCCTGTTTCACATCAAATGCTTTCAGATTTTTATTTTATGTTTTACACGTTGCAGAATTACATTGAAGTTATGAAATAAAAAAACATAAACTTTACAGAAAAAATGATCATTATGTAGCCTTCAGCATGTAACCTAGTCGGTTCTAGAGATTGGGGAATTTAGTAGGGGTGGTAATTTCCGACACAAAAATAATCAGGTTAGGTTTGAGCCTAAATGAGTTCTGGTAAAAAACAAGTGTACATATTCAATCCGTTTATAAATTGGGTCAGGTTCATGTTGGCTTATGCATAAACGGGTTGAACCGCCAACCTATTTAGTTTTATAAAGTTTTTTCTAAATTTTTTTAAAGAATATGTAAATGCTAGAAAATCTTCTAAATCCAGCCTAAAACATCTATGTTTGAAAATATTTGACATTTCATTTCCTCACTCACGTCTATCTTCATTAGCACTTAATTCACTGAAATCCTATAACAATTATTCTTGTACTTTGATCCATTTTTTTATTTTTAAGTCGTCAACCTGGTTTCGACATGCTAAATCATTTGACCCACCAACATGTTAAATTATATGGGCGAGACGGGTCATGTCTAGGTCATGTCTAGGTTACATTAATATATCCAAGTTAGGGTTGATTTTCCTGACTCGAAATTCTAAACATGTCGGGTTTAAATTGATGATTCCAACATGCCAATCTGAACCCGTCGACTCATACCCGACCTGGTTGCCACAGAAGTATATTTGAGGAAATTGTATCAGTGTAAATCAATTGATGTTTTGACTTAATAAGCATTAACTATTTGGGCGACTTTTCACATAAACCGATTAAAAGAGTAGTGATGTATGCTTACCGCTAGAATCTCGCTCAACTTGGTTTTTTCATCTTCTCGCGTGAGTCGAGCGTTTCGAGTGGCGGCAGATTGAGCTGCCGCCGCAACGCCACCTGGCACAATGTTGGTGCGTCCAGTGGCCCTTACTTCAGCCGCTTGTATGGCGGCAGCATCGCTGTAATCCACGGGCCTGCTGCCAGCTGTTAAAGCTGTAGCTTCTAATGCCTCTCCAATGGTGATGCTTCCTTGTAGAAACATGATTTGTTCTGATGCCTGCGGACTGTTTTTCCTGCTAACCTTTACATTTTCAGTTCACGTAATTAATTAGCATTGGGGTATTATCTATAATAATTAGTCCAACAATAGTTCAATTATGTTTTAAGACACAGTTTGAATAGTTGTTGAAGGGGTTTTCATGACATATATATGTAGCTTATTTTTGTTTTTACCGGGATTTTACTAACTACTTTTATAAAAAATTGTGTTACCAAAACGTCAAAATATAATCACTCTTTTGGTGTTACCGCATGTTTTTATCAACGATATTTTACTCACTTTTTTATGTATAAGTAAAACGTCTAGACACTTTTATGACTGTTTATTTTATATCTAGTAACATTCTAAGTGTCACCAAACAAATTTTGTTCTAGTGGGGTTATGAAAAAACATGATCATGATATAATGAGGGATGCATAGGTGGGTGTTAAAGTTGTTGCATTAAAGGCAATCTTTTAAAATCGGTTTTTGTATTCAACTCATCGATATCTTAAATACTGGTATTATTGGATTGGTTGCATTGGATTATCCGGCCGGTTAAATCGAATGACAATAATGTTAAGTATTTTTGATGCATCAATAAATAAATGTAGAAAAAAAAAAACTAGAAAAACACAAAATCAAGACAAAAATATTGAAGATTTTCCAAAACTAATTTTTTTAAATAATTTTTTAGTTTTCAAACTAATTGAAAATCCATATCTCTATTTTATTTATCTCATATTTTTAGAAAATCTATACTTTCTGGTACGATCGTTCGGTTCAACCGGGTGTTTATATTCAACCAACCGCTTCCGACCAACCTATAAGCATCGAAAACCAGCTCATTCTGACCGGCTACCTTACTATTTCCTGATTTTATCGATTTGACTAGGTTTTTAAAAGATTAATTATGGGTGGTAAATTATGGACGATGGGTGAGTAGAATAATAACAGATAAAATGACTTAATTAGTTCGTATTTAACAAGTAACGTTTTAGAACAGGTAAAAGCATCTTGTACTTTTTTAGTTTGATAAAAAGCTAACATATTACACATAATCAAGTGAAGAATGTTATTACAACAATGATCTAAATTGTTTGAATAATCTAATTTAAAAGGTTGTCTTTTTAACCTGAACTTTGATCATCGTGTATTCTTGTGCATGTTATATACATCTAAGTCGACTTACTTGTCCTTCATCGCGTGTTTCTTTGAGATCTTTACGTTCTTGAACATGGGCCGCAACTTTACTAAGGGATTCTTGAGCTTCTACCTCAAATTGAGGTTTCATAAGTTGTTCTTGGCTCATCTTTAATTGTTTGTGTTTTACCTAATTAATGTACTAATTAACACTTCACAAATACCTAATCTACCTCTAGATTTCAGAAAACCTTCGTAGAATGTGGTTACATAAAAAATTGATTGAAGGGTATATAACAAATATGGTCAAACTGAATGGCAAAGGTTTGCACGATTAACGTTTGGGTATGCATATAACAAAGCGTTGACAAGTGGTGGGTTCATTAATCATGTATATAAAGGGCAAGACTTGGTCTTTGTGTTTTTTGGCCGTAAAATATTGTTTGTTTCCAATGTTTTAGGATTTGTCAGTTAATTATGCGGTTGGCCGTGTGATTAGTAGATGACTATTCTTGAACCATCAAATAACTGAATGTCTTAAATCGAACCTAACTACGGGACTAGAATTATTGGGATTTTTCCGAATAATAATATTTATAAATTATCAATTTGAGCTCAATAATAAGGTGGAACCAACGTATCAAAGCATGCAATATGCAATTAAAAACGTCAGCCACATCGAGTATATTAACGCGATATATTCGTATGAAAACATTCAGGCTCTCGGATTCTAAATTAACATTCAGGTTTCAATAAAATGAAAAGAAATGATAAATTATGGCTTTTTCTCTTCATATTAGGGCTTTTTCTCTTCATATTTTTGTAATGTCGTTTTATTTCGAATGCATTTCTTCTAATCATAAGTTTATTGATGATTTCTGTATTTAGGTTCATAGATTGGTTGTAAATAGAGATCCAATTAAAATTCACTAATTCATTGTGGTATATTATTACATTTTATATTTGTTACAGCAGTTTTCAGAGAACGTTGACGTTTTTTTTTTCTTTTTCTTATTAATGAACAGATCTCGACTTCATCGATTGGTTATTTTCTCTGTTTCAAAACCCTAGCTCTGTTTATATTACGTCGATTTGTATTAGATTATTGATGTTATACCAAGTCATTACATGTGAAAAATTTAGTGATTTAGCGGTATCCAAATTTGTTTGCCATGATGATTGGGGTTGTAATTGTTAATTTGTGCTTTCAGCAGCTACTGAATGGGTTGAACTGGAAGAAATTTTGAACATCAAGAACACATGAGTTTCATTTCCTTCTCTAAATTACATTAATCATTAATCCTGAAAATAAGATGGCAGGAATCAAAGAAAGGTTGTTGTTATCTCGGAAGGGTGGTTCAACAGATGATATTAACAGGGACGATGGTTCCATACTGGACCGTATTACAAAATTATGGGAAGATCTGGTTGTGTTTGTTGTCAAGGTTTATGAAATGGGTCGTTCTGACCCGAGACAGGTAATCTTTGGCGTTAAATCAGGGCTGGCACTTGCTTTTGTTTCCGTCCTCATCTTTTTTAAAGAACCACTCACTTACATCAGCCAACATTCCATCTGGGCCATCCTCACTGTCATCGTCATATTCGAATTCAGCGTTGGTATTTCCTTTTACCTTTTAATTCAATAATTCTACTATTAGTAATACTTCCTCCGTATCAAAATAAGTGAATCACTTTGAAGTTCACGTTTTTTAAGGCAAAATTAGGTAATAAGAGATTAATGAAATTAAATTGGATAATTAGAATGGATGGGGACCAACACTTTTTACTATTTTGTTGCTTTTATAGGAAGATGGCAAAAATGGTTGGGGCCCCACATCTTTTATACTTCCTCCGATTTAAAATAAGTGATACATTGTTGGTTTCACGGTTTTTAAGGCAAAATATGATAATGATAATTAAATTAGATTAATTGGATGGTTAGTGGGGAATGGGTCCCACAAATTTTGAATAAAGTGAGGTTAATGATATTTAAAAGTAAAAGTAAGGGTAAAGATGTCATTTCACTTTATTAAAGTAGATAGTTAGTAGGTATGGGTCCCATCACTTTTTACCAAATACGGTAAGTTTTCAAAGTGTATCACTTATTTTGATACACCCAAATATGGAAAGTGTATCACTTATTTTAAATCGGAGGAAGTAATATTTAGAGCGAATTACATCTAAGGTCCCTGTGGTTTACCACTTATTGCAGCCACAGTCCCTAAACTTCATTAAGTACACTGGGAGTCCCTGGTGTTGCCACTTTGTTGCACCCGTAGTCCCTGAAGCAAACGGACGTTAATTAATGTCGTTAAGTCCCCCATGTGCACACCACATGATGGGTAGTATGGTAATTGTCCACCCCTTCCTCATATTTAAACCTGAGTAAATTACATGGAAGGTCCCTGTAGTATACTACATATTACAGTCTTAGTCCCTGATCTTCATTTATTACACCGGAAGTCCCTGGTGTATACACTTTGTTACACGCATGTAGGCCTGTAAACGAACCGAACGTTCAACGAATCATTTGCGAACCGTTCGGCGGGAGTTCATTTATGTTCTTTCGTTTAGCTAAACAAACGAACACAAACAAGATTTTGTGTTCGTTTAGTTAAACAAACGAACACGAACAAATGTCCGTTCGTTTATGTTTGTTATCCTAGTTCACGAACCGTTCGTGAACACTGAATTTTCTTAACATAAACGAACACAAACGAACATAAAGAAACACAAAAGTACACGAAACAAACACAAACGAACACAAACGAACACGAAACAAACACAAACGAACACGAAACAAACACAAACAAACACAAACGAACATAAACAAACTCAAACAAACACTAACAAACGAACGTAAACAAACAAACACGAACGGATGTTCACGAACGTGAACGAACGAACGGGCATTTGTTCGTGTTCGTTTGTTTAACTAAACGAACACAAAATCTTGTTTGTGTTCGTTTGTTTAGCTAAACGAACGAACATAAATGAACTCCCGCCGAACGGTTCGCAAACGATTCGTTGAACATTCGGTTCGTTTACAGGCCTACATGCGTGTAACAAAGTGTATACACCAGGGACTTCTGGTGTAATAAATGAAGATCAGGGACTAAGACTGTAATAAGTAGTATACCAGAGGGACCTTCCATGTAATTTACTCAGGTTTAAATATGAGGAAGATGTGGACAATTACCATACTACCCATCATGTGGTGTGCACATGGGGGACTTAACGGCATTAATTAACGTCCGTTTGCTTCAGGGACTACGGGTGCAACAAAGTGGCAACACCAGGGACTCCCAGTGTACTTAATAAAGTTTAGGGACTGTGACTGCAATAAGTGGTAAACCACAGGGACCTTAGATGTAATTCGCTCTAATATTTAAAAAGGTATAAGTAAGGGGAAAGGGATAATTTTAAATAAAAACTCACCAAAAAAGGTAAATTATTAAAGTGATTCAAGCAATTAATTACAGGAGCTACCCTTAGCAAAGGATTTAATCGTGCTTTGGGGACGATATCTGCCGCAATACTCGGGTTGATGATTATTCAAATATGCATGTGGGCTGGGGAATGGCAAGAATTCATGGTTGTCATCAGCATCTTTATAACAGGTTAGGTTAATTAACATAACATTTATTATTAATTTCGTCATTTACATGTATTCATTTATTTGTACAGGCTCTCTTTCCAGCTATGTGAAACTATATCCATCAATGAAGGCATACGAATACGGATTCCGGGTTTTTATGTTGACGTTTTCTATAGTGATGGTTTCAGGAACTTCACATGTTTACAGAATAGCTGCTTCCCGATTGTTATTAGTAGCAGTCGGGGCAGCCACATGCTTGATTGTAAATGTGTGTATTTATCCAATTTGGTCCGGAGAAGATTTGCACAAATTGGTGGTTAAGAATTTTAGGGGTGTTGCTACTTCCTTGGAAGGTAAATTAATTAACAAGCCAGTCCATATACTTCCTTCGATTCAAAATAAGTGATAGGTTTCACGGTTTTTGAGGCAAAAGATTATAATGAGGGTTAAATTAGATTAATTGGATGGTTAGTGGGGAATGTGTTCCACAATTTTTGAATAAAGTAAGGTGTTTAAAAGTTAAAGTAAGGGTAAAGAGGTCTTTTCACTTTATTAAAGTAGGTAGTTAGTGGGTGTGGAGCCCACTACCAAATAAGGTAAATTTTCAAAACTTATTTTGAATCATGGAAAGTTATTTTGAATCGGAGGAAGTAGTAAAGATGTGAATTAATTGATTAGAATGTGTTAGAAGCTACTTACAAAGCGTGGAATACGAGAGGATCCCTTCAAAAATCCTTGTATATCAGGCTAGCGATGACCCCCTTTACAGTGGATATAGAGAAGCAGTACAATCTACAAGTCAAGAAGATGCCCTTGTACGTATATATCCTTCAATTTGTTATTGTTTCCGTGAGTAACAATAACGTTTTCAGTTAGGGTTTGCAATTTGGGAGCCGCGTTATAAAATGTTTGGATATCCGTGGGATGAATTTGTGAAAGTTAGTGGCGCATTAAGGCACTGCGCCTTTATGGTAATGTCAATGCATACTTTCGGAAATTCAGGTTGAAAGTAAAATAAAAAATGTTTGTGCAAATGATTGATAATGTGGAAGCTGAGATTGCAATTGCAATTGCAGGCAGAAGCTGAAGTGAGAGTAATGTTTAGAAAGGAGATTCATAGGGTGGGGAGTGAAGGTGCAAAAGTTTTGCGGGAGCTGGGAAACAAACTGGAGAGACTAAGCACGGGGTGTGAGCTTCTTGAGAAGGTGCACGCGGCCGCAGAGGAGCTGCAGATGTTGATAGACGAGAAATCATACCGCCTTGTCAAGTCCCATAAGTGGAGACCGCCTGAGATAAAAGAGGATGATCATGATAAGGAAGAATATATGAAGAAAACTTATGGGAATTTTGAAGAGCAGTTACAGTTACAGCAGTGGCCTTCGCGTTTGTCGGTTATTGGAGACGCCATTCGGAATGAACGTGAGGTCAGGACTTATGAGAGTGCAAAGGCTTTGTCTTTGACTAATTTCACATCTTCCTTGATCGAGTTTGTTGCTAGACTGCAGAATCTCTTCAAGTCATATCAAGACCTTAGCGAAAAGGCTAATTTCTCTTAATCACTTGTTCATGCATTCAATATTAATAAATGCACAGGTTGATGAAGACGTACAATTAGGGGAGAAATTAACCAACTGCATGCAACCTTCCTTGGTCTAACAAGACCCTTTGAATGTATCCATATTAAACAAGATATTTGTAACCGAATCGCCGTAAAATATAGTTAGTTAAACAGGGTACCCGACCCTGCTAGTTCAACAAAGATAAATTATTTAAGAAAACTGCAAGAATTCAGAAGAAATAAATTTAACAATTTATATGTACCACATTTGCCCTAGAACAAACGGCTAGGTTATGATGGGGTATTGTATTTGCATCAAGGCATGGGTGGGTGTTCCTTTAAGCTCCACAACACCTTTGTAATTGATGGATACACAAACAAATAGTTAGATTTTATAGAGAAAAATGAAATGATGTAAAAGTACCTCTTGTATCTCTTTTTAGATCCACAAGGGCAGAGTGCTTATTTGTCCACTTCTAGCCATGTTTGATTGAGCAACATCCATTGGTGTCGATCCCATTAGTTTCTGGACCTACAAAACAAAAACCACAATTAAACTTATATATATTTAATGATGTATCTATTCTGATTATATGATATGCCACTTAACTAACTTTCTCCAACTTCCCCATCAACCATGTTTCACAGGGGAATTTAGCAATACCTCATTTAAGTTCTTTGGCATTGGCTTTCCTTCTTCCTTCAATTTCTGAATTTTCCTCTGAGCTTCTTTAGCCCAAGTGAATTTTGCTAAAGTATTTTCAACCTCAGTTATTGTGCAATTCAACTTTTTTTGCTGCTTCTTGCTTTTGACTAGGTTGGATATTCTACATTTGCAAACCCAAATCAGTCAAAACAAACAAACTAAAAAAATGAAATTTTAACATATTATGTATTTGAAATGTGATGATAACTAGTATAGAACAACCTCTCCAGTATTATCAAAACCCCCAAGAAACCGAATTATAGCCTCTTGCTTCTCAAATGCATCAGCAAATGTGGCTTCACTGCTTCGACCAACCATGTATTGTTTGAAAGTACCTAACCTCCGTGCATTTTTTAACTCATCCGCAAACTCTGTTATGCATATACAAAGATAGATACACAGATTAATTATACTTTCTGGCTCAATTTGTTAATTCAACTATAAGTTGAGTGCTCATATACATGTTAAGTATGAAACGGAATTCTGCCATAAATTGGAGCTAACAGAAACAGAAACAGCTTATTACTTTTTTAAACTATAGTCTATAACTACAATGATGCACAAAATCGTCAGTTTTTAATATACATGTAAACTTCGAGACGAAATTTTGTGATGATTTTAGAAAAATGGAGTCTAAATTTGAACAAATTGGAACTAACAGATGCAGAAACAGATATATGGATCCTCGCCTCTGGCTCAATTTGTCATTACTATTGAGCTATGATTACAGTGCTCCACAAACTTGTCTAAAGTTAGAAACTAATTTTGTAAAATGGAGTCTATCGTTGGATAAATCGGAATAACAGATGGCGACACTTACTTAAGAGAGTGAATTGCGTGTTTATGTCTTCGTTAGCAGATGAAGTCGATTTTTGGCCGGTGAAGGCGCCTTTGATCTTATTCATCCATGATTGATTGAGATGTGTGGTTGTGGAGATCCACTTATTATTGGTGTGATTCAGTATTTGGTTGAAGTGATTCGATGAAGAATGAGGTAGAGAGGTGAAGAGCATACGCCTAATTGCTGCCATTTACATCCTACTGTCAATAATCATGCTTTGATTTTGTAGAATACAATTGCTGGGTCGGGTACATTTCCGGTGTTGGGTTTGGCTATTTCATTAGGTACTTATTTATCAATTTAGCCATAGCAGGGGACTACAAGTGACACTTGTACAATAGACTAGGGATCGTTTATGTAACTAATTCTCACGGGGAAAAATGCGAACGAACAAAATGGTCGTTTAACAGCACTAATTCTCCCGTTCAAAAAAAAGACAGCACCAATTCTGGAAAGGGTTTTGCATTAGAAATTTGTACATTAATTTGTAACTAACTTCTTAATTTAAAAAATTATTTTTCTAAATTATTGTACAACGACTTAACACTTAGAGTAGAGCGGTCATTATCAAACCTTCTGGAAATAACCAATTATAAAACTTTTTGAAAGAAAAAACTCCCTATTTATGTAAGTATTGTTCTAACTTCTAACGTATGTATTAGGTGTATATATTCAGATTCATTTAATGGAACAATTATTTTTTAAATATGTATTGAATAACATTCACGATCTATAATTTCTACCACTTTAGAATATTCAATAAACACAATTTTATGTTGAAATGAAAATTTTATGTTCATTAAATACATCTTGATATATGCTCCTAAGGCATACATTAAAAAAAAACAGCTTGTATAATACTTGAATTTTGATTTCTGCCTTGCTATTTTGAGAATGCAGATATTGGTATGGTGGGAAGCCAGTTTTGGCGACTGCAGAAGCAAAAGATCCTGGAAAATGCTGTGATGAGTTAAGGCACTATGAAATGCAGCTCATGTATACATTTCATCTTTTAATGTTAATTTACTAGCAATTATGAGTTGTTATTCAATAACTTGTGCGCTTTGATATGAATATGGTAGAATTAATGCTTTAAGTTTGTATGTATGATCATATTGGTTAAAATATATCAATAATAACATAAATTATATCATCACAAGATATAATTTTCCATCAAATTCATGAACACCAGTTTGATTAACAAGCAATAGAAAACACAAATTCGTTCAGCAGCTACTCAAATTTCTTTATTAAAGACATATCATTCAGCATTTTCTCAATAGCTTCATCATCATGTCTTCTAGACTGCAAAATCATAATCAAACTTTCAATAACCAATCCAAAATAACAGCAAAAAACACTGTCATTGTACCTCCTTGATAGATGGGACCATAGCAAGGGCTTCTTCCACAGTTTCAGGGCAAAGGTTTCCAAGAACACAAAGCTGCATATCCAATTTCACAATCAAAATCCAAATCGAAAGAAATAATAATAATTACTTGTTTCTGTTCATTACCTCAAATTCTGCTAACTGGTATCTACTCAGTAATCTGAATGTTAGTTAAGTAAAACAAAACTGCTTTCATAACTATTGGCATAAAAAAGATTAAAATAATCTTTTATATAAAACTATATGTAAGTAATTAAGGATACTCTCTAACTTGTCTAACAGCATCTGGATTCTTGTGACGACTGAAACGCTTCACATATTGTAGTGATTTCTCAAACACTCTGACCAACAACAGTAAAAGCTTAAATTCATACACAACATTCATCCATAAATGCGAAAAGAGTTCTTTTAATGACGTTAAATGTGGCAATTTTGATCCCTTTATATATAAATGGGCTTGATTCAAGTTATGTTTAATCTCTAACGGGTCATCCAAAGTGTGTTTTAAATGTATAAAAACTAGTAAATCATTCATTAAAAAAAAGATTATTATTCATTGTTTAATCATTATACAAAAGTTTTGTCATGTTGGTCGCTAAAAGATATTCTTGTGTTCCATTTGGGTCATTAAAAACTTTTTGAATCGGTTATTTCATGCAACATTTATCATTATACACAGATCTAACCTTTGTGTACAGAAATTTATCATTTTTTTACAAAAAATAACTTTTTTATATACAGATCTAACATTTGTGTATGTTTGACACTAATTATTTCTAAAAATATGCAATGATAGGATAGACGTGACCCGACCTGTACAAAAATCACTCATTTTGAAATATAAGCCAACCGCCCATTTTGCCACCTCTAAATGTCATTAATGAACAGTTAGGGAGCAGATATTCAAAAAGATAATTCAGCCATAATTCAATAGACTCTGTAGAAACTTCAAATAAAACAGGATGACAGAAGCAGTTTATACTCACTGAGAAACTTGATTTAATGGATCATCAGACGTTTGCTAAAGTTGTTCGTATTTGTGTTCAAGAATCAATGAGACTTCACAATTCATTAAACATTTGGCCTTTAAAAACTCTGATAAATCATAAACATTTATCAGTAACACTGAAGTTTCTCATTATATCTACAAAATTCTCAAATAATGTAAGAAAATTAGTACCATCGCCTATTTTCAGCTCTGCAGCATTCTCTTCCTCTTCTCCAGACATATTCAAAGATAGCTATAATCGTAGCTAAGGGTTATAAACAATCGTAGCTAGGGTTCCAATTACAACTAGGGTTTACCGCCATAAAAAAAATATTTACTTTCTTCAGTTTTGGCGGACAGTGATTATAAACAAATTGTGAGAGCATTTAACCTAAGATCAAACTAATAGTTAAGACACTGTTTTAATAATGGAAGATCATATGGAAACAATTTGAACAGAAGATTGGAAATCGAACAAACGCAACTAAAAAGAAATCAACATAAACAAAGAAACCCTAATTAACTGAAGAAATTAAAATATTTTAATATAATTGTTTAATGGGCAGACAGCAAAGAAGCAACGGTAATGACGATACCTTAACTGAATGAAAATGGCGTGAATGGAGCGAATAAAAACGGTGAATGTATTGGTTTTACTAGAAGTTGCAGGTTATATATACACAAGGTCATGGAAACATATCCATATGTGCATAAAAGTGTCTTAATTATGCAACTATCTCGTTTTCATCCCTCAGACTATTGTCGTTGCAGTTCGGGTCCCTATATAATAATACTTTTAAACATTTCGGTCCCACCTTAGTTCCGTTTCGTAAATATAACCACGTAATGACTATTTTCCATTGACTTGAAAACTGGATTGGATGTCAAACGAATTATACGGGTTATATCGAAGTTTATTATAGTTCGGATTGGATGTCAAACGAATTGATGAACTTTTAATCGATTTTTTATTTATTTATATTTATATCTATTTTGAATTGTTTGATATGTTATTCTAGATATGTAGATTTTTCTTTATATACATTTGTCATTCTCTGGTTACTGTTCATAAAAGAAACCAAAGAAATTCATTATTTATACTTCCTCTGATTCAAAATAAGTGCAACACTTTTCAAAAAGAGATGATTCAAAATAAGTGCAACACTTTCCTTATTTGACATATTTTATCTATAAAATTATCATTTTATCCCTACTTAACTTTATTAAACATCATTAATTTCTCTTTCTTCAATAAAGATAAAAATTATGGTGGGACCCTTTTCACTAATTATCCCTTTAATTTATCATAATCTTCATTACACTATTTTACTTCAAAATCCGTGAAAATGCAAATGTTGCACTTGTTTTGAATCGGAGGCAGGGCCGGATCTAGGGGTGGGCGAGCCGGGCGACGGCACAGGGCATCATCCTGTTTAGGGGCATCGTGATCGTAGTCCAAGTCATATTATACTAGGCTCATCAAGGTTAAAATCCGTCATTTGCAATGGGATATGTGGAGATATGTAGGTAAGTATTTCATAATCTAGTTATTGAAGGAAAATAATAAGAAGTTTGAAGCTTCAAATCTTGTTAAATGGGGTTGTAGTGTTTTTGTTGGGCGAAGAAGATGATATCAGGTTATTTTCATATGGGTCCCACTAAATTAAGTGAAAAATTACTTAAAGATATTACAATAATAAAAAATAGCCATATATTCTGACACTCAAATATATTATTAAATAAAATATGAAATTTACTAAACAATTTAAATAGTTATCTTGATAAGATTAGGAGACCGTACATACTACATATTATGTTTTATACTATCGCAATAGAAATGCCATATTTTAAACATTTTTATATTACTTAAATACAGGATATTTATATTTTAACTCTCACCTCAATATAAAATTATAATATAAATGAAGAAAATCACAATTATTACGATATGTATAATTTTAAAAAACTATTTATACACTTTTAATTATTTTTGTAATATTAGTGAATTTATTTTAGACTTGATTAAATTCTCCATGATTCATCATCCCTATTTTGTTATTATGGTCAAGGTGTAGTTTGCAATTCCTTGAAAATAGTGTGTTGTTTGCTCTAAAAAAATTTAGAGGGGCATTTTTTAGATCAATTAGCCCAGGGTAACAAAATGCTTAGGACCGACCCTGATCGGAGGAAGTATATAAACTATGAGAAGTGATGAATAAAAGTTGTAGTGACCAAGTGGCTTTACCGCTGTCTCAATGTTAGCTTAATAACGACCCGTTCCATCCCTGTTAACATCAGAAGTCCTTTTTTTTAAATTATCAAATAGCTCTTTTTTGCATTTAATTTATTTGATGTATTAAAAAAAAAGAATAGTGCATTAATATTTTTGTTTATAGTAGTATACAAAAATATATTTTATGGTAAAATATTTGGTATGTGTGTCTCAAGTAGGATTAACTTGATGCCGAAAATATAATTATTGAAAATAAAAGACTTTAGGGTTGACTCGATAGTGTACAAGGTCGAACATAATTACAAAAAAAATTGTATTTTAGAAATATGTAAACATTTGAGTCGTTTAAGCAAGTTGTTCATTTTATTTATTCTAGAATTTTATTCTTTAATAGTTTACAACCGAAAACCGATAACAAGTTATCGTTCGGTTTTGATTTTGAAAATTCATCGTTTCGGTTTCGATTCGGTTCGGTTTTTAGACCGCGCCCACCCCTATATTTTTGGGCTATTTGTTAAAAAGTATAATTTAGTTAAAGTTATTCGTTTTTTTTCAGTTTAACTAAATAAAGTAGAATTTTTAATATAATGTTCCAAATATGTTGTATTTTATTCATTTTGCGGTAAATAAAAGCTTAAAAGAGATAAGTAATATTTTTTGGATGACAAAATTTCTTTTTTTATAATGTTTAGTGGAAAATATAAGTATTTGAAATGATTAACTAGAAATTTGCTCTCTTCATATATTTTAGGTTACAAATTTGTTATTTAAACATAATCTCGGATAATATTACGCGTCTTTAAATCCCGCTACATCACGCGGGGCCTATAATCCTCGTTAATTACAATACACTTGCATGTCTGTATATGTATCAAATCAACAGCAGGCAAAGATTTAAGTTTTTACATATAATAAAGGCGTTCTTGCGTTCTCTTTTGTCTTAAAAAAATATATTACCTTCGTATCAAAATAAGTGATACATTTTCTATCTAGGGATTAAATAAAATAAGTGATACATTTCTAAAACTTACCTTATTTGGTAAAAAAAATGGGACCCTTTATTCACTAACTATCTACTTTAATAAAGTGAAATTACCCTTTTACCCTTACTTTTACTTTTAAACATCATTAATATCACTTTATTCAAAAGAAATAATACTCATTTTCCACTAACTATCCACTTTAATATATTTTAAACTACCTTTTAATTTTTTGCCTCAAAAATCGTTTTTCTTCAAATGTATCACTTATTTTGATACGAAGGTAGTATACTAAACGGATTAGGGAGGTTGAAATGATCATAGTAGACTTATTTGTAAACAATATTAAATGAATATCAAAAGTATTTTGTAACCACGTTTTTTTGCAAAATATTTGTTGTAGTATTACTATCTTCAAAACTGTTTATATTTAACACACGAAACGACATATAATTATCCATTTGTGAATACTAGTAGTTTTAGAAAGAACCCAACGGTTGACAAAGATCATCCCTGACTTACTCTGTTTGACCATCAGCAGAAGCAGAAAGATTTTCAATTTCAGAAAGGTGTAAAATTTCAGTTGGAATAACAGCGTCATTACTATTTCCAAATAACCGACAAGCCAAATGACCTCATAATCATATCATCAAATTACAAAATTATATCATCAATCTACCAGTAAGGGCTTAATTATTAACAACGTTAAAAAAATGAAAATAACCACAACAATATCAACTTTAACAAGTTTCATTTCTCAAACATAGTGACATTTTAATTCATAATGAAGCAGAAAATATAAATAATACCCTAAACTGCATTTTAAATTATTTATCAAATACAATCTATTAGTCAAGCATGCAACAAAAACATATATAATGAAGTTATTTGGTTGCCATATTGACATCAAGAACAATTTATAGATTGTGAGGCTCATAACAACTGGAATTGCAAAACCTCCTGCTTTATAAATCCCAAAACTCACAACGAGATGCAAGGAAAACAAACAAAGATTTGTAACTATTGTCAGACCAAATTTAAAGTATCTCGTGACAATTTTAAAAATTACTCATTTATTTGCTTTTTGGAAGTTCAACTCGAGGCCTCCAAAGTCCCAGCCTGTACCTGTGGGCATACTTCAATATCAGCTTCCTCTGTTGCATCAAATTCAATTAATTTATGTCAGTGGTAAACCAAATAATATCCCAACCCATAATTTTGGATAAAGTATGCAACTCGTCATGCAATTACAACAAAAACAAGCTTTTAATAAACTGTAGCAGTTTCTTTTGTTAGGAATGGAAGTCATTCCTTCAATCCCATATCCATAAACCAAACACTATTTAAATTCTTTAATAGCTACACAACTAAGCTTCTTCATTCTTTAACATTTTCAAGAACCATCTCAAACACCTTTTTTCTTCACTGCAGAGCTTCCCATTATACACGATTCCAAACATTTAATGACTTTTTTTACTAGGACGGATAAGTTTACAAACTAACTACAAAGATGATTAACTAACTTTTTAACCATTATCATTTTTGTAAATTAGTTTTCATATCAAAGGTCCCTGAATGAGGAACCAAAAGCTAAAAAAGGTGGATTGATCTATTTATACCCATTCAAGAGGATGCTAAGCTAGGAAACCTAATTATACCTAAGAAAAACATTGATGGCTGAAAATGGTATAGCCATACTTCCATACTAACCAATTAACATACAAAATGGGATAACATATACAACACAGATACTACTCAAAATAAATTAAGGAATCACCATGAACAAAGCACTTAACTCATCAACATGATACCAATTCATACAACGAAATTGGAGACACAAATAATCGAAATTGGAGATACAAATAATCAAAATTTACAAAACAAAGCTAGGTTTAAATTATAAAATTGCAAGAGACTACTTACGTGTTTGCAAACTTTCGGATCGCCTCCAACATTGAGTTTCTTCAGCTTCATCGAACGAGCAACCAATAGATTCTGTAAATCCCCAAATTCAGATTCGAGTTTTTCTGCATACGTCTCTACTCCGTTCCCTATTCCGTTTAGGAACTCCGGTATACCAACCTTCACTGTAGATAACAATTAATCGCTCATCAAAATCAACAACAGGGAGGAAATGCAGGAAAAAAAATCCAATAAAAGGAAACTGTGTGAATTCGATTACCGTGGTAAGGATTTGACTTGGATGAATAGTTAGCAAATAAAGTATTTGAATTTGAAGGAAGTAGTGAAAGTAGCTTTCGATTCAACAATGGCGTTTGCCTCCATGCCATTTCTTCAAACCCTTTGGTTCTGCAAGTGAGAAGTGAAAGGGGTGCAAAATAACCCTAGCAGGGGCGGCCAAACACTTCAGTCCGTATGTAATATACCCGACCCGCTTTTTATTTGTACAATGAAAATTTAATTTCGGAAAAAAAGAAAGAAAATATGCCTGACCAATTAAGCCTAAAAGTATGGTGGTGAATTTTTCTTTTTCTTTTCCTAAAGTATTTTCATTGTAATGGCTTTGTGCATATTTATTTATGATATACGTAACCTAAATATTGTTGTAGTCATTTTTGAATATTTATTTGCTATCTGATAAATGTATAATCAGATGTTAGAAAGGGATCAAACCTTTAACATCGAGCAAATTATTCGAAAACTTTTACTACTATGTTATCCACCCGATGGTTATGGGTAGGGGTGTTCACTATTTGGATATAACTGGATTGTCCAATTGGACAATTTGGATTAGATTGTTTGGATTGATTATTTGGTTTTTTGGATCGGTTTGGACTTGAACCAAATTAATAGTTTGTTTTCGGATTGGATTTGGTTTCTACTGTAAAAACCATATTGTCCAAATAAACCGAATAGTAATATACATAAGTCATATGTGTGTGTCTTTGTATATCTATGATTTGTTTTGAATAATCTTACAACCTTATTATTTATATGTTTAATCCATTTAATTATTTAACCCAATATATAATCCCGTAGCCGAACAATTCCAAATATTAATTAATTTAATTGGCTCATTTCTTAATTCCACATATGCGGTGCATTGCACATATCATCAATTTGGTTGTGATTGTTGGCTTGAAAGAATGAAATGTTTAAATTGATAGGGTTTAGACAGTTGTGAAATTTATTAGAAATTCTCCTTTTAAGTTGGGCAAATTTCAAGTCTTGCATTGAACTTGAAAAAATACAAAGTAAAGTCTCTGTGCGTAGATGGAACTCAACATAATTAATGGTGTGTGATGCTTTGAAGTTTAAGACACCACTTATGTTATATACTTTTGTAGTCTTGTAAAATATATTAAGGAATACCAAACGGCTAAAACCAAACCACCTAAATTGTAATTTGATTCTGATCGGTTCGGTTTTTGAATTATTTTAGATTGTTCGGTTTTAACTTTTGAAAACAAAAAAACCATTTAATTTCACTTATTTGGTTCGGATTAAACCAAAGCCTCCAAACCACTACCCCTAGTTATGGGGGTGGATGATGTGATACATGTAAAATCATGAAATAAGTGTAAGACCTTTAACCTTATTTTTTCGGATCTATAGCATCAGTCAAATATAGCGGTTCTGGTATAAATCCTTGTCTTCTTCAACAAATACATTATATTAGTGCAACTTTTTGGTGTATCAAATTTTTGGTTTTGGTATGACACCAAAGGTCTTGTAGGGGATGTAGGTTTAAATCAATGTAATAAAATTGAGAAATTAAAAAAAATGCAGGAAGCCTTCATCTGAATATATCAGAGCCAGGTTTCGATCCTGGGACCTGTGGGTTATGGGCCCACCACGCTTCCGCTGCGCCACTCTGATATGTGTTGGCTTTTCTTCTATTTATTACCATGTTTTTTTCCAAGTTTAATGTTTCTATTTCATTTTTCATTTTTCATTGATATTTTATTATACGATATTCCGTGTGTGGCTTTTATCCTTTGAAACCAATAATATGTAAAGTCATTACTATATCGTTATACGTTACTTAGATATACATATTATACGATATTCCATGTATTGATAGACTAGCTTATAACCCGTGATAAATCACGGATGACTTATCAAAATTTTTATGAAACAAATAGAAACTCAAATGATGCATACTTTTTCAACTTTAATACTTCATCCGTTTCAAAATAAGTGATACAAATTAAAGTTCATGGTTTTTTACTCAAAATATGATAATGAAGGTTAATTAGATTAAATGTGATAGTTAGTGGATGATGGGTCCCACATATATTTATTAAAGTGAATTTACTGATGTTCAAAAGTAAAAGTAAGGGTAAATGTATCTTTTCACTTTATTAAAAGAGATGGTTAGTGGGTGTACCTTTTACCATATATGGTAAGTTTTCAAAGTGTATAACTTATTTTAAAACACCCAAAATGAAAAGTGTATCACTTATTTTGAAATGGAGGAAGTAACAACTTAAGTGAGTCTTTTGAATAAAGATCTCAATTCACTAATTCAAATATTAAAGAAGTCAATGGCTAAATAACACACTCAAAAAGTGTCAATTCAAGTACTTGTATTAATACACATGTTAAAAACCACTATGTTATAATACAGATTTACATAGTTGTCTATGGACTTATGACACAAAAAGATTTGACTTATGAATTTTACCTAACTGAAAGTTGAGTTTTGCTATACAATATGCAAATAAAGAAGCAAGAATGATGGGATATAGTGCAAGAACAATATCATATTCGTTAAATAAATATGCTTAAAGGTGGTAATTTCGACCCGCTAACTTACGAGTGGGCCCACCCGTGTCATCTTTTATCTCTAAAGGGGACAAATAGGTTAAAAGGGTAGCTCAAAAGGAAACGGGTCGAGCGTAGCTTAAAATGTAATTTAAATAGCTAAAACCTCCATACTCATTTAATTCAAATTCTTTTATTTACTTCAAATTTTTTTATTTATGAAAATTATAGAATTACTGTAATCGTACTTTACACACCAACTATTAATAGAAGGATTATAGAATTACAAAACTTGGTCAAATATGTTTCAGGTCAAACTGAGTCGTTTCCCCAATGCCAAAATAATACTCATTTTGAAAACTCACAACCCACCTGAATCGCCCATTTTACAACCTCTGTAAAAAACCCTCTTTCGTTCAAGTTATAGGATTCTATATACATGGCACCATGTCGCCAAAGGTTGCAGTTTTATCAGGTGATACAATTAGTACTCGTCACTTTTTTCTGTTGTTTTTCCATCATATAACAAAATTGGTTTGTCAGAACTAATAGTGATGAATTTGCTGCCATATGACGAAACTTCACAATTCACAAAATTCAAATGATCCCTGCCAATTAACACTGTGTATCTTGCCTGTGTATTGTCTTAACAACGTGATAACACAAAATAGAAATATATCTTCCTATTGCCAATAAATTAAAGAGTTCAAACTATAAGTTAGAGATTTTTGCTTACCCATTGGTAGTTGAGGATAACCATGCATATATAGATCACCGAAACAATTATGATTATAGAAAACATTCATAGTTTTGCTAATCTGATTCACAAATTAAAAAATGATTTTAATTAGGTGTAGTCTCCAAGTTCCATCATAATTGCAACAATATCCCCTAATTCTTGTCTGGCATTTAGGGATTAGATTTTGCACTCGCTTTTTACACATGGGAAAATGTGTGTCCGTTGTGACATTGCAAAAACAAAATTCAACAAATTTAATTCGAACCTATTATTAAATCAAGAATTATTTTCTTAAACAAAGCAAACCCACCATTAAAAAGTACAAAGAAGTGTTTTGGATGAAATTGAGGTGTGATGAAAGAAAATCATTCGTTACAGAAAACATTTAGTGTTTATATGATTATTTATCTTAGCAATTGTAAACTATTGTAAACTCATATTTGTTTCAGGACAGGAAATGAAAATTGTTTTCTATTATTGACCATTTCTTGATTTGTTTCATTTTGTAAAACCCTCTAAAAAAGAAGAAATCACACCACTGATCATCATGTAATTAGTAAGATAATCTTGATTCATAAAAGACTCCAGACACCCCAATTGCAGGTAAAATACTAAAATCTATAACAAAAATTCATCCCTATTACAAAAACAAAAGTAACATGATTGACAAATTAAAATTCAAACATGGAATCAAATTTCATCCCTATTTCAAATTCACAAATTCAATTTGGTATTTCTTAAGAATCGAATTGAAAATTAAATTCACCTCTAATCCATATTTAATTACCTGAAGCACAAGCCCGTATATTTTTCTTGACTTATTGCTCATAGATTTTGGATTCACAATTCATTCCCTTGTTCTTTGCTCAAACACCAAAAAACCAATTTCCTTCAAATTGGAATCAATTTCTGTTTGATTTAAGTCCCTGAAATTTCCAATTTTAAATGGAACATTTTCTTGCAAGCAATAAATGGTATTCACTCCAATACTTCTAAGCTCATCAACGTCCGCAGGAGTCTGTGAACAGAGATATGAATAAACTAAGAGATCATATATTTGCATTGAAAAAAGAATAAATTTAACATTACCGGCAGCACGATCCAACGATTAGAATTAGGTATAGCGTAAGCATAGAACCCTAGGGTTATAAACTTATAATCGTTGAATCAATAATTTAACATGAATACATATATTGAGTTTCTGGAGATATTAAACCAATTTCGTAATCACACTTAATGAAAACGAAACCCTAGAACAATAAATCAAAATTGGCGTTACAAGAACGAACAATTACCAGGAAGAAGCGGGCGAATATTGACCAGAGCAGACATCAAAGAATTGGCGGATGGATCACTGGATAAGCCGCGCCGATGGATTAGAGGAGATAAACGGGTGCTTGCTTCTCTGAAACCATAATACAACGAAGATGAGAGAGAGAGAGACACGGTTTATCTCATTTTTTGAAATGAGAAAAATGAGAGGTGCATTAAAAGAATGGCTTAAATACTGGAAAATACATCTTTGCACATGTGGCATCCTACATTGCTCGAATTACGACGTATTTATGACGTGGAATGAGTGACGTGACAAGAATTCAAAAATGCTTTCTTTTATTATATATATATAAAGATAAAGATTCTAATGATGTCAATAACTACTGAAGCAATACATAAGTATTATAGAAGATAGGTTTGGGTGTATACAATCTTGTTAATTTTCAATAAACTCGTTTATTTGTGACAATCAAGGAAGAGTAGTATTGCGGGAAGGAAATAACTAGTATGTATCCGTATGCTCTCTTGAATGACGAATGCTCTCACACTAAAATCCCTCCCAACAATAGTTTTTTTCTTTTAAACACACATGTGAATGTGTGATATACTCTATCAACAACATATATTCACTTCTTTTATCACTTTAGCAAAATATAAAATTTTATGCTAAATGTACAAGTATTCATAACACTCTATTTCTCTGTCTTCTTCGGTCTCTCATCGATAAACCAAAGAAGCCCACAAAAATTGTAAACTTAAAAGGACATGCCAATGACGCTTGTTTGACAGATGCCTAAGACAAAAAATCAAGTAATATGGACAAACAATATTTAGTCTTTTTATAGACGGCCGATAGATGCTTGGAGCAAGTGCATATGTGAATTATGCTCAACGTATTTGATGTGAGCATTTACTTTTGTATTGTTATGTTTTCACTTTGGGAATTGATTTGTAAAAGGTAAGATTTAACACATCTAAGGCATGAAACGATAAGGTGTATAACAAGCAGATTGGTGGACGGCGGACTCAGCGTTCTCGGATATCCAAATCTTCTTGTTCCTTTGGATTAAAAATAGATCATGCATTCCTAGCATGAATAATGGTTGGCCAAATGTGGGTTTCTTGCCTGGCGATTGTTTTTAAGTTTGGTTGCTTTTTCTTTGTTTGTTGGTTAGGCTGTTTCTTTTGGGTCTTTGTTTTGTTCTTTTGGTTGTACTTTTTTACGCTAGTTCCTTGCTAGCCTTAATAAAGTTTTTTAAAGTGGCGGTTTCGAGGGTGATGGCCTTGCCGAAGCTCTCGGGATTATCCTTGCCGTTCAAAAAAAAAAAAAAAAAAAAAAAAAAAAAAAACACATCTAAGGCAAATCTAATTTATTTGACATTTATACCATTATAAATTTATTTCTTTTTTAACGCTAATCCCCTAAACATCACACGTCTGCCGTCTGCCAAATTTTTATTTTTATGCGCATCATCTGCTCACATTGTGCCACTACCTAATATGCCGTCATTTGACAATTGCGAAAGCCACCACCATGCCTACTTTTTTTCTTCCAGAAAGGTTTGTAATGTAATCTTTTTTCAAGTATCACACAAGTTTTACAATTGTACGATTTGTTTGTGAATTTTATAATATTATGAATATTTGATAATAGGTAAAAAATTTTGCATATATGCATGATTCATTCTAATATTGATTTAATTTCATTTAGTAATAACTTTAATAATGGATTTTACAAGTTCAGTGATTCAAGATGAAGAATTAAATATAAAAACAAAGAAGAAAGAGATAATTTAATATGGGTTGGGGTTAAAAAAAGGATAAAAAATTTATAAGGGTATAAATGTCAAATAAATTTAATTTGCCTTCGATATGTTAAAACTTGCCTTTAACAAATCAATTCCCTTTTACTTTATTTGATTTTTTTTGAACAAGTTACCAAGTTAGTTGTTTCAAATAAGCAGTGATATACAACTAAGTGATATACAAGTAGACAGTATACATTTGTCAAACATATCTCATTTTTTGGAAATAAACCGACTTACTTATTAATAACAGCAAATTTTAAACCTAAAATCTTTTAAAGATAAACCCCTTAAGACAACTCTTGCTTGCCAATTAATCTAGACCAATTGGTTTTTTACTTTATTTGATAACGAGAGTAGATAACATGCACTCCTCTTTGATGTATGCGTCTTATGATATTTGTTCCATCTAGTTTTAAACATAATATAAAACTCAAGAGATTATGAGATACAAATTTATATGTTACTAAGAATGTATGATTAGTTACGAAGAATGACACTATTGATGTATTAAACTATCTAGTATATTAGTAAACTTTTTCATCGACTAATGCTTTTTATAGCTACATTTTGTAGATGATGCATGTCTAAGAACATATGTTCGGGGTCCAAGAATCAAACCGAACCAAAAATATGATTTAGCCAGAGGACCAAAACCTAACCAAACTGAGAAGCCAAGTAAATTATTTGATTTTTCAAACTGAAGCAGATTGACAATCAAGTTTTCAATAAAATTAAAACCAAAAATCAAACCAACCAAGAACTAATTTTTCATAGAAATTAGAATCGAAAATCAAACTGATATTGCTCTCTTTGGTCCTATAATTCCGACCAATTCTTAATCCAATTTTCACATGCCTAATGACACGTGTCAATTGTTCCTTCTCACTGCACATCCACTTCTTTATCTATTCTTAATCCAATTTTCACATGCCTAATGACACATGAAGAGATTTTGTGTGTTGCATTCCAATCGAACAAAAACTTAAAAAGTACAAATTACTGTCTAAAAAGAACAGCCTATACTACTTGCCATAAAAAGATATTTACAAATTACAAGGATAGGAAATCAACTTCGGGTAATTCAGCTGCTTCATGATAAATTCACACAACTTTAAATCATTAAATGAAAAGAGACCCCATGGTTAATTTGAATCGTAAAAAAAACAATTACACAGTTTAAAAAACTAAATCAAAAAATTGTCAAACACAGAACATTAAACGAAGATCAGACAAAAGAATTAGAAATTAATCTTTCAATCGTAGGGTACATATCTCTCAGACAAATGCCTCGATTCGTCTTCATGATGAATAGAATGGATATATCAGACTCGTCATCTATGAAATCATCACTGAGAAACCCTAAATAAGTTTGAAATTTAAAATTAAAACTTCAGACATCCAAGGAAGGATCAAAGCAGCATTAACTCTCAAGCCTGGTGAAGGCGAAAGTTCTCAGGCGGCCACTGCGAATGTCTCTGAGAAACAAGCCTTTCATTTATCATCACAAGTTTCAATAATCAAATCAAAGTTTCATTTACAAAATAATAGGATTTCCCACCCATAAATGATCAATAACTTGTAAAATGGAAGTCACTGACAAAGTGAAGAGGGTGGATTCTATATCAGGGGATATAATTCCATCCTTAAAAGCAATCAAAATTATGCAAAAGGGGCAGACAATCCCCAATTCAAAAAATGTTTAAATATGAAATAATGTAAAAACGATATGAGGAAATTGATGGAGGTGGATCTCAGACATCCAAGGAAGGAATGAAGCAACACGAGCTCTCAAGCCTGGCGAAGGCGAAAGCTCAATCAGGCGGCCACTGCGAATGTTTCTGAGAAACAAGTCTGAAATTCTTCATCATTGATCACCTCATAAAATTTTGTTGATTGATACAATCAAATGCAAGTTAATAGAAAGAATTTAGAGGATGCGAAACTATTGTCTGAATTGGGGATTAGGGTTTTCGTTGATGTGAATATGCAGGGAAACGATGGTGGATTATATAGCGGAGGCTTGGGAATTAGGGTTCGCCATAACGTTAAAAAAATTGATTTTGGCATCTAAAAGTGGGCTAGAATTCTGAATTGACTAATGGGTGTTTTTTTGACTTTTTTATATGCATTATATATGTAACTAGCTACAAAAACCGCTCGATGAGCGGGTATGCTGTAAATTTTAGTATGTAAAAAAATATCCAAAAACTTTATATACTTCTAAATGACATAATAATCGATAGATGTGATGATGATTTTGTAAAAAAACGGTAATGAAGAAATGTTACATATAAATGTTACATATAGTTATTTGTTTCCTTCGCTGATCGATCTTTTAAATATTTATTTGTTTCCTTGTATGGGATCTTTTAAATAGTTATTTGTATGTACGATCTTTTAAATAGTTATTTGTTTCCTTGTATGTAGGAAGCCGTATATGGAGCATATAAATGTAGACCGTAAGCCGTACCAGATTCGTTTGTCGTATATGGAGCATATGAATGTAGACCGTAAGCCGTACCAGATTCGTTTGCCGTATATGGAGCATATGAATATGAATGTAGACCGTAAGCCGTACCAGATTCGTTTGTATTAGTGCAAATGACGTGGACCAATCAGGGAATTCCAAGTGGCATTATGGACGAATAGGAATGCTTGGAATTGCCATGGTGTCAAACCCTCTTCAAATTTAGGCCTCATATATAGGGTAGGATAGGTGAAATTAAATTTTAAATATTGACAAATGTATGTTTTCGGAGTTGGTAGTCATAATGTTTTTGACGAATTTTATCGATGTTATATGGTCTTGACGGGTTTTTAATGATTTACCAATGCCCTTGCAAAACACCGAATGCTCGTTCAATATCTTTTCTTGCAGCTTCTTGATATCTCTTAAACGAATTTGTTGGCGAGATAGCGAATACTTAGATGTCTTCACAATAGATGGAATACACATTTGACAAAATTATCCAAACAATCATACGATGTTTGTTGTCCCATGTGTAAATATTCATCAAACAAATCGGCGGCACAACCATACGCCAACTGTCGTACGACGGAGGTACATTTTTGAAGAATATTAAAACCCGACCTTCCGGTAGCGTTGTTACGTTGACGAAAATACATAAAATATTCAGGTAAATGAGTCTCATAGTAAGAAGTTATACCATCACATATACGGAGGAACAACGAACGGGTCATACGGAAACGTCGCCTAAAATAATCCGACGGGAACGTTGAATTTGATCTTGAAAAAAGTAATAATAGAATTAGAGTTTAGGAATTTCATGATTAGTTTCTGTTGTTAATTGCCTCGGTTGATTGATTGTGAGGATGTGTTTGCTCTAGATTTCACTATGTGGATTAAGTTAATGTTCCTTGTTGTTGGAGTTGTTGATACATTGCTATGAAGGGAATGCTTCCGTGAAGTTTTATAGTTAATTGGTTCACCCGTCATGATCCTTCGATAGACCAGGATATAACTTCTTATCATTTGTCGCCAATATTCTGTTGCTTTTCATTTTTATCCTATTTTTCTGGGCGAAATCTGCATCTCATCTCAATAGGTGTTTGCAGGGCTCAATTTTACTGTGTATGGTGTGTTTTTGAATTAGAAATCTGATCAGCAATTGATTGCATTAACAAAGTTTTTCATGTCCTTATTAATGCTAATTTCAATCCATAGTTTATTTGATTATAGATGCCTAATTGGGTAATGTGCTTTGATTTTCAGCTTGCTTTTGAGGGCATTTTCCAAGCAAGGAACTGGTAGTTATTTAGTAACTTATTTCAATTTTGACTTCCCTTATTACATATATAACATTTATCAAATGTTTTTACTATTTATATTCATGAATAGTTGATGAATAGTTCTTTTTTTTTATACATTTAAGACGTTTTTTAGTTGTTTGTTGTTGTCTTTTGATTTTGACGTTTCATGTGATTCTATCATTACTATTTTTGTAGTGTTTAAATGATATTTTTTATACAATAACAATAGTTTTTTATTATATCTTTTATTTGATTTATTTTATTATTTGAAATTATTTTATATAACTCAAATGTATAGAATGAAGTTAATCCAAATTATTTAAAAATTATTGTAATGTATAGATTAAGTAAATTTGCAATTAATTCAATCTGTTTGCATATCTTTTAAATGTCAACTAAGACAATAATTGTCCAAGTTACCATAATAAAATTGATAACATATTAGTCTATAAATATACTTTGTATTTTTGCAAACCGCGGGCCCAAAATCCTCATTATATACATAAACCACATAAAATATTTCAGGACTTCCAGTGACAATCCACCTTTTAAACCCTCTACTCCATGATTTGGGAGGCCCGAAGGAAATCTAGAACAAATTGTGAGTGAACCGACTCTGTAAAACGGGCACAACTGATAATGGAATTTAGTTGACCTGCTGGTTAAACCGGTTGAACCGTGACCCATCCATCGTGCCCGATGGAGTAAAAACCCGGGTTTTAAAACACTGCTTCTGCAGCCTATTACTGTGAAGGTTGTTAGATACATTATTGGATTATATTTTGTTTATAGATACAATGAACAAGAGTGATTGATGGAAACTTTGAAAAAATGTCTTTATCTTCCCGTTACCTGTGTTGATGCATCAGTGCAATCTCACATTTACATTAATGGTCATATTGCAACCTTGATTAATATCCTATATCTATTAATTGAATCCCTAGTTCCCTACAATTTCATTTTTTCATGTGTTTAGTTCTGGAATTAAGGGCTTGAAATGAGTTTGCTTGAAATTGCTCAAAAACAGGTTTATAGGTTTATGCTTTGAGCTTGAGTGTTGAAGTTCTAACCTAATGGTTTCTAGAATCAAAATTGAACTACTTATGTATAGTTTTATAATTTCAAATTATTGTGATTTTAATATTCTTAAAGTTTGTAAGGTGATTACTATTACTTCGTATAGTTTAGTTTGAGCCAAAATAACCTTGATCAATTTTAATTCAAAGAATGGACTCATTTGACTATCAAAAAGTCAAGGTGTTAACCTTTCTGTGTCACCTAGATATAATGTTACTGAAATTGTATGACGTTTTGGTAGTGCAAATGTTAATTGTACTTGCATGAAATTTAAGTTCTTAATAACGGGTTTATGGGTAACTTATGGTACGGGTCAGGCCAGGTTGAGTTGACCCACAACATTTTTTTTCCCCGCAAATTAGTGTCCAACATAAAAGAAGAGTGTCTTGTAGCTAATTTCTATTTATTTTAGAGATAAAACATAACTTGAAAACACTATGCATAGCCTCCTATCACCACTGCAATATATAGTTACAGGGTATTTACCGTCGCATTGCGTGGGTACCCAACTAGTATAGATATAATTATATACATCTATACCTTACTTTTAGTGGGATTAAGTACTCTTGTTGTAGTTGTTATTAGTGATTCGTCTCCATGTAAATGACGAATTTCTGTACGTCGATCGGTCACTAAATTATTGATTACTTTGTTAGCTACAAATAGAAGATTTCTCCAAAAATGAAAAAAGAAATGGGCTTCAAATATGCCATTTACATTAAAGTATTAAACATGCTTCCGAAAATAAAATAAATTCCATACTTTTTTTTAAGGGCAAACACTATTTTGTGGACACGTAACCTTGTGGGACACCTAATCAACTTGATACCACTAGAGCTATAAGCTCTTTGGTAGAGAAAAAATATATATTCTATACTTAGTTGTGTCAAGTATGAGGAACCACTTATAACATACTCTATCTATATCCCTTGCTCTATGTGAAAAAAGGAATTGTGAATAAAAAATAACAAAAGAAAAGGAAATTATGTATACATGAAAAAAGAAGGATCATAATCATTCAATTACGTGTAATGTGCAATAGGAATATCTTCTTTCTCGTTGCTATAAAAATAACAAACATATGGAGTCTAACATAACATCAATCATACAATTAAAATTAAATTAATGGAGGTGTTGAAACATGAGCATCCATTGAAGCTCATCAATTTGCAGCCGCAAGTGGAGTTTATAAACTATGAAGAAGAATCTGACGACGATGAAAACAATTTGATTGCAGATGACGAGTTTCGATGTTCATGTAAGCGATGCCACCAAAAAATCACTAGTTACCATAAATACTACTACAAATGTACACATTCATCTTGTGATTACTCTCTTCACAAATTATGTGGTGAGCTCCCTCCAAGCTTAAATCACACATTACACCCACAACATAATGTTTTTGTTCGTGAAGCCATGCGGCAATCAGAGTATAGATGTCATGTTTGTCAGAGCAATATAAATGTTGGAGACATATATTATAATTGTGGTTTTTGTACCTTCTACATTCATTTATATTGTAGTGTGGAAGTGGAAAAAAAGAGCATGGATCATCCTTGTCATCCACACTCACTAGTTTATATCACTAAACCTATTTTGTGTATCTCTTGTGTTGGCTTCACCATACATAGTGATTGCGCTTTCCTACCCAAAATCCTGCTCACTCAAAAGACGACAAATAATGCTTTTTATCATACTCATCCACTTACCATTTCATATTCCTTCCCGAGAAAAGATCAAATTGCGAAACATTTCCCTCCCTGTAGAGTATGCAATGCTAGGTTTAATAATGTTCCAGATATTTGGATTTACAAATGTGAGAAATGTATGTACTACGCCCACTTGGACTGCACGACATCGATCTAATTTAAAGAGACGATTAAAATGAGAGCTTAGAGGATCATGACTTATCCAAATGTTGGACCAAAAATTGATGTTTTTACCATCTCTTAATTTGAATTTTAGCTCATTTTATAGGTCTTGCTAATGTGGTTTTGCATACGTGATTGTACATTAAAGATAACCCCTCAAAGTGGTTAATGTTAGAATCAATGTTTTAAAATTTGTATTTTGAATCAGACCGGTTAATACTTTAAAAATGGTCGAATCGGTCGGACTGATTGAACCGGATTATAACATGATTTATTATTTATGATAAGTTAGTTATGAAGAATTTTGTAAGTAATTAATATTAAGAAAATTGTTGATTATGAAGATGATATAGAAAGAAGTAAGTTGGATCATTCATGAATATGACATTAGGTAAAAACTTTTCACGACACACGGAAGTCTCAAATAACATAAGGTTAAAACTTCGACACCGGGAAAATGAAATATTGAAGGGAGTCGGGCCCAACTTTAAAAGAGAAAAGAAATGAACAGAAATCCCAAACCTCATTTATAGCGATCATGGGCCTAGGCCCAAAATCACATCTACATAGCTTTAGCTTGTTGTCGAGTTTTTTTCTGATTGCTTAGTTTGGATATTTTTATTTTGATTTTTTTAATTCTATAAAAAGTGAAAGGATCACATTCTATTCTATCTATAATATAATCTTGATACCAATTCCGCTGTTCATTAATATCTAAAACTCCGTTTAAAACATTCCGTTCAAAATATTTGGTTGAATTGAAATGTAGGACTTTAACTTTTTGAATGTAATATTCTTCTATATATTCTTAGTGAAATGTTCAAGGTAGTCCATTAATTTTATCTAGTCCCAAGGGACATTTATTAGCCCTTGGATCAAGAAAAATTAATGGTCGAGATCAAGATTCAAAACCACCACCACCACTACAAGCACATGTGCTTCTCCGGCGGCCGGAGACGGCGGACGGCGGCGGACGGCGGCGATGGGCAGCGGCCGGCGGCGGAGGACGGCGGCCGGAGGTGGCCGCCGTCGGTGGTGACCGGTGGTGGTGGTCGTGACTGGAAGCACATGTGCTTCGTGACTTGTTTTGATTTTTTTTCTGTGTAGTGAAGCACATGTGTTTCATAACGTCAAGCAGATGTGCTTCGTGATTCAAACACAAATGACTTGCTTGTAAGTTACATTTGTTCAGGAACAAAAACACATGTGCTTGGCTTTATGAAGCACATGTGCTTGGCTTTATGAAGCACATGTGCTTCATAATGATATGTTCGTCACTTGTTTTGATTTTTTTTTTCTATGTAGTGAAGCACATGTGTTTCATAACTTCAAGCACATGTGCTTCGTGATTCAAACACAAATGAGTTGCTTGTAAGTTACATGTGTTCAGGAACAAAAACACATGTGCTTGGCTTTATGAAGCACATGTGCTTGGCTTTATGAAGCACATGTGCTTCATAATGATATGTTCGTCACTTGTTTTGATTTTTTTCTGTGTAGTGAAGCACATGTGTTTCATAACGTCAAGCACATGTGCTTCGTGATTCAAACACAAATGACTTGCTTGTAAGTTACATGTGTTCAGGAAAAAAAATACATGTGTTTGGCTTTATGAAGCACATGTTCTTGGCTTTATGAAGCACATGTGCTTCATAATGATATGTTCGTCACTTGTTTTGATTTTTTTTTCAGTGTAGTGAAGCACATGTGTTTCATAACGTCAAGCACATGTGCTTCGTATGCTCCCTTGTGTGTTTAGAAACTCATGTTTTTAGTGACTTGAAGCACATGTGTTTCGTGACCTGAAGCACATGTGCTTCGAAGTAATATGATGTGTTTTAGTGAAGCACGTGTGCTTCGATACATCAATACCACCACCACCCCCATTAGCACCAGCACCTTCACTGTCAGCCACCACCACCACCGCCGGCGGACGGCGGCGGCGGACGGCGGCCGGAGGTGGCCGGAGGCGGCGGCCGGCGGTGGCTGTAGGTGGGGGATTTGATCTTGACCATCTTGATCCAATGGCTAGGATTTGTCCCTTGTGACTAGACAAATCCTTTGGACTCCCTAGAATACAACTCTATATTCTTAATAATAATATAATACAATGTAAAAACTAATAAGTAAACAACTTTTCGAATTATAAATATCATTTTGCTAATATGTAGTATATGGTAAAATGTTCAAGATAATCGTTAATTTTTGTATAATTTTAAAGAACAAATCTCAACCATTGATTAATAAGATTTAATGGTCAAGATTAATTATGTATTTTATACATGAAGGGGAATATTTTGATTTTTAAATTCATTTTTTTTAATTTTATTATTATTTATTTGAATAGTTAATGGATGATAAGTCTCATTACTTTTGAATAAACTGATGTAAATAATATATAAAAGTATAAGTAAAGGTAAAATGTGATTTTACTATATTAAAGGGAATAATAAGTAAGTGTTCAACTCTGCTACTTTTTAGCAAATAAGGTAAATTATCAAAGTTTATTACTTATTTTAAAACTGAAAATAATAGAAATTGTATCACTTATTTTGATATGGATGATGTATATCGATCAATCACATTTATATGTTAGATTTGCAATTTTTAATACAAGCAAGTGTAAGTTATGTAATATAATTAAACCAACTTTAATCATAACGATAATCTTAAGGGTTGTTATTAGTAATTTCTTTTAAAAATAAGTATTAAATTAAAGGGTAAATTACAGTTTTTGTCCCTGGGGTTTTTCGGATTCGAGGTTTTTGTCCCTAAACTTTTTTTTTTCTGTTTTTTTGTCCTTGAGGTTTTTAAAATTCCGAATTTTTGTCCTTCCGTCCAATTTTGGCCGTTAAGTGACCTCAAATGCAAAAAATATGAGGGCATTTTAGTCTTTTTTTTTCCTTCCTTGCAAGAACCCTAACACCCGTACTTGTACATTATGCTTGTAAAATTGTACATCATCTTGAGGAATGGATTAAAGGTTCAGTTACAGAAATCGTGAAGAACATAAGGCTCGTTCCATCACCGCCTCCTTCATCTTCTCCAATCGATTGTGATTTTGAGGAGAGCTTCAAATCACCATACTCAGAAAATACTCAGGGTGTATTTGGATAAGCTTTTTAACTTTAAAAGTCCTTTTAGGTAAAAGGACTTATTAACTTTTTAGTTTTATTAAGGAGTTTTACAAAATTTGTTTGGTTTAGCTTATTAACTTATTGGTATTGAAAAGTTGATAAGTTATTTTTTAAAATGTGTTTGGATTAGCTTTTTGGTGTAAAATGACTAAAAAGGGAAGTGGGAAAGTGAAGAGGAGGTAGGTTTTGATAGGTCATTAAGGGTACTTGTGTAATTTGTGCTCAAAAAGTCATAAGTTGTTTTGAAAAGTTACTACCCTCTTACTTTTTAAAAATAACTTTTTAAAGCTTTACAAAAAGTCATTTGAAAAGGACTTTTAACTTTACACAAATAACTTATTGACTTATTAACTTTTTGAAAAGTTAATAAATTAATAAGTCACTTTTTGAAGCATTCCCAAACACCCTCTCACTTCATCTTCTCCAATCGACTTCCATTTCTTTGCCGACCTCTAGTTTCCGGCGACCTTCCATCAGCGTCTCCTTCATTACACCGAAGCAATCGTCACTTTCAGATCTGCTCACCGGAAAGTTCACTGAAGCAATCGTCAATTCCGTCCACCGAAGCAAAATAACCACCGGAAAGTTCACAATTTTGTGATTTCTGATCTGCTTACCAATCGATTTCTTATATTGAATCTGCCATATTAGGGCTTGAACACTTCACAGATCCTTCTCGTTCATCTGAAATAATATTTCATAGAGAGAGATATTCTCGTTCATCTGCATCTCAGATCCTTCATGGTAAACAAGAATCTTTCAAATTAAACATTGTGGTATACCCGATTTCACAGATCTGTGTTGGTGAGGTCTGTGTTAGTTTTTCAGATCTGTGTTGCCGGAGAAATCATTGACGTAGGGAAGCTGAGATCATAGTGTGAAGAAGATGCAGACATAGTGTGAAGAAGATGCATAAATTAAAAGGCTTTATTTATTTTAAAGCTTTGAAGAACCTTTATGTGTTTGAAAGATCTTTGAAGATGAAGAAAGGATGATGGAAGATCTTTGAAGATGAAGAAAGAAAAATGTCAAAATATAAAGAAAAAGATTAAAATAGGGGTAATTTGGGAAAATGGACAAAATTACCGTCAGTTAACGGAAGATTTTGGACGGAAGGACAAAAATGCGGAATTTTAAAAACGTCAAGGACAAAAAAAAAGAAAAAAAAGTTTAGGGACAAAACCCCCGAATCCGGAAAACCTCAGGGACAAAAACTGTAATTTACCATAAATTAAAACAAGTGTGATCAAAAGACCTGCTGCAACGCGCGGACAAGAACACTCCTCGTTGCTCACAAGCGTAGCTAGTTTTGGGTATAATTGAGAAGTATATTATTGAGATGTGGTATAAATAAATTTCTTGAGGGTTATTAAGGTTAATATTTGATTAAACCAACCAAAACTCTTTCATCCTAAATAGCTATTAAACCACCCAATTTTCCATTTGACTTTTTACACAAGAAATTAAAAGAGGAGCTACCCCAAAGGGATTGGATCGCCTATTTGATGATGTTGGTGGTGTTTTCATATCCGCTTCATCTTTGATTTCACCTATTTAAGTGTATTCATATTCATCAATGGATCAAGTCGGATGGATGATCATCATGTCCGATCTAGTTGCCATCCCTACTCCTAACCCAATCTTGTTTTAGCATGCATCCCACTCCACTACATGCCCGACCTTGAAGAAAAGAAAAAAAATATATTAAAAAGGACAATTACCTATATAATGTGGTTGTTAAGCTCATATTTATAGCTCTATAGATCCTTTGCAATAAAGTAGATCCAAAGGGGTCAACCCAAACATGATTGTGGTAGTTAGGTCGGGTTCATTCGGGTATTATGTTGATGTCGGGTTTTTTAACCCGACTCCACCAATCTCATTCTTTATCGGTTCGGGTATCATGTTATGAGTGTTTACCTTTATCAATTTTCGGATTGACCCGATTGAAGTTTAAAGAGTTTTTCCGTCTAAAGTTTATAATATATTTAACACGTTAATAACTATAAATCATTTAATAATAATCAATTAACAAATATAAGTGTTAAATTAAAATCCATAAACTTAAATATATTAGCATGTAAATTTCTATAACTAGAAATTGTAACTTAGGTGTAACCTGACCGAACCGATCGGGTCAACTCGACAAACCCAAAACCCAACTAACTCAAACCCGACCAACCCGATTCCTTATCGGGTCGGATTTTAATCTTTTTTACCTCATATCAGAATGGCCCAATCCGGTAAGTCCCCTAACCCAACTTGGCAACCTAATTTACGCAACACCCCCAAATTGAAAAACAGAGATACATGAAACCAAACAAGACTAAACAATTGAACAATCTCTCATATATAACATAACCAATTATTTACATGAAAATCCAATTTCTTGTTTATATTTACTAATTACTACATCAACACAGACAAAAATCTCAGCCCTTCACTGCTAACTTTCTATTAGATCTACTCTATTCCAAAACATCTACATACCACGAGCTATTTTGTGAAATTGGTATTTAAGACTTCTGGCACTTGTTCAAAAAATTCAACACCTTGGCAATTTTCTGCTTATTATATACATTCTTACAATATGAGCTTCTTGGTTAGATGATATAAGATCATCATTGACGAATATTTTACATTATTAACTGTATCGAACTGGTATTGAGAATTCACGCATTTCCTCAAAAAATCTTCTCGGCTATCAAACAAAGTATCTGCAAGCACTTCATCATCATCATCATCATTTATATCGCTTAACACCTCCTGTAATCGAACAATCATAAAGTCCTCCTTCCAATGTCGAATTTCTTCACCCAGCTGTAGAAAATTAACAGCAAAATAAATACAAGGAAAAAGAAGAATAAATTTTAATAAAATAACATAGAAATTAAAAGAAATTAGTTGTTACTTTTTGCATCACTAAGGCATCCTTTGTAGGTTGTTTCATGGCCATCGAGATTCGTTTAGGAGGTAACTTGTTACACAATCCACCCGAGTTTTCTTTTTCTTCTTGGTCAAGTTCCTTACTTATACGTTGAGCAGCCTCCGACCAATAATCACCACCAAAATATGGCAAACGTGCTGCTGTTATTTTTCCATTTTCTTCATTCTTAGATACAAAAAATTGTTTGTATATATCACTCTGGTCCACCACAATGCCGTCAGCCATAGCTTTCCTTAACATTGACTTGTACCTGCATAATAAAAAACATTACCAACATGAAGAAAAATAAAAAATAAAAAATTATAAAATAAAAAATAACGTACCACTGCCTTAACGCATCATCCTTTGGTGTTTTTTGAGTTACGGGTTTACAATTAAAAATATAATCAACCCCATCTGGAGGGCATGACCATATATAACACGTGGTAAAACCCCGTTTCTTGCAATGTTCAAGGTATCCAATCTGCATCATTATTCAATTATTGTCACTATGTTATGTGATATTCTCAAAATGACAACATTTTGTAAATAAGATTTAAAAAAAATTAGAAAAATTACCAAGATTTCATGGTACACAAAGGTACGAAGAGATTCACCAGTTGCGGTTTTTCTTTCTGGTTGAAAGTATTTAACGGAATCGAGATACGAGATATAAACGCAACGTTTATTTGGGCCGTCGCACTCTGATCCAAATTCTTGGACATACATTCCAAACAGGCATAAATCCATACCTCCTGATTTCTGGAACAGAAGAATTAACTGGCAGCAAATAATAATAAAAAATATGTTAGATTAAAGTACATTTAAAAAAAGAAATAATAAACGATTAATAGAAATTGGTTAATCTTACTTTTGATCTGTACTGAATTTTTTCTGGATAATTTTCTCCATTAAATATATCTCTAAATTCTTGTTTCACTTCCAACTCTTTGTCTTCTGATACCACTACTCTAACAACAAGACCTTCAGCTTCTGCTACCTGTCACACCATAAATAAATTTAAATATTAATAACAAATTATCGCTCATATGAAATTTGTAAGAAATTGTTTTCTTACTTTTTCCGGTTCTATTCCTTGGGATTTTGCGGTTTCTTCTCTCTCTTGCTTCAAACGTGTAAATAAACGTTGCTCGATGTGATCACTGAGATTGGTTTTTGGCAAATCTTTTGCTCCCAAAAAAGTATTTGATAACGGGACGTCATTTTCGGTTTCTTTTAAGCGACATTTAAGACAAATGTATTCGTCTTTCCCTTGTGTATCTCTTTCATTATTATAAAGACCACAAATCCTATGCTGCCAAAGTTCACATCTATCACATTGCACCCACTACATAAACAATAGTCATTAATGTCACAAATCAAATTAATATCTAAAGTTTAAACAAATAATGGAAAGAAAAGGTTAACTAACTTACAGAGTCCTCTTTTTCGAAGTCATTATTTGCCCTTTGTAAATTTGCTTTAGAAATACTACCCCCACGTGATAAAATGACGGATACATGTGACTCCCTATAGCAGTTTAGACAAATACAACTTTTGTCATATGTTGATTGATAATAATATGCAACATTTAGCTTGATTCGTGATTCGCATGATGAACAAAATATGGGTGCAAGAGCGAGTAATAGATTTTCCGTGTGACATAATTGGCACGGGCTTTCGTCAGCTGATGTCTCCTGCATTAACAAAAAACAAATTAAATTTTATTTCATAAAACGATTATAACGTATGACATTATGTATAAAGTAAATATAAACCTCGGGTTGGATGAAACTTGACAAATGTTGTTCGATTTGAGATGCAGTGAGCGAATCAACCAATGAGGCACTTGGTTTCTTGACAATCACGGGCCCGTTATCATCAGATGATATGATCTCTGTATTTGCATTTTCTAATTCCACTACACATATTTCTTTCGGGCCAACTTCCTCCTTTTCATCACTAGTTTTTTCTTCATAAAAACACTCGAGTAGATCATCCAATTCAAGCCCGTTTGATATCTCATTGTATCCGAATTCATCTTCTGTAAATATATCGCGAAAGTGTAGGCTCGTGTCCATGGCATGTTCTGTAATTATATTGTCAACCTCAAGGCCCGAATAAATGCCATGTTCTGTAATTATATTGTTAGCTTGTGGGCCCGAATCCATGGCATCTTTGATAACTATATTGTTAACTTGTGGGCCCGAATCAGTGGCATCTTCTGTAATTATATTGTAAACTTGTGGGCCCGAATCCATGTCATCATCGTCTATAATTATGTAACTAACTTGTGGGCCTGACTCCATGTCTTCACATATTTCTTTAAGGCCAACTTGACCCGTTTCCTCCTTTTCATCACTAGTTTTTTCTTCAGAACAAAACTCGAGTAGATCTTCCAATTCAAGCCCGTTTGATATCTCATTGTATCCTATTTCATCTTCTGTAAATATATCGCAAATCTGTAGGCCCGGATCCATTTCATCTTCTGTAATTACATTGTTAACTTGTGGGCCCGAATCCACGGCATCTTTGATAACTATATTGCTAACTTGTGGGCCCGAATCAATGGCATCTTTTGGAATTATATTGTTAACTTGTGGGCCCGAATCCATGTCATCATCATCGTCTATAATTATGTAACTAACTTGTGGGCCCGAACCCATGTCTTCGCATATTTCTTTCGGGCCAACTTGACCCGTTTCCTCCTTTTCATCACTAGTTTTTTCTTCAGAAAAAAACTCGAGTAGATCTTCCAATTCAAGCTCGTTTGATATCTCATTGTATCCCATTTCATATTCTGTAAATATATCGCATATCTGTAGGCCCGGATCCATTTCATCTTCTGTAATTACATTGTTAACTTGTGGGCCCAAATCAATGGCATCTTTGATAACTATATTGTTAACTTGTTGGCCCGAATTAATGGCATCTTGGATAATTATATTGTTAACTTGTGGGCCGGTATCAATGACATCTTCTGGAATTATATTGTTAACTTGTGGGCCCGAATCCATGTCATCGTCGTCTATAATTATGTAACTAACTTGCGGGCACGAGTCCATGTCTTCAGTGTCTTTTAAAGGTGGCAGATCAACAGGTGGACATTGCTGACTCAGATGAGTTGCTACTACATCCAGAAGAGTACCACTGCCATATATCGATTCATTATCCGTGTGCTCCAATAAATCGTATTTTCTTTTTTTTATTTTCCATATTAAAATTAACTGGGCCACATGTATTACAATTTATATCATAACAATCGGGCGTCGAAACTTCTTCTAAAACAGGTGGTTGATGTTGTACTCGTGTCCATGAATTAAGCCGTGGAATTTTAAACCCATTTGATATTTGAGTCTTATTTGGATAGCAAGATTGCACATTGTTTATTGATGATGGAAAATCCGTGTGGCGTTGATCTATTAGAAACGAAAAATAAATTATAACATGCAACTGTTAAAATGATATTAATATTACAAAGTAAGAAACCGTACCGTGATTAAAAGATTGTTGTTGATAAAGATAACTGTTATCAGATATGTTGTTATCTTCCAGTTTTACACCAAATGATGTCATTCCATCATAAAACATGCCTCCATTTGGTAGTGAATATCCTGTAGAAAATCGAGAAGCGCATTAAAACATATACTTACATAAGTTTCAAATTGCATCCATTTTCAGTATAAAATACCTCCAAAATCTTGAAGATTAGGCATTTTGATGGAAGCAGAAGTGTTCATGGGTACTGTTGGATTATGTTGATTTAACATTTGCGATCCGTATATATGTTGGTTTGCAAGTTCCTATGAAATGAATATTTGAAGATACAAAAGTCAAAATTCAAGTATTGTCAAAGTCAAAATAGAAGCAATAACGCTCACCTTTGAAGGTTCAATCCATGTCGGGAATTGGTTGTTTGTGTGATTAACAAGGTGAAATGGCCACCGCTCATGCTCGAGTATTCCCGTATAATTTTTGGCACTGCATAACAACTTTAAATATCAATTCACTTAACAAAGATTTAAGGATGTGAGTTTTTGGAAGTAATGAATAACCAAAATCAGTATATAACCGTAATCATTTGACTACTAAATAATCTGCTAATCATATGATAAGTTACCTAAACATTAAATACTATACATACTTGATCATTACTACTTACAAAAACAGACAAGATAATTACCAAAAATACACCCATTTTGTCAATTTGTATGTGGCGTGGGGAGATTTGAAAGCAAAGTCTGTTTAGGGAATTTTGGAATCATGTTTAATTTAATACGCAGATCCAAACACCCCCAATACCGATGATCAAATTAATGCACCACTAACATACAGAAAACATCTAACTAGAAATATAAACATGAAAATTGAAAGATTAAACAAGAATCAAGAATCAGAACTAACAAGTTAGCGATAAACTGATTAACGTTAGTGTCGTCGGCTACTGTCTGACGATTGTTACCAGCCATCCGTTTGTGACCTAATTCGTAAGACATGCTATCGTGATTTTGAGATCAAGATAGCGAAGAACGAGTGGAGCAAGGAAACAAGATGAAGTAAACCCTAGTTTATAGATTCAAGAAGAAAATTATTGGATTTATTGATTAGCTAAAATCCCTTCGAACGCGGAGCAATGATCTTCGTTTTACGCTTTTATAGGTTTTGATCGATTTTGTGTGGGCCACAATGGTTGACTTTCTTTGACTTCTTTACAAGTTTGGGCTTGAAATTTGTTTTCATTTAACAAAAACGTGAATCCTCTCCCCGAAAATTGGTTATATAATCCTTACAAATATTATTAATTATTTGTATATCCTTGTAAAATTTCAAAATTGTCTTTATATCCTTCTAAATCTTTTAATTACCTTCATATCCTTCTAAACTTTTAAAACTCATTTTTATGTCCAAAAACCTATTTTATAATTTATTAAATCATTTTAATATCAATAACTATTATCATTAAATGTGTTTATTTAAAGAATTACTATATTACACTTATTCCATCTACACTTAAACCTAACCCTAAATTAAACTAATGCTCCATGTATGAAACGGAGAATTGCCGACTAACAGATGCGCGGTTAATGAAAATTAGCATTAATAACTTTTATATTCACGTGTACTAGACTCCTTTCAAGAAATTGCATTAAGGTAATTCTTTATTATTGTGTATGATTATTTTTTTGAACGATACTACATATAGTTTATTGATATGGTTAATTTTCTGTAATTTGTATTCATAGAACTAATTATGAGTTGACAGCATTAATGCAATTTCTTTAATGCAATTTCTTGGAAGTGTCTAGTATATGTGAATACGAATGTTATTAACGTCCTCCTTCATTAATCGCCTGCCATTCTCAATTTCATTCGTGGATCATTAATTTAATTTAGGGTTAGGTTTAAGTGTAGATGGAATAAGGGTAATATAGTAATTCTTTAAATAAACACATTTAATGATAATAGTTATTGATATTAAAATGATTTAATATATTATAAAATAGGTTTTTGGACATAAAAGTAAGTTTTAAAAGTTTAGGAGGATATGAAGGTAATTAAAAGATTTAGAAGGATATAAAGACAATTTTGAAATTTTACAAGGATATACAAATAATTAATAATATTTGTAAGGACATAAAACTAATTTTCCCTATTTTTAATGATGATGTTCGACCTCTTTTGCCCGATTAATGGGCTTTAATTTTTTTGTTAATTGTTGTAGCTTGATAAACTAAACTTTGGTTAGTAGTTTTTCTTAATTTTGATTATATCCGGATATAAAAAAGGTTGTGATAAGGGTTGTTACATTTTACATAAATAATTTCTAAAAATAAAGACGCTTGTTATAGGTGGATGTACACATTTTTGATACATGCCTTAATATTTTAATGACGTCTTTAGAGTTGTCATTATCAAAACTCATAAAAAAAGTTGTTCTAAATATTGTTAAGGACAATTAAAGTAGTTAATGCACACATGTTTATGTATAACCACTCCTAGGTGGTTATTGAAAATTAGTAGGTATATTTTAATCAGGGCTGCCAAAATCTGACACGACATGAAATAAATACACGAAACGAAACGAAACCGAAATTTGAATTCGTTTTCGTGTCGTGTAAAATAAATATGAAGTCAAGTCGTATCGTGTTCGTGTTCAAATAATTTTTTTTGAACGGCTAGTTAGTAAGTTAGTAAGTTAGTAGTTCGAGCCTAGACAGTGACATTCACAAGGGGCAGTATGCCTTCCCTCGAACCCTCCACCTAAGGGGAATAAACCCCATTATTTACACGAAATTAACACGATAGTTATGATTTTAGGAACATTTAGAAAATTATGTTATATTTTAATTGTTACCTCATTATTTCTTTATATTTATTTTTAAATACTTCCTCTGATTCAAAATAAGTGATACACTTTAGGTTTCACGGTTTTTTAGGCAAAAGATTATAATGATAGTTAAAATAGATTAATTGGATGGTTAGTGGGGAATGATTCTCACATCTTTTGAATAAAGTGGGGTTAATGATGTTTAAAAGTAAAACGTAAGGGTAAAGAAGTCATTTCACTTTGTTAAAGTAGATAGTTAGTGGTTGAGGTCCCAATACCTTTTACCAAATAAGGTAACTTTTCAAAGTGTATCACTTATTTTAAATCACCCCAAAAAGAAAAGTGTATCACTTATTATGAATCGGAGGAAGTATACAACTAACTTTTCGTTAAAATTGAAACTAAAATTGCTAGAAAAAATGTTGTGTTTAATATTTACATATGAAAAGGGAGAAAGAAAAGAGGAATTACATCCAAAATATATACTCACATTCTATATTCATTCTAGGAAACATATACCGAGGGGAGAAAAATATATGATCTATTTATGATTTTGGGCTCACCATTTCTTTTATATTTATTTTTAAACATAAAACTAACTTTTCATTAATTAAAATTAAAACTAAAATGCTAGAAAAAATATGTGTTAATTACATGTGAAAAGGGAGAAAGAAAAGAGGAATTACATCCAAAATATATACTTACATTTTAGAAACATACACTGAGGAGAGGAAAAAATATAATCTGTTTAAAAAATATGTTAATTTTATAGGTCTTTTTTTAGCGATGAAATATTATTACTATAGTCTAGCCAAGAGCTAGACTAAACAAACAAAAAAAGAAATTACAAAGGAAATTTGACCCAATCCGTCCACGAAATCTTACATTTAAGATTTCGATTACTCACCTAAGAATAGGAAAATAAAACAATGTTATCGACTAAATCTTTTATACGCATCTTCCCTTTGTCAAAGATCAAAGAGTTCCTAAATTTCCAAAGCATCCAACAAGTAGTAGAATCAATAACTTGGAATTTTAGATGACGAAAATTTAGGTTCGTAATAGATCGACTATAAGCCCACCAATCATCAAAAGAAGATGATGTGATTGCATGGCTTTCACACCACTTCATAACACTAATCCATACGTCATTTGCGAGAGAGCATGAAAATAGACAATGTGATGTAGATTCTACATTTACGCCACATAAAGGGCACAAGATGGAGTTAATCTCTAAACCTCTTTTAGAGAGGTTTAATCTAGTGGGAAGTCTATCAAAGATGAGTCTCCAAATGAAAATATTTACCTTGATCGGGATAGAATTACACATTTTTAATCATAAGATCACACTACTACAATTAAGGGCTTTTTGTAACACCAATATTCATTACAAAAAGTGTAAAATTCGTTACAATAGGTCTATTGTAACACCATTTTGTCCATTACATTCGTTATCACACTATTTCCGGTAACTATTACTCCCATCGTTGCAAATCGTTCCCGCTAATCGTCGACTTCTCGCGTTTCCTTTCCCTCTCTGCTACGATCGTTCAAAGATAGGGTTTCAAATTATTGGGGTTATTATTGATTGGGGGAAAATCACGAGTTATATACCTTGAAAGAGAGCGTTACAATAGAGAATATTGGGGTTATTATTGTAATTTAATAATAAATTATTTAACTGTTACAATAGAGAATTAGCGTTACAATAGATAAAAAAAAACATTGTTACAATAGAAAACTAGGCGTTACAAAAAAGATGAGGCGTTACAATAAGTAAATAGACATTACAAAAAAGTTGGGGGCGTTACAATAGGCAAATAGGCATTACAACAGAGAAATAGGTGTTACAATAGCTAAAATCTATTGTAATGCTCTTTGATCAATTGTAACACATAATAGTAATTATGTCAAGCGTTACAATATCGTTACATTACACCTACCTATTGCAATGAATTTAATGAGTGTTACAATTTTGCTGTTACAAAAAGCCCATAATTGTAGTAGTGTCAAGAATCTCGTCCTCTCATGGTAATCTTTCTTCCATTTAGTTGGTTATAGTTCTTAATAAGCTATTTAATTAGCACCTTAATAGTGATTGTGGTGTTTGCCTCTTACCTTGCAATGGATTTGCTTATGGTTGTGTCAAATGTGAATACTACGTTGATGTTAGTTGTGCGTTCATACCTACAAATATAACACATAAAGCTCACCCAAATCATCTTCTTTCATTAGTTAAAGCGAGTCCCAAATATGGTAAGTACATGTGTCATATATGTAAGGCACAACTTCATTTTGATCCTTTTAATCAGACGGTGGTCTACAATCGATATCTATATATTTGCCATGCTTGTGATCTATATATACACCCTCACTGTGCTTTGTTTTGTTGTTGTACGAGACAATTAGGCACAAGTATGACAAACATCCAATGCACTTGAGTTACCTCCCAATTGAGAACCTACTTTTGTGAAATTTGTGAGCACGAAATGAATCCTCATGAGTCTTTCTATCATTGTGTGTTCAGTCGGAACACTGATGATCACCCACATCCTCTGTCATTTGCTCAAGGGATTGAAAGTGACGGTGACTGCAGTATTTGTAGTGCACGATTGCATTACAAGATGATCTTTAAGTGTGTTGAGTGTAAGTTTGCAGCTGATTACGAATGTTATAAGCGTTTCAATAACTCATGAAATTTGTCCAACACTCCGTCCCACAAAAAAACTTCTCATTTGACTTGGGCACAAGTTTTAAGGTGATAGTTAGTGGTGGGGTCCTTAGTAATAATAATATTTTATTATGTGGAGGCCATCAAATATAAGAAATAAGAAGTTTTTTGTGGGATAAAAACTTAAGGTCAAATGAGAAGTTTTTTATAGGACGGAGGGATTATAAAGCAAGATGAATGATCGTTCTATTTATTATAGTTCGGTATGTTACACTATCAACTAAGGAATTCATGGCTTGTACAATTTAAAGTCACATGTAAAATAAGTAATGAAAATAATGTATTAGATGTTTTCCCTTTTGTAATCTTTTGTTTATACATGGACCACTAGTAGGGAGCACCTCGTATTGACCACCGGTACTAGTTGTAAAGGAAAGGACAAGACCACCTTTCGTACATTTCTACTGGTCCAGACATTCGAATAGCGAACGAAAGACTAGGAGATTGCATCTAGAAAGCACTTCCTGCAGGGTTGACGGCTTTGTGGCCCTCATTCAGCTGGAAGACGCGCAAATAAAAGCCCTCACAACACTCGATACCTGCTCCCGCTTATTGATTAGGGTGAGTCACTCAAGTCCCTTGTCGGCAAGGAAAGGAGGTGTTGTTCGTCCACTTCTGCTCCAGCTGAGAAATTACCTTGTAGTCAGAGGAAACTCAAACGTAAGATAGAACCGGAGAAGAGAAGATACTTTAGGTTTAGTCCTATTGCTTGGAAGTAGAGGGGAGTTCACTCACACCCGGGGCTGCTTCATTCTCCTAAGCCTCAGAATAATAGAAGTCAGAGCTCGGGATCCCTAAAAGGACCTATTATTATTATGAAGTATGACTTAACAACTCCAACAAGAAAAGGTATAAATATGAAAACTTCTCTACCATTTAGATCGGATAATTTATGGAGGAAATCCGGTTTTAAATTCCCAGAAACCACACGATTATATAGCCAAAGGGAATACGCCGCGCCTAAAATCATCCTTTTGACTGATAGAAAGCATCTCTCTTTTGTCCCTCCAGACCGAACCCGCCAAAAACAAAAATATAAATAGATAAAGTTTTTATTGCCGGGAGAGTTGCGTCGGAGACATCTTTATCTGAGGAGGAGGCTTCGTCGTCCGGCTAGCTCTTGATGGCACGGGCAAGACACTTCATGAATGAATGGCGAGTTTTCTATTTACTTCTGCGGTTCTTAACCGATTCACTCCAAAGCGGTTCACATGCCACCCGTCTTGGTAGATCCTACCCTTTTCCTTGCTAGTAAATACCGAACTTGACTGTGGTAGGCACAATCGCTTTCAATGAAAATTTTGCTTTCAAAATCCGCCCTCTTCAAGCTGTCGAATATAGATAGGAGATCCACTTCAATTTCTCTCCTCTCCCACCTAGCTTGGGAATAGTTCTTTCTACTGGCTAGAATAGAGTGACCATCTTTGAATATCTTGTTAGAATATATGTAAATGTATTACTCATTATTGTCATTAATTAGACAATATTCGGTCAATATGTATAAATGGAAACCATTGAATACCGAATATTGATAGGCTTAGATTAAGGCTAGAATAGCTCCTTTTGTGTATATTTAAAGTCTTGGTGTATAATGGAAAAGGCAACAGTTTGAATTCTCTTATGGTATCAGAGAATTATTAATCTCTTCCTTTCTTGGCATTCTTTCTCTTCCGCTACTCTCTACAGTTCATATTTTTTTTTCTTTTAGCCTATCACAGTGATAGAGATTCTCCTCTTTTCTTCTTACTGTTCAATTGATTGTTATCCCCATTTTCTATGGCGCCTAATCAAGAAACCACCACCAATCCTACCCCTAACCGATTCCACCCTGCTCTCGGAGTTTCAAACATCCGTAATCACATCCCAATCAAACTCGAACAAAAGAATGTACAATACTCTACCTGGGCGGAACTTTTTAAGATCTGTGCACGCTCAATGCAAGTGTTGCATCATATTATTCCGTCCGATAAACCGGGTACTCCGCGTAAAGAAGACGACGAAGAACAGTGGACCACCCTGGATGCCACGGTTTTAGGGTGGATTTACGCCACTATTTCCACTGATTTGATCACAACTATCCTGGTGTCGGGTGCAACCGCCATGGATACTTGGAATCGCTTACGCGATTTGTTCGAAGATAACAAGCACGCTCGCGCCGTCACTTTAGAACAGGAGTTTTCACACACCGTTCAAGCTGATTTTGATAGCGTTTCGGCATACTGCCAACGCTTGAAGGAGCTCTCAGATCAGTTGAGAAATGTCGGGTCCGAGGTCTCTAACGATCGTCTCGTTCTACAGATGGTTTCCGGCCTCACTGATGCGTACAATGGAGTTGGTACGTTATTACGACAGAGCAATCCGTTACCCAATTTTCACCACGCACGGTCTATGCTAACCCTAGAAGAAGCAGGCCTGGCGAAAAAGGCTGCAACAACGTCGAATTCGGCTCTTATCACCCCTTCTGCCGATGTTATGACCGGCACTAATCACGGGAACAGTAGCCGCAATAATAGTCGTGACGGGTTTTCCAGAGGTGGCCGCCGAGGAGGTAAGAGTGGGGGTCGCGGTGGTCGCACAGGTGGTGGAAACGGCGGACTCAATCGTCGTAACTACGGTGGTGGTGGAGGCAATCAAATGCCGTCTGCCTATTATCCTTGGGCCCAATGGATGGCTTCACATGGTAATTGGGCTACACCCCCACCATGGCCCATCCCCCCTTGCCCCTATCCCACGAACTCATGGGCCAAACACAATTCTGGGCCTAATAATAACAAATATGAAGGCATATTGGGTACTGATCCAAAGGCTGCTCATCAAGCTTTCATCTCGGGTACAAACACAGACTATACACCCACTGATATCGAGGCTGCCATGTATACCATGGGACTTAATCCACCGAATTCTCCTTGGGTGATGGACACCGGGGCGTCGTCTCATGTTACATCCGACAAGGGTAAACTCTCCTCTTTTTATAATTCGCGTAAAACTAACGGCATTTTTGTGGGCAATGGTCAAACTATTCCAATTCTTGGGTATGGTCACACTAAAATTCAAAGACCATTTCCTCCGTTAGCTTTGAAAAATGTTTTATACGCTCCTCATATTATTAAAAACTTAATATCGGTACGGAAATTCACTACCGATAATTTAGTGTCTGTGGAATTTGACCCTTTTGGATTTTCTGTGAAGGATTTTCGGACAGGGAAACGGGTAATGAGATGTGATAGCCAAGGCGATCTTTACCCAATGACGAACACGGCTCCGGTTCAACAATTTAGTTTTGCGGTTTTAAACTCTTCCTTATGGCATGATCGGTTAGGTCATCCCGGCCTCCCGGTTTTTGAGTCATTAAGACATAATAAAAGTATTGATTGTGGTTCTAATAAAAACTCTCTCGTATGTAGGTCATGTGTTCTTGGTAAACATATCAAGTTACCTTTTCATATGTCTCCTAATAATACGTTATTTCCTTTTGATACTATCCATTGTGATTTGTGGACTTCTCCGGTTTTGAGTAATGCGGGTTTTAGATATTATCTTGTGTTATTAGATGATTATACTAACTTTGTTTGGACATATCCTTTGGCTAGGAAATCGGATGTTTTCTCCATTTTTGAGAAATTTCATGCTTTTATTCGCACTCAATTTGAGCGCAATATTAAAAATATACAATGTGATAACGGCAAGGAGTTTGACAATCATGATGTTCGGCATTTTTGTAATAAATATGGCATTGGTCTTCGTTTTTCATGCCCATATACGTCTTCTCAAAATGGTAAAGCCGAACGTAAAATACGATCTCTCAACAATGTTGTTCGTACTCTTCTATCACATGCATCGGTTCCTCCAAGGTTTTGGCCTTATGCTCTAAGCATGGCCACATATCTTCAAAATATTTTACCAAGCAAAGTTCTCAAATTTAAATCACCATTATCTTTATTGTATCTAAAAGAACCGGATTACTCGCATCTACGGATTTTTGGGGCATTATGTTACCCACTTTTACCAACCACAACTCTTCACAAATTACAATCACGGTCTAAACCGTGTGTGTTCTTGGGGTTCCCGGACAACCATCGGGGCTATCGGTGTTATGACATGGTCACCAATAAAATTATTGTTTGTCGACATGTCATCTTTGATGAATCTCAATTTCCATTCGAAACCATCACGCCAACCCCACAATATCATTTTCTAGACAATGATCGAAACCACTATATTAAAAACTTTATTCACCAACCACCCACCCAATCACCCATACAAACTGCTCTACCACATCCACTCCCAAATGATACTTCCACACATTCAACGGCCCACCAACAAACTTCTTCCCACTCTGCCAGCCCACTTCACGCCAACAGTCCACCTAGTGGGCTTGCTTCATCCGATAGCAGCCCAATGCCCACTGCAGCACTCCATGATCCACTGCCCTCACCGGCGGACCAACCCGCTCCACCCATTTCAAGTAGGCCCGTCACACGTAGCCAAACAGGGGTGTTTAAACCCAAAACACCCTTTAATTTACATACGCAACATTCTCCATCTCCAATTCCAAAGAATCCCGTTGATGCTCTTCGGGACCCTAATTGGAAGATTGCCATGGATGATGAGTACCAGGCCTTAATGCAAAATAACACATGGGAGTTGGTTCCTCGACCTCCAAATGCTAATGTTATGCGAAGCATGTGGATTTTGACACATAAGATACGAGCCGATGGTTCCTTTGAAAGGCACAATGCCCGTCTTGTCGGGGATGGAAAAACTCAACGTGTAGGTATTGATTGTGGCGAAACATTTAGCCCCGTTGTCAAACCCGCTACCATTCGCACGGTTCTAAGTTTAGCGATCTCTAAATCATGGCCGATACGACAACTTGATGTCAAGAATGCATTTCTTCACGGTAACTTAAATGAAACCGTATATATGCATCAACCCTTGGGTTTTCGAGATCCCTCATTTCCAAATCATGTGTGTTTACTTAAAAAATCTTTATATGGCTTAAAACAAGCGCCACGAGCTTGGTACACACGATTTGCCGACTACGTGGCAACTCATGGGTTCACTCATAGCATCTCAGACAACTCTTTGTTTATCTTTAAACACGGGGATCAACTTGCATATCTTCTTTTATATGTCGATGATATTATTCTCACGGCCTCTTCGAATGAGCTACTCAACAAAATATTCTCTCTCCTTAGTCACGAGTTTGCTATGAAAGATTTAGGCCCGTTGAGCTCATTCCTCGGTGTATCCGTTACTCACCATCCTCACGGTCTCTTCTTGTCACAATCTCACTATGCTGCGGATATAATAGCTCGGGCCGGCATGTCAACATGCAAACCATCCGCTACTCCGGTCGATACAAAACCAAAACTTAGTGCCACTTCTAGCCCTAAGATCACGGATCCTTCTTTGTATCGCAGTCTCGCCGGTGCTCTACAGTGTCTTACGTTCACCCTCCCGGACATTTCATATGCGGTACAACAGGTATGCCTTTTTATGCATGACCCACGAGACATTCATATGGCAGCCCTTAAACGCATCCTCCGGTATATACAAGGCACGTTAAAACACGGTTTACACTTGTATAAGTCTACTACCACAACTCTCTTATCTTATACGGATGCAGATTGGGGCGGCTGTCCTGACACCCGCCGATCCACTTCCGGATATTGTGTCTATCTTGGTGATAATTTGATCTCTTGGTCCGCAAAAAGGCAACCCACGTTATCTCGATCTAGTGCCGAAGCCGAATACCGGGGCGTCGCAAATGTGGTTGCCGAATCATGTTGGCTACGTAACCTATTACTTGAACTTCAATGCCCGGTTCAGAAAGCTACTATCGTGTACTGTGATAATGTAAGTGCAATCTACTTATCCGGTAATCCAGTTCAACACCAACGTACAAAACATATCGAGATGGATATTCATTTTGTTCGCGAAAAGGTGGCACGTGGTCTCGTTCGTGTATTACACGTTCCGTCTCGATATCAAATTGCTGATATTTTTACAAAAAGTCTACCTCTAATTTTATTTGAAGACTTTCGCAACAGTCTAAGCGTCCGACCGTCTCCCGCTACGACTGCGGGGGGGTGTTAGAATATATGTAAATGTATTACTCATTATTGTCATTAATTAGACAATATTCGGTCAATATGTATAAATGGAAACCATTGAATACCGAATATTGATAGGCTTAGATTAAGGCTAGAATAGCTCCTTTTGTGTATATTTAAAGTCTTGGTGTATAATGGAAAAGGCAACAGTTTGAATTCTCTTATATCAGTTTGTGGGGTTCCATCTTAAAACCAATTGGTTGTAAGAGGAGTAGCCCAAGACCTTTATAAGCACATTACTGGTTCATCTTTTGTCCAATGTGGGACATCTCAACACGCCCCCTCATGTGTGGCGTCATTTTATTTTTCGCGCCTAACACGTGGATAATTATGGGTTACGTGGGGTCCGTGTGGCCGTTTGACCAACTACAGGTGAACGTTGCTCTGATACCATATCAGTTTGTGGGGTTCCATCTTAAAACCAATTGGTTGTAAGAGGAGTAGCCCAAGACCTTTATAAGCACATTACTGATTCATCTTTTGTCCAATGTGGGACATCTCATATATTTACATATATGACAATAATGAGTAATACATTTACATATATTCTAACATATCTAATATAAAGTAGTATAGTAAGATAAACATGGATATAACAAATATCTGGCTCTCGTCGAACTAGAAGAACTTCGAAAGCAATTCACCTCTCCCGTAGGTCGAGTGGCTTCCTAGATAGGGAGTACGAGCGGTAGTAAATAAGAGATGGTTATTAGTAAGAATTAATCGGCTAAACGCGATTGCTAGCCTTAGATCCTTTTCTTCTCTCTTTTGTGCTTACTAAGTCTTTACCGAAGAGGGACGAAGTGACTCTTTATTCTGTCTGAGTCTAATTGAGTAGATACAGAAAGGTAACAGACAATTTCTCCCGGATTCAAAAAATGTGGGAATAAAGAGTATTAACAGAAAATATTTCATCCTTGATGCGGCAATAAATAGTCCTTACTTTCCTGAAAGCTTACTAAGGTGCGACCTTCTTGCCAGCGAAATCTAATTTTTTTGAGGTCGCACATTCAATGACTGCTCTAGAGCTGACTTATTCGGGCATTTCCAACGCTGTGAATAGAAAGATATTTTTACCCTTCTCTCTCCCCATATCTGTCTATTTCGACCAAGCGAATAAAGCATTCCCTTAACTATAGGTTTGAGCTCCAACCTGGAACTTCCTCATCCCCCTTCTTTGCTTTAAACTCAGTAGTAGTACTTTATTCCCCTTTTAGCAAGAGGAACTTGCCTTCGTCGGCTTACTATTCAAAAAACCTCTTCCTTGCAAGCAACATCGTCATCATAGATAGACCCCTCGATATCAACTAACCTCTTGTTCTCCTGGCTCAACGAAATGAGCTTGTGCGTCGAATCTCTGGACTCGAAAGAACACTTGCCCTTCAGTAAGTAGTTCGGATGGCTGGATACATGCTACGCTCTGCCACGCTTGCCTGACCGCGAGAAGCCTTAGGGTAAAATAATCTTTAACGTGGGGGAGTGCGCAGTCCCGATCGTCGATGAGGAAGCCATTCTTTCAAGTCTTCCCCAGTCAAGTCGAAGAAATGCCTTAACTGCAGTCCTGGGGATGTCAGTCTCGTCTTTTAGCTTGAGAGGCAGACTGAGCCTAACCTAGCCGCTTTCAGGTTCCCGACTGAACTCATTGGCTCCACGTCCACCGAAAGTAGGTAACCTTCGTCACCGTTGGTTCCCGTAACCAAACCTTTCTTATCTTTTTTTTTTGAAATTATAATAATTAAATAGAAGAAGAACGAATAAAGATCGGATTTGCTAAATGAAGGTGTAGAAGTGGCTGTAGTCAAACAATAGTAAGGAGAATTCGCTTAGTCTTCCGGTTCAGAAGTCTACTTAGTTTCACAAAATGCTTATTAATGAGATGAGTTGCTAAACACAGTCAAGTCGTAAGATAAAGAAAAGCGTAGGTAACAATTCGTCAGGGTGGGGCCGCCCTTCCTCCTAATCCGGCCATTTCCGAACCTGTCTTTCTCATCCCATTCAATGGAGGACTTTTAAATTATTGCGATTCCCAGCCCCCTTTATTATTTCATATATATATATATATATATATATATATATATATATATATATATATATATATATATATATATATATATATATATATATATATATATATATATATATATATATATATATATTTAATAGGGTTCCAAACTGGATTTAGTTTATTTAGAGTCTAGAGTCGCAAGGGCATAATCTGACAATTGATAATTACGAGGAAAAAGTGACTGATTCTGTAGTAGATCTGTCCCCCCTCAGCTCACCCTAGCCCCCGGCCTTTTGCTCTTCTAACGTAAGCAACTTGACCGAAGGGGACCAGCGCTTCTACTCTTCCACCGAGGAGCCGTTCGCAGCGAGAAGCAAGGGATGTCGTGAACGGTGGGAGGTCACACAGAATTTACCTATTCATAGAGTGATCCTATGATCGATACCGGTTACAGCATTCCTTTCTATTGCGCCTAAAATATCTATTTCTGCTAATATTTCACGTCTTTCTACTTATGGTTCTTATGGAGCTACATTGCAACAAATAAGCCACATCTCCAAGCTCCGCTAATTGGCAGCAATATCTGGATTTGTCATCGGAGAAGGAAGGAGCTTCCACCCACGAACCATCAACCTCATCCACGTGCTATGCCCCCCCGATCCCTATAGAGCGAAAGAGCTGCCTGGTGATCCCTAAGTTGCAGCACGTTCGGTCGTTAACTCCTCGCGCCGCTGCCACCGTTTCTAGGAAGCGCATAATATAATGTTTTTCGTAGGACAAAATCTCTTAAGAGAAGAAAGATCTACACTACGAAAAGGAGCGAGCGGAGAGAGCATAAAGAGCTTACTTATAAGGTACGAGCCAGGCCAGCCAGTGTGGTGGCGAACACGCTGTGCTGTAAGCTAAGCTGTTCACCTTGTAGACTGAGGAGATATAGAAAGTGTGCCGTGCTTGATTCATAAGATTCTATAGTAGAACCAGTATATTATTTCACTTAGCCTGCCTCTCCCATGACTTTCCGGACCAACCAACCTCGATGCGGCCGGTTACCGGGAACCTTTTGGTTCCCGGGAAACTACGTTCCCTTTGTAAAGTAGGCCTTTTTATAACTAATTAGAGTTGACATGAAATGGATCACGGAAGAAGACATAAAAGATGAATGAATGATTCAATCCCTAAACAGGGGTTGGAAGCCCTATTTGAAAGGGGTGATGGGAGGTGAGTTCGGGTATGGCCTGGGTATGGCTTCGGTATGATTCTAACAGGTCCTACTCTGATCTCACTCTCAAGCTATTCTCCCTGGCTTCTACTTTCACATACCTTCTGGCCACAGTCGTTGACTTTGCCCCTTCCGCTCCTCCATTTAACAAGCAATTTAGTGGTTGTTCGCTCCTGAACGAAGCTATTGGGACAGCGGCTTTGATAGCGCTTTCTCAATGAGAGAGACGCTCCCTCCTATTACTATTTCTGGGGTGGAGTCGAAGCTATGGCACCAGAAAGTCAAAGAGATTCCGTCCCGAACCACTCGTGTAGTCTTCTTCCTGCCTCCCAGTTAGGCCCTATCTCGCTTTCCAAGTCTCCTTTGGATGAGGCGCCGGTCCACTACCCCGCAAATCTAATGATGGACATGCAAGCAGTCCCGCTTATGTGAAGGCTTAGCCAAGTTTGAAGCCTCTCGAATGACTCAGGTTGAAAGCCCCTTTTCTGGTAGACCTGGGCATGTTCCATGGCGCGAAGTCTCTTCTCATCTAATAGCTCTCATTTTGGGGATATATAAAAAATATGCTCTCTATCATCCACAGTGGATAAATATAGTATACCACCTTACTTCTTTCGTCTATGAGGAATAAAGAAAATTGAAGAACCCGCGGATATGTGCAAAACTAAAATTATTGTTAGCCGGAAAATGGCTCGTGGTAAAGACAAGATATACTTTGACCAGACGTGCTCGGAATCTTTTTGTCGATTCGGGGGAAGTTCTCGTTCCTTCACCTCTACAATTCGGTAAAGCGGCTTCGCCTCCTCGCTTTTGTTCAATTATAAATAAATAACCTGAGAATGAAGAGGAGGTAACTAGCCTTTCCAGCGAATGAGTAGGCGCTATCTAACTCAATCCGTGCTAAAAGGAAGGAATAGAAAAGCAAGCCTTGGGCATAATAGTCAGAGTAAGGGAAGGTCAGTTGGGTGAGTTGGCTTTAGGAAAGGAGTTTCATTCAGCAGGAACCGGGAAAGTAGCCATACCTTTAAAGGTAGCATAGATAGCACTGGCACGCCTTATTTGAGACTACTAAGGCAGGCGGTGGACTCTTTTATTAGGGAAGGGAAGAAGGGGCCCTGACGGGCAAGGTACTCTACGTTCTCGGGAAGGAACCGAAGCTTTCACTATTCTCTCCCTAGTTTTGGTAGTGCAAGGTCCCGCCTCTATGTCTCTGTCGTCGCATAGCGTCGCGTCATCGGTGAGGTACATGACGCCCGTACTAAATTTCTATTCTTTAAACAAAAGACGGGATTTATTGTCTTCCGATTCATTTCAATTTACAAAACTCAAATATGATTTCAAATTTGAATGCAAATTTATCATGTTTCTGAAACCCTTTGATAAAAAAGTAAGCTAGCCCGTCCAGCAAGAACCTCTTCCTCTGACACGCTATAAACTTGGCTATCTGAAACTCCAACCCAACAAACCTTAAAAGTGAAAGATTCTGAATTTTTAATTTTTTTAGTTATTCTTCTGTAAACAGTGTAATGCCCACTTCCTGTATTTCCAAAATGTTCCACAACAGAAACAAGATTGTACATATGATGTCCATTTGCTGTCAAATCGTGTACCTAAATAATGGCAAGAAATATGAGAATAGATTCATACCAGCTGATTATGCAAAAAAAAGGAACATGTTTGACTTTTGAGGTCAAACTGGGTGTTATTTAATATCCACAATTGACAGACCTTGCTATCTTGACGTGTAGTAATCTGTTCCTCATGAATTTCTGTGTCATCACAAACTTCTAATGACCGTTTTTTATATATACGATCCAACGGGTATGCATCAGTTTGTAATCTTAAATTTTTTTGATAACGAATCGGCTGCTGTACAGCTGGCAATTTATGCTCAGAATGTTTTATTTCAATTCCTCTGTTTTTGAACGATGACATGTCCAAAGTCAAAGGAAAAGAAATATGACCCTGAAATAATAAATTGATAAGAATAACTGGTTATCAATAATTAAGCAAAGATGACATTAAAAGAAATAAGGTAATGTACCTGGAGTTTGATTGATTCACCAAAAACATTCATTGAAGCACGTTGTAAGTTAAGGCACAAAATCTACAAGAATGTCAACATATTCATTAAAGAATTTAAAAGTCGCACAAAGTGTATTTTAAATGCATAAAACCTCCTAATTCAATTTATTTAGATGATCATATTACTACTTAAATAACATAACTTTTGTAACCATGTTTGACACAATATATTTATAAACAAATCAATATTTTTTGACAAAAAATATTTTGGGCCAACCCACACAAAAAAATTAACCTTCTTGAATCTTGGCCCAATCCCATTTTGACCCATTTCAAAACCCGACTAATTTCCCACCTCAATTAAAATATATTAAATATGTTGTCACCTTTGGATTACGTGCAATATGTAACTGCTTGAAAGTATGAGAATAGTTATTGGACCAAGGTAATGAGCCCAAAGATGGAAGATTCTTGCATTCACATGCATCTTGTTTGCTACAACAATTTCTAAGTTTTTCAATATCTGTCTGACAATTTGAGCATCAATACAATGTTTAGTACAAATCAACATTTTAAAACTAAATAAAATATAATTCTTGCAAAAAACAATGATAGAATTACTCTAGATTATTACTATAATGAAATAAATTTCTAACCAACGTTGACGCATATGTAATTTAACTGCTATTAAAGATAAACGACCCCTTTCAAACCAAACCACTTTTTCCCCTGACCCGTTACCCGATTCACCCGCCCATTTTGCCAACTAAAATTGTGATTGTAACTGCTAATGGTGGGTAAATTACCTCATTTTTATTTAACAGAGATAAATATTTCACAGCAGTAGTATGCCAACAATTACTGCAAAAGTAATTTTCAAGTCGTTCTGCAGAAAAAAATTGCTTCAAACAGTCCTCAATGGAGCATCCAGGCATCTGATACAATTAGACCACAAAATAAATTGTAAAAATTTTACAATCATATTTAACACACTATTATTTATAGAAAAACTGGGAGAAAATTGTGTTATGGGTCAATCCAAACCGGTCAAAATGGGAAGAATTGAAGAAAAAGAAACACATTTTGACCCGAACCCAACCCGCCCATATTGCCACCTATGTTGCATATAGAAGAATATAATTCGAGATAAAAGATGTGAGGAGTTTGAAAAACATACAATGGAACCAACCCCATATGTAGGTGGTGAAAGGTACAAGCAATTGAAGAACTGATAATTCAAAGAAATCTGCAAAATGATTTAAAAACTGTTATATTACAATGATAATCTAAAGATCTAATTTTGAAATAAGTGACTTTTGACCCGTTTCCAACAAATTTCATAAAAAAATAAAGAAAGAAACAGAAGTACCATTCAACCTGAAACGAACAGCTTTTGCAAGATAAAATGCTGCCAATAATCCCATTAAACGGGCCAAGAAAATCCCGAGTCCATCTTTCTACCTCACTCAAAATATCCCTTCTGTCTAGACTCAGAATTCGGTTACTTAAATCAGTTGCAACAGTTAGAGAACCATTATTTGACCCAAAATATTCTGAACATTCTTCTCTTAAAGATGACAACATGTGGGCCAATGCTTCTTCTGCATCCTGAAAAATGTCAAATAAGCAAAACATCATTGACCCGTTAAGAAAGGGTGATTTTTTACGGGTTGTGTTGACCCGAAACACTTTCTATCCACAGCTAATCTTTTCTATTTTTCCAGTTTGACCTATAAGAGATGCAACATAACCCGAACCGAACCATTCATCTATAAACGGGTCAAAATTGCCACTTGTAATAAAACGCACCTGCTGACTAGTTAAATTGAAATTAGGTGTATAAAGAGTCATTGCAATCATCACTTTTCTTGGACTTAATACTTTGCCGTCATACCGGACAATACATAATTCTACAAAAAAATGTCACCTCGTTAATCAATAGTGTAAAAATGATTAATATGAGTCACTTAATATATAAAAAAAGCTATATCTTGATTTTTATTACTTTATTACCTTGTAATAAAGCATTCAATGACACTGCAAGTGGCATATCCCCAATTTGTTCATCCACTGATAAACCTTCGAATTCCTCCACAATATTTTGCAGAGAACTCAAAAAACAAGAACAGCTAGCTAAAGCCTAATAAAATCCCCAATTCAGACACATAAATTCACACAATTTTTAAACAATTCAACAGATTTTTAGTTAAATCAGATAAGTATACATGTCAATATCAATTCCAAAACTTAAAGCATTAATCTTGACGATTATAATACCTGCAAAACTACATTCAAGAAACAATTATTGCCGAGATTCTGCAATCCGGGAACTACCCACAAATTCTCCGGCGAAGATTCACCCTCCGGCGACGATGCCGACCAAGATAATAATAAATTGTTGAAACCCCTTTTTCCTCTGCCATCTTTTAAAGCAAAAATTAACCCAGCAACGCTGATGATGCTGCTTGCTAATGAGATTTGAAAGCCGGATGAATTAACCCATCGGGTGTTATGAGAAATTGCTTCAAACCCATGTTTGAATGAATGAAACAGCGATTGAAACTTTATGTCGCCCTGTATTTTCATTTGATTGTTCTGGAATTATTGGGTAAGTGTAATAATCGATATAAATTATGAAATTAGGGTGATTGAGATGAAGTTCGTCGGTTGGGATCGCATATGGGGCTAGTCATCTACGGTCACTTTATTGTCAAAACCTCGTTTTTGGTTTTTTGATTCCTTCAACAACCCCGAATGCTTTGCTCCATCAAGTTTTTTAAGGTTTTGGTAAATTTGAGTTTTTTTGGGTGTTTCACATTTGGGAAATAAATGTGTGTTTGGGATTGCGTATATTATATTAGTTTTATAGCTCGTCTGGACCAAATAGATTCAAAAAATAAAATTCATAACAACTGAAAAACGTAAGAAAGCATATCGTAAAATATTATTGAAATGACAAAAAACCATTTGATTATACATACATATATGCTAAAAGAATTCAAAACGAAATAAGTTAGTTATTTGTTACGAAATCAGGTAGGGTAATTATGCCCTAATCATGAAGGGTTATTTTGATAACTGTAAAAAAATTCCTAAACTAATCTTTGAGTCAATATTTCATGTCACTATTTAGAACCAATCAAGTGCAGTAAAAATAACTTGTCAGTAAAATTAACTCAAAGGGCCATTGACCTAGCGGTAAAGTGTTTGCCCTCCATCCATGAGGTTACGGGTTCGAGTCCCATAGTAAACATATGTGGAATTTAGGAGTAGATTAGATTTACCGTTAAAAAAAGAGTAAAATTAACTCAAGTTCTTGCTTCATATATAGGTAGAAATATGTTAATAGGGTGTTTGTTTGAGCTTATTTAACAAGTAAAATAATTATCTGTGTCAAACTAATTAAATGCTCTAGAACTAAATAAGTTACCAATGGTAATATGATTTGCATGTTACCCTCTCCGTCCCACAAAAAAGTTTACATTTCTCACTAAATTTTTATCCCACAAAAATATGTACATTTCTTACATTTGATGGACCCAATATAATAAAATATTATTATTACTAAAAACCTCACAATTAATATCCACTAACTATCTTTCTCTCTCCAATCCAATCTTATATTTTAATCAAAAGTATTACTAGTGATCGCACCACTAACTATCACCTAAAATTTTGTATCCAAAAGAAATGTAAACTTCTTTGTGGGACGGAGGGAGTATTACTTTGTAATTTAAGTTTTGAAACCTCAAGTTTGATGGTAAATGAATTATCATTAAATAAAAAAACATATCATCATTGCTACAATCAAACTTTATGTTTATTTTATAGGTGGTGATGATTTTTATACCATACTCGTACTTTTTAATTTATGTACCACAATTATTATTCTACGTATTTGTACGGTGTATATGAATATTTATACATTGTGTTATAGGAATCAAAAGATGTGGTATGCAAATTAATTCCTTTATTCTATCATTCATACTTCTATTTTCATCCACGGTTATGTTGCTTCCACCATTCTTCCATCGATCTCCATGAATCATATGGCGATCATTCCCATTCGTTTTCTATATGAAATTTATATTATTTATCATATGAATTAGTTGAATTATAATTTTTATGAACTTTTTATACATACAAATATATAAAAATTATTTAAAATAATTATTGTCTTTAGTCACGTAACATTATGAATTGTCATAGCTTGGCCACCTCAGAAATTTGGAAGTCGCGCATCGATTTATTAGGTTAACAATATATTGCCGCCGTCAATAGGTACTCACACAATGAAACCCTAATTCTCAAACTTCCTCTTTATAAATCAACAATTCTTTTCAATACTCACATCGACGACAAGTCTACAACCCTAATCTTAAATTCCATCAATTTTCTGTTACATCATTTTTAAATTGTTATTTTTATCAGTCTGTATTCATTTTATGTGGTGATCGATGATGATGAATCGAAGGCTTGTTTCTCAGAAACATTCGCAGTGGCCGCCTGATTGAGCTTTCGCCTTCGCCAGGCTTGAGAGCTCGTGTTGCTTTGTTCCTTCCTTGGATGTCTGAGATCCACCTCATTTTCTTCAAATACTTTTTAGATTATTTTCATATTTTAACATTTTTGAATTGGGGATTGTCTGCCCCTTTCGCAAAATATTGATTGCTTTTAATGATGGAATTACATCCCCTGATATTCAATCCACCCTCTTCACTTTGTCAGTGACTTCCATTTTACAAGTTATTGATCATTTATGGGTGGGAGATCTTAAATAATTTAATCGATTTGTTTATTGAAACTTGTGATGATAATTGAAAGGCTTGTTTCTCAGAAACATTCGCAGTGGCCGCCTAAGAACTTTCGCCTTCGCCAGGCTTGAGAGTTTATGCTGCTTTGCTCCTTCCTTGGATGTCTGAAGTTATTATTTTAATAATTTTTATAAATTAACCTTAATTTAAGTATTTTTTTTTAGCAAAAAAAAAACCCTAATACTTAGGGTATCTCAGTGATGATTTCACAGATGACGAGTCTGATATATCCATTCCATTCATTATGAAGACGAATCGAGGCATTTGTCTGAGAGATAATACTATATCTATTTTTCAAAAGCACTCTTTATATTATATGCGCTTGTGTGGTTTTTTATATTGATTTTGCAGGTAGTTGAAATTGGAGATATTCATGTATCAGTGTTCGCATCTGAATAGTTGCAAGTCACAAGCTGCAATTCTGATGTGAAGACTTTTTTTCCCACAGTTGATACTCTGTTCACGCTGTCAAAGAAATTTGATATACTATTTATGGATCTGTTTTTAAATATATAACTGTCATTTTGATGAAGAATTTGATTTTCTAAATGTATGTTGTGAGGTTTCAACCCCTCGATCCGTATTATTTGTATTGGAATGATATGTTACTAAATGAATTAATAAACATCGTCTTCAACATGTACACAAATTAGCCATTCATATGGAATTGTCATTGATGATTCATGTGATTGTTTTCAATTGGTTTTGCGCAATTTGATGATCTTGTAACAAGTTGCGGTGTGTAGGTAATAAATTATTTCTGGTACTAAAATTGCTAGTAATCTATTTTCTGACCCATACTTGAATAAGTGAAAGATTGTGACTGAAACTGACGATGTTATATTATCGATAACTAAAATTTTTACGGTTTTAATTCATCTAAACTCATAGTTATCAAGGTCACTGTCACCCATAATGTGTAAAGGAATTTGTTAAAAGTCCTTTTAAAATTTAGTTGCATGCATTTTTCAGTTGTATTTTCAATTTTCATAAACAAAGGATAAGTCCTTAAATAGAGTATGGTTGTTTGTTAATGTACAATTTTTCAAATGCATATCTTAACCTTTTAAAATAGATGTTATGATTTTCGTTAGTTAACATTATCGAGTAATGGTATTGATGATTACTTTTTGTACATACTTATATATGCCTACTTATTTGATTAAAATATGTCTCAGATGTTAAGGGATAATATTAGGAGAGTGGATTACACATAACATCTTATCAAGTTAGCAGACACATAAGTAGGTACAAAATGTATGAATCAATATCATTTCTCAAAACATTATTATCACTAGCTATTGTAAACAACTTATAAAAAACTAACATTACCGTTAGCTATCAATTTTGTACAAAAATTATACTTTGCACAACTTATAAAAAGTATTGCTATTAAAACTTTAAATTGATAACCCAAATTAGCAAGTGTTAGCTAACAGTCATCATAAAAATTATCATTATGATAACATTTGAGCTTTATGTTTTAGAAGGATACATAACTCGGTTAAAAGTGTTTCATGTTAACCCAGGTGTTGTCTGAGTTGATAATTCGAAAACAAATAAACTTCTACAGAACATCAATATCACAAAGTTCGAATTAAAACTCCGTGTGAATTCTAAAAGCTGAATGCAGTTTCTAGATCACAATTTTATACATTTTCTAGCAGATCACCCTGATAACCTAATCTATGTTTATTAAAAGTAACATCTTGATTCATGCAAATGGTAATATCCATAATTACAACAAGTTCTAGTAGGCAAGTGCCAATATAGTGTCCAGACTAGTCACACAAAAACTCATTGTAACAAATCACATGTATTAACAAAGCAGTGGAAACAAACATGAAACATCACAACACATACCAGATAAATAACTGACAGTTAAAACAGTTACACATTTTGTTTCAGGAAACATCAAGCCTTTACGCAGCAATTGAAGCAACTTAATAAACTTCTTCTGTTCTGCAACCAAAAATCAACAATAAAACAAAGTGAATACAAGAACGATGGAAATCCCGAATCGCAAATATGTAAATTTGTTACATCAAATGATAAAAAAATGTAAGTTGGTTACATCACAAGGTAACTTTTATAGTTTAATACATATAATAATAATTCATATCAAGTTGGATACATATCAATATAGTTATCCTTTAAATTTTACATGGATCAGATTTAATAACTATAATGATATACCAGGTGGAATTATCGGTTGAATTTTGTTTAAAATAAAAGAGTTTTTGCTTATTTAAATTAAATAATAATTCATTAGTAGAAATGGTGGTGTATAAAACTACTTACATTTGGGGACTCAGGGACCTCACTGTAATGGTGAAGTGGAGCACTCGGTTTTGCTGCATCGAGTTTCGTTTTGTTGGAAGAAATGAGTTCTTCTTCATTACCGATACTAGTTCTAGATAATTCTCTCTTGTTTTGTTTCCTATTTTCTCGGATCTTTGAGAAATCCAAAGAATAATCTGGTAATGGTCCCTTTTGATCCCAATCCCCAAATTGTGGCACTGATAACCATGGTGCATTTTTCTATAAACACATAATTCAAAATATAGAAATGAGTAAGGATTAGTGTGAGCATATATATAGTTTAGGAGAAATTAATTTTCTAACAAACAGTTAACACCTGGTAACAACTATATAAAGTATAAACAATGTTATTCGAAGACTCTATCCAAAATGTATCTATCATAGATAATTTATATAGTTTGATTTATTCAAACATGCACAGCTGGAGCATTCAATCTTTGACAAAAAAAGAAGAAGCCATTATTCAAACAAGAACAAAATTGTCAACTGCATCTATTGGAAAAAAGAAGGAAAAAGTAGAAAATGAGAGCAAATTAAACAATCATGACAACCACCAACTCCTCAAAATCCACCTTTCCCTATAAATGAGAAAAAGAAGAAGTCACAGGCTGTGAACAATTCACACACTCTAGACACACAACATCGCCAGCAGGGCAAAAGGAAATTCTTAAAAATTATTTAATTATTAAAAATACGGAATTCCCTTAGAAAAGAGGTTTATGTACTTTTTACTCCGATCAAACCACCATGAAACTATAATTTAACCTAACAATTAATTTTCTAACAGGAAACTATAATTTCGTTTACCTATGGTGGATTGGTGGTAACAAAAAATTCGATCTAACAACTTATATCGGATAATGATAAACTATTTTTTTAGCCTAAAATCATCAATTTCAAGTTCCGGTACAGCACTATTATCTCAGATCAACAATTTTGCCGGACAAATAAGCTGCAAGCATAGTTCCTAACATAAGGAGGTTACATAATCCTCGCCAAATTGCAAATTCTATAACAATTTCATATATGTAGCAAAATAAGACGAAATAATCACAATATATACTCCGATTAATAAAATCCGAAATTAAAATCATAGAAAACACACAGAGTGAGCAAATTTTTTACCTCGTCCTTGTGGGAATCCATGCGATCGGATATTCGATAACAATCAGAGAAAAATAATATCGATGTTCGTGGATTCCGAGTGAAACTACAGATTGAACTAACAAAAACACAGATTGTGAATTATTAAGTTTTAGAGATAAAAGTGAGAAGTGCGTTTTTGTGTGTATGTGTGAGAGAGAGAGAGGCATACAACGACAGGAGCACCGTAGTAGAAAGGATTTCGTGTGGTTTTGTGTGCTCGATAACAATCAACTCTGAATGTGATCTTCGTCGTCATCTTTATAGAGTATAATAGTTGTATTTTCGGTATTTGCACTCGCTTATTAAATGGGGCGTGTTTGGGTTATTAATTACGATGATGCCACTCAGTTCACGCGGTTAAGACAGTAAATCTTCCCGCGGACCCATTGGTGGATTCGTGTTAAAAAGCAGGGAAAATTGCTGTTAAAGCCCTCGAATTATATTATCCTACACCCTGCTGCCCTGCATATGGGTGAATGTTGTATTATGGTGAATATATATTTTTTAAATACTATAATTGTTTAGCTTATATCTAATGTGGAAATAATTTTAGTATGATCGATGGTACCTACACTGATCAGTCTAAAACGTGTGCCAATGGTCACGGGTGGTATTAGAAAACTTTTTAAAGGTGGGCAAAATTTTAGAGAGCAAGTTAGGTTTTTTTTAGTAAAGTTTTCTTTAAGGTCAAATCATAAATCAGATCAAATAAATTTTTATTTGAAGAAAGTTTAATCGAAAACTAAATCAGAGCAATTTTTTTGTAGTAATAGATTTCGTATATAAAGCTTGTAATTCTTAATCCATATACATATTCAGTTTTGTATATATTAATGTTCAAGTCAATTATTTAAAGTGTTTGATGTTGACTAATATGTCACCAGTTAGAACATATTTGTAATCAAATATACATTAAACACAATATTCTTAAACCGATAAAAATAAGGAAAAAATGAGTAAAAAATATTAATATTTTAATGAGAAATAAAGCAAAAAACATGTTAAACAAGAAAAAAGAAAAAAGAGATTATAAAAGAATATATATATGCATATGGATGGGACTTGAACTAAAAGTATGTTTTTAAAATAAAGGGAGTTTATTTCCGCACCACAACTTTTAAAATAAATGAGTTAACCACTAAGCTAATATACGACTAGTATTAGTTATCGTCCATATATTATGTATATTTAGATGAGCAAATGTTGTAAATGAACTGACATATAAAATATTTATACTTGTCGGTAAACTTTGGGGTGGGCAGCTACCCACCCTACCCACCCCTTGCTACCGTGGCGGTGTCTCCTCCCCTTCGGTTAAGAATGTCAAACACATCAATTTACATAATTTTACATTATTTAAATATTGTGACTAATTATATAATGCCAAACACATCAATTTACATATAAAAAGATGTATTATTAATGTAAAATGAATATTATGTAAGAATTCTGGAAAGACTAGCTCGTGTATAAACAAAATCAGGGTTTTAAACAATGTGAGTCGGCGAGTGGCGATAAGGTTAAGACTCAAGTTTTGAAAGCCATGACATTTCATAAGGCGTGTTTGAAGGCGATAATTATATCAATGAATTATAACTATGTATATACAGTTATACAAAGAATTACGGATTCCAAATTTTTTTAGGTTTTAGGTTAATTTAATTTTTTAAGATTTGGGGATATAAAAGAATGAGTTTTTCCCTATTCAGTTTATTTGTAAAAAGTAACTCTTTAACTTCTGAATATATTAGAAAATTTTCACATTTTCAAATATACCTTGCACTTAGAAAGTGCATAAGATTGTTTATATCTTGCTCCACCCTTGCCATGTGACACCCTTTGGCAATTATGCTCACAAGGAATCTGTTTATTCTTGCTTTGTTGCTCCACTTTTGTTTTATGAAAGAAAAAAAAAAGTCAATTAAACGACATTTATTCCATATATAATTTATTTTATATTTATATGACCAAATGCATGAGAAAGTAATAGACATTTATTAATATTAAAAATCATCATCCCTATGTTGCCCTCGTGGCCATCACTTTCTTGGTCTTTGTCATCCCCGACTTGCAGCCATCGGATGGGAGAGTGTATTTATTTATTTTGGTATTTGTTGTTTTCTACCCAGATTTACTCATAATAATTAAGTTTTACAGTTTATATAAATGGGACTTATGTTATCTTGTTTTGATTTAACAAATAAACATAGAATGTTTTGTTCACCAATTGTATACTTTTGACCAAATTCAGTGTATATTATTACGGATACTCATTAATCACAAATATTCTATTCAAGTATATTGTTATTCTAATTGATGTAGTTACCTTGTATAGGTTAGGTCAATGGTTTTCCCTTAATTATCTCCTGTATATACGTTCTTTACATGTTTGTAAATGGCTATAAAGCCAACTGATATTCACAGCAATATACTCACTAATTCTCAAGACCCTCAATACATTATATGGTATCAGAGCTTGGCATAGCTCCACCGAGTTTTGATCCTCCTTCTCGTGTCTCTTCTCTCTACAAGAAGCAATGCCTGGTGAAACATCAGTCGTTGCTACCTCCATTATTCCCATCACTGCTACAACTCATTTTCCAATCAAACTTACTGCCTTGAATTTTCCTGTCTGGCGTAAACAAATCCAATCTACTTTAATTGGATACGATCTTGACAAATTCATTGATGGATCACTTCCATCACCTGTGCAATTTTCCAACACAAACACAGGGGAAAAGAATCCCGATTTTTTACCTTGGTATCGCCAAGATCAGATCATCTTAAGCGCCATTCTCGGTAGCTGCTCCGACACCATTCAACCGATTGTATCATCAGCAAACACGGCTCGTGAAGCCTGGGAACGTCTGATTGCAAGTTATGCTAGTGCCTCCCGGTCACGCATCATCTCACTCAAAACCAAGCTCACTAAAAATCCAAGAGGTACTCGATCTGTTACTGAATTTCTTCATGATATGCAGTCCATTTCGGATGCCCTTGCACTTGCTCAAAGCCCTATTGATGAAGAAGATCTCCAAGTTCATATTCTTAATCAATTGGGGGATGAATTTAACCCTATCGTAGCTGCTATTAGGGTTCGGGAGACTCCACTGTCCTTCTCCGAACTTTTTGATATGTTGGTTGACTGTGAACAACAATTGCAAGAAAAAGCACCTTCACCAACATCTTTGCTCGCAACAGCACACTATACTCACCGACAATCGGGAAATTCTCGATCTGCTCGATCCGCTCCAAATGGACAATCACGAAGCAATCGCGGGAACTGGTCAAACAACAACACTCAATATGGTGGTAATAACACTCAATATGGTGGTAATAACACTCAATACGGCAGTAATCGTTCCCCAAACTCTACAAATTTTTGTCAATATTGTAAGATACCAGGTCATGCTACTGGTGATTGTCGAAAGCTTGCCCGTTTTCTTAAGGAAAATAACATTTCGTTTGGCCAAACCTCATCGGCACCGGTTGTTAATGTCACCTCCTCTCAGCCTACTCAGTCCTCTCCATGGCTCTTTGACACAGGAGCCTCACATCATGTTACCTCCGACCGCTCCACACTTCACTCTGTATCAGATTATGGGGGCCCGGATGAAATAATTTTAGGTGATGGTAAGGGTCTCTCTATATCTCATATTGGTCACACATCTCTTCCAACCTCATCTCGTTCTCTATATTTACCTGATGTTTTGTGTGTCCCTCAATTACGAAAAAATTTAATTTCAGTTGCCAAACTTTGCAAATCTAACAATGTTTCTGTGGAATTTTTTCCCACACATTTTTTTGTCAAGGACCTACACACGGGGGCGCTTCTTATGCGGGGAGAGAACGACGGTGATATATATCATGCAGCCTTGAGAACATTACCTCAAATCAACTTCATCACCAAATCAAATCTCTTGGATTTACATCATACTTTCGGTCATCCTTCTACTAAAATTTTGAAGTCAATTGTTCATCATCTAGGATCTCGTTCTAAGTCAGTGTCATTTTCAGATTTTCATTGCGAATCTTGTTCAGTTAATAAAAGTCATAAATTACCATTTGGACACACTTCTTTTACAGCCACTAAACCATTGCAACTTGTTTACACTGATGTATGGGGTCCTACGCAAAAATCAATTGATGGCTTTGCTTATTATATCATTTTTGTTGACTTTTATTCTAAGTATGTTTGGCTCTACCCAATAAAGAAAAAGTCTGATGTTGCTCAATTGTTTCCTACATTCAAACACTTGGTTGAAAAGTATTTCCAAACACCACTGATCTCTATCTTTTCTGATAACGGTGGCGAATATCAAAGTCTCATTCCCGTGTTCCAATCCATGGGTGTCTCACACTTTACTACTCCCCCACATACCCCTGAGCAGAATGGTACGGCTGAAAGACGTCATCGCCATATAGTAGAAACTGGTTTAGCTCTACTTCACTATGCAGGTTTGCCATTAACCTACTGGTCACATGCGTTTCAAACCGCGGTATACTTGATCAATCGTCTCCCTACATCGGTCCTTGGTAACAAAACCCCATTTGAATTGATGCATAACAAACCTCCACTCTACTCCAAATTGAAACCGTTTGGATGCTTGTGTTACCCTTGGCTGCGTCCGTATTCCACATCCAAACTTCAACCCAGATCCACCATGTGCCTATTTCTTGGCTACTCATCATCCAAATCTGCTTACAAGTGTGTTGATATCTATACAAACCGTGTTTTTCACTCAAGACATGTGCAATTCATCATCACCCAATTCCCATATCACACTTCCTCTCACCAATCCATGCCTTTACCTACACCTGCTGCCTTTCTAAATACCCATGAATCTACTGTGTTTACACCACCTATTCCACCAACTATACCAACGTCAACCTCTACCACAACTATTCCTTCCCCGACACCCCCCATCTCCCCACAAACCTCAACTCCAGTAACATCCGAATCCACTATTCAACCTCCACTACCAAATCATCCAGCCTCGGTGAAACCATCTCCAAGCTCACTCCCTTCTCCTTCCTTTTCCACACCTACTACTTCACCATCACCTCCTTCAAACCCATCTACATCTCCTACTCCTCCTTGTGTCACTCCTCCACCTCGCACCAGAAAACCCAACCCCAAGTACTTTGGTGATAAGTTTGTTAACACATCCACTCTTCACCCTCTACCTACTACCTTAGAACCAGCCACCCACACTCAAGCTCTTAAAGATCCTAAATGGAGATCAGCTATGGATGACGAATTTAATGCTTTACTTCATAACGGCACTTGGGAACTCATTCCATCATCAGCTCAAAAACCCATTGGTTGCAAATGGGTCTTCCGTGTCAAACGAAATCCGGATGGTTCCATTGCCAAATACAAGGCGCGCCTTGTGGCAAAAGGTTTTCTTCAACAACATGGCGTTGATTATTTTGACACATACAGTCCGGTTACAAAACCTGTTACCATTCGCACGGTACTCTCCATTGCTCTTACAATGAACTGGCCTCTCAAACAACTTGATGTTAACAACGCATTTCTTCAAGGTACTTTGCATGAAACTGTATACATGGACCAACCACCTGGCTATGTCCATCCCGAGTACCCAAATCACATATGTCGTTTAAGAAAATCGATTTACGGGCTAAAACAAGCACCACGTGCATGGTATTTGGAACTTACAAATTTCTTACTTGCCTTTGGTTTTAAAAAATCCCTTGCCGATGCATCGTTGTTTGTCTACAATCATGAGGGTATTATTGTCTACTTTTTAATCTATGTTGATGATATTATTATCACGGGCAACAATAACACCTTTCTTGATCACGTGGTCACCTCTCTTGCTACTCGTTTTTCTATCAAAGATCTTGGTTCCCTACACCACTTCTTGGGTATTGAGGTAATTTCCAACCCTAAGGGTCTTTTCCTCTCACAACATCGACATATCCAAGACTTACTCACTCTTTTTAATATGGACGGGGCAAAGGAGGTTGCCACTCCTTTAAACTCCTCTGAGATCTTGTCCCCAACAGATGGTTCCCCACCAGTTGACCCTGCACCTTACCGGAAACTAGTTGGCTCCTTGCAATACCTTGCATTTACTCGACCAGATATATGTTTTGCTGTTAATAAACTTTCGCAATTTATGCATTCTCCCACCCAAGTGCACTGGCAGGCTCTAAAACGTGTTCTACGGTACCTAAAAGGCACGATTCACCATGGCCTATTTCTCAATCGTACTTCTTCCATGAATCTATCGGCATTTTCAGATTCTGATTGGGGTGGTATCTCTAATGGGGGACGGTCCACTACAGCATACATACTCTATCTTGGCAACAATATCATCTCTTGGAAATCTGCACGTCAAAAATCGGTTTCTAGATCGTCAACTGAGGCCGAATACAAAGCCTTGGCCAATGCTGCCTCGGAGATTTCTTGGGTTCAAAATCTCTTATCTGAGCTAGGTATTCGTAATATCACATCTCCTAAACTATATTGTGACAACACAGGAGCCACTTATCTATGTGCTAATCCGGTGTATCATTCGCGTATGAAGCACGTTGCTCTTGATTATCACTTTGTTCGCGAACGAGTGTCCAATGGTTCTCTCCATGTACTGCATATTAACTCTACAGATCAACTAGCTGATGCTCTTACTAAACCATTGAGTCGAGGGCCGTTTCTCAAGTTACGATCCAAGATTGGTGTCTCCGATGGAGCCTCCATCTTGCGGGGGCGTATTACGGATACTCATTAATCACAAATATTCTATTCAAGTATATTGTTATTCTAATTGATGTAGTTACCTTGTATAGGTTAGGTCAATGGTTTTCCCTTAATTATCTCCTGTATATACGTTCTTTACATGTTTGTAAATGGCTATAAAGCCAACTGATATTCACAGCAATATACTCACTAATTCTCAAGACCCTCAATACATTATATATATGAATACCATTGCGTAGTTCAATGGATGTTTTTGTAGCTATTCTCCAACCAAATATCCTTTCAGATTTTTTAATGTACATGTTTAGTAGTAGGATATGATTTTTCTCTTACATAACTTTATTATACTTGCTCTATATTCGGGGTATGATTTTACGCTTAATGTGTAATATTGTAACAAAAATTCTAGATATCACATATTTTTTTAATGGTGGACAGACCTTTTGACCAATCCTAGGCCTTGGAAATGGGTGTCATGACCAAGAAGTTAAGCAAAGTTGATATTGGTATGAGAATGACACATTTTATACATCTGATAATGAATTTTGAGACCCCCATAAACATAGAGCAATCTTCCAACATTGTATGTCTGATTTATCATCTGGAGATCATTCAGTTTGTTCTTTGTAGGTGTAAAAAAATACTCGTAACAATTTTCATAAACATATACAGTCATTTGCCAGCTGTAAAAAAGTCAAAAGCCAATCAAATACTTGAACCCAGCTCTTTTCTTATGAAAGTGGCAGACCCAAGCCAACCTATACCAGACTTCACACCACCCATACCATGATCAGACTTTTCGACCAGCAAATGACTGGACTTCTGCCCAGGTTCACATGTTCAAGTTGTACAAACTTCTCTATTTAAAGTGGGTTCATGTGGTTATTCAAAATTTTACTTATCTACTTCAAAAAATTATATTAATAGTCCATTTTTCTGAAAATTTTACTTATCATCTACGACCGATAGTCTTTTACACTAACTAGAGTAAAACTTTTTAATAAGGGCATGTTTGAAAAGCAAAAAGTTAATAAGCTATTTTAAAAAGGAGTAAATTATATGGAAGGTCCCTGTGGTATACTACTTATTACAACTTTAGTCCCTGAACTATTACACTGTAAGTCCCTGGTGTATACACTTTGTTACACCCATGGTCCCTGCTGTCCTTAAATTTTTTTAAATGACCAAAATACCCTTATGGACTTTTGTAATAAAGCAAAGATAAAAGACTTTGAATGTAATAAGTAATAAACCACAGTGACTATCCGTGAAATTTATTTTGTTAATTGATTTTTTTTCTTTTTTTCTCTTGGATCCATATTTTTCCACTTTTATTGTCGCGCCACCAACCCCCTGAAAAGTCGATCCATCCCGAACTCCTACATGCGGTCGCCTTTTCCACGATAAAATGCTGTAATAAATGGTATACCACAGGGACCTTCCGTGTAATTTACTCTTTAAAAAGCTTATCCAAACATGCTTTGAATTTCCATATGCGCATTTCACATGAGGGTACAAATTTTCTGTCCCTTTTTGTACTTTTTATTTTTAAACTTTTTAAAAACATTTTCAAATGTGAAAGGTTTACTTTTTTTAGAATAATATTTGAAAATTATATAAGTCAATTTACAATAATTTAATTATTATATTGAATATATGCTCTCTTTTATACCACTCCCAATTGTAATAACAACTAACAATTCAGTTTTTGTCAAATCAATGATACGTCAGCTGACACTCCAAATGATATACTCATGCTAACAATACGCTTCAGAACTCACTTCCAGAAAATACACTCACAAAAATAGATCATGTATTTTGGCGGTTTTGAGTTTTTAAACTTTCTTAATGATCTGCACAACATCTTCATCTTCAAGCTCATGTTCCTACCATTTGGGAAATTATTCAAATTAATGGAATCGGTATTAATATGTAGGTTAATCCTCAAACTTTGACTGATTTGGCGATTTAACCCTTAAACTTTCTCAATGGTTTAAAAGTTTAGTCCCTTAAGTTTCATATAAATTTCTATACCCGATTTTTTACGATAAATTTTTTATAACAATATCAAATAATAATAGGAATGTGACACACAACTTACCTTGCCTACTCTTTGTGGCTTGTGTTTTGCACTAGAACCCCAAACCAATGCACTGCATCAACAGATGATTAACCAAAAAAGTGAGTAAACAATAAGAGAGACAATTTAATAATTTGTTGTTTGATTTGATCATAAATTAAAAGTGACTTACTACTTAAATTGTTTAAGCATGTCCTTGTGAATTCTAAAGCAGAAATCCTCAACTGTTTTCCTTTTAGATGAAAGAATTACAGGGTCCTCATAATCTGGATTCATCCCTTTAGGTTTTGTATAAATTCTAGTCAAACTCAGATATTCCCAAACCATCTCAAGCAGACCATCAAGATTCCACTCCAAATGAGCACTACAACAAATATAAACAATTAAAATATATATAATCATTAACTGAAAATAAAATCATTATTAATAGTACCTAACAGGACAATAGTGAGGAAGTTTATCCAATATCTCAAGCTCTTCAAGTGTAATTTGATCGATTTTGTTGACAACATAGATACAAGGGGTGTATATTCTGCTCCCTTCAATAACATCGATGAGGTCATCAGCAGTAGCATCAAACCTGAGGGTGACATCAGCATTATGGATCTTGTATTCACTGCATATTGCTTTCACTGTTTCTAGGTCTAGATGTGTGTTAGCAACCGTTGATGTGAAATTAATTCCACCTTTTTCTTTTTTCCTGAATGTTAGATTTGGGGGCTCCTTATTTAACCTGTAAATATAGTATATAGTGTTAAAAAAGTCATTTTTTTTCAAAATAAAGAAGATGTTAGTAGGTTATAATTAATTAATTATAAAGTTACCTAATACCAAAACCTTCGAGCTCTTTTTCAATCAGACGTTTGTGGGTTATTGGTTTAATTGCATCCAGTACAATTAAAATACAGTTGCATGTTCTTGCAGTACTGATAACCTAGAAAGATAAAGAATAATTCTTCTTCAGTTAATAGACTGTGATACACTTTCCTCTTATCGGATATGATTTACATATATATGATTTACATTTGGTAGAAGAAAGAAGGGGAGAAGGGTAGTATGGGTATTTGACAGGAGAAGTCGGTTAGGGTTGCTATAAATAAAGAAGTTAGGGAATAATGTAGGCAGGCTTGAATTCAGTTAGGTTTACACTAGTTGTTAGCTTTCTCTCTAGTCATTAGTCAATAGCTGTAATATTCTTTTCCTGTAATTCCATTTTCAATTCAAATGCACAGTTCGTTTGGTTTTATCAGAATTGTGTAAAGATACAATTGGATTGTATCAGACTGATTATGATAATCATAAAAATGCATAATACAACATAAAGTTTGTCTTTTTGATTAAAAAAGTTCCAAAAATTATAGATTACCTGCCTTCCTCTACCCTTTCCATCCTTAGCACCCTCAATAATACCAGGGAGATCCAACAACTGCCAACAAAACAAAATAATAATAATAAATAATATAAAAAATGCAAATATTAAATTAACCATACAAAATAGAACTAAAACAAGATTTATGTCATTTATGGGCTACAAAAGTAAGTTACCTGGTGAAAAATATAAGGATAAAAAATTTACACAAGCCACCCTCCATCTTTCCTTTTATAAGTTGTAGGGTATAATTATATGAATTAAATTCTTCAAGAAATTATTAAATTATTGGATCTTAACACCTAAATTAGATGGTTAGATCAAGTATCAAACTAGAACACAAACAATAATACCTGAATTTTAGCTCCTCTATATGTGATGACACCTGGAATGCATGTGAGAGTGGTGAATTCATATGAAGCAACCTGACAAAAACATAATACAATTTAACTTCAGAATTTTAAACATAAGTAGAACAATAACCAGGTTTTTAATTATATCATAAAGCTAAAATCCTTACATTAATTGTATATACTTTTATTTTATTATAACTATCATGTGTTTTGCTAATATAATATTAATAATGTCAAATAAAAATACAAATGATATTAGATATAAAAATAAAATAAGTACCTCTGAAAAAGTTCCAGTTAATTTATTTAATAATGTTGATTTGCCAACAGAAGGAAAACCAACAAGACCAACTCTTGCATCTCCACTTTTTGTAACATCAAAACCTTCTCCGGCCCCACCAGCTCCCTTTGTTGTAGGTGTCAAAAGCTCCCTTCTCAATTTTGCAAGTTTAGCCTGAAATTACAGTTCACTCAGTTCTGCTGAATGAATTAATATGGGCCCAAAAGCAGCCCATGGGCCCACATGAAGTAAATAACTTATATTTACCTTCAGCAATCCTAAGTGATGTGCAGTTGCTTTATTCTTTTGGGTCTTTGCCATCTGAAAGGACAACACAAGAACACTTAGGGGATATAATATATTGTATATGGACTTGTAATTTACAAAAAAAAAAACTGCAATACAATAAATTGTATAGTGCCTACCAAACGCAGATATGATTTTGATTTTATTAAAATTAGCTTGTGTCTATCCAAAATGTAATACACGATATAAGGTAAATATAGTTATCAAATATTTTCCCAAAAATGTTCAACATCATATCAAATTTGCAGCTGAAATTAGCACAAGGAGCTTCAAACATCAAAATGTAGCTCTTACTTTAGAAACAGAGACATTGTTTCTTCCCTTCTTTTAGTTCACACCGTTGGTTTATTGAGATTAAACCATTTTAGTACTCAAGTACAAAACTTTTACACAGATTTTATAGAATATTGACACAAGCAGCCTGTCTGCACAAAATTGGGCATCCAATTTGAGCTTCCACTGCAGCAGATAATTGTGCAAAACTGCCGTATAAATAATATTTTTTCTCCAAAAATATTAGTAATTTTGTAGTTTGTCGATTTGTCATAACTCATAGTGAAGCTTTTCACTTGAACTGGTGTATCTAAGTTAACAAGGGAGGTAATCTAATAATAACTGCAGCTAGATCACATCGCTTGACGATAAACGAGTCGATCAAAATTAAATTTTGATTACTAAAATCAATTCTATTTTTGCGAAGATGTAGCGATGTAGGTTTGCGACATACGATTTATGTATGTAGATGGATATAAGAATCATATATATAGATTGCATAGGGATAATGATACCTCATCTTCAATATCTTTAATTTTCTGCATAACGGTCGCCATTGTTGAAGCAAGCAACAAAGATAGTAGCTGGTGTTTTGAAATATGCAGCTGAACTGGTAATCAAGAGGGTTCTGGAGAAAATAGAGTCGCAGGTCAGATGCCATTAAAAACCCTATTTCCTGTGTTTCTTTTCAACTTTTCTAAAATTTTGTGACAAAATGTAAAAAAAAAAAGTTGTATAATTAAAGTTACAAACTAATCTGCCACCTATACATTGAGCTAAGCATGATAATTTCATGATGACATGTTCATTCCTCATCCTTTGATTGGTCCTTTTTATGACGTGTAATGCTGACTCAAAGGACATTTTAGTCATTTGTGCGATTTCAAAATTTAAATTTAAACCTATATATGGAGCTAAGCATGATAATTTCATGATGACATGTTCATTCCTCATCCTTTGATTGGTCCTTTTTGATGACGTGTAATGCTGACTCAAAGGTCATTTTAGTCATTTGTGCGATTTCAAAATTTAAATTTAATTATAGTAACTTTTGTAAGTCCGCCTATTTCGTTTTTTGTCATAACTTTATTTTTTCTTTGTAAATAAAAAATTTTAAAAATGTCAAAGTTTTTAAAATTAAATTCTCTACAAAATAAGTATAGTCATGAAATTTTGCAAAAATAATGTTATGAATCAAACAAATTATGAACCAAAAGTACTATTATTTAAAAATGTAATGATCCAACATTTTATGATCAGACAATGTTATGATCGAAATTAAATAAAATGAGTATTGTTTATTATTTCCTAAATCCAGCATGATTCAATTAAAAAATGGGTATTAATTAAATGTTTAATTACCGTGTATATTGGTTTTGAAAGTTTCAGATATCTACTCTTATTGACTGTAAATGTCGGACCAAGTATATAACATTATTTATTAATTTGTTAATGTTTTCATTATTATCACATAAATTTTAAGAAAGATAAATCACATTAAATATATACATAATTTCAAACCAAATTACAATTGTAACATCCTAAAACTGGCCTAGTTGTTTTAGGTATATTTTGATATTTGAAAATATCTATTTGACCATATGTGGAATAAATTGATTAAGTGTTAAATGAATTGTTTGACCGTTTGTCCTTTTGTGATATTTTAATCAAGGGATTAAAATATCTGTTTTCTGAAATGTTTAAATGAAAATGTGATTTTTATATCTTTGGATTCTCCTTTTAATATCGTCTCCAGAAATGCTTTCGTTTTTAAAATTGGAGCCCGTTTGGTATTTTAAATAAATTAACTACGAAAGGGACTTTTGTATTGTATTTGTTTAAAAGATGGAAAAATCTCAAGTGGGCCCCACCCCCCCTTTTTGGACGACATTATTGATGGGGAAAGCCCCATCCTCTTCATTCTATCTCCCTCTCTCTCTCTCCCTCACGCCTCTCTCCCTCTCTCTCTCTAAATCTCCATCTTCTTCTTCTTCAAGTTCTTGAGTTATCAAGAGAGATCCATAGCTTGTTTCTTGGCCAATCTTTAATCCGAACACGTTTTTGGATAGCTCTTGAGGTAAGCTTCAACCTATATGTGTTCGTTTTCGATTCCATGATAGTTGATAAATTAGGGTTTATGTGTTCTTGAGTTTTGGTTGGTGATTATTGTGTTAGATGGTATATTAGGTGTTTATGCAAAGTTTGACATGTATTGTTGCTTATGTACAAGTATTTTAGCATAAGGTACAACCTTTTTAGCAAAATGTACACATGTGTGGGTGTGTGTGTGTGTGTTCGTGGGTGTGTGTGTGTGTGTATATCAATTGTGTGGTTTTGGATTATGCTTCTAACTTGACTTAATATGGGTTTTAATGTTAATGTGGGTTAAATTAATATGTAGGAAGTGTTAATTGTCAAGATGGTTAGTTATGACATGTTGGGTGGAATTGTTAGTACAATGTTTGTGTCTAAATGACTTGCTAGTAAGATTGTGATTTATGGAGTTTATGTCTAGTTTATGTTAAATGACATCTTGAATATGTTAGTTGCGATTATAACCGACTATTGTGTTAATTGATAAAATGACTAGTTGTTTATGGGTGTAAAATGTCATTTAGGTGTTGTATGACTTTTATTACTAGAAATGTTAAATTAACATGCTAGAAATGTTATTTAATGATTTGTGTCGAGTTTGGTGAGATTTGATAAAAATGCTAGTTTTTATAGTGTTTGGATAATGTATGTTAAATTATGAACTAGTAAGTGGTATGTATGTGATTTTATATAAAAGATAGAATTTGGTCTTGTTGAAATGACTAGTTAATTAGGAATTGTTAAATGGTATATTATAGCAATTAAGGTTGTGTTTGGAAGTGTTAAAGTTAAATATGTGGTTTGACCCGTTCGGGCCATTTAGTGGTAAAATGACTTAAAATAACTTGGATTGTGAAAATGTAAGTATTTTGTTAGGATTATGTGATTAGCAATGTTATTGGTAACATTTGGTGAATTGCAAGTTGATGTTATGTTTACAATTGTAGGATGTATTATTGTTTAATAACCCGGTTTGACCCGTTTGAATGTAAGACTTGCAAATGACTAGTTGACTTGCAATGTAAGTGTAAATGGTCATGCCATGTTTATATGATGATTTAAATGTTTGGTTATCTAGTTAGTGCAAGTGTTAATGTTAAATGTGTATTTAACATTGTTTATGATTTGGTGGAATTATATACTAATTCGGTATTCCTCTGGTGTACAGGAATCGGAATCGAGACTCAGAAACATTAGACCTCTGAGTTCGACAAGTGGAAGTAACGGTGAGTGGATTTAATCTCCAACTTGTGTTCGGTTACAATTGGTTCGGTATATGCACACTTGGTGAAATGCAGGAAATTACCAGACAAGAGAAGTTCACGACGCGAACTTCACTTCGCGATCGTTAAGTCGGTCCAGCAAAGTTGTTGATCTGTCGCTAAGTAGTTCACGATCAGAGTTCACGTCGCGAACCCTAGTTCGCGATCGTGAAATAGAGTTCGCGATTGGGAACTCTGCCGTGACGTTTTTCGCGTTGTTTTTCGTAGCTAGTCTTCTTGTTATGTATGCCTAGTGTTAGGGAATACCATACATGACCATGTGTACATAGGTGAAGAGACTTGGCTTGATTGTAAGCAACAACTCGGTAGATTGGTAACCGAGGACTCGGTAAGTGACAACCGAGGTTTGAGAAGTCAGTGTCGGAAGGAGAACGGCTGGGCATCGGGTATCGACTAATAGGGTATCCGACCTTACCTGTATTTGTTGCATGGTTAAGGGGAGGGAGTTGCCCTGGTGTTGGATACGAAACGCTATCGGTTACCGTGGTTTTGGCCGACCATGGTTTAAGGCTCCGGCAGGACCCCGATCTTCTCGAACAAACAGTGATTCCCCAACCGGAGATGTTTTATAACTTCCGTGTTTTAGTGAACATTGATACGTGGTTAGGTGGCTTTTAGATAGTAGAGATGTCTATGCTAGCTCGTTGGGCTTTACAGAATTTGTAGATTATATTCATTCACTTAGCTTTGTGCTAATCCCTCCCTCGTTGAATCTTTTCAGGTGATCGGTGCTTTGGACGGGATGATTGACCAAGCTCCGTTTGATATGTTTTAAAAATGAGCCATGTCGTTTAAGTGACACCGTTAATGTATTGTTTAAGAAATGTTTATTTGGAAGCTTATTGTGGGACCTTGTTTGTAAACTAAACTAAACTAAACTAACCTAGAGGATAACCTAATCGCCTTCGGGCATTTAGAAAAAAAAGAAAAAAAAACGCTTCCTAAATTTTGCGGTGTTACAACAATCTACCACCTATATACGGAGCTGAGCTGTCCATTCCCCAACGTTTAATTAGTCATTTTTTATGACGTGTAATGCTGAATCAAACGACCTTTTAGTCATTCGGACGATTTCAAAATTTAAATTTGAAATTAAATCTGAATATAATTCCTAAAATATATGACTGGAAATTTCTATTAGAATATTTACTATATTTTACAAAACTTTTAAAATGCAGAAATTTAAATGAATTTAAATTTGAATACAGTCTAAATTCAAACGATTGATTTCCTAAAACATAATAAAGATTTTATGAATTTCTCTATAAAAATATAATATTAAAGTTTCTAATAAATATCACAAGACAAACATACGGTTAATATTTCCGTAATTTAAAAGGAAATGTGAGATTTTCTCCTTTATAATATTTCCGAATTAAAATGCATTCAAAATTAATGAAAGTTAAGAGCAAGAAATGATTGAAAGTTATTTGTTGCGATTGCCGATCAAGTTGACAATTACACTAATTCAAACACAAATGTCGTATACAAAGAGATTTTATTTCGTCTCTAAATTTTGTGTACCATGTGTGATATCTATCAAAACACGTTTATCATCATTTCAATAATATATTACTATATAATTATTTAAGTTTATTTTTTCTTGAAGCATGTCCGTCCATCCGGGCGGGCTTTGAAGTTAGTAAATATTAATAAAATAGATAAATATACAAAAATGTTTCGTTTAATCACTAAATCCGTGGAGTTTTTAAATGAAATGAGAGAAAAGAGAAAAGAGGAAAATATTTAGAAGTAATTTTATTTATTTATTTATTTTTTTTGTATTCTCGAGTTGAAGAGAAATAAAAAATTAATAAATTTACAATTTTACTCTTAAAATGTAAAATAATTAGGAAATATCGATGATAATTTGGTAAGCTAAACATGAGTAAGTAAAATTTTTGGATGGATAGCATTACTATTGTTTAAGAAGTGAAACACTAAATCATGAGCTTTAAAGCATACATTTTGACGCAAACTGATAACTTTTGTTTAAATTGGTTTTGATTTCACCGAGTATGCTAGTATGAAAGGAACATAAATGAAGGTTCTATATAAGTTAAGGGGTTATTAGTAACTTTAAGAAACCTGAAGTATAAAGTTGTTTAGCCTCGTTTCAACGTTTCATCGGTTTTCTCGTAATTTTTCTTCCACAAACGGACACGTTGGAACCAACATTTTATTGCCTCTTCGGTTTGTGTACCGAAGAGGTAGAGACGAGATAAGTGGAGAGATAGGGGAAGTGGGATTGGGTTAAAAAAATTTATGTGGCAGTTAAAAAATGGCGAGGTGACGTTCATCTGATAAAATGGAAGGAGTCAAGAGGTGATGTTAACATGAGTGCATCGGTTAATTTGTCAGTAAGGAATGATCAGGCGATGTGGCGAAATTGAAGAGACATGAAAGAGATAATTGTTGTGAGAGACCTTAATGATTATTGAAAGTTATTTAAAAGGAACAGAATAGAAAAAATATTGTTGGTATGAGTATTATCAGCTAAATATTAGTTGAAATGTTGACATATCACTGATTTGATAAAAAGTTGAAGTGTCAATAAACATGATAATGGTCTTTATAAATATTGGAAGTTTGGGGAGGTTGTAGGTATGGGAAATTGGTTGGAGGTTGTTTGTATTAATAATAAACAAATAGATTTGATTAAAATGAAAAATTATATTTTAGTTGTATAAAATTGATAGAAAATGAAAAAACAGTTATCTATGGTATACAAAGTACGAATTACAAACCGATTGTAATTACTTTGAAGTCCGTCCCGCCAAACCTTATCGGTTTATCTTCAGCTAAAACAAGCCTCTCTCTCTCTATCTCTCTCTCTCTCACACACACACACACACACAATGTCTTCCATATCTGTTTCGCTCTTCGGTTCCCTTGCACACACAACAGCTTCTAGAAATTGGGGGATCAGATCTTCTTCAGCGGCTCCACCCAACGTCGACTTCACCTATCTTGAATCCGCCATTGCCAAGGTATTTCTTTCACTTACTATCACCCGTCGTTTTAGTTTATCCAACATGCTAGTATTTTACAACTTCTATCATGACATCTTATCTTGTATTTGTGTGTGATTTCAATGAGAAACCCTAAATTTACAAGGTCCCACTTCGAAATTGACAAAATAATAGCCAATATTTGATACGACATTGCCAAATTTGTATAGATTGTGAATTCCTGTGGCCGTGGAATGTAAAATCGGGTACTGAATACTGAATGTAATTTGTTCAGAAGTTTCTAATTACTAAAACGGGGCCCTAAACATAAAAGTTAAATGAAATTTCATACTAAACTTGGGGGCTTAATTTTTGATTTTCCAAATATAATCTGACTTATTACTTGAAAGATGTTATCACTATAACATTGGTGGTAAATTGTGGGGGCCCTAGATTGAATGTTGAGAATATAAAAACTTCAATTTCTCTATAAAACATACAAGACTATAAATGATTGTAGAATCTGGTGCAGAAGGATAGTGATGCTGTTAAAGAAGCACTAAATCAGCTGTCTGAAACTGGTTGGGCCAAAAAGTGGAATTCTCAACCTTATGTTTCCCGTCGCACGGTCTGTCTTTTCTTCATATTTATAGCACCTTTTTTTAATAAATAAATATCATAAAACCTTATACTTATAACAGACATCTCTACGCGAGTTAACAACTCTTGGAATGAAAAATGCTGAGAATCTTGCAATACCTAGTGTTAGAAATGATGTAAGTCATAATGAGACATGTATTACATTATGAAATTTTAGTATGATGAATATTTATATCACGAAATTAATTTCATGACAGTGATGCAGGCAGCTTTTCTTTTCACTGTGGTGGGAACTACAGGGTTCTTGGGAACCATAGCTGGTCAGCTTCCTGGGGTGAGTCAGCTCTAACATTTTTCTGTTACTTTTTTCCATATATTCCTATAACTGCCAGAATAGTGTGATTTGTTTGAATTTGTAATTTGTTTGAAAATAATGCAGGATTGGGGATTTTTTGTACCATATTTGATTGGGAGTATTTCGTTGGTAGTTCTGGCTGTAGGGAGTATTTCACCCGGGTAATTAACACATAACTGCAATTTTACCACCTGTTAAAAAATCTTGCATGGTGAATATAATCTAATTAGGTGGGCTACAATGTAGGCTTCTTCAGGCTGCAATAGGTGGATTTTCAACCTTTTTCCCTGATTATCAGGATAGAATTGCCAGACATGAAGCTGCTCATTTTTTGGGTAACAAAAAACAAAGTTAAAAAGAAGTTTGTTTTTGACTTTTAACTTTTGACTGTGTGCTTTATATATATAACTGTTTTTTTTTTTTTTTGAAATGGCAGTTGCATACTTATTAGGTCTTCCCATCCTCGGGTACTCTCTGGACATAGGAAAAGAGAATGTCAATCTCATTGATGAAAGACTTGAAAAACTCATTTACAGTGGACAACTTGATTCAAAGGAACTCGACAGGTAATTGTTCTTCTAACTACTTCACTTCTGTTTTTATTAATTTAAATAAAAACATTAATTTTCTTTTGCAAATCGATGGTCAAAATATTTCACTCTCAGGTTGGCAGTTGTAGCAATGGCTGGACTAGCAGCAGAAGGTTTGAAATACGATAAAGTGGTTGGTCAATCCGCTGACCTCTTTACTCTACAGGTATCTCAATACCTTGCATCTAAAGTCAAAGTCAAAGTCAAAGTCAACTTCATTAGAGCGAAATCTTATAATTTTTATATTTTTTGCTTAATCACAGAGATTCATAAACAGAAGTACACCTCAAATCAAGACCGCAGAGCAGCAAAATCTAACCAGATGGGCGGTAAGTCATTCAGTTTTTATCCTAACTGGCCCATTTTGGCTTTTGCGTTATTTAATATAACACGATTTATAATTTGTTTCTGTCTTTTTTAGGTCTTATTTGCGGGATCGCTGTTAAAAACTAACCAAGCACTTCATGAAGCTGTGATGTCAGCAATGTCAAAAAAGGCGAGTGTTGTAGAGTGCATTGATGCCATTGAGAAGGCAGCTGCATGATTGTACAACTACCGATCAATACTATGGATTTGTTTAAATATTATTTCATTAATACGGAAAATGTTGTATTTTGTTGTATTCTTGTATATGAGATTGGTGAAAGCTCAACAATTCATGTAAACAACTAAACAAGGAATAATTGATGAAAAACTGAGGCAACTTAATAAGAACATTATGCACTACATTACTTCAGAGCAGTTAGTTTACCCACAAGAAATTGATGAAACAAGACACATAAATAAACACATCAGATATAAGAAGCATTTTCTTCTAACATTTTTAGAAGAGGAAATATTACATAAATTAGTACTAAAATAGGTTAATAACTACATTACTTTTTATCCACCCCATATTTTTCAGTATCTATGTTTACATGTTTAGCAACTTCTACTCACATAAATCGTCTTAATAACCATACAATTTTCTCCTATGTATAATTACACATAATAGATGATAACTCAATCATCCAAATGGATCAAATCCCTTCATTTATCGTATTCATTTTTGTGTTGGACGTTTTTTCGCTTTTCAAAGATCATCCGACCAATCACTAGGATCAATTTCAGAAAACATTCCATCAACAACTTGATCAATAAGAGAATCGATAAACGTGTTGCAACGAACTGAAAATATTCGGTCAACTCTTTTACGAGCACTTGAGAACCAAGCAAAAGCTGCAGCACAAGCTACCGCACCCAAACACGCCCCTGCGGCCTCGGCAATCCCTTGTAAATCCATTTTTCTGAATAACGAGTTACCAGTCACATTTTCTATCGTCACAGTCCCTGCAAATATAATCTATAGTAATAAATCATTATCAACGTTACACCTATACACAAACCACAAGTTAATTTCATTGTAACGATTAATTAAATTTAGCTATAGAAAAAAGATAGAATAATACCATGGCTAGACGGCCCGATATTATTTCAAAGTCTTGGCTCTTTTTTGAGCTCTCTATGTACACCGAAAGCATCTCAAAGAACCGAGACACGTCATCACCACCACCATGATCATCACCGTCCATGTTCCGCATCTTCATCACTCCAAAACGATCTGAGCCATACGATCTAAGCGTGCACACTCTTGGTTGCAATAAGATCTTCCCGTTATTATCCGCCGTTATGGCAGCCGTATCAGTCAGCCTCACCCTCTGAACCGGGAGTGAAGGAACCGGCACAGTTGCCGGCTCATCTTTTTGACTTGCCGGTTTGTTTGACTTCACATGACATACAATTGGCCGAGCAGCTAAAGCCATTTGAAAGCCGGAAATGTGCTATGTCAGGAGTAATGAAAGTAGTAATAATATGTTTATATTTTCATTTTGACACCTTGTTTTATAAATAAGTTAATATTTGAAGTCCTTATAATAAAAACAGTTTTAAGTATTGAGCACTCTATTTTTTACGCCAAACTAAATAAGAACATGGTTTAATTTCATTTGTTTTAGAACCAAATTTGCCTTATAATCGACTATGACAAAGTCATTACGACTTGTTTAACGTTAAAAATAAGAAATATCACAACATGTAAAATACAGAAGAACATTGTCAATGAACTACTATAAGTGAACTACAATACTAATCATGCGGAATTTATAAAAGTTTGATAATAAAATAAACAATGTTAATTTATTTTTAGAACAATCCGTGATAAACATGTTAAACTGACCAAAAGGTGGAGGGTGTATTTTGTTTAAAAAATTTGAAGGGGGTATTTAATACATTAGTAATAAGATGGAGGGTGTAAATGTTTATAAAGGTGAATGACAGGTGAGACCGGAGTCCACGTTTTCAGGAGAAAGGAATTGAGGTCGAGGTGTGTGGGTCAAAAGGATTTACGTGGAACCATTTGTTCTCTTTGACGTTGTTTTCGTCGCTACCCCGAGGTTGACCTTCTCATAAGTCCGTAAAATGATAAATGACGCAATCTATCTTCATATAACCTATAAAAAGTTATGTTTGTTTAATACTACATAATAAGAGTAATGGCATTTCTTTTGATCATTTATTCCTACCACAATCCTACTCATTTTGATGATGACAAGTGTCAAAATCAAGGGATAACATTGGGAAAGAGAATTACTGAATGACACATGTCAAATTTATAAGTGAGTAGACATATAAGTAGGAAGAAATATCATTTCTTTAATAATATATTTATGGAAAATGAGCTCTTAGGGCCATTAATATGTTAAAGAAATTGATTATTCATTTGATCAAAATAAGTGTCAAAATCAATGGATAATGTGATGAAAAAAATTTAATGAATTACACATGTTATCTTATAGTGAATAGCAATATGAAATAGATACAAATAATAAATATTAATATCATTTCTCATATGTTAATATAAATCAGAAACTTCTACATAAATTAATAATCAACCCCAATAGTAGTACTGCTTCGGCTAGTATAAAATAATCATGTCAAACACTATAAATCAGCTTCTACTACTTATGTTTATATTTTATTATATTGTTCATTACATTTTGATAATGGAATTTAATATATTAACTTGTAATTTAAATTCAAGAGTTATACAAGAAAAATGAATAGGAAATAGACTATTATCTTTATGATTTGGGTGAAAATTTTAGCTTTTAGGCTATTTGGTATGTGATATATGTGGTGAATGGAGCTCAACTGGTAAGTAGCTATGGTGTGGAAGCATATAGAATACCGTCCTTCTTCATATCTCTTCATATCGGCAATAAGTTTTCATGAAGATGTAACAGCCATTGAATTCCGGAAGGAAGGGTGTAATATGTAAGAGAAGTGGTATTGTTTCATACTATTTGTTTCTAATTATCTTCTTACTTATTAGATTAAGATAAATATTAAAATTAAAAAATAATATGATGGGAAAAAATTAATAATTACACATAAGATTTTGAAGGAAAAAAAGATAACAAAGAAATACAATTTCTCAATTTGTAAACCATAATTTTGGCGTGCACTACCGGAGTAGTGGGCTTAATAAAACATTAAAACCTCATATTACTTGCGAAAAAACCCGTCTGAAAACTTACTTTTCAAAACCCTACCCTTTCGTCGTCTCAATCGATCAACTGCCGGCCACTCTCTCCATCAGACTCCTCTCCGGCGGAGCGCCTATCGCCGTTCCTTGCCGGTAGGTAATTCATTTCGTCAAATTTATGTAATCATTGTTAGGAATGCTAGAGAGTGAATTTTAGGTATGTAAATGTATCTACTGATATACATCAATTTCTATGCTGACTTAAGATGTAGGTACAAATTCATGGTTTATTTGTTATCATCAATTGAACCAGTTCTTTCGGTTCTTAATTCTTATACTTCTCACGAGTTTAAAACTATAGAGCAGTTTTACAACAGTTGGGATTCAATTTGTTGATATTGAGATCTACAAACAAGTTACTTGATGGTGATTGCAACTAATCTTAATGCATTTCATTTAATTTTCAGTTTTTAACACCTTAAAATAACAAAAATCCTCCTGGGGAGAAGAAAAAAAGGCATACAAATGGCAGAAGAAGCAGTACTTGGTTTTCTGGAAAAGAATGAAGAGATAGTAGATTCTGGTGAGTTTGCTGCTGGAAAAGGGATCAACCATGATGAAATTGTTAATGTCATCAAAAGCCTCAATGGTTTTCGATTTGTTGATGCTCAGGTTTTTTTCTTGTCCCATTTATTACAGAGTAAACGAAGGTTATTAACTTATAATGTAACTAAATTTGTCGATTCTGTATGCATAATTTGTTAATTCCCATCCATACTGATACAAAAATGCTGCATCGTAAGCATGTATAAGCTAGAACTTGTTATTTTTTAACTATAGGATATTAAAAAGGAAAGATGGCAACTAACTGCTGAAGGGAAAACTTATGCTGCTAATGGATCTCCAGAATTCCAACTATTCATGGCCATCCCACCAGAGGGTATTTCACGGGTAGATCTGCAGGTAAAACAATAATCTATTTTACTTATATCACATCTGATTCTATATATAGCGATTTTATATGTATAGTAATATATTTTACTTGTTGGAAATTATACTCAATTGATTTTTTCTCAATGCAGAAAAAGTTAGGAGACTCGGTTTTCAAAATAGGTTGCCAGCAAGCGATAAAAAATAAATGGGTGGAAATGGGGAAGACACAAGTTTCTAGAAAGGTAAATTTGGTTGTGTAATGTTAAGGATGATGTATGTTGTTAAATACTAATATTTCAATATTTTTTTATTCGATGTAGGTTGAACATGTTGATGATAATGTGAAGGCTATTCTTATAAGAGTAAATGATGGAGAGGTGATTCCATTTTTATTCTTTTATTATTTTAGAAAAAGTTCACGATAATACGTATTTTTAAAAAATATACAATTATTAATCAAACAATATTTGACCGTTGAGATTATTATTTCAGGCCATCAACCAAGAGGATATTGATGCTCTGAAGCGAAGAAAACTAATTTCTTCACAGTAATATTTTTTTTAATGAATTCTAATTTTTAAGATTTTGGTTATACATCTAGTTAAATAAGGTTTTTACATCAATTTAATTATATGCTTTCTTATGTGATATGGATTTTTATACACTTTTTACAGGATATGGAAAGGCTACTCGGTAAAGAAAGGTCCTAATTATGCCCCCAAAAGAAGGAAGCCCGCCACTGATTTAACCCGTGAAAGTCTGCAAAGGTATTCGAAATCCCTGTTTTTTTTTCTCTCTCTTTCTGTCGGTGTTCACAAGAAAAAAAAAGGAAATATAAAATACATATTTAGAAACCTTTGAAACCCAAAACCATATGTAAGTCAAATAAGTCAAACTTATGTATTTTGTTAAAACAGCCAAGAAATTTGACTCAACCTTTTGATTAGAACGTTCGTTTACACAAATATGAAACCTCAAATTGTAATCACAAAACAAAATCATGTGTTTTTCAATTTTTAACACTGTTTTTTAATTATTTTGTCTGAACGTGAAAGAAAACTAATAATATAAACGATATTTCTGTATTGATATTTGCATTTAATTTTTGTTTACAAGTGGCGAGTGGAAGAATCTGGAGTTCAAAGAGTACAATTTCAGTGCAAAAGGTGCTCCAATTGAAGGCGGTCATCTCCATCCATTGCTCAAGGCAAGAATACATTTCATCATTTTCTATATATTCTTTTATGTTTGAATAAAATTACACAGATGGTCCATATGGTTTGTAAAAGGTTACGGAAATGGTCCCTAAGATGGATGATTATATGTGTAATTGCAGGTTAAGAGGCAGATGCAGATGATTTTCCTTCAAATGGGGTAATATCAACTTATAACAAACGATAATTAATAGCATATATATTATATATATACTCCCTCCGTCCCACAAAAAAGTTCCCATTTCTATCATAAATTTTGTCCCACAAAAAAGTTCCCATTTCTATTAAATAATATTATTATTATGGGCCCCACTACCAACAATCTCTTAAAAACACTTTCTCTCTCCAATTAACCTTATATTTTAATCAAAAATAGTACCAAAGACCCCACTATCAACTATCTCCTAAATACTTGTGCCCAAAGGAAATGGGAACTTTTTTGTGGGACGGAGGGAGTATATAATACATGTTTTGCTCGGTTGCAGATTTGAGGAAATGCCAACAAATAATTATGTTGAAAGCAGGTAGGTAGCTAGCTACTGTTCTTTTTCATTTTTGCAGCTCGATTTTTTTTCTAAACTAAAAAAGGTTTTTACTTTTTATATGATAAAGTATAGCTTCTGGAATTTCGACGCGCTTTTCCAACCGCAACAACACCCTGCCCGTGATTCACATGATACATTCTTTTTAAGAGGTATAATTTAATTTTAATTATAATTTGTCTTTTTTGTCTTTTTGGATTTTATTTTAATTGATGACGTGGCAATCAAATATCCAGAACCTTCTACTACAAAAACTCTTCCTGAAGATTATGTTGAGAGGGTGAAGCATATACATGAGTCTGGAGGTCATGGATCAAGAGGGTATGCTATCCTATAAAACCTGTGTGTGTGTGTGTGTGTATCCTCGGATGCACGGATACGCCTGAAAGGAAGCCGCTCCCGTATCGGATACATGGGGGATACAGATACGCCATGGATACGCCTGGATACGTATCGGCGATGGAGGAAACGTATCCGGGGGAAGTATCCGGGGAGTATCCGGCGCGTATCCGTGTACTTTCCAGAACATATCTGTACGATTTTGGGTAGATGGGCTTTTTGAGTCTAAAATGGTCTAATGGGTTAAAGTAAAGTTATAATAATCCCTAGAAAAATACGTATGTTCCCCATAGGTCTACAAAACAACTTGTCGATTTCATAATTCATACCCTCGTCTAATCGTCTCTTCGTTTGATTATTGATACTTAATTACCTTTGAAATATTTATTATTTTTGTAGTTTACACTTTACATCAATATATACCTATTTTGGAATTTCTTTAACATATATATATTTTTTATATATTTTATATTTTTCGTATCTCTGCCGTATCCGTATCCTGAATTTTTTATTTTTGCCGTTTCCCGTATCCGTAGCGTATCCGTTTCCCTGTGCCGTATCCGTATCCGTGCAACATAGTGTGTATCCCTAAAAATGTTTATATTGTAGGTATGGATATGACTGGAAAAGGGAGGAAGCAAATAAAAACTTATTAAGAACTCATACAACTGCAGTGTCCTCGAGGATGCTATACGCCCTTGCAAAGGTTTTTAGTTTTTTATTATTTTCATAATATATTTAATCATATTATTTAGCTGAATATAAATATATTAAATGTTATATTTTTCAGAAACCATTTGAACGCAAACAATATTATTCTGTTGATCGGGTATTCAGAAATGAAGCTGTTGATCGCACACATCTAGCTGAATTTCATCAAATAGAAGGTATCTATCTTTGCGTATAATTTATAATATTTTAATTTACATTACAAGAGTAACCAACAAGAGCAATGTACAATCTATTAATGCTTGCTGTACAACATGATTTCAGGGTTGATATGTGATCGTGGATTAAGTCTTGGGGACCTACAGGGTGTGCTACATGATTTCTTCTCTCGTTTGGGTAAGAATATATAGTTCTCTCAAATACTTACTTTAAATAGTCACACTTATGTTTTATAAATTTTAATTTAATGTCATTTTTAATTACAGGAATGTCCAAATTGCGTTTCAAGCCTGCTTACAATCCATACACAGAACCGAGCATGGAAATATTTGGGTATGATATCATTATTTTTTAAATTCACTAGTGTAAGAGTGTTTATACTTTATATAATAACAACTATATTTTTCTCTTTTGTGGCAGTTATCATGAAGGATTTAAGAAATGGGTTGAAGTAGGAAATTCTGGAATGTTCAGACCTGAAATGTTACTTCCTATGGGCCTTCCTGAGGATGTTAGAGTTATTGCTTGGGGCCTTTCCCTTGAACGGTATGTGCAAATGGGCTGGGCCGGCCCACTAAGAAATTTTTTCTCTGCTTTTAGATCTTTTTTGAAGTAATTATAAATATATGTAACTCCTTTTTTGTGTAATCCAGGCCAACTATGATTCTTTATGGAATTGATAACATCAGAGATCTCTTTGGGCACAAGGTATGTGCAATTTCTTCAAACTATCAAATTTTTTTAAGTTATTAAAAAAAACTATCATATATTTTTATTTTTATTTTTTTGAGAAAAAAACTATGATATCTTTTACACGCCATTTAACTGTTTTTATTGCAGGTGGACTTGAGTCTAATTAAGAGCAACCCTATATGCCGTATTGGCCTACAATACAAAGATAACGATGAAAAGGTTGATTAATTATGTGATCTTTGAATTATCCCTAAGTTATTTGGCACAAAATATTCCGAATCATTGAAAGGTTGAAACAAGTTTTGACTGTTTTGTAGTTTTGTTATGAAATTGCGTATTTGACAACATTTTTGTCGTATAATCTCATTTATCTTCTTGTTTCTCTTAACTTTATGCAAATGTTTTTGTAGTGGTATGACACATACATTTAGGGTTTGTGTGCGGGTTCTAGGGTACAAAACTTCAGTTATTGTGTTCATATTCTTTGAAATGAAAACGGTAAACAACCATAATATATATACCTATTTCCCCGGAAAAACATCAGTAATTAATTGTTTATTTGTGATATTGAGCTACACGGTTTACAAATGCCTCATTTTGGGTTTGATTTTGGTTTTCGAATATGTTTCCAACTGTTACACATATAAAATGACGTGAGATTGAAGTTTCTAGAATATTTACTAGGGTCCATAACCATACTGAGAATCAATTTCTTAGAACCGAACTGAAAATGGGTAGTTCCTGTATGATGATATGTAGATTTACAGGTTTGGGCTACGGGCTTGAATTATTAACTTTTGCACATGGACCGAATATATATTATTTCGGTGCTCCATTTTTATAGTTAAAAGTATTCAACTAATTGCCGTAAAAGATTTTATTCTAGCCATTTATTTGTATCTAAAATGATTATTAACATACTGTTGTTTTCTTTGTATAAAATATTAAAAATTCAAAATTTGTGCCGTTTTAGTCATTGTGTTCTTTTTACATGCGAATCATATAAAATAATTTTGTGTACCATTTTATTCATTTCATAACAAAAAATTTATCTGCCATAAATGACAACCTTTATACGAGAATGCTACACTTATACAATAATGTTAAATTTACCGATTATATAATAACTCAAAATGAAACACATACACCTATTTATAACTTAAATGTTAAAATTGAATACTCAATAAAAAAGTAAATAATATTTTATAATTTCAAAAGATAATAAAGAAAACCCTCGAATTTAAAGTTGGAGTTGGTGAATGATGAAAATAAAGAGAAAAAAACAACATTTCTTGAAGGATAAACCCTAAATTTGGGGTAACAAAGGGCACAATCTTGAATATCCATCCGAAACCCTTTTCCTACAAACTACTGGAATCGGCGAGTACCCCCAGTTCATTCTCCGCGACAATTAAGCTACCCAACACCTGATTACTTTCTCTCCAAGCACACTCACCGTACAAGGGTTTGGTAAACTTTGATTTATGTCAATGGTGGGAGGTGCTTCTGCTGCCAAATCGAGCTCCACGGCCGGCGTTCGGATCGTCGTTGCCGGCGACCATGGCACCGGTAAGTCCAGTTTGATTATCACTGCTGCTGCGGAGTCCTTTCCGACAAATGTTCCTCCGGTGTTACCGCCTACCAGGCTGCCGGAGGATAGTTTCCCTGATCGTGTCCCCGTTACTGTCATCGATACGTCTTCCAGGTATATACTCAATTTTAATCCGAATCAAAATGATTTTATAAAATTGATTGATTAATCCTCTAATGATACGATTTATTACAAGCTTAAGTAGGTCACTCAAACACTAGATTCTGATTATGAAACAATCACTTCCAAAACGCACATCTGAACACTGATTATTATTATTGTTTGTTTAAATTTTAGTTTGGAGAATAGAAGCAAACTAGCTGATGAATTGAAGAGAGCTGATGCGGTTGTTCTTACCTATGCTTGCGATCAGTCTTCTACCCTTGAGCGATTGAGTACTTTCTGGCTTCCAGAGCTTCGAAGATTAGAGGTATGCTTTTTATATCATATGAGTGATTGATTTGGATGAAATTTCAAGTTTATATTTCTACATTTTGTTCTTAATTTGTGATTATAAAGTTATATGAAACAATTGCTTGCTTGATTGCTTATCATTCTAATAGACTAATATTTAATACTCCCTCCGTCCCACAAAAAAGTTCCCATTTCCTTTGGGCACAAGTATTTAGGAGATAGTTGATAGTGGGGACTTTGGTACTATTTTGTATTAAAATATAAGGTTAATTGGAGAGAGAAAGTGTTTTTAAGAGATAGTTGGTGGTGGGATCCATAATAATAATATTATTTAATAGAAATGGGAACTTTTTTGTGGGACAAAATTTATGATAGAAATGGGAACTTTTTTGTGGGACGGAGGGAGTAGACTAATATGATCTATAAACACATGTACAGGTAAAAGTTCCTGTTATAGTTGCAGGCTGTAAACTGGATCTAAGGGATGAAGATCAAGCAGTTAGTTTGGAACAAGTGATGTCACCTATAATGCAACAGTTTCGTGAAATTGAAACTTGTATCGAATGTTCAGCATACAAACATATTCAGGTAACACACATTTATAACCTTTTTTCTTTGCTTATGTTATTGAATTACTGAGATTAAAATTAACTTTTTTTTTACAAAATTGTCAGATCCCAGAGGTTTTTTACTATGCACAGAAGGCTGTAATCCATCCAACAGCCCCATTATTTGACCAAGAAGCACAAACTTTGAAACCACGATGTGTTAGGGCTTTAAAGAGGATATTTATTTTATGTGATCATGATAGAGATGGAGCTTTAAGTGATGCAGAATTGAATGATTTCCAGGTTTCTGTTTATGATTCTAGTTATATTTGAGCAATTGTATCTGTTATATCTAGAGGTGGAAATTGGGCAGGTCAGGTGAGTTGGGTAATGGGATTCTTTTTGGTATTGATTGAAACAGGTCAGGTTGGCTGACCTGAAAAACCCTTAAAAAAAAAAATACTTTTTTGTAAATAGTTAGTGCGTCAATTATGTAAATAATTAGGTTTTTATGTGCATTAAAAGCACACTTCGGGCTACTTTCGACCCGTTTTATGTCCTTCTAAGCTAATTTATTATTTTATTTTACCTTGTTAGAGATGAAACATAACCTAATTGACCCATTCATAAGTAAACGGGTCAAAGTTGTCATCTTTATGTTACACACCAATAATGTCTATTTTGTATCTGTTATTTAATTGTATAATTATTGAACAGGTGAAATGTTTTAATGCTCCATTACAATCCTCAGAAATAGAGGGAGTAAAAAGGGTTGTGCAAGAAAAAATGCCTGAAGGAGTGAATGAAAACGGGCTAACATTAGCGGGCTTCCTTTTTCTTCATGCATTATTTATTGAAAAAGGCCGTTTGGAGACAACATGGACCGTTTTAAGAAAATTTGGTTACAACAATGATATAAGGCTTAGTGATGATCAGTTGCTGCCCCCAATTAAAAGAACTCCTGATCAGGTAACTTTTTATTTTATTTTTTTATTTTTAAACTCCAGTTTAATGATATTATAATAGTATAAAACCTTTTATTCAACTGGTTAATGGGTATGCTATATTCAAAGTTAATCGTGTAAAATTACCTCTTTTTTTTCTATAATTTGTATAGTGTGAATGCAATTTTTTTTTTCTTTTTCTGTTTGGATATTATAATATTCATATCTGGAATTAATTGGGTAAATTAACCTGTTCTATTTTCTATATTTTGTAGAGTGTGGAGCTGACAAGTGAAGCTGTGGAATTTCTGAAAGGCGTTTTTTCCTTGTATGACATTGATGGTGTATGTTCTAGTATCTTTTTGCTTTCGAGATTTTGACGGATGATGTGTATTTTTCTGATTTTTAATTTAAATATATTAATATATTAAAAATATGCTTATTTTTATTTTTTAACCAGGATGGGGCTCTTAATGCACTTGAGTTAGAAGATGTTTTTTCTACTGCACCGGAAAGGTACTTCTATTTGTTCAACATTAATATGGTCTCACACCCTCACTCTAATTGTTATTTATATTACAGGACCATACTAATGATTGATATTATGCCTTTTTTTTTCCATTATTAAATATTGAATTTGCTATCTTGCATTATACAGTCCTTGGAGTGTAGCTCCATATGCAAATGCAGCTGAAAAAAATGCGTTGGGAGGGCTATCACTTGATGGATTTTTGTCAGAGGTATGTATATATATATATATATATATATATATATATATATATATATATATATATATAGGGTCCGATTCAGCGCAGAACCGTTTAAAGGTGCAGAACCGCAGAACCATCCTAACATCCAATGTTTTCTATGTTATACATAAGGTGTACATTTTTATACACGATGTAACACATTTATACATTCAATGTTTCCAATTTTTCATACACATAATATATAAATATATTTATATATTATTTGAATAAAAAATTGGAAACATTGGATGTTAGGATGGTTACAGCGTGTATGAAAATCTACAGCTTATGTATAACATAGAAAACATTGGATGTTAGGATGGTTCTGCGGTTCTGCACCTTTAAACGGTTCTGCGCTGAATCGGGCACTATATATATATATATATATATATATATATATATATATATATATATATATATATATATATATATATATATATATATATATATATATATATATATATATATATATATATATTAATTAGTAATAAAATAAAATTTTAATTTGTGATGATTTTTGTTTTTGTGGGATGCAGTGGGCCCTTATGACACTTTTGGATCCAGTTCTTAGTGTTGAAAATCTGATATACATCGGATATGTTGGTGAGCCATCTTCTGCAGTCAGAGTTACCCGAAGAAGACGTGTTGACCGCAAAAAACAACATTCTGACCGAAATGTCTTCCAGTGCTTTGTTTTTGGGCCAAAAGAAGCTGGAAAATCCTCTTTGTTGCATTCTTTTGTTGGAAGGTTTTTCCTCTAAACTAGATTAGATACTTCTGGCAAGATGGGTCAAAAAAGTTTTGGGTCATAAAGGGGAACTTTTAGTTCGGGCTGAGTTGGTTGACCCGAAACACTTCCTGTCCAAAAAGTTTCAAAGTTGGTTAATATAGTTAGTGTGTCACGATAGCATTACAGAAGTTATATTAATTATCTCATTTTTTGAGTTATATGATTTAGTAGGTTTTTATGCATTAAAAGTACACTTTAGGCGACTTATGAGATTTGACCCATTTGACTTGTTTCCTTTTAGGATATATATTTTTTACAATTTACCCTTGACACGTTAGAGATTAGACATAAACCCGACCCGTTTATAAGTGAATGGGTCAGAATGCCCACCTCTTAAGTGTTTCTTTTTTGTTGTGTGTTTTTATTGTTTGGCTGCTAATAAGTTTCTGTTTTTTATTGGTTGAACTGAAGTCCATTTTCTGAAGTTTATACACCAACAACCGAGGAGCAATATACAGTTAATATTGTTGATCAACCTGATGTAAGTACATATCTTTTGAACATCATGTTGTCCAGTCTCCATGAAATTGTGCTCTTGTTTCTGGTATATCCTAGATTTTAGGGGGAAAAGTGATTAAAAACATTTTGTAGTACTATGGGATTACCAAAACACCCTCAACTTAAAAAAAGATGTGCATACAAATGAAGGGTATGGATGTAAAAGTGTAATAGACATATTTTTTGTTTGTTAATTTGACTTGTTTTCTATTAGCTTTCTTCATTTTTGCCATTTCTTAGGCAAATTGGTTGCTAGGTCTTCTACTACCTTGAACTATTAAAGGTAATGGTCGATTTGGTACACTGACTCATTAATTAAATTGATCACGTTTTCTTACATGATTTACTTTCGTTGGACTTTGGACAGACTAAAAAAATATACGTTCATCTCAATATATTAACATTAGAAGCAAATACAAGACCAAATTAGTGAGTCAGGGTAATAAATTGACCATTTTGTCAAGTTCAGGATAGTATAAGACCTAGTCAGCCAACTTCAGGGTACTAAAATGCATTTTGCCCTTCTTTTCAATGTAGGGAACGAAAAAAACTTTGATTTTGAGAGAGATAGGTGAGGATGCAATTGGAAAATTGCTGATTAATAAGGATGCTTTGGCAGCTTGTGACATTGCAGTTTTTGTTCATGACAGGTAACAACAAAACCTAACTAACTTTTTTATTTACCAAAATTTAATTTTCATGTTACAATTTGAGTTTTTTTATCCAGTTCAAACGAGTCTTCGTGGATAAAAGCAACTGAATTACTGGTTCAAGTTGCGAGTCACGGGGAATCTACTGGCTATGAAGTCCCTTGCCTCATTGTTGCAGCTAAAGATGACCTCGAACCTTATCCAACTGCAATACAAGATTCAACGAGGGTAATTAATAAATAATCTTTTTGTTAAAATATATAATTCTAAAAAAATGAAAATTGTTTTTTTTAGGTGAGCCAAGATATGGGAATTGAGGCTCCTATACCTATAAGCACAAAATTGGGAGATTTCAACAATGTATTTAGGAGAATTGTGAGAGCAGCAGAACACCCCCATTTGAGCATTCCAGAAACTGAAGCTGGCAAAACCAGAAAACAGTATCACAGGCTTGTTAACCGCTCTCTAATGGTTGTTTCTGGTATATAATCTTCATCTTCACCTTCCTCTAGATACGGGTCGGGTTGACCCGCTAACCCGTTTTTGTTTAAAGAAAAAACATTTTCAATTATTTTGCATTAATTGTTGGTTTATGAATGTTTTCAGTGGGAGCTGCTGTTGCAGTTGTTGGGTTAGCTGCATACCGTGTTTATGCTACAAGGAAGAACGCTTCATCTTAAAAATAATTGGCTGCCCAAAAGGCACTTTTGGTGTTTAATCCAATAACTGAATTTGGATCTGAGCAGTGTTTTCCTACGATTGATATATTTTTCTTTTTTTATAGTCGTGTAAAAAACGTGTTGCTAGATTTGTTTGTGACTCGTTTCTAAATTTTGAGGGGTGATTTTATTTTTAATGAAATTGGTACACTCCTTCACATAAATTGTTGTAACAGGTGGATGCTTTTAGAAAAGAAGTGTTTTTTCTTTTACTTTTTGCTTTGATTCAAAGCGTATATAAATGGCGTTAATGCCTTGTTTATCAACACGTTTGGTTCTCTGTGTCTGAGGTTTATGTTTGCTAGATCGAAAAGTAGATGTAAAATGGTGTTGGTTATAACATTTTACGAATTCAGAAATTCAAATTGTTTATGAAAACTTTGTATTATAATGTTGTACAGAACTTTGTCTTGTATTGTCTTCTTCTGATTCGTATTAGCCAAAGTGCATACATAATCTGAGAGATTGATAATTACATAAATAGTCATTGAGCCTTACTAAATACCATCTTAACAATTAAAAGAAATACATTAAGGAAAATGTTAATAATAATATCTTAGTAATTATGCATTGTGCTTTAGGTTGTTCAGAAATATATAAAAAATATTTTTAAAACATTTCTTAAATGGTTTTAGGTTTTCCCGTTACTATTATTATCATCTTAATATATGTTAACAAATTTAAAGAATAAAAATCGATCTAGAAAAGAAAAGTTTTTATATCTATGTAAATTACTAAAGTGTGTATGTTTTATACGGAGTATCACGTTGTAAAGGCTTGATAAATTCCTCGGTAATAATAAGTACTATTCCTGTCCCACCAAATAGTACTCATTTCTTTTGGACACAAGCTTATAAAAGATAGTTAGTAGTAGGGTCATTAGTAATACTTTTGATTAAAATATAAGATTAGATCGGAGAGGAGAGAGTGTTTTAGTGGTGGAATCATTAGTAATAATATTATTTTACTAAGTAGGCCCCTCAATTTTGAGAAATGAGAATTTTTTATGGGATAAAATTTTAAGAAGAAATAAGAACTTTTTGTGGGACAATGGGAGTACAATTTTATAAAACTTTACCCTTCTACTCCCCTATAATAGATCCAAACACACCAAAACAGTTAATACAACCATTGCAACAACATCAAATACCTTCAATTGAGAGGTATGAAGAGGTAAAAAGTAAATAGTCACACTTGTACGTGAAGCTAGAGATACTGTATACAGGGAAACCTCCAGCAAAAGTGCAAAGTGAGTGAAGATAACTGTATATATGGCCGGTCCAGAGCTTTTGGAGCCCGGTATATTTTCTGAAAAAATACGCCCTAAAACATAAGCTATCGAATATTGAAAATAAAAAAAATTCTAATTTGTAGTTGTGTCAAACTCTTAATCCCGCTATAAACATAATATTAAATGGGACAATAAAAAACATATGTTAATACATATGAAAGAAAAATATTGAGCTTCTTATTTTGGTAGGTCATGTTCACATGTATATTCGAACACCTTTTGGGCCGGCCCTAAGTGTATATGAGATGTGTGGATGCCTATAAAAATCAATACTAAAATACATGCAATTATGAATGTGTATGAAATAATAAACAATAATAAATTAGTGACTCCAAGCTCAATGGATTGTAAGTTATTTGTAACTACTAGTTAGTTGATGTTGTAACAGTTATAATTTATATGCTTAATGATAGAGCTGTGATAAACGTTTTCTCATTTCTTTACAGAATTTAATTGACTACAGCACAAATGGATATCCTTATGATCTTGGGCTTACTCGTTTACTAAACCTAAACGAACTAGTTGAACTCCCGAAAGATACGTTGTGAACTATAGGAACCAAGGATTGTACGACATCTGTCATCAATGGTCGATAATCTGCTTCAGTTTGCACGCACATTGCCGCAATAGCCGCTACCTGTGAAAGCAATTTAATCATCTCATTAGTTATCATGATCATAAGAATTTCAACCCATGTAACTGAAAAAGGTTGATCTGAATTATGTATTACTGCCAACAAACAATCATGTTGAAAGTTGCACAAAGTGTTATTCAAATGATGTGTTACCCGAACTGACCTGAATTAAGTCCTTTCTTGAAAATTGACCATGTAGATTCGGATCGACCATCTCAGCAACCGCAACTCTATTTGTTAACCTTGGAAGAGCCTAAGAAATATGTATGAACAACTTAGTTTAACCGTTAATTAAAGTAAGTAAAAAAAGGCGTACAATGGCCGCTAAGACTAATATGTGTGCAAGTTCGTACGTGAATGGATATAAAAAATATATAAATTGACTTACCCATGAGACAAGAACATGCTCTCCGGGTGGTCGCTTAGTGTCGATAGGGACACGGCCCGTTAAAAGCTCTAGTAAAACGACACCATAGCTATAAACATCTGATTTGGTTGTAAGTTTTCCGGTTGAAGCATACCTAACAACATAAAAAATATAAACACAAAAGAATTAAATGATAAAACATATTATATATTCACTATGTCATATAATTAAGTGCCGTTAAAAAAACTGTAATTAAGTATACGGAGTAATAAATATATATATGATATAATATAATTCCCTAAATGCGATTGGATTATAACAAAAGATGAATAACTCACTCGGGTGCCAAATATCCGGTGGTACCCAAAACACGGGTCGAGATGAGCCCATTAAGCTTATCCGACCCGACTTTTGCCAACCCAAAATCAGAGACCTTTCCATGGAAATTCTCTTCCAACAGGATATTGGTAGACTTGAAATCTCGATGTATGACCGATGGAGTGGTGTGTTCATGGAGGAACTCAAGGGCTCGTGCACAATCGAGGGCGATTCTTAACCGTATTCCCCAATTCAATATTTGAGATCGATTGTGAGAAGAGTGGAGATGATCGTGAAGAGTGCCATTGGGCATGTATTTGAATACTAGGAGCCGGTGTTGATTATCAGCACAATATCCGAGTAGATCAACCAAGTATGGACATTGCAAACGACTTAGTAAATCTACCTGCATTTTGTTTTCATCTATATGAATTAAATTCGAGCTAGCCATCATATAAAATAAGCTTAATTACAAAATCTTATTGTATATGACTTATAACGTATGTTATTGTATATAACATACTTCAAAACGGTCTTATATGTGTAATAATAGTTCGATTCTTACTAATATACTCCCTCCGTCCCTTAATAAAGTTCTCATTTCACTCAAAATATTTGTCCCAAAATAAAGTTCTCATTTCTCATATTGGAGGGATCCGCTTAATAAAATAATATTATTATAATGTACCTCACCACTATCTCTTAAAAGCATTTTCTCACTCCAAAAAACTTTATATTTTAATCAAATTTATTATCAATGACCCCACCACTATCTATCTCCTAAAATATTATGTCTATTGTTGGAGCAAAACACAGATCAACTTATTACTGATGCTGCAGTTAGTACTGACAATAATTAGTACTGATGGGGCAGAACATGTTACTACAGATGAAGTTGATACTGGTGTATACTATAACTAAGTTACTACTGATCATGCACAGATTGAAGATACTACTGATCAATAGTAGTTACTACTGACGTTGGTTTTGGACTTACTACTGGTTACCAGAGTTACTACTGACGATGCAAATTTACTACTGGTACGCGTTTTTGAAGAATATCAAGTCCGAGATCTTCGTAGAGATAGTTATAGCATGTAAATCAATGTATATCTTTTATTATTCGATGTAAAGCAAGTCCTAGAATAACTAGGGTAAATAGTTTAGCTTCAAGGACTATTATAAATAGTTCCTTACGAATTGTAAACGTACGTGTGTATTGTTAACTCAATAATATACATTGAAGCTTTTTGTGAAACTGTGTTCTTAATACTTTCGCATATTATTTACAGTTCATTGTTCTTAATTACATTGATATAGTGTTGATCCGCTGCAACTTCTATATTCAATTAGATCTAAAGTGTTTATTAACTTTTCTATAGTTAATCGATCCTGACATCTATGAGAAATGAGAACTTTATTAATGGACGGAGGGAGTATGTATTTAGTGACATTTTCATCAAATAACATGAAATTTTCTATATTTTTTGGAGATTTCTTACTGACGTGACAACATAAATACATACAATAGAAAATACTCGTTTATGATGTTAAAAAAAAAATACAAGAGGAACACTGGAGAAGAGATTCGTTGGGACCAAGAGCACCAAGAGGAACATGAAGTTTGTTCTCAAACAAGACTTTGAAAACTTCAAAGGAAAACCCAATGAAACACTCACTCAAGTGTTTGACAGATTCAACAAGCTAATTGGTGAACTTAACCAGGTTGGGGTTAAGATGGATCAAGAAGATGTCAACATGAAGTTCCTAAGATCTCTTAGTGAAGAATGGGCCATGTATACTGTGGTATATAGACAAAGAGATGCTCTAGAAGAAAAAGAGTTGGATGAACTCTACAATGATCTCAGAGTATTTGAAACTGAGGTAAACCAAAAGAACCCTTCTATTTCTTCTAATAATGCTGCATTTGTCTCTAGTACAGGTCAAGGTCAGGAAACCTTCACATGAAGGGCTGCAGATTCTGAGGATGCTGCAAGAGAATCCTTCTTCACTAGTCATGTGCATACTGCATTGATTAGTGATGACTTGGAACAATTGAACCCAGATGATCTTGAGGAGATGGATCTTAAATGGCAGATGGCTATGCTGAGCCTAAGGACAAAAAGATTCTTAAAGAGAACTGGTAGGACAAGCCTCAACTTCAACAAAGGTGACAAAGCTGGATTTGACAAAACTAAAGTCAAATGTTACAAATGTAACAACCTTGGTCACTTTGCAAAAGAATGTCCTCAGCCAGACAAAAGATCAAAATCAACTGCCCTTGTATCACAACAAGGACAATGATATGACTGGAGCTTCCAAGCAGAAGAGCATGCTCAAAATCAAGCTCTCATGGCCTTTACTGACACCAAAACTGAGGTAAAACCTGAACCTTGTACTTCTGAATGTGCTAAAATTATTAAAAACTTAGAAAAAGAAAACACTAAATTAAATGAAGATTTAGCAAAAGCAGTGAGAAGAAATCATGAATTTGATGGTGTGATTACTGATCAAGAACATCAAATAAAGGTGTACCAGATGATTGATCAAAGGATAAAGGAAGAATTGCTTCAGGCTGTGGATGAGAAAGAATTTTATGAAATAAAAAATAAAGAACTAACAAGTAAATTAGAAGAATGTCAACTTGAAATTGAACAAAATAAGTTAATAATTAAAAAGTTTGAAAGAAGCACTAAAATTCTTGATGAATTAACTAATAATCAAACTACAGAAAAAGTTGTTCATGGGGTGGCATATCATGCTGTACCACCTCCATATAAAATCATTCCTCCACTTAAAAACAGTTCAGAAAGAATCATTAATGAATTAAAAACTGAAAATCAAACTGAATCACATAATGAAACATCTGAATCAAATGATTCTTCTGATGATGATCAATCAATTGAATTTACAATCTCTCAAACTGAATCACCAAAATCTATTGATACAAGTTTTCACACAACTCACAGTCCAAATGATTCTTCCAAATATGATGCAGAAAATGTACCAAAAATTTTAACAAGGGGAAATGAAAGAAATAAAAAACAACTCTTAGACCAAAGAATACCTGAAGGTGCTAAAAATAAGAAATTAAGATGTGTTATATGCAACAAAATGAACCATTTAGCAAAGGATTGTCACTTCAATCCAATAAACTGCAAAGAGTTAAAGGAATTTAAAATGTTTAAAGAAAATGCAAAAACTCAAAAGTTAAAAGATACTACTGGTCCTTCAGTAGTAAATAAAATTAAAACTCCAATTGCTGAAATTCCAAGATTTGGAAGAAGTGCACCAAGATTTGTGCAAAACAGAAGAGTTGGAAGCCCAAAGAACAGCAATTACTTCAAGAACAATGGAAAATCCAATCAAAATCAACAATACTTTAAATTTTCCAACACCTGTAAAAACTTTAACAACTTTACTACTGGTGTTAACCCTAATTATAATGCTGTATGGTACCAGTACAAGAATACTACTGGTAAAAACCCAAATTACAAAAATACTACTGCTCCCAAACCAACTTTCAGAAATACTACTGGTGTCAACCCTAAAAACACTACTGGTCAATCTAAAAATGGTAAGTACCAAAATACCACTGGTTCATCAGTAGTAAAGCATTCAAAAGCAAAAATTCACGGGTATAAACCAAGATCAGTAGGAAATTCTCACACCAGTAATAATTTCAAAAGGGCAGTAGTAAAACAAAACACCAGTAATAAACAAGTATGGGTACCAAAAGTGTTCAAAGTTAAATCCCCAAAAGCTTATTCCTCAAAGGATGAACCCAAGACATATAAAGCTTGGGTTCCCAAACTTAACTAATCCTTTACTCACTTGTGCAGAGCATTCAGATCCCAGAAGAAGGAAGAACATGGCATATTGATAGTGGATGCTCAAGGCACATGACTGGAAATCTGCAAATTCTTAAAGATTTCAAGTCATTTGATGGAGGATATGTGGCATTTGGTGAGAATCCCCAGGGAGGTAAGATTACAGGTAAAGGTACTGTTACTAATGGCAAAATTACCTTTGATGATGTATTTTATGTAGCTGAACTAAAATACAATCTTGTCAGTGTGTCTCAAGTTTGTGATAAAAAGAATAAAATTCTTTTCACAGACATTGAGTGCCTCATTCTTTCTCCTGACTTTGTTTTAGATGAAAAATATGTTGTTTTAAGAACTCCAAGGAGAAACAATGTGTATTGCCTGGATATAGGGGGAGAACTCATTTCTACAAATGAGGTCAACTGTTTTATATCCAAGGCAAACACCACTGAATCAGAACTATGACATAGAAGGATGTGTCACACTAATTTTAAAAACATGAACAATTTAGTAAAAAGAAATCTGGTCATTGGACTACCTCAAAAACAATTCATGTGTGATCATCATTGTGTTGCATGCCTAAAAGGTAAACAACACAAGACTTCTCATAAGTCCAAAACTGTGAACTCTATTTCTGTTCCTTTGCAGCTCTTACATATGGACCTATTTGGACCTACAAATGTAATGAGTATTGGAAAGAAACAATATTGTCTTGTTATTACTGATGACTTTTCCAGATATACATGGGTTTTCTTTCTCAGGACAAAGGATGAAACAAGTGAACTCATAAAGAACTTAATTGTCAAACTAGAGAACACATCTGATCAAAAAGTTAAAGCCATAAGATGTGATAATGGCACAGAATTTAAAAATGCTAACTTAATTAACTTTTGTGATTTTAAAGGTATTGACAGGCAATACAGCTCACCTAGAACTCCACAACAAAATGGTGTAGCTGAAAGAAGAAATAGAACCATCATTGAAGCAGCAAGATCAATGCTTGCAGACTCAAAATTACCAATTACTTTTTGGGCAGAAGTTGTTAATACTGCTTGTTATGTTCAAAACAGAGTATTAATAGTGAAGCCACATTTTAAAACACCATATGAACTTTTTAATAAAAGAAAACCTTCCATAAGTTTTCTAAAATCATTTGGTTGTCCTTGTACTATTCTGATTACAAGAGAACAAATTGGTAAGTTTGACTGCAAAGCTGATGATGGAATCTTTGTGGGATATTCTACTCAAAGCAAATCATATAGAGTATTCAACAAAAGACTAAGGATAATTGAAGAAAGCATTAATGTATCCTTTAATGAAAATGTTTCTAATGAACAAGGAAATGGTCCAGATTGGCTATTTAATATAGACAATCTAACCAAATCCTTTAATTCTAACATGGACTTCAATGCAGGAAATTCAAATTGTCACACTCAACAGGAAGGAACATCATCTGTTAATACTGGTCAAGAGAAGATGAGATACATTGTAGTTAATACTGCTCCAATAGTTAATACTGATGTCAGTAATAACTCAAGTTCTGGAACCAGTAGTAACTCTGAGAATGAGGGCAGTAGTAATTCCAATACTACTGATACCAGTAATAGTACTCAAAATACTACTGGTCCCAACATTAACCTAGATTCTCAAGATACTACTGATGCCAGTAACAACAACAATACTACTGATCTCAATGAAGACAATAGCAGTAGTAACTCTGACCAAGATGATGATGAACCAAACATCAATGACAATGAAGGATCTCTAGAAGAACAACTACCTGAGACAAATGAGTCCAATCTTGAAAATCAACTAGTAGTTGATAAAACTACAACCACAAGGACTCAGAAAAACCATCCATTAGACCTTGTTCTAAGTGATATTAACTCACCACTACAAACAAGAAGCAAATTAAACAAAAGTTTAACTGCAAATATGTGTAATATAAGTTTAATTGCTAATGAATGTATGTTTAAATGCTTTCTGTCTCAGGATGAACCAAAGAAGATCCAACAAGCAATGAAGGACTCAAACTGGATTGAGGCAATGCAAGAAGAACTCCTTCAATTCAAGTTACAAGCTGTTTAGACACTTGTACCTCTACCCAAAGGAAAAAGAGCCATTGGAACAAGATGGATTTTCAGAAACAAGAAAGATGAAAGAGGTATAGTGATAAAAAACAAAGCCAGACTTGTTGCCCAATGATACACTCAAGAAGAAGGAATAGACTATGATGAAGTATATGCTCCTGTTGCTAGAATTGAAGCCATAAGAATATTTCTAGCATATGCTTCATTCAAGAAATTCAAAGTCTATCAAATGGATGTGAAGAGTGCATTCCTATATGGGAAGATTGAAGAAGAGGTCTATGTATGCCAACCTCCAGGGTTTGAAGATCCAAAACATGGTGATTATGTGTTTAAACTGGATAAAGCTCTGTATGGCCTACATCAGGCACCAAGAGCATGGTATGACACATTATCATCATACCTATTGAAGAACAACTTTAAAAGAGGAGCCATTGACAAAACTTTGTTTACAAAGAAAGTCAAAGATGATATACTACTGGTACAAATATATGTAGATGATATCATCTTTGGTTCAACCAATGATTTACTATGCAAAGAATTTGAAGAACTGATGCAGATTAAATTCAAGATGAGCTCTATGGGTCCAATGAACTTCTTCCTTGGACTCCAAGTCAATCAAAGAACAGATGGTATTTTGATAAATCAATCAAAATATGTCAAAGACATCTTGGAGAAATTTGATTTGAAAGACAGTAAAAGTGCAAGTACACCAATGGAAACACACAAACACCTACATCCTGATGTTGAGGGGGAGGATGTAGATGAACACTTATATAGATCAATGATAGGCTCTTTGATGTACTTAACTGCATCAAGACCTGACATTATGTATAGTGTTTGTGTGTGTGCAAGATATCAAGCAAGACCTAAAGAACTACACTTGCAAGCTGTTAAAAGAATATTCAGATACTTGAAAGGCAAACCATCACTAGGTCTATGGTATCCACATGATTCACCCTTTGAACTCATAGCCTACACAGATAGTGACTATGGAGGTGAATGTCAAGATAGAAAGTCCACTACTGGTGGATGTCAATTCTTTGGATCAAGACTGGTGTCATGGCAATGTAAGAAGCAAACAAATGTATCAACATCAACTGCTGAAGCAGAATATGTAGCTGCATCTGCTTGCTGTGCTCAAGTACTATGGATTCAAAACCAGCTTCTAGACTTTGGTATCTCTATCCTTAAAACTCCAATTTTTATTGATAATCAAAGTGCTATTAGTATTGTGAACAATCCAGTAAAACACTCAAAAACTAAACACATTGAAATAAGATTTCACTTTATAAGAGATTGTAATGAAAAGAAATTAATCAAAGTAGTTAAAATCCATACTGATGATCAATTAGCAGATCTTTTTATAAAAGCATTTGATGTAGGAAGATTCAACTTCTTGGTTAGCAGTATTGGAATGATCTTGATAAACTAAAATCTCACTTAAACTCATGTGTAAAGTTATTGTTGTAAAATATTATTTATTTACTTAAGTGTTTTACTACTGGTATATCTGCATTACTGGTGTGTAGGCATGTGCACAAAATACTACTGGTAGTTTATTACTACTGGTGTGTATTAGGTATACATAAATACTACTGGTGGTCAGTACTACTGGTATTCACATATACTACTGGTCTTGTGTGTTAGTGGTTACTACTGATGTCCATAGTTACTACTGATGTCAAAATCCTTAGTCACTACTGATGTTAGTAGATACTACTGACGTTTTACTACTGATATCTTATTTACTACTGGTCTTTCAGAAACACAATTACCAAACTAACCCCCATGAAAATAACCGTTATGTTATGATTCGAAGGGCATTTTAGTAGTTTTGCAGGTTAAATCGAAAGATATAAAAGGCGGCAGTCGATTAGTTTAGCATTATCTTCACTTCGATTTGCTAAATCCTCTCGATAAACCCTAGCTTACGATCAAAAACTCTTCATCAATAACAAAATTCATTCCTGTTCTTCACAAAATTCAACAAAAATGGCAACTCTAAAATCTTTGAATGTTCAAACCGATCTCAAATATTCCGAATTTCACAATATGTGTGCCTTCCTAAAGAATCCCGACGGCACAAAAGATTTTCGTCCGATCGTCAAGTTCTTGAGAAATTCGTATATACAGTTTGCTTTAACTGTAAAACCACAATCATATCAACAGCACTTGGTGGATTTCTGGACCAATGCTGAGCAAACGGAAGGAACAACCATATCAATGATCAAATCACAAGTAGATGGAAAGCATCTCACAGTAACAGAACAATCAATCAGACACCATCTACAACTTCATGACGATTCAGGTATGTTTACTCTTCCTAAGGAGTACATTGCTGAAATTTTACAAAAAATGGGTTATGAGGGAAGACTGGACATAGTAACATTTCAAAAGGGTCTTCTCTCCCCACAATGTAAATTCTTAGTACATACTATTCAGCATTGTATTTCTCCAAAAAGAAGTACTTGGAATGAGTTTAATAAGGCAATAGCATCTGCTGTTGTCTGTTTATGCACAGACCAAGTATTTAATTTTTCTTACTTGATTTTTGAAGGTATGTTGGGAAATCTTAGTTCCTCTAAATTTTTAATGTATCCCAGATTTCTACAACATATCATAAATTGTGAATTACAAAACTTGCCAACTCCTAAAAACATTTTCATATTACCTGAGTTGAACAAGAAAGTTTTCTCAAATATGAGAAAACAATTTAAATTTTCGGGCAAGGAAACCCCTTTGTTTCCTAACATGATCAAAGATCAAACTCTTATTGGAGAGGGTTCAACCATTGCTACAACCCACTCCATCACCCCCAAATACAGCCCAAACACCACCCCAACTAGTCACTCAATCACCAGCCCAAACAGAAGTCCTGAATGTGTCCCAGGAACTTGATATAAATCTGCAGAGTGCTACTCTTCACTCTGTGGAAGACCTGCCAGACAAAACCCAAAATATTTCCACTATTTACAAAAGAAAGAAATCTTTAAAGGACACCAGGGGACACATTGAGTCAAACCCCAGGCTCCAAGAGTTGTCCTCCAAGGAGGAGAGAGGACATGAGGCGAGGGCTTTCACTACTGATGCCCCAAAGGTGGGTGCACAGGACAGTGAAAACATAATTAGGACCCAGACCTCGGCAACTTTGAGTGATGACTCATTTGAGGAGTTACTCAAAGGACCCCGGTGCCAAGAAACCACAAGGGGGGCATCTCTGCTTCTTCTAGGAAGAAGAGAATGTCTAAAAGACCCAATGAATCACCAAGAAGTGATGAGGGCAGATCTTTTGAATTGATGGATAGGATGGAAAACCTCAAAGCCAATGTACCTGTTAGTGAGCCCGATGATCTTGCTAGATGGAGTGAGGGCAGTATTAAAATCAACAAATTGACGGAAAAAGTTGATTCTCTTGAATCCATTGTACACAATTGCCTTACATATCTTACAAACCAAGGAAAAACCATGGCTGCTATGAAAAGACATGTCAATACCATCAACAAGAGAATGAGATTATATGAGCACATGCTTCATCAACAAACCAAAATCATCAGAAAATTGAAGAAAAAGATTGATGATAGTGAGGCTCCACCAGTTGAGCTCACTAAGGGGGAGAAGGATAACATACAGACCATGATTGATGAATCTATTGCAGCAGCAGCATCCTCTCTCTTAAATTTAAAAGAAACAGAAGTTGATGAAGGCCCAGAAATGATGGTTACTGAAGATGAGCCAATTACTACTGCTCCTATGGAAGAACAAGCTGATAAAGAAGTATCAGTAGTAAAACCTACTACTGATATCATAGCAGTAGTAAATGAAGAAACGGCAACAAACACTACTGATGCCCTATCAGTAGTAATCTCTGAAGACATACCAGCAGTAACTACCTTAGTTACTACTGATGACATTATTGAGCTGCCACCTCTACTAGAACCTAAAGTGATACTTCAACCGTCTCCAAAGAGAAAAACAACACAAATGGTGGTGAAAGATATTGATGATGATGTAAATTGGTTAGAAGTTGATGAATGCTCCCTGCCTCCACATCCTAAAATACTTCCCATATCACAGATACACTACTATGGTCCCAAATTTGTCCTTGAATCTGAACCAGATAAAAAGAAATATAACTATATAGGAAAGGGAAAGGAAGTTGCTGATGAAGACCAACCTAACAGAGCACAAGGTCATGAAATGGTCAACAAAATCAACTATGCCAAATCAGCCAAACAGGATAGGTGGAAGGTTAAGAGAGCAAAATATTTAAAGAAGGTTGAAGTCTCTCTAGCACATGAAAACAAAATATTAGCAGAAAGGGCTAGAATATTGAGACAACCATTCACAGAAATCAAATTGGCAGATATAGCAGATATATCAAAACTGCCACAATTTAAACAAAAGGTCAAAACTAAACAAGTTGCTGAAACAAGAAAAGAATTGCAAAGAAATGAACTAGAAAAATTTAGGCAACTTGAATATGAAACACTAGAACTTCTTGAAGCACAAGTACAAGAATGCAAAGAGCAGAAGGCTGATATGCCAGAACAATTTGCAGAGAAAAAGAAAGAAATGATCACATTCTTGAAATCAAGAGGTCACAACACAAAGGCCTTTGGAAGAATGAAGTTGATCAATTTAATTGAAAAGTACTGTGTAGAGAAGAAGAAGGATCTTACTGAGCAAGATATTAATGAGAAGTACACCACTAAACTTGAACAGATAGACTCCAAAGAAATGAAAGAAAGAAAAACAATAACTGGAGAATCATCTGGTGTATCCTCTCAAACTTCAAAGAAAATGAAGACAATTACTTCTGAACTTGAACAACCAAAGAAGAAATTACAAATGGTTCAAGTTTATGATCTTCATGTTGCTCCCCTACAAAATAATCCAATCATCAACTGGAGATATATAGATGATATGATTGAGATTATCAGAGAAGATAAGGTCACTCAAAGATTCAGAGCTTGGAAACCTTTGGTCATGTCTCTAACCAGAAGTGACATTATCAAGATGTTGATCATTGGTAAACCAAGAATGACTAAGAAGAACTGGAAGAATTCAGCTGCAGGCTATCTTACTGAAATGATTGATGCTGCTTTTTATCCAGAAAATTATTCAGAGAAGTTTACAAATCCAGAGAATGTTCAAGCCTGGAATGTGCTGCCAACTGTCAATATGTACTTCTTTGAATATACAAGTAAGAAATGTGACATATTCCTTTATGAGAAAGAGTATCCTCATTCTGAGAAAACTCTTTATCAACTTTGGTGCATGAACTTTATTAAACCACATGATGCTGTGATGCTCCAAAACAAATTGAATGAATTTGTTGAAAGAATCAGCAAATATATTATTGCACAAAGGAATAAAAGGAACCAACAGACTTTAGAAGGTGATAAGAAAAGAGCAAAGTTGTTGGAAGTCAAGGAAAAGGAGAAGTAAATAGAAACTTGATTGATTAAAAGATAATCAATAAGTTTAGGGGGAGATTGTTGGAGCAAAACACAGATCAACTTATTACTGATGCTGCAGTTAGTACTGACAATAATTAGTACTGATGGGGCAGAACATGTTACTACTGATGAAGTTGATACTGGTGTATACTATAACTAAGTTACTACTGATCATGCACAGATTGAAGATACTACTGATCAATAGTAGTTACTACTGACGTTGGTTTTGGACTTACTACTGGTTACCAGAGTTACTACTGACGATGCAAATTTACTACTGGTACGCGTTTTTGAAGAATATCAAGTCCGAGATCTTCGTAGAGATAGTTATAGCATGTAAATCAATGTATATCTTTTATTATTCGATGTAAAGCAAGTCCTAGAATAACTAGGGTAAATAGTTTAGCTTCAAGGACTATTATAAATAGTTCCTTACGAATTGTAAACGTACGTGTGTATTGTTAACTCAATAATATACATTGAAGCTTTTTGTGAAACTGTGTTCTTAATACTTTCGCATATTATTTACAGTTCATTGTTCTTAATTACATTGATATAGTGTTGATCCGCTGCAACTTCTATATTCAATTAGATCTAAAGTGTTTATTAACTTTTCTATAGTTAATCGATCCTGACATCTATGAGAAATGAGAACTTTATTAATGGACGGAGGGAGTATGTATTTAGTGACATTTTCATCAAATAACATGAAATTTTCTATATTTTTTGGAGATTTCTTACTGACGTGACAACATAAATACATACAATAGAAAATACTCGTTTATGATGTTAAAAAAAAAAATACAAGTTAGGTATATTTTTGTACACGTGAGCTCTTTTCAAAGTCTTTTTTTTCCAACGGAAACACAATGTCACTATTTTTTGTGTGTGATAAACACTACAAATGATGTCATTTTAAATGTATGTGTACCGTATTTTAAATTTTTTAATAAATGTTAGTATTAAGTTTTTGTGATTTTTTTAAAAACAAATATATACCTCGGAGCGAAAAGCACGTTCGCCTTGCTTGCCCTCCCGTTGAAGCATTTTAATAGCAGAAAGAGTGCCATCACGTATCACCCCACGGTACACCGTTCCAAAACCACCTTTCCCGACAAGATTAGTGTCGCTAAAGTTGTTGGTAGCTGATTCAAGCTCTCGATATGTGAATACTTGTGCCCCTTTTAATGTTGCTGATGGTAGGCTTCCTCCATATATACACCTCCCTTTCAAATCTGACGTCCCCACAAAAAAATAAAATGTTAATTCCAGTGAACGCAATTAAATAAAGAGAAATGATATTTATTATTATCATTTATTCCTACTTATCTTATTACACATTTAATAAAATCACATGTATAATTCACTAATTCTCTCTCCTGATATTATCCCTTGATTTTGATATATGTCTTGATTTAATAAGTAGAAAGATAAATATGAACAAATGATAGTAAACAATAATGTTACTCATTAAAATAACTAAATAAAAGTTACATAAATTTTCTATACATGTTTCCTAAATAAAATAACCGTAACTACCAAATGAATTCGACTGATTGTTTGTACTAAATAAACATAATATTTCTTGTACTTCCTCCGTTTCAAAATAAGTGATATAAATTAGCCTTCATGTTTTTTGAGGCAAAAAATTGTAATGAAGATTAAATTAGATTAAATTGGATAGTTAGTGAGTGAGGGGTCCCACATATTATGATTAAAGTAAGTTTAATGATTTTTAAAAGTAAAAGTAAGAGTAAATGAGTAATTTTACTTTATTAAAGGAGATAATTAGTGGGTATGAGTCCCACTAAATTTTACTAAATAAAGAAAGTTTCAAAGAATATCATTTATTTTGAAATACCCCAAAATGGAAAATGTATCACTTATTTTGAAACGGATGAAGTATAATTCTCTAAGCAAAATCTACTTTTTATGAAACTTTTTCTAAAAGAAGTATTTAATAAATTAAATTTAGAATTCTTATTTAAAAATACATTCTAATACATCTAAAATATAAATTTCATTTATATTAAATAAAGAGATTTTGAATTCATTTAATACTTTTTATCCAATGTGATATGGTTACACAAACTCTTTAATAAAAAAAAAAAAGTAGTAAAAAATATCTAATATTTAGCCTCTCGTTCTTTTTGTGTCGTAAAATATAGGTTTTTGCTAACGGTAAATTCTCTCACACTATTTTATGTGTAATAAAATACTTAAAACCTTTTGTGATTGAATTTTTCTTAGTGACACTTTTCCTACTTTTTAGTAACGTTTTCTTTTTCTCGTAGACTTTTAGTGATACATTTTTCCATTTATCTATGTGTAGTGACAGTGGAAAGACCTCAACATATGATCTTAATCTTGTGACAGTGGAAAGACCTCAACATATGATCTTAATCTTGTGGCACCTATTATTGGTATAAACTAATTAAATAACCAAAACTATTTTAATTAGAGTTTTTCTAACGTATGCTGCAGAGACATACATTAGGTACATTTAATGACGTCTTTGGTTTCTTAATATATTTTGAATAACATTAATGAATTTTAATTTTTATCATTTTAGAAGATGTAATAAATACGATTCTCGGTTTTATATGGAAACTTGATGTTTATTAATTACACCTAATGGATGTTCCGAGGCACAAGTTAGAAAAACTCTTTTAATTAAATCCAGATTTAACAAGTCAAAGGGTACGTCGTTTAGGAAAACCAGTTACAATATAGACAACTAAACATTACTTGTACTTTAATTACCTGTGGTAGCATTGAAGTTTATGATACTATGAGCAACAAACATGCAGTTTTTGTTGCCATTCGTGTAATTTCCATTCAGTTTTGCACGACGGAGAAGTGCTACGATTACGGAAATTGCAATGAGTAAGATGACAATGAAAATGGGAATCGCCACCATGAGAACGGTGGTTTCCGGCATATTGTTTTGGTGGTGACGGTGGAGCAAATGATTCTGGTTGCCCTTGATGTGCGTTCTCGTAGTCGGCTCTGTCATATTTGTCTCCATCGTCACAAAAACCGAAGAAGATATGAGATGAAGAGATAAAAGGGCATTAAGGGTTTCAAGAATATTTATATATTGTGATGACTTTATAGGTAAGGTTTTACTAAGGGTAATAATTTATTGTATAAGTTGTAACTAAATTTTTGTTGGATATTTGAAATTTTAGTTTTGGTTATATATTAGTTTTTCTAACATACATCTTAGACATTTAGTGACGTAGTAATATTTTAAATATATATTGAATAATATTAATTAAAGTCTAAAAAACGCGTCATGGCGGCGTCAAGGCGTCGCCAAGGCGTGATGCGAAACGTCGACGTTACGAAATAGACCATGACAGCTAGGCTAGGCGTGGCGTGAGATAAGACGCACCTTATGACGAGTTTTTTTGTAAGGCGGCTGAGAAAATTAAATTTTAAAAAAAAAATGATAACAAATATAATTATAAATTTGGATGTAACACTTTTTGTGAACTTTATATATAAATTGTTTTTATACAAATCAATAGATTTATAAATGTTTTTTTAATTTGATATACGTATATATAAAAATTATATAATAAATTTGCCGCGTTAAGTCACGCCGTGAAAAACGCCATGACCCGCTGTGGCTTGCCATGAGTTGAGGCTTGATGGTGCCGCCACGCTACGCCTTACGCTTTCTAGAACCTTGATATTAATAGAGTTTAGTTCTAGGATTTTAGAAGATGTATTATAAATAACTTTTTATTTAAATAGAAATTTTATATTCAGTTAGGAAACCATATATATTTTAATTATGATAAAGTTTTAACAAACATAATACTCATACAACTATTTTTAAGAATAAAAATCATAGATGATAACTTCAAGGAAAAGCTAAATTTTTCCCTCTCTCAATAAATTGAAAAACAAATCTTTATAAACCCTAGTTGACTTGTGGAGTTTGGCTTTAAGAGGTCTTGGGTTCAAAATTTGTTGGTGGCATTCTTTAGGAGAAAAAAAGTGGTGGGGTTTATTTTCTAAAAAAACGAGATATATTCGAGGAATGCATACTGCCCGCTTAAATGTCACTGCATATATCAAACCATTAACTTACTAACTTGCCACTAAAAAAAAGATATAGACAAATATTAACAAAAGTGATAGATTACAATAATTGTATATTGTTGCTTTTACCATTTAATCTTCTCAAATGACTAAAAGTTTTAACTTGAGAACCAACAGTTAAACCGAGGAACTTATCCTAACTAGATATAGAAGATATTAAATAAAGGGTTTGGATAATGATAGTCTTTAGAGCTGTCATAAGATATGTATTAGAAACTTATATATTATTCTACAATTGACTCCGAAATTTAGGAACTACTCCATTGTACTTTTTATATACTTGGTGACAGCCCATAAGACTCTCATTATCAAAACCCTTAAATAAAAAATAAATAGATTATGACAACTTTAAATTGTTATTTTTATTCTTTCAATCTTCTAGAACAATCAAAAGACTTGACTTCACATATTAACCAATGAATCAGCAGTTAAAACTGTTGTAGGTATATACACTCACTATCACATAATATAAAACATTATAAAAACACAATAAATTAACAAAACACCCAAAAAAGAATATATAATTAAAAAATTGTTTTACTTAGATAAGATACTATAAAAATATATAAATAATGTAACTAATAAAGTAAATGTTTTGGTATTCCCTATTTGGGAGGTCATGACCTGTCCAGGCACATGATTCTCACTTGTATGTGTTTGCTTCATTTTGTCTCTTGTTTTGTTTCCGCATGAGGTAATGTCTCAGTCTTGCTTGTAAGTTTATGCTGCCAGGTTAAAGTTTGAATCAAACTAATGAAGTGAATCCACTGGACCACTGCCCCTAGAGAACTCCAATTGTCGACTTCATGTTATCAATCATTTTTTTAATGGTAATTTGATGCTCTGATAACCTTAAAATATTATAATATTGTTAGGAACTTGTACATTAATTAATAACCGCTCTAAGTTTTAGGTGTCATTCATTCATTAATGATAATACATCTTTCTCATGCGTTTAATAATTTTTAAAAGTAATTCTTAGGAATGTCATTAACAGGATTCTTTAATCAAAGTTGTATACAGTTTTGGATTCATTAACCATAACTTTGTCTTCATTTTCAAAAAGGGAAGTGATTTTAGAACCACATAAATTACTCTAAACACCACAATCATTGTTTTACGGTACTTGTATAATATGCTTTAAATCTTGTACAGTGTTGTGGGTGAAGTAATTTATATGGTCCCAAAATCACTACCTTTCAAAAAAGCAATAATTCTTAAAACTTTTTACGACACGACTATAAAGAAATATACCTTTATTGAAACTCACACAAATCTTAATTTGAAGAGTGGTCACTATTATAAAAACTTCAAAATAAGTCCTAAACATTAGTAAGTGTACACTTTTTAGGGTTTGTTGAAGTATTAACTTGTATCTAGTTATTGCATTTCTATTTGTACATTATTTTGGATACATAATGTAACATCCCAGAATCCCGTAGCACGATATTATACGTTTTGCCCACCGGCATACAATTTTGTTTTGGTATGGACCACTCCACCCAAAATGCCTCATGCTAGGAGAGGTATCCACACCCTTATAAGATATGTTTCGTTCTCCTCTCCAACCGATGTGGGACAGATGTTACAATCTTCCCCCCTACGGACACAATGTCCTCGTTGTGCACACGGTCCGGTGACTGGCTCTGATACCATCTGTAACATCCTAGAATTTCGTAGCACGATATTGTCCGATTTGCCCACCGATGCACGATTTTATTTTTGGTATGGACCACACCACCCAAAAGGTATAATGCTACGAAATATCCACACCCTTATAAGTCATGTTTCGTTCTCGTCTCCAACCGATGTGGAACAGATGTTATACATAAACGGCCAGCAAATATGGCATTTCACGCAAAAGGCTTATTAACTTCATAGCAATGTCGTCGTACTTAATTATACGTTGTTTCCAATATATCGGCTATAACTTTACTAGAAAACATATCGAACATGGTCTATTATACGGAATACAAATAAAATGTTATCACAACATTGTACATAATCGTTAAATGTATACACTCTTTTGAATTTTCCCACAATAATTTTATCATCATGGTCATCCACATCTTCATGAAAGTTTGTATTAATTGTTGACAAAATTTTGACTTTCAGTATCATGGGTGGAAAAGATGTGGGTGGGTACCCTACATTCCTATAGACCAATAAATTCCTTTGCAAATAGATGTTGATTTTTATTTTTGTAGGCTAAGGACCATACAATTTTTTATGACCACCATTATCACGGTGCAAGTTATTGAATGGAATCACATACGGTGTGATGAATGAAAGTTCAACTAGTTGCTTGTGAAAATAAAATAAAATATCATCTATCACATCCTTCATATAATTTTTTCTAGTGAGTAACCATGTTATTCGGGCTCCAAATATTAAAAATATATATATATATCTATATACATAAAAAATGTTTTTTAATTAAAATAGACGGGAACCACTGGAACCGACATTTACCCGATGGTTAACTGTTCCTTAATTTTGAGAACTGGTACCGGGATCACTTAGGGTGGTTCCATGATTTAGGAAACGAAACTGTCAAGGTGGTTCCGATTCCGAATCCGACTGTTTCAAGGTATTTCCGATTTAAGTTTCAGTTATTTGCTTTTTCCGTTCATTCACTAAGTTTTTGTATAGTATAGATATATAGCCAATGGGCCTTTCTTAATAATACGGACATATATACAAGGCTTCCCACAAAGTCCAATGACAATTTTCAATAAAAATGTGTTAGTTATTGCAAGCGTTGTACCTTTTATTGATTTGAAATAGATTTTGAACAAACTTGTAGATATGATTACCATCGGTCATAATGAAATTTTGCCATATTAGATGCCACCGAAACAACCAAACATATCACTTTGCAGAAAATATCCATCACACCCACTCACTCTCCTTCCTTGCACTTTCAAACCGTGTTAAAACCTTGCTGCAGCAACGAATCAGCACAAAAGGGAAGGTTTTGGGGGGGGGGGGGGGGGTGGGGGGTGGTGGGTTGCCTAATCACCACACACCATCATGGGAGACTCATACTCAATGGTCTTCATGATGATACTTTTTTTTAAACGGCAAATTAGTAAGTTAATGGTTCGACATATGCAGTGACATCCAAGCGGACAGTATGCATTCCTCGAACATATCTCATTTTTTGGAGATAGACCCCACCACAATTTTTCTCCTAAAGAATGCCCCCAACAAATTTTGAACTCAAGACATCTTGAAGACAAACTCCCGAAGGCAACCATTAATAGCCAATTGATCTAAACCAATTGGTTTCATGGTGATATATATGTGTCAATTTAAATTCATTTATTGCTTATAAATGAATCGATATGTGTATGATTACGTTTATACTTAACATATCAAATAGCTTAAATTAACATAAATAATTAATTAGAAATGAGACCTATAAAATGAAACGAAAAGGATATCAAATAGCTTAAATTAACATAAATAAATAATAATTAGAGAGACTATAAAACCTATAAAATGGAATGAAAAGGATTATACAGTTGAAAGTTGTCCATAATGCATATAACTTTCTAAAACTGTTTATTCAAAGTTTAAACTATATCAAAATTATATTAGTTCTATAGTCATATTAAACAAAGCTCAATTTGTTTAGAGAGACGAAAACAATAATTGTGAGTCGATACAACCCATTGTACCCATTTCTAATAGTTTGATTTGACTTCTTACTCAACTCTCGATAGTAGGGGTGTTCACTATTCGGATATAACCGGATTGTCCAATTGGACATTTTGGATCGGACTATTTGGATCGGTTATTTGGTTTTTTGGATCGGTTTGGACTTGAACCAAATTAATATTTTGGTTTTCGGATTGGATTTGGTTTCAGTTGTGAAAACCGGATTGTCAAAAAAACCAAATAATAATTTATATACCGATCTTTTTGGAGTTTTTGATGAAGTTAATGTCAAGATTTTTTTGCATATATGATTATAAATGTCACAAGCTATGAATTATAATTGTTTTTATGTACAAAGTAGTTTATCATTTTGGAATTGTACATATCGAACTTAATATTATTTATTTTATATACTTTTGTAGTATTTTGAATTTTTTTTAGAAAACCAAACGGATAAAAACAAACCAACCAAATTGTTATTTGGTTCGGATCGGTTTGGTTTTCGAATTAGTTTGGACCGTTTGGTTTGAACTTTTAAAAACCGGACTTTATTTGGTTACACCTATTTGGTTCGGATAAAACCAAACCGTCCAAACGAACACCCCTATTCGATACTTGTATATTTCACTACCTTAGTTAATGTAACCATCAATTATTGTTTTCTTTTATTTCCAAAACAAAGTTAGAACACACGGTGTTTATTACAGACTCCACACCGCGCAATCATTGTGGTGCGTGGTGCAACACAAGAGGATGAGAGGTAAAGATTTTTTTTTCTTCCTTTTTTGATTAAATAATGGGGTTACGGGTGTGTGATCCATAATAAGGTATTTATGAAGTGAGTGGTGTTGAGTGAATATCTGATTTGACACTGATGTGGCACTCTTTGATGACTGTGGTGGACTTTTAGCAAACTGTAGGCTCTTATTTATTTTTGAACAACATAACCATACCCATTAAATTACTCCTACATCTAAATCATATTATCCATAATAAGATTTTAACTATGATCACAAGCTAATGAGAAACATATTCAAACATATATCTTATACCAATAAACTAAAAGCTTCTTGGTAAACCGTAGGCTCTTATGATGATATTGATGGAAACATTAGTTAGAGTTGTGTTTAATAAATTTTTGATTGAACAAATTTCCAAAAAATCCTTTTGTTTATATCTGTCCACGCACTCGCTTAAAACACTAAGACGGGTGCCAACGGGCACTGTCCCTTTGCCGCCGGTTGTCGCTAGTTTGTTGGTACCGTTGGCACCATTCCGCTAGTGGTACCGCCACTTTACACACGCCGCTTTGGAGATGGGGATGGAGGGACTCGCCAGTTTGGTGGGTGGGTCCAAAGGGGTATTTTGTGTGTGTGTGTTGTAATGGTGGGTTCCAAAAAATTAAAGGGAAGTGATATTGTTGGCATGAGTACGTCAATTTAGTGTCGGTTGGAGGGTAAACTGACGTGATGCTGATTTGATAACAATTGACGATGTCAGTTTAATTTACCATTGAGAGTGGTCTAATATCATACCAATATTCAGTGAATCAGTAGATAAAACAGAATCTCTATTCCACCTAATTCCACGTCACACTTTCATACCTTAAAACAAATTTGATCCCACCACCCCATTTTAAGAGTTTTCGCTCTCTTCATTTCCCGTGAAAACTTATAACTAAAAAATCGTCATTTTGCCAATTCGTGTGCTCTGTATTCATAAATTACTGAAAGCAAGCAACGGGGATGCAGAGAAACCTCATGAACAAAAAAACCCTCAATTATTTTGTAAATTTTAAGTGGGGTTTTAATCTTAATTTCAATAATTCTTCCGTCCGCCGGTTTTCGTCATTGCAGCCGCCGGAGATTCCTCCGTTTGATTACCAACCGGTTCCGTACAAAGGTCCGTTAGCCGATGAAGTATTTGAAAAGAGAAAGAAGTACCTTGGTCCTTCTCTCTTTCATTATTACCAGAAGCCAGTAATCTTTTTTCCCTCAAATAGCCTAAAATTATTATATGTATATGTATATATATAAGCATGTTTTATATGTGTATACGTTGTTGCTTGACACACTTTGTATCATAATTCAAAACAATCATCATACTATTTAAAAAAAAGTACCAAAAAGTCGCAACATTTTGCTTAAATTTTGACCTAAGGAGTATGTGAAATTTGGATTAGAGGTGTTAAATATGTAATGTTGAAATAATGTTTTTTTTGTGAATATTTGATTATTATTGCAGCTTAATATAGTTGAAGGGAAGATGCAATATCTGTTTGATGAGAATGGGAGACGTTATCTTGATGCATTTGCAGGAATAGTGACAGTTTCTTGTGGTCACTGTCATCCTGAAATTTTAAGTGCTATTCAAGAACAAAACAAGCTTCTTCAACATGCTACAACCATATATTTGCACCATGCAATTGGTGATTTTGCAGAGGGATTAGCAGAAAAAATGCCCGGAAATTTAAAGGTTGTTTCTTCGGTTATAGTACAATTTTATAAACGATTTTTGTGTTAGACATTTTGGTGATAATATAAGGTAATATGTGTGTTACAGGTGGTTTATTTTGTGAATTCTGGAACTGAAGCAAATGAATTAGCAATGTTAATGGCGCGATTTAGTGGTAATCTTGGGATGATTGCTTTAAGAAATGCATATCATGGTGGAAGTGCGGGTACAATTGGATTAACAGCTTTGAACACATGGAAATACCCAATACCACAGGTATTTCTACTCACTAAATCTTGAAAATATTAAAAATAAAATTTAGCTAAATGTCATGAGAATGAGTGAAAAAACTGGGCAGTCGGGCGGGGTGGGTAACGGTTGAAACGGGTTTGGGTCAAAATGTGTAATTTTTTAGTGCAGGCTGGGCCAACCCGCAAATACTTCTTTGACCAGTTTATTCGCTAAAGTTTCTTAAAATTTTAATGCGTGAAATAAACAGATCTGTAGCTAAGTGGAATGAAAAAACGGGAAGTCAGGCGGGTTGGGTAACTGGTCAAAACGGGTTCGTGTGAAAATGGGTACTTTTTATTACAATTCAGATCGGGCCAACCATGTCTTAAATTTTCTATATTTTCTAAATGTCATATATTTTTGGTGAAATTTTGTAGGGTGAAATTCATCATGTTATAAATCCAAACCCGTATCGAGGGGTGTTTGTGTCAGATGCTAATGGGTATGCTCAAGATGTACAAGATCACATTGACCATGGTACTTCAGGAAGAGTTGCTGGTTTTATTTCTGAAACCATTCAAGTTAGTGTCAAAATCTTGTTTTACATTATGCTGATTTTTAACAACACTTCATAAAGTTGGAATCTTGATTAAAATAATAAAATTTAGGGAGTTGGTGGAGCAGTTGAACTGGCCCCAGGGTACTTGAAATTGGTTTATGAAATGGTCCGTAAAGCGGGTGGTGTTTGTATTGCTGATGAAGTACAAACGGGTTTTGGTCGAACCGGAAGCAATTATTGGGGTTTCCAAACACAAGATGTGATTCCTGATATTGTTACAATGGCAAAGGTAACTTTTTACTAATTTATATACTTTCTTTTTAACTTTTAAAACGCCCCGTTTATACAATAATGTTTTTATAATTACTTTTAGGGAATCGGGAACGGTTTACCCTTAGGAGCAGTGGTTACAACACCCGAAATAGCACAAGTGATGTCACAAAAAATACAATTCAACACTTTTGGAGGGAACCCTGTTTGCCCAGCTGGCGGCCTTGCTGTACTCAGAGTTCTTGATAAAGAAAATCGTCAGAAACATTGTGCGGATGTCGGGTCCCATTTAATTGGGCGATTGAAAGATCTTCAACAAAAATATGAAAGTAATTTTCTTCTTTAATTTTATATTTTTGGACATATTTTTGTTTTATGGTGATATTTTATGGTTGTTTAGTAATTGGAGATGTGAGAGGAAGGGGGTTGATGGTTGGCATTGAGCTCGTGACTGACCGCAAAGAGAAGACGCCTGCAAAAGCCGAAACTGCGGTTTTGTTTGAAAAGCTACGAGGTACGTGCAAAAATGGGTGGGTTCGGGCCGCGTTGACCCGTAACACTTTGTCTAGAAAATAAATTTTTTTATAATTGGTCTTTCTAACATGAATATAATTGTTTATATTTTTGTGAATGAAGAGGTTGGGATTCTAGTTGGCAAAGGTGGATTACATGGGAATGTTTTTAGAATAAAACCACCTATGTGCTTCAACAAAGACGATGCAGGTCTGCCTCTTCTCTTCAAATGCACACACATACATACATACACGCGCTCTTTTCTTGTAGAGTAAATTTACATAATTTGTCCCTGTCGTATTTTTGATTCTACGATTTTGTCCTTAAATTTTTTCTCTGGTTTTTTGTCCCCGTGGTCTTCAAATGGATGGAACTTTGAAGACCACAGGGACAAAGTACCCGAGAAAAAGACTTTAAGGACAAAATCATAGAATCCGGAATACTTCAGGGACAAATTTTGTAATTTACTTTTTTGTACATACACATAAACATGGTGTATTCTTGTATTTGCAGATTTCCTTGTTGATGCGTTGGATTACTCAATGTCAAAGCTGTGACATAGGAAACTTGATCGATTCATGTGATCTTCATGCCAAACAGCAATCGCATGGTGAATCTGACAATTGACGAAGTGGATATGTTTTTATTTTCACTTACAGACAAACATCATCCATCTGTGTGTTTTCATTCATAACCAGAAATAAACTTTGGGTATCATTTAACATGCTCATATAAATTAAAAAACCCATGATTGATCTACAGGGACTTCTGATAATGAATGTTTAATAACAAACTTATGGTTGTGATGTGATTAATTATTTTGTTATGTAAATAGTGATAAAAACAACTTTAATCCGGTGTTTTCTTAAAAAAACTCTCCAACCATGTGATCTTTCATTTTCTTCCTCTCTTCTTCGTCTTTCTTTCTGAACTAGTGAAATGTTTTTGGTTTCGTAGACTCCATTTTTTGAAAGAAAAAACAATGTTCAACAGATTTTGGTATAATCTGAAATAAGGGTTTAGTTATATAACTTTTTCACTAATAAATCAACTACTTATTCCTGTCAATAACACTTCTTCTTTCCTTCTTTAGTTTTACAGCATCGTTATAATTTTTTATTTAAAAGTAAAACTTAATATATTCAAATTTGTAAAATAAAATTTTCATATTATTAAAATCTAATTAAAAAAAGAAAAAGAAAAAAGCAAACCCAACTACCCAGCCAAGTGAACAACTAGTAGGCGACGTGATTCACCAAAAAAGGACATTGCTACTTGAGGCTGACCGTGCTTTGACTTGTCAACGCCATCCATGATTTAACAAAACTACAAAAACTGAATTTCATCAAACCAATCACAGCTCTTCCTACACTCATCTTCCTCCTGCTGACGTGTCATCTCCATTGCCACACCTTCCATTACTTCCCCCATGCCCCCCATCAACTAACTCATTATGATCTTCAATTCTTCATCCTTCATGTTTAGGGTTTATTTAATTCAATCACTCTAAACATGGCGGCATCTTGTTTTTCCGCATCAGCTTCACTTGAACCTACTTTTCTCCGTCCAGATACAGCTGCTAATAAACTTCGATTCTCAATTTCTAGACGTAATGCTCTCCGTAAATCGAACCGTTCATCAACAAATGTTGCGATTAGAGGTCGAATTCGAGCGATTGGGAGGGAAGAAGTGATTGTAGTTGAGAAGGAAGATGGGAAGATTGATTTGGGCGGGAATGGGAGTTATAAGTATGTTAATGGTGTTGAAAACGGTAAGAATTTGAATGGGAGTGTGGTTGGTGAGAATGAAAGCCTGATTAAGTATGTTAATGGGAATGGGAATGGAAGAGCAGGAATGAAAATTGGGGAAGATGTTGTTCAGAAGAAGAAGAATAAGTCAATTGAGGAAATTGGTCAAGAAGAAGCTTGGTTTAAAAAGAGTGCAAAGGGCAAAGTTGAGGTAATTGTTTGAATAATTTCATGTTTTTCTATAAAATTTTATGGTGATTTAGGGATTTTTATGTTTTTGATGAAATGCTTCATTATTTCTAGGTTTCTGTTGCTCCTGGTGGACGATGGAATAGATTCAAAACATATTCAACAATTCAAAGGACTTGTGAAATTTGGGGTTTTGTTTTAACATTTCTATTTAAAGCATGGTTCAATAATCAGAAATTTGCATATCGCGGTTAGTTACTAATTCATTAAACTTATAGTTATTGTTGTTATTAGTTTTTGGCTTAAATCTTTTGGTTGTTTGCAGGTGGTATGACTGAACAAAAAAAAGTTCAAAGACGAAAAACCCTAGCCAAGTGGTTAAAGGAAAGTATTCTGAGATTAGGTCCTACATTTATTAAAATCGGTCAACAGTTTTCAACAAGAGTTGACATTCTTGCACAAGAATATGTTGATCAATTATCAGAACTTCAGGTATAAATATTATATCTCATAAAATGTTAACATCTCACAGTTTAATTGTATGAAATGATCTCACAATAGTTTAATTAATTAAATGTAACATCTTTTTCATATGAAATGAATTTTGTACACAGGATCAAGTTCCTCCATTTCCATCAGAAACTGCTGTATCCATAATTGAAGAAGAACTTGGAGGTCCTGTTAATGAAGTATTTGATTACTTTAACTCTGAGCCAATTGCTGCTGCTAGCCTCGGTAATCATAAGTATATTATAATATTAATCGAAAAACTTATGTTAATCAAGTATTTATTATTCTGTCATGTTAATTTGCAACAAATAAGCGAATTCTGGATAATGAAATGTTAATGTAGGTCAAGTACATCGAGCAAGATTGAAGGGTAAAGAAATTGTTGTTAAAGTACAAAGACCGGGTCTCAAGGATCTTTTTGATATTGATCTTAAAAATCTCAGGGTTAGTTTTCATTTAATTACATAGTTAATTTACACAGTATTTTTTCTTAGTAGATTACCATTTTAAAAAGTAAAAAATAATCTGTATTTGAAGGTAATAAATAACCAATTTTTAGTGATTTTATGACCTCTGATTTAATTTATGTTATTAATATTTTGATTCTTTATCAGGTAATAGCAGAAAACCTTCAGAAACTTGACCCGAAATCTGATGGTGCAAAAAGGGATTGGGTTGCTATCTATGATGAATGTGCTAATGTCTTGTACCAGGTAACCTATTTTTAGCACAAACACACATAGTTTTTATGATATTTACATGAAAAAATTAACATTTTATATAGTTGGGTTAATATATGCGGTTTTTTTACAGGAAATTGATTACACAAAAGAAGCTGCAAATGCAGAGTTGTTTGCAAGTAACTTTAAAGATCTTAATTATGTAAAGGTCCCAAGTATATATTGGGAATACACCACCCCACAGGTTTATATATAAATTTATCTCAGATTTTATTAAAATTTTTATTGTCTTTTTAGCTCAATTGGCTCATCTGATTGTAGGTTCTTACAATGGAGTATGTACCGGGAATCAAGATCAACAGGATACAAGCTTTAGATCAATTAGGTGTTGATCGCCAAAAGTAAGTCTAGTATTTTCTCTCTCTCTATGTATATACACACACACACACACACACACACACACACACACACACACACACACACACACACTCACATACATATATGTATGTATATATGCATAGTAATTTATCTAATCATGTCGAGTGATGTGTGTGTTGAACAGGTTGGGTAGGTATGCTGTTGAATCATATCTGGAACAAATACTGTCTCATGGTTTCTTCCATGCTGACCCTGTAAGTTTCCAGACAATACAAAACTCTATATTTAAATTATATTAAATTCTTTAAATATCTGCATATATACAAATTTTTATAATTGTATGATTAAAATCTTCACATTTTTTTATTCAGCATCCTGGTAATATAGCTGTTGATGACGTGAATGGTGGAAGGCTGATATTTTATGATTTTGGAATGATGGGAAGGTAATAATAATAATAATTAAAATATTTTCTTTTTATTGAAATACTGAGTCTTGATTTATTGCAGCATAAGCCCGAATATCAGAGAAGGTTTATTAGAAGTTTTTTATGGAGTTTATGAGAAGGACCCAAATAAGGTAAATTAATTACTTTTCATCATTTTTGGTAATATCTAATTTTTATAAGGAAAATGATAATGACAGCCCTTAGGGCTGTCAATAAGGAGGCAAAATTAATGTAAAGACAACCCCTGAATTTTAGTATCGCTACTTTATCATTGAATGTACAAGTCTTTTATGCATGTTAAAGACAGTTATTAACAAAACCCTTTTTATAATCATCTTATGATGCAGGTTATTGAAGCAATGGTTCAGATGGGTGTTCTTGTGCCAACTGGAGACATGACAGCTGTCAGAAGAACTGCACTCTTTTTTCTTAATAGGTATATAAGTCTCTACTTGGTTTCCCTTTTTTAATATAAATATTACTTTCATTTTGTCTAATTTTTTTTATTAGCTAAATAAATATGGAAATATAACTTACACTTTTACAGCTTTGAAGAACGCCTTGTTGCACAAAGAAAAGAAAGAGAATTAGCAACTGCAGAACTTGGATTTAAAAAACCGTTGAGCAAAGAGGAAAAAATAGAGAAGAAAAAACAACGTCTTGCTGCAATTGGTATTAAATTATTTACTTTTTGCAAATAATCTAAGTTTATTAAATATTAAATGTTTCTTCAGGTAGTGTAATATTGTTTATTACATTTTTTGTGTTATTTTTTGTTTCTTTTACAGTATTAAGTATGTTGAGTAGCTATTTATTTGATTTTTTAGGGGAAGATCTATTGGCTATTGCAGCAGATCAACCGTTCAGATTTCCTGCCACTTTCACCTTTGTTGTTAGAGCTTTTTCAGGTATCAAGTTCTACATTTTGGTGAACATTGTTATTAGAGGTGGAAATTTCAACCCGTTTACTTATAAACGGGTTGATTTGGAATCTGTTCTATCTCAAATGGGTCAAATTGTTCAAATAAAATTTTACAGAGAAAAGGGGAATGGATCAAATGGGTTAAACGGGTTGATAGTCACCCAAAGTCTATATTTAATGCATACAACCTAATAACGTGTGATTATTTATAGATAAATTATTATTGTAATTATCTAATTAATTCATCACTGTGTATTTACTTGTATCTTGCAGTGTTAGATGGCATTGGGAAGGGTCTTGACCCACGTTTTGATATTACTGAAATCGCCAAACCGTAAGTATTGTTTAAAATTATTAATTTGGTCCCTTAAATAGTTAATTTCTTAAGTTTTGTTTATAATAACATGAGATTTTTCTATTTTTTAGGTATGCTTTGGAACTATTAAGGTTTCGTGAAGCTGGTGTTGAAGTTATCATCAAGGTTTGAATTCGATCCTTATCGTTAAACTAATTGAATCATACAAGTATTATTAAAGCTTAATTAGTTCTTGAGAAATTAATTTCAAATGTCAAATTTCAGGACTTTAAAACGAGATGGGAGAGACAATCACAAGCATTTTACAACTTATTTAGACAAGCTGACAGGATCGAGAAACTTGTTGCAGTTATCGAGCGATTGGTAAATATTATTCTTTTGTATACTAAAAATTTCAAATAAATCAGCATTAATTAATAATTTGGTCTCACAAAATATTATTAACAGGAGCAAGGTGATTTAAAGTTAAGAGTTCGAGCATTGGAGTCTGAGAGGTCTTTTCAACGTGTTGCTGCTGTTCAGAAAACAATTGGAAGTGTAAGTTTATTTATTTATTTATTTAATTTTTTTTTTTTCGGGAAACATAAGTCATGGCATAATGTTGAAATGTAGATGTGGTCATGTGGCAAATTCAACCCATTTATGTAGGAAACGGGTCATTCGGGCTGTAGTTATTAATAACAAGTCGAATGCAGAAAATTTTCTTAGAATGAAACGTGGGTCAAAAGTTGCCTAACTTATATTTATATGGTTATGGCGTCGTAGATATTTTTTATTTTTTTATTTTATCATTTAAATTATATACTCTTCTTTGTTTGTTTTTTATATTTCCTCATTCGGTTTGTGGTCTAATTTGCAGGCTGTTGCTGCTGGAAGTCTAGTTAACCTAGCAACTATTTTATATCTGAATTCAATCAGAGTAAGCACCAAATTTCATCATATCTCATACTCAAATAAGTGCTGAGTTTATTTCATTTTTTATTTATTTTCAGGGTCCCGCTATGATATCATATTTCTTTTGTGCATTTTTTGGCTTTCAAGTTCTCTTCGGGTTGTTGAAGGTCAAGAAACTCGATCAGCGCGAGAAATTGATTACTGGAACAGCTTAAATAAACCGTAAGTAACTAATGTTTAATCTTGTGCATTCCTCTATAGAGAAACGGGTCAGTTTTAAGTGCAAAACGGGTCGGGTTGGGTTGGCTCACAAACAATTTTTTCTCTACCTTTTCTATTTTTAACATATAAATAATGCGGTAAAATATGATTACTCAAAAATATTAGTACAATAATAATCTAACGTTCTGAATAACACGATTTAGGATGTTTGTATGCATTAAATATACACTTGGGCAACTTTCGACCCGTTTCTATTTTAATTAAAAAAATTATATGGCCAAATCAACCCATTCTTAAGTAAATGAGTCATACTGCCACCTTTAATTAATAGTAAAAACACCTAATTTAAATGAGCATGTGCAAATTTTGTGCAGATTGAAAGAGTAAATACTTTAACAACCTCCAAAAAGAAGCTACAAAGTTTTGTAGAGAAAAGTGATCCTTCCAATAAGCATTCAAATTCCAATTAGAGATCTGTAGGCCCGTTCATATTTTCAGGAATCGTGATATATTTTAGGGTTAAACATCGAGTCCATAGAGAGTTTTAATACTCAGGGTGTGGCTTATCATATTCAACTGTCACAAGCACTATTGTAGATATGTGTATCTCCGGGCCTGGTTTGACCATGGTCAATTTTCTATGATCGGGTATTTGTAATGTAATTCGATGTAACAATTTGTTATAAATATATATAATGAATTCTTGTCAGTGAATTGCATTATTTTCTAGTGTTTCTTGTTGCCTTTGTGTTTGAGTATAAATCAACACTGTCCAAATTCTTGATCAGTGGGTCACCATGTGGGATTGTAGGGAGGGATTCAGAAGAGGCCAAATGGGCGGGCCAAATTGACCCGGAAACATTTTTCTTCCTTATTTTTATTGAACTATACAAGGAAATATTAAATTCGAATATGAGAACTAGATTATTGAACACATATGTGGACTTCTTACAGGAAATTTGGAACCTATCTAATTAATAATAGTAGACATGAAATATTATTGTGTGTACCCCATATTTGTTTTGCCATTTTATTTAATAAACTCTCCAAAAAGTTCCATTGTGTTATTAAATCCAACTTTAAAAGAAAACGTCGCGTAATCTTTAAACCTGTGATAACGAAGAAGCTACATACAATAGAATTTTTTTTCTTAACAAGTTTGATACATACAATCGCAGGAAAAAGATGGGTTAATACAATAGCATTTCGTAACAAGTTAGATACATTTCTGGACAATTTACCCATAACTTTATTTAGGATTATACGAATCAAAATGATGATTAAAATACATCAATAATTCATACTTTATGGTGATGTGAAATATAAGTTAGGGGCTGTTTGTTTTTTTTAATCATTAAGTTTTGTATGGTTAAAGTGTCTGTCTGGATATATATTATGTCTGTCTGGATAAATTAGTATGCTCGTTTGTTTTTCATGCTGAATGAATAGTCTTAATAATAAAGTTTGACATTTTTTCAATTTCCGATGTTTCATTATTGTAAAGTAAACTTATTAAAAAGATATATAATTTTAAAATAGAACTTTCTGATAATAAAAAAATATTGATATATAAATAATAAAGTTAAATTTTGAAATAAAAAATTTATTTAAAATAATAACATTATAAGTTAAACACTTTTTTAATCATACCATAAAAACATGAAATTTTAATTAATATAAATTTCATAAATATAAAAAAGATAAAAAAAAAATTATGACTTAATGGGGAAAGCATCATATCATTGCTTTTTCGGTTAAATCCTGCTGTCTGGATTAAGTCATAAACAAACAAACCCCTTATGACTTTCCACATATAACTTTTTCCCCATTAAGTCGATTAAGTCAAAATCAAACACCACCTTAGTGGGGTATGATATGAAACTTGACCTCTGCCCACGAATAATAAGTTGGATCGGGCATGATATGAAACTTGGTAACAACATAACCATAATTTGGCTTAAGATTTTTCCTCAATCTTCCAATTGCTCACATAACCATAATTTGGCTTAAGATTTTTCCTCAATCTTCCAATTGCTCACATTCAATTTTATTTTATTTATTTTATTATTATTATTATTATTATTATTATTTTGCAAACAGCAGGAAGAGACGTCCTCAGAATTTCACTCTTATTAAGATCAAATTCAACCATTACCATCTTTAGGTTTGCTCACATTCGACTTTGAACTTCCATGTTCGTTGTTTTTTTTTTGTGCATAACTTTTTTGTCAACTTGGTGCAATATTTGTTGGAAAATTTTGGACATATATAATTATATGTATATTTGTTATATATAATTAATGGTTGACATGTCCAAAATATAGTTGTGGTGAATGAGATATCGACTCTCAAAGTGGGGTGTATGGAACAAAGAAATAAAATAAATGAACTAGTGGGAACTTGAACCTATCCACGCTCGTCTCCCGGGTTTCACGGTGGTTCGGTTTTGCCACTCGGTTTAGTGGAATGTATTCAAATAATATTATTGTTAATAATATTTATATTTTAATGTTTGTTATTAAAATATATATATTTGAATTAGTGGTTTTATTTTTCTTTGTATTGAATTGAAATAATGACCATAATGACATTAATGAAGGTCATTATACCCATGACCATGTTCTAGTATAAATAGAGATGGTGTGGTTCCTTTGTAAGACACACATTCTACACATTTTGCTTTCTCCAAGTTTAGTGATCCTTAAACACAAGAACTTTCGATAAGTGTTTTGGCTTGGATTATATTCGGTAGTGTAAAACTACTCGGTTGTTTTACCCTGGGAGATAGACGACGAATCTATTTTAAGGGGGTCGTGAATTTCACGAGACTCAACCAAAACTTGTTTCTTCTTTGTTTAAAATATTCTTGTTTCAATCTTGTATTTGTTTTAGTCATTTCCCGATTGTATTGTATTTTATTTAATGAAAATTGGTATTAGCTCCTACAAACTTAAAATAGATTTTCCTCTCTTGCTAATACCGGTTGGAAAATACATATTTTTATTTTCGATTTTTGCTTTTTAATAGCATCGATTCGGAAAAATTTTTGATTGAAATGTTTATGTAAAACAAGATGTTTGGTTAAGTTTATTATAAATTGTTAAATCAAATTTTTGGATTTAAAGTTTATTATATCAAGTTTTTAAAGTTTGATTTTAAATAACTTGGTATATTGTTTAAAACAATTTTGGATTTAAAATTTGTAATTTTGAAAATTATTGTTGTTAATTATAATTTTTGCAATCATATTTGTTTGTAAGGTTCAAGATAGTCATAGGCTTCTTGAGTTGATTCTCATTAGAGATGATATTTGAAATAAATCTTACAAACATTTGTATATCATTGTGAAATTTGTTGATTATTAAAATATCAAAAATTACATTGGTTTGTAAGTGTTTTTGATTTCCATTTTCTTCATCTCAAGGTAGCTTTGGCTTCTTGACATATGGTTTCAATGTGTGAGACTATTTGAAAATCAAATACTTTGGATTTATATTTGATAATTTTGTCGTTATTCTTCAATTATAAAGAATTTGTTTAAGAAAATATTTTATAAACTTTTCGTAATTTCCATTTTATATATATCAAGATTACTTTGGTATCTTGAATATAGTCTCATTGTGTGAGATATTTGGAAATTAAAAGTTTTTGGATATAAATGTTTTGATTTATTTTGTTTCAAGTACCAAGATAATTTGGGTTTTCTTGACTTTAATTTCATATAGTGAGAAAATGTACTTGAATTTTTGGATTTAAATTTTTTTGGTAATTAAGTTTGCTTTGGCTACTTGATTTTCTCATACTTGTGAAAAGCTATAATTCTTCGGGATGTTTATCTATGGATTGTTTTGACATCTAGAATTTTGCTTTCAAAGTTTGAGAATTATTGGAGTTTTCTATGAAATTTGTGATTCATGGTTATAGATTTTCTTGAAAAAAAAATTTAATTTCCATTTTATGCATATCAAAATTACCTTGGTTTCTTGAATATAGTCTCATGAGGTGAGATATTTGGAAATTATAAGATTTTGGAAAGTTCTATTGTTTTAGCTTTCAAGTTAACCTTGGTTACTTGAATTTTCTCAAATTTGGTAAAAGTTAAATTCTTCGGATTTTATATCTATGGATTGCTTTGGCATCTAGAATTTTACTTTCAAATTGTGAGACTTGGGAAAAATGTTGGTTTATATTAGTGAGTAAGATACAAGATAGTCTTTGGCTTCTTGAGTGGATTCTTGATAAGATGATACTTGAAATATACTTACTACTAATTGGAACATTTTGATTGTTAAGGCTAATTGGTCAAATTTGCATTTTTATTTGAAAAAAATGACAAACGTTGTGACAATGCCTAACATGGAAATGTACATGAAGGAAGATGTGCATAAAGTGGCTATGATTTCCGATTTGTCGGAAGTGAATTTGGTGGGAACCGAGTCAAGTGGATGGTATGTCGATACGGGTGCTACTCGTCATGTGTGTTTCGATAAAAGTATGTTTATCATTTTCAAAGATGTTTAAAAATGAGTAAAAACTTTTTATGGGAAACTCGGCTACCACATATATCAAGGTTGAAGGAAATGTTTTCTTAAGGATGACTTTCGGAAATGATGTCATGTTGAGCAATATTTTGTATGTGCCAGGGATTCATAATAGTCTTGTGACCGGATGGTTGCTCACTAAATTTGTTTTCGGGTTGTGATTGAATGCGATAACATTGTGTTATCAAAATGTGGAATTTTGGTTGGTAAAAATGTTAAAATTAAATATGACAACTTGTAACCGCGATTTCAATAAAATGTTAATAAAGTTGTTCATTTATTTTGAGTTGTTAAATATTTAACATGGTTGATTATGCCATATAAATGTAATTAAATTGGTGTTTAAATTAATTAAATTGTATATCACCAACATTCCACATTGATTCAAATTCACAAATATAACAAATTGACAAAATCATCATTCCATTTGGTTGAAAGAAATAACTAAATTCCTTGATACGACTCACACAAAAGTGTGTGATTTAAAATCAACTCCTACTAAATGTGGTGACAAGAAAATCATAATGTATATTGATGATTGTACTACATAGTGACATGTTGGAATGAACCTATATTGTAATTTTACTTTAGAGAAAAGTAAATACGAAGTATTTGAGACATTAATTTGTACAAATGTGGGGGTATGTCGTGTGTCGATTACTTCTCTTTTTTATAAGATATCTCGTGACGGTTAGATGAAACATCATACGAATTTTGGTTTGAAAGAAAACCGTCTTAGAAATACGTACGAATGTGGGGGTACCTTGCTAATGTATTCATTCATCTTCTTAAAGTTACATCAATTAAGGATGATATTCCAAATAATTGATGTATAAATTGGCATATATCGTTGTCTTACATTTACATTAGTCAAATGTACTAGTAAGACATAATACGATATGATAACTACTCTCAATTGATGTTATCAAGATTAACTATCAAAAGTTAAATGATAACATCGCGGATCCGCTTATGAAAAGGCTTAAGTAGAGAGTTAGTTATAATGGAATGGGACTAAAGCCCTTGGAATAAAAGTTTATGCGAAGGAAACCTAACCTAGTTGACTGGAGATCCCAATATCTAGGTTCAATAGGACAACCTAATTGTATAAACGAAGGGATGTCACTGTGGGGTAATGGAATTCCTCCAAACATTCTTAAAGGGAGTACATTGTACTACTTCCTAGTCCATTCCTAGTTCAGTGACAATGAGGATAAGCACTATGGCTTTTAATGATTCGTGATAGAGAATCACCTATGTGAGGGAGAAGTGGGGTCGCTTCGAATGGAATTGTTGGGGGCACAATTCTTAGTAGCTCTCGCAGAACCAGGCAGTGTCCATGACCAAGACGGGCACGATAAGAGGATATGAACAAGTTAGGGAGAGTCTTGTGAGAATGTATACTGTCGTGTACACAAAAGGCGGATTCAGTTCAAGGACATCGCGTCTACTGACTGCTCGGAGACTAAGTGTGCTTCTCAAGGGAAGGTTCAAAGGCCAAAACCTACCTATCCTTTGCAAGACTTAACTGTTGAACATTTATCGAAATTTTGTTGTGTTTTCGATCGATCTCTATTCATGTGGGGGATTGTTGGAAAATTTTGGACATATATAATTATATGTATATTTGTTATATATAATTAATGGTTGACATGTCCAAAATATAGTTGTGGTGAATGAGATATCGACTCTCAAAGTGGGGTGTATGGAACAAAGAAATAATACAAATGAACTAGTGGGAACTTGAACCTATCCACGCTCGTCTCCCGGGTTTCACGGTGGTTCGGTTTTGCCACTCGGTTTAGTGGAATGTATTCAAATAATATTATTGTTAATAATATTTATATTTTAATGTTTGTTATTAAAATATATATATTTGAATTAGTGGTTTTATTTTTCTTTGTATTGAATTGAAATAATGACCATAATGACATTAATGAAGGTCATTATACCCATGACCATGTTCTAGTATAAATAGAGATGGTGTGGTTCCTTTGTAAGACACACATTCTACACATTTGCTTTCTCCAAGTTTAGTGATCCTTAAACACAAGAACTTTCGATAAGTGTTTTGGCTTGGATTATATTCGGTAGTGTAAAACTACTCGGTGGTTTTACCCTGGGAGATAGACAACGAATCTATTTTAAGGGGATCGTGAATTTCACGAGACTCAACCAAAACTTGTTTCTTCTTTGTTTTACATATTCTTGTTTCAATCTTGTATTTGTTTTAGTCATTTCCCAATTGTATTGTATTTTATTTAATGAAAATTGATATTAACTCCTACAATATTCACTTCCTCACAAATTTGATCGACCTCACCTGTTAATTAGCTCTTGGGTGAAGTTGTTCTCATACTTTGTTTCATTAAAGTGGCTTCATATGATCACTCTAATAGAAAAGTCAAATAAAATTGATAAATATAAAATAGACGATTTCAATTCTTCATAGGTTAAAGTTCATAGAAAAGTCAAATAAAATTGAAAAATATAAAATAGACGATGCCAATTCTTCATTGTTGCCTTCTAAAGAATATAAATAAGGGAAATGCTAACAAGTGCCCTTAGGATAATGGTTAAGGGAAAAAATGAAGCTTTAATTTATTGTAAATTAACTATAAAAAATAACCGTCCCCTGAATTTCATAACCATCTCGAGGTAGTTATGCTTCAAGACTTGTACATTCGTACCCTTAACCATTGCCCTAAGGGCACTTGTTAGCAAACCCCTATAAATAATAACAATACTAATCTTTTCAAATGAGTGGTGTGTGTGAATGAGAGATATAGATAGTCAAATTTCTAGTCAAGGATAAAGAGATTAGTGAAATAGAATTAGTATAAATGCGAATGTGTGTCATGCTTATAAAAATAGACACAAATAAATACATGTTAATATGAATGCATGTATAAGGACCAAACTCAAAATAACCACTTTTAATCATCATCTACAAGCAATCTTTTTAAATTAAGCCAAAATACAAGTTTTAAAACATCAAACCCATGAAACATACAAACTAAAAACCGATTTTCTATAACGGATACAAACCGACTAAACCATCATATTCATATACGAAAGACTTCTAATATTTGTCCACATTAACTAGTAAATATTTATATACCCAAAAGTAGAAGTTCTTCTAGACTTCTAGTACCAACTTCAAGATCCTACTTCAAAATCCTACTTGCTTGCCCTTATCCTTTCCTGAAAATGTTAAACAACTAAAAGATTAACCTACAAGAGCTTAGTGAGTTCAAAATATGTAAAGTAATACTAATATTATACATATTTATAAAGTAATTCAACAAACAAGTATGAAACCAAACAATCTCCGAATCGATCTCATGTAGTCAGGGGCGGTACCAGGAGATATATCAAAGGTGGACAAAATTTTATAGTGAAAGTCAGGTTCTTGAGTAATTTTTTTACGGTCAAATCGTAAATAAAATAAAATCAATTTTAGTTTGAAGAAAGTCTAATCATAAACTATATCAATTAAAATCAAAATTCGCTTGTTAGTTAATTCAAAAATAAAAATTCTAAAATTTAACAATATAAAAAATAGAATGGAATTTTTCATAGTGATAGATTTCGTATACAAAATTTGTATTCTTAATTAATATTCGTATTTAATTTTGTTATAACGTTAAAGTAAATTCTTTAAAGTGTTTATATATAGATGCTAGTTAGAATACACGTATAATCTAATAAATTGCAAACATGACATTTTTTAACCAAGAAAAATAAGGTGGAATTAGTCAAAAGAAAATAAAATTTTAATGGTAAATATAGCAAAAGAATCATTAATAAAGAAATAAGGACAAAGTACATTTAAAAAAAATGCATATGAAAGGACTTGAACTGAATGTTATATATGTTTTAAGATAAATGAGTTCACCACTAAGTTAATATACGACGTGAATTAGTTATCGCTCATACATTATATATATTTTGATGAGCAAAAGCCAAAAATGAGCTGACCCACAAAAAATTTATACTAATCGGAAAAATTTTAGGGTGGGCAACTGCCCACCTTGCCCACCCTCTAGGAACGCCCCTGCATGTAGTCAACAATACCCGACAACAATCCGCGCACACCAAAAAGTTATGAAGAACACGTCCAAGAAATAGCAAATGATATTATCCCTCCTTAGGTCATTGAGAGATAATACCGATGAAGTTGATCATGGCGCCCATAAATGAACCCATGACCGCAAACTTCACCACCTCGGTCCATACCCCATCTCCTCCACCGGGTACCCCCGAGACCACCGCCCGACATATTACACGAAGTAATACTCAAGCCGCCATGGGTCCTCACGAAATGAAATGTCATTCAAGGAAAACAATGAAACACAACCAACGATATCAATGGAAACTTTCCGGAATTCAACCAATGGTGCGAGGTTATAAGAATTGCCAAGATCATTTCAAGTATTCAATTTCTCACATTGCAGGTAAATAAGTATAAGTACTAGTATTCAAATTATATAAAGAGAACTCACCTGGGATTAATCAATACGAAGCAATCCAATTTTCCCCGAGCAAGGAAAATCCACACTTTCTCAATCTTACATCACTTTTGCCCAAAAACCAACCCTAATGATATCACAAGAGGATAATTATCATTACTAGCTAAAATCTTCATTTCTATAACCCATATTCACCAAATCCCCAAATTTAGTGATTACGTAAACCCTAAATTCCAATAATTAGAATGATGGAGACACCAATTGATTTAAGTTATTTTCCATGTTTAAAGTACCTAACTACAACTACTATTCAACAATTTATCATCAAAACTCATACTACTAGCTAGGGTTCTAAGTTTAAACATAGATCAAACTAATTTCTTCATGTGCATGAAGCTAAAGGGTGTTGCTTTACGTTATATAGATGATTGTAGGACAAAACCCCTTTGATTTGCACTATGATTCGAAAAGATTTAAGTGGAAAAGGTCCACAAATCGCCTGAGCTCGAGAGTGAAGAATTTTGGGTGAAAATGTCAAATTTTCGGGCAGAAACCCTGCACAAGATAGCGCAGTTATCTCAATCTCGTGTTAAATAGCGCCGCTATTTCCAAGATAGCGCCACCATCTCTTAAAATTTTCACGTTTACCCTTTGCTATTTCGGACCGCTGTCCCAGATTCACCCAAGATAGCGTCGCTATCCATAGATAGCGCCGCTATCTACTTAAAATGCTGCAAATTTCAGATTTTTCTTCCTATAACTAATACTACTTATTCCAACACCCAAAAACACAGATTTTTAACAATAAATCCAACTAACAAATCTTAATACCGTATTATTTACCAAATAAAATTTAACTTAATAATTAAAAATACTCAAAATAGAACACGTATGTTACATATAAAGATTTATATTTAGTTATATATGACAAGAAGAATATATTAATTTCATGAAGATAAGAATTTTATTTTTTGTCTTGTTGATACGTGGCACAAGTAATGAATATGCAAAAGGAATTAAAGAACAAAATATCAAATCCTAAAAACTTCAAAATGCACAAGGAATTAATATTAATTGCAATAGAATCACACAATTTGCCATTTTGGGATATAATATAAATGCTTGCAAACAATTAAATGATAAATGATAAATGTTTAATGTGTCTTTCCCCTACCTTGTTACATCTTAACAAACTCGATAAGAATGGTCCCAAAGTATAGAACGGTCCCAAGTATAACAGAGAAAACATGTAAATATAATGATCTATTTGTGTGAATATATTATCTTTTGAATTAAAAAATGAAATAAAGTAATATCAATATAAAGAATAACCTTAAATTATACTAATAACAATACAAAATACATAAATAAAAAATAATTAAAATATCAAAGTAAACTGGATTTTTAGGAGTACGGCTACCAGCAATAATAATGATAACAACATCAGCAACAATAAATAAAAAATACTACAAATAGGTGGGTAAAGACTAAAGAGTAAAAGAGGAGCAAACAAAGAGAAACATAAAAAAACGGTTGCAATATTCAGGACCAATAGAAACTCAACATTTCAATCTAACACATTACGTAACACATGTAGCTTTAACATGATATGTAAGCTTTTCTTTATAAATAAAGTCGAAACCAGAAAAAGAAGTTATTATTAGCAACTTCTTTGATAAATGTATGTATTATATATAATAAGATTGGAATTTATATTCTTTAAGAAGATAAAGAATATTGCTAACACACATATTATACACTTTACGCATTTTCATTGAGATTTGAACCTTTAAACCCTCTTAATTGAAGGTTCACCTGTATACTGCTTCGTTAAAAGCCATTTGGTAACTTTAAAAGGAAAATAATTACATGTTAAAGGCATCTTGCTCTATTGTGTGTGTAACGGACCATGTTGTTACATTTTTTACAGTTTAAAATTTGTGTGTCCATAATATTTAAAGTATGCAAGCCATAACCTTACTAGTGTCATACAAACATATACATATATAAAGGTTAATAATTAAAGTATGCAAGCCATAACCTTACTAGTGTCATATACATATATAAAGGTTAATGTCAACTTTATACTTAATTTTATGTATTTATTAATCTATAATCTGTGATAAATATACTTTGATGTTTCCCATTTTCTTACCAACAAAAAAGGACGATGTAATAAGAAAATTTGCGAGATTGTTGCCTACGAATTTTTATCTTTTTGCACATTGATTTCTTGAATTAAGAGAAGTATTTATCATAATCAATCAACATCATTACATCTAACATAAGTCCTCAATTTCAAGTCATTCTTTTGTACTCTAATTTCCAAAACCTTTTGACCTAACGAATTCCGCAACTTTAACACAAGAGTCATTCTTCGAAGTTACTATCATCGTCAATCTTCTTCAATAGCAATGCCAATTATTCATCTTAATAACACAACTATTTATAACAAGAATCGAGTTTTCATCATAAATTAGGAAAAACGATAACCAAATCTTGAAAATAAATACTACTTAACTTGGTGGTAGTCGAATTAATAACTAGTAATTCATGAAGGTCTTGAAAGCTGCAAATCATACGTCTTCTATCCGTAATTGACAAAAAAATCCTTAAATTTCTTTCAAACACAATAATTGCATCATCATCCAACCCAAATCATAACTTTCGTGAAATCAAAATTATAATTATTACTACAATCATGAAAATTTAACATCTTCAAAATATCTATAAAGAGTAAATTGCAAAAATTGTTCATATATTTTGATCAAATCACACGTTTAGTACCAGTAATATCAAAAGTGCAGATACAATACCTTTTTTTTAAAACATGTAATCCGTTTTAGTCCCTACACTTAACGATATCAATAAAAAACCTAAACTGGAACTTAAAAGATAGGGCGTAACAAAAAAGAAATGGAGATAAAAAACAATAAAACAAAAAAGAGGGAATGATTTGTTTCCAATGTCGATTTATGTTCATTTTGGGGCTTACATCTGGTGTCATAATTCCGAAAAAGCCAGCTTTTGAATCCCTAACTAGCTTAAAAAAGCTTCGACAAGATGTTGAAGATTGATGGCTGATTTCAACTTCTTTTCATAAAATTTCTCTACTCAATTGACGATTAACTTCATTTCTGACTTCAATTCATTCGTCTTCACACAAAGCAGTATGCAATTGCAACTGCTTCTTTTGTTCTTATGGGTCGTATTCGCCGCCGGAGCATCATCGCCGGACGAACTCCGTGCATTACTCGAGTTCAAAAAAGGAATCAGTGAAGATCCCCTAAGAAAAGTCTTCGATTCATGGAACATTTCCAGCTCGGATCCAGCTTTAGTCTGCCCCCAATTTCACGGCATTTCATGCGACGAAAACGGGTTAGTTTCCGCCATTGTTCTTGACCGCCTTGACTTAGCCGGAGAACTGAAGTTTTTCACTCTTTATTCGTTGAAAAACCTCCGGAACTTGAGTCTCTCCGGCAACAGATTCACCGGCCGGATTGTTCCAACTCTTGGATCAATGTACTCTCTTCAGTATCTAGATCTATCTGGAAATCAGTTCTACGGTCCAATTCCTGCTAAAATTAACGATCTGTACGGATTAAATCACCTCAATTTGTCTAACAACAATTTCACCGGAGGGTTTCCAACCGGGATTCAGAATCTACAGCAACTAGCGATTCTCGATTTGCATTCGAATTCCTTATGGGGAGATTTAGGGGTTTTGTTCGCCGAGCTCAGAAACGTGCAATACGTTGACTTGAGTGATAATGCTTTTTATGGGTCATTATCCATGAAAGATGGAAATATTCCTAGTGTAGTTAATACTGTGCAGCATGTGAACTTGAGTCGAAATCGATTGGGTGGTGGTTTTTTCAGTAGTGAATTACTTGTGTTATTTAGGAATTTGCATGTTTTGGATTTGGGGGATAATGAGTTCAATGGAAAACTGCCTTCATTTGGGTCAATACCAAATCTTGAGGTTTTGAGGTTAAGTAATACTCAATTGTTTGGACCGATACCCGAAGAGCTTTTTGAGAGTTTGATTCCGTTAAAAGAGCTAGATCTCAGCCGAAACGGGTTTTCAGGTAAAGATCTTGACCTTTGATTACTGTTTTAGTTTTGTGAATTTGTGATTAAATGCTAATGAGCTATCTCATATGATTGCTTTACTAATTTTCTCTGATTCATTGTGAATGTATAATTTTTTTAAATTTATTGGAAAAATTGAGAATCTTGATTGACGAAAATAGTTTCTTCAATGTTATGATTACTAAGATTAGCTTTTTTGTTAATGTTTTTTTTTTTTTAATATGTTAAATTACAGGTTCAATTCCAAATATCAACTCTACCAGTTTGACCACTTTGAACTTATCATCAAATGCTCTATCAGGTTCATTGCCAACTTCTTTAGGAAATTGTCAGATAGTTGATTTGAGCAACAATTTACTCTCAGATGACATTTCAGTTATTCAGCAATGGGAATCACCGTTACAAGTTCTAGATTTGAGCTCAAATAAGTTAGTTGGAAATTTACCTAACTTAACTTCAAATTTTAAGGGATTAATTTCACTTAATGTAGGGAATAACTCATTAAAAGGGTCGATTCCACCCGTTCTGATTTCATCACCAAACATGGTTCATCTTGACCTAAGCATGAACGAATTTGACGGGTCAATTCCACCTGGTTTATTCACTCCAATGTTTTTGACCCATTTAAATCTTTCACATAACCGTCTCACGGGCCCAATTCCTCTTCACGGGTCACAAGAAAAATCTTTAATTGAACTATCTACATACCCACCCATGGAATTTCTTGATCTTTCATATAATTCCTTATCGGGTATTTTATCATCAGATATAGGTAACTTCAGGAGACTTAAATTATTAAATCTTGGAAATGACGGTTTATCGGGTGAATTACCACATGAGTTGACCAAACTTAGTCAACTCGAAGTTCTTGATCTGTCTAATAATCACTTCAAGGGCAAGATCCCTGAAAATCTTTCTCCATTGATGAAGTTTCTTAACGTTTCGGGTAACAATTTATCTGGAAAAATCCCCGAAAACTTGAAAAATTTCTCGGATGCTTCATTTTACCCGGGAAATCCATCTCTCCGGTCACCTGGCGGCAGGCTGCCGCCAGGTGGCGGTTTGCCAACAGAGTCGTCAAACGGAGGAAAACGTCATAACTCAAAATCTAGCATTAAAATAGCTATAATTGTTGCTTCTGTTGTAGCTGCATTGATGATAGCTTTTGTATTATTAGCATATTACCGAGCACAAATCGGAGATTTTCGTGTTAAAACGGGATTCGGTGGTCAAACAAGTTTGACCAGTCGGGATATAAAACATGGAATATCAAACCGACCCACAACTTCATTAAGCTTTTCAAATGCTCACTTGCTAACTTCAAATTCAAGATCACTTTCCGGCCAGTCGGAACTTGGCGGCGAAGCGGCTGAGCCGCCACTTATGCCGCCAGCTTACGCCGCCAGTTCAGTATCAGTAATACCAAATCTAATTGACACCAATCCGGAACCTTCCGGAAGGAAATCGTCTCCCGATTCGCCCGTTACTTCTTCACTCGAACAAACGGTTACACTAGACGTGTATTCGCCGGATCGGTTTGCGGGTCAACTCTTCTTCTTTGACCCGACGCCTCAATTATCGTTTACAGCTGAAGATTTGTCTCGGGCTCCAGCTGAGATTCTTGGAAGAAGTAGTCATGGAACCTTGTACAAAGCAACCCTAGGTGGTGGGCATGTGTTGACCGTGAAATGGTTACGGGTTGGGTTGACCAAAGATAAGAAGGAATTTGCAAAGGAGATTAAGAAAATTGGGACAATGATTCATCCTAATGTGGTCCGATTACTTGCTTATTATTGGGGCCCGCGAGAACAAGAACGACTTACTTTGGCAAATTATATTGAGGGTGATAGTTTGGCTTTACATCTTTATGGTGAGTATTTGCTTTTGTTAGTTACACTTTCTATAACCTTAAGTAGAGGTGGTCAAACGGGCTGGCCCGGTCAAAAAACAAAAAACAGGCAATTTACATACGCGTTGGGCTAGGTTGGCCCGAAACACATTTTTTCCCAAAATTTATAATTCTTTTGTAAATAATTAGTGTGTTAAATTTACAATATTTTTTTATTTCTTGAATCAGATGATTTAAATTTGAAGTGTAACTAAAATGGGCTAGGTTGGTATCTATTACTAAGGTGATTAAAGTTGGCAATTTTGACCCATTTACTTATGAATGGGTCAAATTTGGTTATGTTTTATCCCCAACAGGCCAAACCGGTAGAAAGTCAACCAAAGTTTATTTCGTCCCAATGCGTAAAAGGTTAAAAACCTACTAAATCAATTTTTTAAAATAGGTTATTGTTGTAATAATATATTTTTGTATTCATATCTGACACACTAATTTATATTTAAAAAGTAGAAACTACGCTTGTTATTTAACTTTTTGTAACCGTTATACATTTTTTTTGTTACAGAAACAACCCCTCGAAGGTACTCCCTACTATCATTTAACCAACGGTTAAAAGTGGCGGTTGATGTAGCCCGTGGTCTCTCCTACCTTCATGGAAAAGGCATCCCACACGGAAACCTTAAACCAACAAATATAATCTTAGAAGGCCCGCAATACGAGGCCCGTTTAACCGACTTCGGGCTCCACCGTCTCATGACACCCGCAGGCATCGCCGAACAAATTCTCAACCTCGGGGCACTCGGTTACCGGGCCCCTGAGCTAGCAAACGGGCCCAAACCCGTCCCGTCATTCAAAGCTGACGTGTACGCGTTTGGAGTCATCTTGATGGAACTTTTGACCCGAAGAAGTGCTGGTGACATCATCTCGGGTCAATCGGGCGCGGTTGACCTGACCGATTGGGTCCGGTTGTGTGACCAAGAGGGTCGGGGGATGGATTGTATTGACCGGGATATTGCGGGCGGGGAGCAACAGTCGAAAGGTATGGATGATTTGCTTGAAGTTTCACTTAGGTGTATACTTCCGTTGACCGAAAGACCAACAATGAGACAAATATTTGAAGATTTATGTGGGATATCTGTTTGAAAAGGTTTTTTGTACAATGTGGTTTTTGTTTGTTTATTTATTTCTTTTTCGGTTAATTGGTTTCGAGCCGAATTTAGGGCTAAAAACGAAGTCGAAATTCATTGTTTTCTCCCTCCCTACTTACCTACCCTTGATTTTTTGTTGTGTAAAGTTGATTTATTGTTTCTGATTTACTAATTGCAGGAAATAACAGATTGTGTGCTAAGTACTTTTTCTTTATTATTAAAATTCAATTTAATTTTTAATTTTTTAATTAATGCAGTTCAGATTTCAGATTGGGATCAAACCAAATTTTGTTGGTTATATTTCCATTATCCGGCATTTATGTATCAGTTAGTTTTTATACATCAAAGTGTAATATAAATATGTGTCATTCTAGAAAACTAGAGGGTTGAAATGAAAATACAAGGTAAACGAAGGAGGCAAAGTGACGTCAACTAAAAGTTGAGGGAGCAATGTAAGTAAGTTTGGTATGACCTGGCTGCACGATTGAATGCACATGAACCAGCTTCATGTTCACATTATCAATTGTTTTTTAAAAGATACTTTTGTGAAAACATATGAATATAATATGATTACTTTACAGAAGATGTAATATTATTTGGTTTAATTAATTTCTTCAAGAAGCTATAACATAATTTTGTCAAATTTCGGTGGAAGAAAATGTCTCTTTTCAAAAAAAGATAATTTGCGAGTATCACGGGTGAGATGTTGAACAGATTAATGAGTTCTTACGGTTTTCAAGGGAGTGTATATATGTTTTTCCAAATTAGATATTTTTTTTCTTTTCTTTTTAAACTTCTATAAATAAATAAAGGATTTTAATAAAATAAATATTAAAAGTTTAATTTAAAAAAATGAAAACTAATTAGATTTCATATATTATTCATATTTGTCTCAACAATTCTATTTATTTTCGTTCTATTTAGGGTTTTTTTATTAGCATTATGCATGAGTTTTACTCTCATATGGGCGTGAGGTCTGGAGTTCGAATCCTGTAAACACCTCTTATGGTGCCAAATATATTTTTCCCTGTAAATCCCTATGAAGGCTGAGTTTGATGCCCTGTAAAAGAGCTCGAATCCGAGGTGCTCTTTGGAATATTGCAAGTAGGTTTTCATTGAATATTCATTATTGTTGACAGCCCTAAAAGCTGTCATTATCAAAATCCATAAATAAATACACACCTCATAACAATATTCCCACAACTACAAACCACAATCTCACAACTTCAAATATATAATCTCACATGCATTTTTGCGAAAGAGATATGGTCTCAGGTCTACAAATGGTGTGTCATTGATAACTTTGTTGGAAATATAGAGATATTGCAAGTTGGCAATTTATACTCTATCCCACGTAGGTGGGAGGAAGAACATTGTGTGGGTTTATAAGGCATTTAATTCCTTAAACTTTCAAAGGCTTTAGTGGAGGATTAAAGGCTAGACCCACACGCGCGCCGAGCCGAGACCGATGACGCGAAATGGCGCGATTTAGGCGCACTTCGCACGACGCATCGGTCGCTGGGAGCTGAGGAGCTTTCTTTTTGGTCAGTACCGTGAAGATATTCAAACACTCAAACGTAACGTTCGGACATTAAGATGAGGTGTTAATACCATGTACGTTTCTTCTGTTTTTTGACTGTCAAATATCGGTTTCAAGACTGTATTAATACGGTTTTAAAGACTGCAATGATGGTGTACGTTTTCAGTATTGGCCTATATAAGACAGCTCAGTGCAGTGTTAGAAGATACACGAAACACACACTCACTCTCTCTGAAAAGTGCTACTGTTCTTCTTTGTTCATGCTTCATCACTTTGTGTTACACAGTGGTTCTTTTGCTGTTGGAACCCACTGTTAGCATCAAATCCTGGGGTGATACGTTGAAGAGCTAACAGCATACAGCGTGTATAAACCTTAAAGGACAGGAATTCATTCCGTGCGGTTTTCTGTTCTTCCCGTCAACTTTCAGGTTCGGTTTTGTTCATTCTGATTATTTGATTATACTAACAATTGTTACGGGATATAAAATAATACAACAAACTTTGGTAGCAACTTTTTAGTGATTGGTGGGAGACAAGTGAAGAAATCCCGATTATAAGGTTTCGACGGCAAAAGATTAAGGTTATCGGCTATACCATGTGTTGGATGATATGGAAGTTTAGAAACTCCTTAATCTTTGATAACGGAAGGATGCCTAAAAGAGATATAATAGATAACATTATCAATTTTTCTTTTTTTTTGGTTAACCCATAGAAATAAAAAATGTAAGATTTCTTGGGTAGATTGGATTAAACTTCCTTTGTAATTTCTTTTTCTAGTCTAGCTCTTTGCTAGACTCTAGTAATATAAAATGCCGTTAAAAAAATTAGCTACTCTAGCTCAATCCCTTAGACATTTTAATATAGTTTTTGTATTTTAAAATGAACTCGAACTCCATTAATTTTTCTTTACAATATAAACCAATGTCATAAAACTTGGATTTTAAATCGAACCGACTGATGTCTTAGAAATAATCGAACCAGTCGGACCGCATGAACTGAACACTTGAATTGGATTACAATATTATTCAATATTTATGATAAATTAATTATATAAAATCAATAAAAACTTGAAAATACAAAAAATGTCTTTTTTACGTATATTTTAACTAGTTGCATAACCCGCCCGATGGGCGGGCTAGCTGTAAAAAATATAATATATAATGATGAAAAAAAACGTAAGAAATTATATGGTCAACTATTATTAAAATGATGATTAAAGGTTTTGTTGTACATGAATAATCGGTAAAAATAAATCAAAAAAGAAAACGAAATTTTATTGTATAAGACGTTTGTTGTTGAGTTTGTATAGTTACCATCTTGGTCGCAACAAATAATTTTCAAGCATTTGTTTCTCTTTACTCTTGATACATCAACATATAGCTGGTCATGTGAGAATACTGATATTTGGACAAACAAATCAACCCGTGACAATGTTCGCCCATGGTTTTTTTTAATAGTCATTGAAAAACGTACTTAAATAGGAAATTGTCTTCGGCTCAATTTGAAAGCAGCATAGTTTTGTCGTAAGGACTAATAATCATACGTGGGATAACACAAATTGTACAAACTTTGTCATGATCTTACCTTCAATTATATTAGCCTAGTTCTATTGCATAAATCTACTTTCTGATCAATGTTTTGCATACACATTACAGGAGCATCTATCTTTAACTTCAATATATGATGCGTGACACCTGACATTTTTATAGTATACAAGAATTATGTGGTGTAAAGATCGAGGCTAAACATAGTATAATCAACAATTTCATGTGTGAGTGTTGATAATAATATGTTTAGACTATAATATTTTTGGATCATAATATTTTTAAACATTGATTATTATAACTTTCGATCATAATAAAATTGGATTATAATAAATTTGGATCGTAACATTTTGTGATCATAACATTTTGTGACCATAATAAATTTAAATTACATTTTTAGATCATAAGATTTTTTTCGTAAAATATTTGAACCATGACATTTTTTTTGTTCAAATTTTTATGTCTATACTCATTTCGTAAATAATTTAATTTTAAAAACTTTTATTTTCTTAAAATTTTTGTGATTATAACATTTTGTGATCATAATAAATTTAAACTTCACTTTTAGATCATAAGATTTGTTTTCGTAAAATGTTTGAACCATGACATTTTTTTTTTCAAATTTTTATGTCTATACTCATTTCGTAAATAATTTAATTTTAAGAACTTTGATTTTCTTAAAATTTTTGAGATTATAACATTTTGTGATCATAATAAATTTAAATTACATTTTTAGATCATAAGATTTTTTTTTCGTAAAATGTTTGAACCATTGTTGGGTCACATTTATTGTAACCAATAGTCTAGAGACCATTTTGTATTTAGTCGAAACTTTGGCTAGGTATATATAGTAAGCAGTAACCTAATTTGCATAACCTTTGCCCAAATTGTAGCAGCCCCCATCAATAGCAAAGTGTTCAAATATTCCATCCATCTTAATCTTCCTATATTATCACTTGTTTATGCTCAATCTATGAATTAATCATTGAATTCACAATCTACAACCATGACAAATTTTTTTTTGAAATTTTTATGACTATACCCATTTCGTAAAGAATTTAATTTTAAGAACTTTAATTTTCTTAAAATTTTTTGTTTACAAATAAAAAACAAAGCTATGGGCGAAAAACGGAGCGAGGGAAGACTTGAATATGTTTCCATATAAAGAAGAAGTTAATTGCCTATTATGCCCTTTGAGTCAGCGTCCATGTCATCATTAAGAAGCAATGTTATTGGTACATGTCATCAAATTAAAATCATGTCCTGCTCCATATATAGGTGGGAGATTAGTCCGGATTAATATGAGGATTTAGATGTTGCTGGTAATGAATCTCCTATTTGAAGCTATCATCCAATTGGATTAGATAAAGAAACAAACAAGATTGAATATTGAATAAAGTTCGGATCATATTTTATTACATATTTAGTAAAAAGTTTTAACTATTTAAGAAACTAAATATTCAATATTTTGTGCTTCTTAACAATTGAGTGGGAAAGCAAACAGAGGAGTTCCAATTTCATGTAAAATATGGCACATAAACTACAAATAGGAGTTTTATGGTTAATTTGCTAAACCATGTAGTAACAATTAACACCTTGTTTGGTTAAACATGAATCGGATGTGTGACTGAAAACTTACCAAGTCACATATTCACAAACATTTGTTTTTGCTAAGTGTATGTACACTTGTAACTAATTAATCTACTATCCTCATCATCGATAATTGATGTGCTGACGATTCCTTTCAAAGTATTTAGCAGCCTTTGTGTCTTGTGACAAATACGGTATCAATAGTGCGGGTGGTTCATCGAGCACCATGTAACCCTCGGATTGGTTACCACCCAGTTTAGCCAATTGATCTGCACAATGATTCCCATCTCTTCTCGTATGAATCATGCAGCACTTGAACTCAGTCAACATCTCTCCAATTGCATCCACGATCGCCTTCAATGGAGGACATTCATCAAGAAATTTCTGGCCTTTAAGCCTTAGAATGATCTCACAATCTGTTTCAATGAGAACGTTTGACAGATTCTTGTCTCTAATTAACGTCAACCCTCGATATAAACCCCAAACTTCTGCCTCAAGACTTGTAAACGATCTTCCGTTCATTTTACCGATATACCCACAAACCCACTTTCCTTTACTATCTCTTATCAAACCCCCGAAACTCGAAGGACCGGGATTCCCCTTTGAACTTCCATCTGTGTTCAATTTCAACATGTTATCACCCGGAAACATCCAGATCGATCTTATGATCACATTCTTCTTGATTTCTCTAGGTACTGCATGGTGGTATTTTGGTTTTCGTAAATGTTCAAGTACTTCATTCATGCGTTCTTGATCTTGAAGCAAAAGATGCGTGTGTAATGCTTGATGATAACGAACATGGTGATGATGATTCAGGTGATGGAAAGGAACCATCATGAATGGCGGCTGGAAAAACTCGAGTCTTTGGTATTCCATATTTTCTGATCACAATATATGAACACAATTTAATTATCACAATATATTTTCCAGAATAATACTTACGAAAAGAAATATTAAGATTATTTTCTGATCACAGATATATGAACACAGTTTAATTATCACAATGCATTTTCCAAAATAAAACTTACGAAAAGAAATATTAGGATTATTTTCTGATCACAGCGGTTTAATTATCACAATATTAGTTCCAGAATAAAAACTACGAAAACATGCAATATTAAGAGTATTTACCTTCAATATTAATATGCGGCTGTCAATAAAAAATTGTTGTGGAGAGATGAGATTTGATGGAAATAAATGAATGAAATGCTCATTAATTTCATTATTTATAGATTTGTGTATGGCGGTGGAGTATGGTAAGTTGTAACTTATTTTTGGTATGATGAGATTTTGTTATAATTATCACTGATTACTTATTATTAATGAATAATAATTATTCGGTAAATATTGAAAAAAACGCGTGATATATGTACATACAAAAGTACAAAACTCACCTCATCTTCTTTATTCATAACGGTAACCTCGGTAAGCAAATTTTAAATTGTTCCCCCAAAATTCGACTCATGTTTTATTGTGAAACACGGATTATCGCATGATCTGTCTAATTCCGATACTGTTCCGATGGAACAGCTTCTCCGATCAATTTCATCCTCAAGTGTCGATTTTAATTTCTGCGTTCACGAAAACTCCGACCACAACCACGCTTCCATGGCGGCGAGCTTTTCTCCGACGGCAAATCCTCCCGAAAAATTCCGTTACCAACGCAGGAAGACGAGGAGTTAAAACAACATTCGAAATCATTTTGGGGGTTTAAGAGGAGTAGTAGTTTTGGAAGTGGATATGGTCGGAGTTTATGTCCGATTAATCTGTTATCTCGGAGTCATTCAACTAGTTCGAAGCGATCATCGTCTTCATCTTCATCTTCAAAAGAAGGATTTACTCAAAAACAAAATTGAAGTTTCCAGAAATCATCAGGTTTTCAAAAACCTCCATTGAGGAAAACAGGTTACGGTTATGGAAACAGTAATGTCGCCGGTAACATAAATGGGACTCGGGTCAACCCGGTTCTGAATGTAGCGTTTGGATCCTTCTTCTTAAGCAACAAGAAGAACAAAAATAAGGAGTGATATAATAGAGGTCAGAACTTTTATAAAATTAAAAAGTTCTGAATGTAGGCTTTATTTTAAATAAACAATTAAAAAATTAAAAGGTAAATGGTAAAATATCTATTTATAAAAATTTAATAACCATTTTTAACGAGAGTTAGCAGGAGTGTAAATGATCTGAGTAAAGCCTGAGCTCAACTATATTTAAGCTCGACTTTTTTAATTTTAGAGAGCTTGAGCTACGCTCGTATCGAGTCTTATGTATAAAGTTTGTGCTCGACTCGTTAAGGCTTTTGTTGACTCGGCTCGGCTCGATTAAACTCATTTAAGCACTCATATATGACAAAATATAATCAACCCATTTTTAAGTAACGGGTCGAAGTTGCTACCTCGGAATATGATCATTAAATGAGATTCTTTGTTTTGAAAGGGCCCATTTTGCCATGTGTGCATAATTTCATTTTTAAAATAATCACTCTAAATCTATAATCATAAGGCGAATGTTTTTCGATGTATTTATGATATTTGCAATCACATACTCCCTCCGTCCCTAAATAAAGTTCTCATTTCTCTTGGGCACAATATTTAAGGAGAAAGTTAGTGGTGGAGTTATTGGTAATAAATTTGATTAAAATATAAAGTTGATTTGGAGAGAGAAAGAATGTTAGTGGATAGTTAGTAGTGAGGTCCATGGTAATTATATTATTTTATTAAGTGGACTCCATCAACTTGTGAAATGAGAACTTTATTTAGGGACAAAAATTTAAGGTGAAATTAGAACTTTATTTAGGGACGGAGGGAGTATATATTTACTAATTCAACATCTTTTTGCAAACATTTGGGCATCAATGTTGTTTCGTATACTTCATGGGCCCGTTACAGTGGTTGAACAGTTAACGGGCCATAAGTTATTCCCGTATTGATTCAGGCGTTTGGTGTTTTATTCTGTTTTGTTGGTGTACCTGCCGTTGTTTTGTGGGTTGACGCCGTTTGCTGGGCTGGGTGAGCGGGCTAAACATTTTGCTTCTTGGGTGGTGATTGGTGAATCATGTCACAGAATGAAAGTAATATTTAGATAATTGTTTGATAACGAAAGGAAGTGTAATTTTGTTATATCTAGAATACATATAAATATTTATTATTATATTCGTAAATTCCGTGTAGACAAATACACATACATATTTATTATTACTAGAAATATTGTATTTAATAAACATACAATTTTCAATACAATTTTCATTTAAACTGAAAATTATATTTAATTATCTTTTAATGGTAGAAATTACAATTCATTAATGATATTCAAAATATATTAAGAAAACTAGAAGAGTACTTGTGTTATGCGGCGTCGTGTACACTATAACTATATTTTGCGATCAATTAGTGGATGGTGGTAGCTATTGATGGTGGTACTGGTCGCAGATGGTGGGTGACGGGTGGTGGTAATGTAACGACCCGAAATTTGAATAAAATAAAATTTGGGAAAAATATGATAAATAAGGATAATTCATTTCAGAACCGTAGGAATTGGTTTCGTGTCGTTTGGACACCGTATGAGAAAGTTATGGACGAAACCGGGTCGAGGCGAAGACCGAAAAGTGCAGCCCTGCTGGCTGCTAGAGTTCGCGACGCGAACTGGTGTTCCCGATCGGGAACATCAAACAGGGAATTGGGTTATTTGGCGATCAGAGTTCACGACCAGGTAACGATCGCGAATGGGTCGCGACACGGGAACTTCGCGACGCGAAGTATTGATCGCGTCGCTAACTCTGGACGAGCAGAATAAAATCGGGTTTGAGCTAGGGTTTACTCATTTCTCACCCAAATCGTGGTGCAGCCGTTTCTAGAGAGAGAAAGGTCGAATTTGGTGTTCTTGAGCTCAAATCTTCACCATCTTGAAGGATCTAAACATCAAAGGTAAGATTTCTTGATTGTTGATGTTATCTAGTTAGTTTGTGAACTTTGTATGGGTAGAAATGGTGGTTTGGGGAACCATCCATGCCATCTTTGGGGAAGATGACTGTTTATGGGTGTAGAACACTCATTGTAAACTGGTAATCGATGTGTACAAGTTGGATTTGGGATTATTGATGGAAATCTTGAACTAGGGTTTGAGATTTCACCAAGTTGGATGAACTTGGTGGTTAAGAATGTTGTTATGGGTTTATTGGTAGCTAGTTATGGATAATAACTAGATTTTATGATGATATGGATGATAGGTCAAGAAGGCCTAAAGATTGGTGACATTTCACAAGTTGGAAAGCAAGGATTCTTGTTGTCAGGCACGATTTGGAGTTAGCTTGGCTAAGGTGAGTACATATGAACTTTCAAACTGGGTACATAGCTAGTAAATGTTTTTATGATTAAATGATTTTTATCGAGTCTTTAAGTAATTTAGTCATTTATGTGATATATGATGAATTGCTTGTATGATGGTTAAATGAATGATTGAATAAGAAAAGATGGAGCCATAAGCTCATAACGATAAAAGATAAGTAATGATGATGATGATGATGATGATGATGATGATGTCCCTAGGGCCGTAGTAGATTGGAGGCATTCCGGTTATTACGGTACCTTAAGGTTAGTGGTAGATTGGAGGCATTCCGATTACCCAATACCTATGAGTCCCGGTAGATTGGAGGCATTCCGATTACCGTGGAAATGATGGTCTTGATAGATTGGAGGCATTCCGATTATCTTGACATTGACCAATGATGAAAGTGATAAAGTGACCCAAAACAAACTTAGTAATATTATTTTAAGATTAAATGATATTATTTGAATAATTGTTTATCGGGTCTAAAACCCATGTATCTCACGAGACTATTTTGTCTCACGTACTACTTTGTTTTTGGCTATGTACTCAGGATTCAGGATCGATGGATTAGAGGGTCGCGTTAGAAGTGGCCTTGTGTTGATTAGCTCGAGAGCTCGTAGGTAGTTCTCGTTTATCCTATGGTTATGATATTACATTGTAACACCGGTTTTAATACTCTGATAAACTCTTATTGATTTTTGTTAAACCGTATTTTGAGGAATATCGGAATTGTAATGTTTTTACTTAAAAATATGTTTTAAAAAGTGTTTTGAAAATTGAGGTGTTACAACTTGGTATCAGAGCTATAGTTTAAGTGAATTAGGTTGGATGTCCATCCTAGTCTTAGACTGTAGCAATAGGAATGTAAGATTCCTTGAGATCGATAGGTTGACCTTGAGACTTTATGTTAAGTTTAGGGTTGAACCTAGGGGACCTATGTAAGTTGTTATGCAGGGCGCAATATGAGTCTTTTGAGACCGTAGGGCATTAGTATGATAGGGTCGACCCCTATAATAAGTGCCATGTTTTGATCTAAACTTGTTGTTTTTGACTGTTGAACTGACCGTTTGAATCTTGTTTGTTTAATACGTTGGTATGGCGAAAGAATGAATGTGAAAAGTGGACGAGCTCCACTAAATTGGGAAGAGTTATGAATGAGAATGTGAACTAGACTATTGATGACCGTATGATTAAGGGTAGGAGGAATGATTCCAATACCCGTACGAAGGAAGAGTCATCGAATGGCGAAGCCCGTAGTGAGAAGTAGCTACATAAAGAGGTAGCCAGACCTAGTCGGAAGAAATGGAAGGACGTTGTATAAGGTTGTCATAGCATGTAAGACCGTGGGGTAAATCGGAAGTTCTGAACTGGAGGTCACGATTGGTGGATTCGGTGGATTGAGCAAGTGCTAGAGAGTAGCAAGCGAAGAAAGAAAGATATGATAAGTTTGACATCCATATAATTAAAGGGTGAGGCGTCGACGCGGTAGAACGTGTAGTATGAAACTTTTGGAAAGAGAGTGCGGTACAATATGTTGTGAAAGGAACTCACGAGTGAGTTGAAAGGGGAAGTCTTCCCGGAAGGAAATCTAGAGGGGGGTTCATGATGCAGCCTCGGAGATCTTAGGTGAAGATTGACGTTATGTGATTATGGCTTAATTGTTTGGTTGTTGCACGAATTGGTGCTTTTAGAAATTGGAAACGAGTCGTACGACATGGGGATTTATTTTTTGGAAATAGTCTTCCCGGTTAGTGACGTGTGTGGAAGCATGTATGGGAAAGGACTATAGACAAATGTGTCGCATATAGTAAGGATATAAGGGTTGATATTAATATGTAAAAAGGATGAGACGCGAGATATGGATCCTTGGAAATGGAATTTGGATATTTGGCGGGAATCCGAATAAATAATGTAATGATTGTTACACGTGAATGGTAAACAAAAGAATGACTAAGGTATAGTTATGTCTTAGAACTTATAAATGGGAAATATGTGGAAAAGAATAAGTGTCGGGAATGACGACTTTTGATTGTCGAAAGTGGTTGGGTAAAAAGGTGGCATATAGCCATGTCAACTTGGTGACAGTAATGATGAATTCAATATTAAGGGTAAGAAAATAATTGTTGGTTACGTGTTATAGTAACGATATGGCGGTATGTGGCGTAGAGTAGCGTGAGACTACGGTTGGGAAAGGATTAATTCTAAGTCTCACGATGAATAAAGGTGGGAACAGCGAGTGTTGAGCTATTGGGTGCTAAGTCATGGGTCACGAGTGAGACCGGAGTCGGTTGGTTGACTCAAAGATGACCGGGTTGGCCGGTGAAATATGGTTAACGAAATAGATTGGTGGTTACCCAGTGGTGACAAAAGATTTGGAAATTTGGTAATAAGGAAATGAATCGGTTAAGGGTGGTCAATGTGTAATTGAACGGTAAATAGTAATCGGAAATTTTAATAGTTTACCCGCGGGGTACAATGCACGTGTATTATGCGATGGCCGTTGAAAGCATATGATGATGAAAAAGGTAATGTTATATGAAACGCGTTAAGTAGTATGCCCAATGGGGAATAGGTTAAAGATGGAAGAAAATGATAAGATGTTGTTATGGGGAGTGTGCAAATTGCATGGTGAATAAATGACCGACTGAATGAGTGAGAAAGTGGTAAAGTTATGGGATGTGAAAAGATGTATACTAGAATGGTATGTGACGTAGGAGGGTTTAGAATGGAATCCCGTTTGATCGGAGGCTTTCCGATTAATGAGAATTGGTTGAATCTTGATGGATTGGAGGTTTTCCAGTCATCTTGATGTGATAGTTGAATTATGGATTGTTATGTCCGTATGATAATGTTTATGTATTAATGAGATGAATGTAGGACCATGTGGTTAATTTGTATTGTTATAATTTTACGTGTTAAATGAGAAGTTGGTTTGCTAGTGCGGGTTGCATTAGGACATGTATGGGTAGGAGATGCCTACGGTTTATAGAATATGAGGAAAGAGAACTCCTAGAGACCAATTTATTATTTGGTAACCAAGATATGGTAAAAATTTCGTGAAATTGTAGAATGGGTTGCGGTAGAGGATCTAATACCGATGTTTGAGAATAAAAAGTTATGAAATTGATCGGTGGGGTACAAGAATGGTTGAAGGAATACTGTAACACCCTAAAATTTACAAGATTTTTAAAACTTTTAAAAACAAAATTTTAATCAAAAGGTCCCAATAACTTGAATAATTAAATCCCAATAATAGAATTTTCATTTAAAAATGTATTTAATGCGGAAATAGTTAAAATTAAGTGTTTTAAATATTAAATGCCGTCCACATCGGTAATGAAAGATACAGCGGTCAACCGTCCACCTTCTCCTTTCCTCTGCTGGTACCTGAAACAATGTGGGGGAAAAAGGGGTCAGCTGGAGAAGCTGAGTGAATAGTCTCAAAATGTAAACAATTATAACATACAACACATGAGGGCACATCGGTGTACTCCTACTCAGGATCTACTCAATTAATTACTCAGATTTATTTCTCGAATTTTATTACTCAGATTTTAATTTATATAGCGCGCCAACACCTGTACTCTTCGGTGTTGAGTCAAAAAGGCCTGGCACCAGTACTCTTCGGTGCCAAGTCAAAACGTCTGACACCAGTGCTCTTCGGTGTCAAGTCAGATATAAACTCAGACGGGAACCTCAACACCTGTACTCTTCGGTGTTGAGTCAAAAAGGCCTGGCACCAGTACTCTTCGGTGCCAAGTCAAAACGTCTGACACCAGTGCTCTTCGGTGTCAAGTCAGATATAAACTCAGACGGGAATAATCCCAAAAACTCAGACGGGAGGTGATCCCAAAACTCAGATGTGTGTTATTATGTTTTATTATCTCTTTAACATAATTATCTCAGATTGCCCTAGCAAGTAATAGCACAGAATGACTCTGTGCCGAGCTCAGTTACCCAGGCACAATGTCTCAGATCATGAATAAGTAAACAGCTGCTCAGATACTCAGATAACAGATCAAACTCAGATAACAGATCAAACTCAGATAACAATTAAAGTGCAAGTAATATAACACGTAAGTCATGCATGTATAACGTTAAAACTGAATACACGGTGAGAATACTCACCTCGAGAAATGTAAGCTCCAAAGGATTCCCGACAGTCAAAGGTACAGCACGTTATCTCCTAGACGGTCCTAAAACCAAAAAGCGAAACCCTGAATTAAAATTCTACCCGAGGGCTTATTTCAGAAAGCTGGCAGCACCCGTCAGTCTCACGGAAACTGCCATAACTCCTAAACGGCTCATTAGATTTTTCCCATCTTTTTACCATGACAAGTAGACAACCAGAACTACACATCTCTGTGAGACGGTCACTGGCCAAAACAGACTCTAAGTGTCTCAAAACAGTGATGCAAGACAGATATGCTGCACATGTCATCTTCCTAACAGCAGCATACTAAAATGGTTATAACTTTTAAACCGTAATTCGGATTGACGAGAGGGTTGCGGCGTTGAAAAGCTAACACAAAAACCAAGGTCCCAGCACGGGCCAAAAACTCTAAAGATTACTTTAAGTATCTCAAAAACAGATTAAAACAGTAGGGCAGATTCTGCCAGAAAAACATTGGTTTATTAAACTCGTTTTAACAACCCGACTCGTCACCGAAAACCCGAGCATTTAGAATTCATTACCCGACAGCCCCGGAACTCATTTATAGCTTTAGAAACATGTCTTTTATAATTTTAATCTTTTATTTAACAATCTATCTCGTTCAAGGAACCCAAGAACCTAAAGGTTCGGTTTCCGGGTTTTTGGTTGATTAAAACGTTTAACCAAACAATACGGTTTTTACCCAACCCTTAAACCGACACCCTACGAAATCAGTGACTAGAACCTCAAAAACAGATTACCAGAAGATGGACGAAACGAGTAACTCTAGACCCGATTATACATACGATTATAATGACAAGCAAGCATACACTCGATACCACAACTCAATAAATATTAGACTCAAAATAATTCGAGAATTCAATTAAACTCAAAACTCGATCTTTTATTATTGTTTACTGCCCTGCGTTAAACTCAGTTAGGAGTTCAATAAACGAAAGGAAGCAAGGAACTACCGTAGCTGATGAATAGACCGGCTAGAAAGGATCGGTGATACACGACGTGACGCGGTGGCGGCAGCAGCTCCTTGGATTGCTGATGGTGACTGAACAAGCTGGTGGTGGGTGTTGCATCTGGAGCTGTCGGAAATCTCACGTAAATGAAACCCATGTGGCGGTGGAGGTTGTTCCCTGAATCGGAAATTAGAAAGGGAAAAGAAAAAAAAAGGAAGGCTGCAATGGTCGTTGGATGTTTCTGCCGGAACAAGAAAAGGGAGAAACGGGATGGTGGTATTTTGTTTGCTCTTTGCCGGAATCAGAAAAGAAGAAAAAGAAAAACAGCGGCAGTGGCTGCTTCTTAACAGTTCGCCGGAAAATAGAGGTTGGAGGAGTTGGTCGACATGTGACAAAGCCGATCGGGATTTGTGCTGCACATGAACGAAAATGAGAATTAGGGTAAATTGATTTATGCTTTTAACTTATTAGGCCTCAATTTCTAATTATTTTCTTTTCTAGTCGGGCCCAAGCCAAGCTGGTCACTCACGACCCACTTCACAATGAAACACCATCATACTCGGACCTTGATCATCTAATGGAAACGATACTCGGGTCTCAGCCTTGGCCTTCGGCCGGCCTCGAGAAATACTAACCTCTAATAAAAACGAACTGTCTAACTATTTATCTACCCAACTAAATAAAAGAATTACTAATAAATAATAATAACTACTAGTTACTTAATTAGGTTAACCCGACATGTCTAATTTAATTAGTGTCGAATAATACGAGACGTTTTCACTATCAATTAGAAGGTTCCAAAATATCCCATTAATTTAGTTTCATATAATAAAATTTATTAAATTAAATAGTATAATTTTCGGGGCGTTACAACTCAACTCCACTTGAAATAGACTTCGTCCCCGAAGTCATCGCTCAGAAGAAGCTCAGGGTTAGTGATCCATATCTCAGACTCAGACTCGCACTCAATACGCATACTCAATGGAAACGATCAGGCTAAGAATGGAGAGGAAACTCTTCAAAGTCACACGCTCAATCGGAATGATCTCTGGCTCTTGCAACTGCTCGAAAAAATCTTCCGTCTCTAGCGGTGTAAAAGTCAAGGACAAAAGAAATATAACGCATGTTCTCCAAGGGTCTCGACGTGACGATAAAAAGGATATCAAAACTGAAGCACGATAACTCTCGCTACTCTGATGGAGATATCTTCTTACTCTCATAGTCGGACACAGTTGTCGCACTCATTGGTTAATGTCGCGTTGAATCTCCGATTCAACTCCACTTGGAAATTTGCTACTGATTTGTTGATGATATCAGATGATCTCGCCGTGATACTAGGTCATCCGATCCATACTCACTACCACACACGACTCCCTCATGGCGTTAAGGATTAAGTTTATAAGGAATTTCTCCACGCACGGCTCAAACAGATGATCATTAAACGTTTTAGTAACGGGTAAAGTCTCATTATTGGCAATTCCCTATCAGATAAGCTCAGAAGAGTCATCTATTCCGTAGGACTATCGGTTGATTAAGGTATATCAAAACCATTTAGTGGTTTACACCACTATCAACTAATACAAACACCATGCAAATAAATCACGAGGAATATACATATCACACAGAATTCTCATGTACTCAGGTATATTACTCCAAACTATGATCTGGAAATATAACCCAGAAGTCCAACTCAGAAATAAACTCAAAACATATCTCAGGAGTATAACTCGAAACTGTATAATTTAGGAGTAAACTCATAAATCTTAACTCAGAAGCAAACCCAAAACTCTAACTCAGTAACAACTCATAAGGTAATAATATCCACAAGTAATAGCATTAGGTATAAATCACATTTTTACTCATTCTTATTACTACTCGCGTGTTTCAATTTACCAGCTTATAATACTTGGAATGATATACTCTCTCTCAACCGTGTTATTGGTTCTCAAAATAATTCTTCTTTAACATTATATTGTTACCTTACTCTATTAGGTTTGCATATTACCGATGTTGATAACTCTAAATAGTTCAAATTAACGATCTTGTCATTTAATTCCCTTTAATAGGTTCTCATTCTATTATATTTAGTGGTTTCTCGATAATATTTTAATAGATGTTTTCTCATTCATCTAGATTAACGATCCTTAAATAGACCGCTTCACTGATTTTACACAATTTAAAATGCCTCTTAATTATTTTGACCATATCTACTCATTAATTTCATGCTACCCACTAAAAATTCCAATTAAATTTCATACTCTTATTTATAATGATTTCTCGCTACTCAAATTACGAATTTATTCCTTAGTTCTCATTTACTCAATTCGCAGTTACACTTTATTCTAAATCTTACGGTTTACTCATAGTTCATCAATTCAGTACATTCTCGTCTTTTCGAAATTTCTCCTAAGTTCAATATAAATTTATTGAATAGTTGTTCTCATCTCAAGTTTAATAATTATTCATAAATAGAGTTTTCTCATATAATTTTATAATACCTCAAAACTCATAACACTTTATAATACTTCAAAAATTTGAATAAAACTTCCCGTTAATTTAATACTTTTCTCTTTTGACTCATTTTATTAATTTGCTTATGTAACTCGATTTGTAATTTCTTATAACTCAAAATTACTTCATAATTAATCAAAAATAAAATTTTATCATTTAGCTCGTTTTAATAATAACTCATTACCAGCAAATTACCGATCTCATTTTAACTCATTTTCCTCAAAATTTCGTTGTAGCAGTTTTCTCATATTCGACTCATTAATAAGTTCTCATCACTTTAATTTAATGATTTCTCATTATCACATTTATAACCACCCAAGAATAAATATACTGTCTTAGTATTACTACTTCCCTTTTGCACGATATTCATTCAACCCAATTAACTTAATTTGTTAATTTTTCCAGTAAACCCGATCTATCATTTTGTTGTAAACTCTATAATTACTCATAGAATAAATTCAATTATTCTCAACTGCTTGATTTGATAGTTACTCTTATAATTTATTTGATCAATTATATGTATCTAGATTTCGCACTTTAAATTCATACCAATAAAATATCTCTGCATAAGCATCATGCTCATACTATTTGTAAATAATAATTAATGATAATTATTTCTTGATAATTTTCCTTTTTACCCCTACTCAACTCCACTTGGAGAAAAACTCGTCCTCGAGTTTGGAACTAGTATTGTCTACCAAAATAAACAAGCAATTATGTAGTCACACAAACAATTAGGATACACATACTAAATTCACCATAACAAGCATTGGTCCATCGTTCCCCTTAAAATTTCCCCCTAACCAACCAAAAGTCATGTGTGTACGGTAATAGGGGCCCTCTATTACTTTCGACACATGCTTTTGTTTGGTCACGAGTCAATCCCAAAGTTCACAACTTCCCACACATAAAATAATCCAAAACAAATCACACTCAGAAGAAAGAAAAGTGTACTTTCAATATCTGATAAATACAGATATGCACTCAGCTGGGGGTACTCAAAACCTCATAAACGTTATTCAGAAAGTCATGCGTATATTTAGTGTCGTACGCGATACTCGGATAACTCAGATTCATAGGAATATTTCCATTTAGTTATTTTCACAATACAAATCTCCTTTTAAACTTTTCATTTGGATATGCCATTTATCATTCCTTATAACTTATATCTTCTTCACAGTTATATTAAATTTATTGTAATTTGTGAGCATGTCGATTAATATCTTTTTGATCAGAGTTCTCAGTTATTGCGTCCCTCGTTTAATTTGATTCAATTTATCGTTCTTTTAACTCGTTTTTAAATAAATCATCATCAAATTGATGACGTTAGCTTCCTCTTAATCCTCTTATATAATTACTCATTAAGATGAACTTCAATAATATCTGATTAATTTGACTCAGCCATTTCTCAGTTAATTAGTCTATTAAACTTGCATAGTTTATTTTAAGCTATCAGTGTGAACTCATTAATCTGTCACTTAACTTGCCATCCACATTTTTTTTTTTTTTTATTTATTTTATTTATTTTTTATTTTATTCATTTTTTTATTATTTTTTTTTTTGCACTCGGTAATTTAACCTACTTACTCGAAATGTTTTTCCCATTTTATCTCAATTTAATGATCCTTAAATAAATACTAATTTGTTGACCTTAACATGGAATCTGCTTAACTATTATATCTCATGATTCGTTGTATTCACGAAAATTTTAATTTCTCATCTAGATAACTCCACTTTAATGTTGATAATTTCCTCATTTCTCATTTACTCAAATCATGTTTCTCATTACACAGTTTATGGATCATACATAATAACTTAATATCCCATTATTACACTTTTGGTTAAAATGTCTCAGAATTTATAAAATTTCACCTCCACTCTATTAGGTGTTCCTCTAAATTGAAACTTTTATTATTTTCTCATTAGTATTTATAATTCCACATTTCTCCAGTATATATATTTTTTTATATAATAATATAGAACTCAAAGAATTAAAATCGAAATTATGCTCAAATTAGGCTCTAAATTATACTCAAAATTATAGAATCTCATAATAGTATATCTATATACATATATGTTTAGCCATACAATCCACAAGTAATTCTCTCAGGAATTAAACCGAAAATTCTCAGAATATGCTACTCGTCTATACTCAGAATACAACATACATCTCAGATAAATAAAAACTATTAAATATTACCGGCAGTAAGAAGCGAGAGGTCGACGTGACATGCTGTATATTTGATGTGGAAACTTTTCTCAGAAAATATTTGACTCTTTTCTCGTTTCGAAAAAAAATTTGATACTCAAACTTGAATTTGAATTCGCCCCTTGCGAACCCAAATCCCTCAAGTCAGAGCTCTGATACCAACTTGTAACACCCTAAAATTTACAAGATTTTTAAAACTTTTAAAAACAAAATTTTAATCAAAAGGTCCCAATAACTTGAATAATTAAATCCCAATAATAGAATTTTCATTTAAAAATGTATTTAATGCGGAAATAGTTAAAATTAAGTGTTTTAAATATTAAATGCCGTCCACATCGGTAATGAAAGATACAGCGGTCAACCGTCCACCTTCTCCTTTCCTCTGCTGGTACCTGAAACAATGTGGGGGGAAAAGGGGTCAGCTGGAGAAGCTGAGTGAATAGTCTCAAAATGTAAACAATTATAACATACAACACATGAGGGCACATCGGTGTACTCCTACTCAGGATCTACTCAATTAATTACTCAGATTTATTTCTCGAATTTTATTACTCAGATTTTAATTTATATAGCGCGCCAACACCTGTACTCTTCGGTGTTGAGTCAAAAAGGCCTGGCACCAGTAATCTTCGGTGCCAAGTCAAAACGTCTGACACCAGTGCTCTTCGGTGTCAAGTCAGATATAAACTCAGACGGGAACCTCAACACCTGTACTCTTCGGTGTTGAGTCAAAAAGGCCTGGCACCAGTACTCTTCGGTGCCAAGTCAAAACGTCTGACACCAGTGCTCTTCGGTGTCAAGTCAGATATAAACTCAGACGGGAATAATCCCAAAAACTCAGACGGGAGGTGATCCCAAAACTCAGATGTGTGTTATTATGTTTTATTATCTCTTTAACATAATTATCTCAGATTGCCCTAGCAAGTAATAGCACAGAATGACTCTGTGCCGAGCTCAGTTACCCAGGCACAATGTCTCAGATCATGAATAAGTAAACAGCTGCTCAGATACTCAGATAACAGATCAAACTCAGATAACAGATCAAACTCAGATAACAATTAAAGTGCAAGTAATATAACACGTAAGTCATGCATGTATAACGTTAAAACTGAATACACGGTGAGAATACTCACCTCGAGAAATGTAAGCTCCAAAGGATTCCCGACAGTCAAAGGTACAGCACGTTATCTCCTAGACGGTCCTAAAACCAAAAAGCGAAACCCTGAATCAAAATTCTACCCGAGGGCTTATTTCAGAAAGCTGGCAGCACCCGTCAGTCTCACGGAAACTGCCATAACTCCTAAACGGCTCATTAGATTTTTCCCATCTTTTTACCATGACAAGTAGACAACCAGAACTACACATCTCTGTGAGACGGTCACTGGCCAAAACAGACTCTAAGTGTCTCAAAACAGTGATGCAAGACAGATATGCTGCACAGGTCATCTTCCTAACAGCAGCATACTAAAATGGTTATAACTTTTAAACCGTAATTCGGATTGACGAGAGGGTTGCGGCGTTGAAAAGCTAACACAAAAACCAAGGTCCCGGCACGGGCCAAAAACTCTAAAGATTACTTTAAGTATCTCAAAAACAGATTAAAACAGTAGGGCAGATTCTGCCAGAAAAACATTGGTTTATTAAACTCGTTTTAACAACCCGACTCGTCACCGAAAACCCGAGCATTTAGAATTCATTACCCGACAGCCCCGGAACTCATTTATAGCTTTAGAAACATGTCTTTTATAATTTTAATCTTTTATTTAACAATCTATCTCGTTCAAGGAACCCAAGAACCTAAAGGTTCGGTTTCCGGGTTTTTGGTTGATTAAAACGTTTAACCAAACAATACGGTTTTTACCCAACCCTTAAACCGACACCCTACGAAATCAGTGACTAGAACCTCAAAAACAGATTACCAGAAGATGGACGAAACGAGTAACTCTAGACCCGATTATACATACGATTATAATGACAAGCAAGCATACACTCGATACCACAACTCAATAAATATTAGACTCAAAATAATTCGAGAATTCAATTAAACTCAAAACTCGATCTTTTATTATTGTTTACTGCCCTACGTTAAACTCAGTTAGGAGTTCAATAAATTAAAGGAAGCAAGGAACTACCGTAGCTGATGAATAGACCGGCTAGAAAGGATCGGTGATACACGACGTGACGCGGTGGCGGCAGCAGCTCCTTGGATTGCTGATGGTGACTGAACAAGCTGGTGGTGGGTGTTGCATCTGGAGCTGTCGGAAATCTCACGTAAATGAAACCCATGTGGCGGTGGAGGTTGTTCCCTGAATCGGAAATTAGAAAGGGAAAAGAAAAAAAAAAGGAAGGCTGCAATGGTCGTTGGATGTTTCTGCCGGAACAAGAAAAGGGAGAAACGGGATGGTGGTATTTTGTTTGCTCTTTGCCGGAATCAGAAAAGAAGAAAAAGAAAAACAGCGGCAGTGGCTACTTCTTAACAGTTCGCCGGAAAATAGAGGTTGGAGGAGTTGGTCGGCATGTGACAAAGCCGATCGGGATTTGTGCTGCACATGAACGAAAATGAGAATTAGGGTAAATTGATTTATGCTTTTAACTTATTAGGCCTCAATTTCTAATTATTTTCTTTTCTAGTCGGGCCCAAGCCAAGCTGGTCACTCACGACCCACTTCACAATGAAACACCATCATACTCGGACCTTGATCATCTAATGGAAACGATACTCGGGTCTCAGCCTTGGCCTTCGGCCGGCCTCGAGAAATACTAACCTCTAATAAAAACGAACTGTCTAACTATTTATCTACCCAACTAAATAAAAGAATTACTAATAAATAATAATAACTACTAGTTACTTAATTAGGTTAACCCGACATGTCTAATTTAATTAGTGTCGAATAATACGAGACGTTTTCACTATCAATTAGAAGGTTCCAAAATATCCCATTAATTTAGTTTCATATAATAAAATTTATTAAATTAAATAGTATAATTTTCGGGGCGTTACAACTCAACTCCACTTGAAATAGACTTCGTCCCCGAAGTCATCGCTCAGAAGAAGCTCAGGGTTAGTGATCCATATCTCAGACTCAGACTCGCACTCAATACGCATACTCAATGGAAACGATCAGGCTAAGAATGGAGAGGAAACTCTTCAAAGTCACACGCTCAATCGGAATGATCTCTGGCTCTTGCAACTGCTCGAAAAAATCTTCCGTCTCTAGCGGTGTAAAAGTCAAGGACAAAATAAATATAACGCATGTTCTCCAAGGGTCTCGACGTGACGATAAAAAGGATATCAAAACTGAAGCACGATAACTCTCGCTACTCTGATGGAGATATCTTCTTACTCTCATAGTCGGACACAGTTGTCGCACTCATTGGTTAATGTCGCGTTGAATCTCCGATTCAACTCCACTTGGAAATTTGCTACTGATTTGTTGATGATATCAGATGATCTCGCCGTGATACTAGGTCATCCGATCCATACTCACTACCACACACGACTCCCTCATGGCGTTAAGGATTAAGTTTATAAGGAATTTCTCCACGCACGGCTCAAACAGATGATCATTAAACGTTTTAGTAACGGGTAAAGTCTCATTATTGGCAATTCCCTATCAGATAAGCTCAGAAGAGTCATCTATTCCGTAGGACTATCGGTTGATTAAGGTATATCAAAACCATTTAGTGGTTTACACCACTATCAACTAATACAAACACCATGCAAATAAATCACGAGGAATATACATATCACACAGAATTCTCATGTACTCAGGTATATTACTCCAAACTATGATCTGGAAATATAACCCAGAAGTCCAACTCAGAAATAAACTCAAAACATATCTCAGGAGTATAACTCGAAACTGTATAATTTAGGAGTAAACTCATAAATCTTAACTCAGAAGCAAACCCAAAACTCTAACTCAGTAACAACTCATAAGGTAATAATATCCACAAGTAATAGCATTAGGTATAAATCACATTTTTACTCATTCTTATTACTACTAGCGTGTTTCAATTTACCAGCTTATAATACTTGGAATGATATACTCTCTCTCAACCGTGTTATTGGTTCTCAAAATAATTCTTCTTTAACATTATATTGTTACCTTACTCTATTAGGTTTGCATATTACCGATGTTGATAACTCTAAATAGTTCAAATTAACGATCTTGTCATTTAATTCCCTTTAATAGGTTCTCATTCTATTATATTTAGTGGTTTCTCGATAATATTTTAATAGATGTTTTCTCATTCATCTAGATTAACGATCCTTAAATAGACCGCTTCACTGATTTTACACAATTTAAAATGCCTCTTAATTATTTTGACCATATCTACTCATTAATTTCATGCTACCCACTAAAAATTCCAATTAAATTTCATACTCTTATTTATAATGATTTCTCGCTACTCAAATTACGAATTTATTCCTTAGTTCTCATTTACTCAATTCGCAGTTACACTTTATTCTAAATCTTACGGTTTACTCATAGTTCATCAATTCAGTACATTCTCGTCTTTTCGAAATTTCTCCTAAGTTCAATATAAATTTATTGAATAGTTGTTCTCATCTCAAGTTTAATAATTATTCATAAATAGAGTTTTCTCATATAATTTTATAATACCTCAAAACTCATAACACTTTATAATACTTCAAAAATTTGAATAAAACTTCCCGTTAATTTAATACTTTTCTCTTTTGACTCATTTTATTAATTTGCTTATGTAACTCGATTTGTAATTTCTTATAACTCAAAATTACTTCATAATTAATCAAAAATAAAATTTTATCATTTAGCTCGTTTTAATAATAACTCATTACCAGCAAATTACCGATCTCATTTTAACTCATTTTCCTCAAAATTTCGTTGTAGCAGTTTTCTCATATTCGACTCATTAATAAGTTCTCATCACTTTAATTTAATGATTTCTCATTATCACATTTATAACCACCCAAGAATAAATATACTGTCTTAGTATTACTACTTCCCTTTTGCACGATATTCATTCAACCCAATTAACTTAATTTGTTAATTTTTCCAGTAAACCCGATCTATCATTTTGTTGTAAACTCTATAATTACTCATAGAATAAATTCAATTATTCTCAACTGCTTGATTTGATAGTTACTCTTATAATTTATTTGATCAATTATATGTATCTAGATTTCGCACTTTAAATTCATACCAATAAAATATCTCTGCATAAGCATCATGCTCATACTATTTGTAAATAATAATTAATGATAATTATTTCTTGATAATTTTCCTTTTTACCCCTACTCAACTCCACTTGGAGAAAAACTCGTCCTCGAGTTTGGAACTAGTATTGTCTACCAAAATAAACAAGCAATTATGTAGTCACACAAACAATTAGGATACACATACTAAATTCACCATAACAAGCATTGGTCCATCGTTCCCCTTAAAATTTCCCCCTAACCAACCAAAAGTCATGTGTGTACGGTAATAGGGGCCCTCTATTACTTTCGACACATGCTTTTGTTTGGTCACGAGTCAATCCCAAAGTTCACAACTTCCCACACATAAAATAATCCAAAACAAATCACACTCAGAAGAAAGAAAAGTGTACTTTCAATATCTGATAAATACAGATATGCACTCAGCTGGGGGTACTCAAAACCTCATAAACGTTATTCAGAAAGTCATGCGTATATTTAGTGTCGTACGCGATACTCGGATAACTCAGATTCATAGGAATATTTCCATTTAGTTATTTTCACAATACAAATCTCCTTTTAAACTTTTCATTTGGATATGCCATTTATCATTCCTTATAACTTATATCTTCTTCACAGTTATATTAAATTTATTGTAATTTGTGAGCATGTCGATTAATATCTTTTTGATCAGAGTTCTCAGTTATTGCGTCCCTCGTTTAATTTGATTCAATTTATCGTTCTTTTAACTCGTTTTTAAATAAATCATCATCAAATTGATGACGTTAGCTTCCTCTTAATCCTCTTATATAATTACTCATTAAGATGAACTTCAATAATATCTGATTAATTTGACTCAGCCATTTCTCAGTTAATTAGTCTATTAAACTTGCATAGTTTATTTTAAGCTATCAGTGTGAACTCATTAATCTGTCACTTAACTTGCCATCCACATTTTTTTTTTATTTTATTTTATTTATTTTATTTATTTTTTATTTTATTCATTTTTTTATTATTTTTTTTTTTTTGCACTCGGTAATTTAACCTACTTACTCGAAATGTTTTTCCCATTTTATCTCAATTTAATGATCCTTAAATAAATACTAATTTGTTGACCTTAACATGGAATCTGCTTAACTATTATATCTCATGATTCGTTGTATTCACGAAAAATTTAATTTCTCATCTAGATAACTCCACTTTAATGTTGATAATTTCCTCATTTCTCATTTACTCAAATCATGTTTCTCATTACACAGTTTATGGATCATACATAATAACTTAATATCCCATTATTACACTTTTGGTTAAAATTTCTCAGAATTTATAAAATTTCACCTCCACTCTATTAGGTGTTCCTCTAAATTGAAACTTTTATTATTTTCTCATTAGTATTTATAATTCCACATTTCTCCAGTATATATATTTGTTTTATATAATAATATAGAACTCAAAGAATTAAAATCGAAATTATGCTCAAATTAGGCTCTAAATTATACTCAAAATTATAGAATCTCATAATAGTATATCTATATACATATATGTTTAGCCATACAATCCACAAGTAATTCTCTCAGGAATTAAACCGAAAATTCTCAGAATATGCTACTCGTCTATACTCAGAATACAACATACATCTCAGATAAATAAAAACTATTAAATATTACCGGCAGTAAGAAGCGAGAGGTCGACGTGACATGCTGTATATTTGATGTGGAAACTTTTCTCAGAAAATATTTGACTCTTTTCTCGTTTCGAAAAAAAATTTGATACTCAAACTTGAATTTGAATTCGCCCCTTGCGAACCCAAATCCCTCAAGTCAGAGCTCTGATACCAACTTGTAACACCCTAAAATTTACAAGATTTTTAAAACTTTTAAAAACAAAATTTTAATCAAAAGGTCCCAATAACTTGAATAATTAAATCCCAATAATAGAATTTTCATTTAAAAATGTATTTAATGCGGAAATAGTTAAAATTAAGTGTTTTAAATATTAAATGCCGTCCACATCGGTAATGAAAGATACAGCGGTCAACCGTCCACCTTCTCCTTTCCTCTGCTGGTACCTGAAACAATGTGGGGGGAAAAGGGGTCAGCTGGAGAAGCTGAGTGAATAGTCTCAAAATGTAAACAATTATAACATACAACACATGAGGGCACATCGGTGTACTCCTACTCAGGATCTACTCAATTAATTACTCAGATTTATTTCTCGAATTTTATTACTCAGATTTTAATTTATATAGCGCGCCAACACCTGTACTCTTCGGTGTTGAGTCAAAAAGGCCTGGCACCAGTACTCTTCGGTGCCAAGTCAAAACGTCTGACACCAGTGCTCTTCGGTGTCAAGTCAGATATAAACTCAGACGGGAACCTCAACACCTGTACTCTTCGGTGTTGAGTCAAAAAGGCCTGGCACCAGTACTCTTCGGTGCCAAGTCAAAACGTCTGACACCAGTGCTCTTCGGTGTCAAGTCAGATATAAACTCAGACGGGAATAATCCCAAAAACTCAGACGGGAGGTGATCCCAAAACTCAGATGTGTGTTATTATGTTTTATTATCTCTTTAACATAATTATCTCAGATTGCCCTAGCAAGTAATAGCACAGAATGACTCTGTGCCGAGCTCAGTTACCCAGGCACAATGTCTCAGATCATGAATAAGTAAACAGCTGCTCAGATACTCAGATAACAGATTAAACTCAGATAACAGATCAAACTCAGATAACAATTAAAGTGCAAGTAATATAACACGTAAGTCATGCATGTATAACGTTAAAACTGAATACACGGTGAGAATACTCACCTCGAGAAATGTAAGCTCCAAAGGATTCCCGACAGTCAAAGGTACAGCACGTTATCTCCTAGACGGTCCTAAAACCAAAAAGCGAAACCCTGAATTAAAATTCTACCCGAGGGCTTATTTCAGAAAGCTGGCAGCACCCGTCAGTCTCACGGAAACTGCCATAACTCCTAAACGGCTCATTAGATTTTTCCCATCTTTTTACCATGACAAGTAGACAACCAGAACTACACATCTCTGTGAGACGGTCACTGGCCAAAACAGACTCTAAGTGTCTCAAAACAGTGATGCAAGACAGATATGCTGCACAGGTCATCTTCCTAACAGCAGCATACTAAAATGGTTATAACTTTTAAACCGTAATTCGGATTGACGAGAGGGTTGCGGCGTTGAAAATCTAACACAAAAACCAAGGTCCCAGCACGGGCCAAAAACTCTAAAGATTACTTTAAGTATCTCAAAAACAGATTAAAACAGTAGGGCAGATTCTGCCAGAAAAACATTGGTTTATTAAACTCGTTTTAACAACCCGACTCGTCACCGAAAACCCGAGCATTTAGAATTCATTACCCGACAGCCCCGGAACTCATTTATAGCTTTAGAAACATGTCTTTTATAATTTTAATCTTTTATTTAACAATCTATCTCGTTCAAGGAACCCAAGAACCTAAAGGTTCGGTTTCCGGGTTTTTGGTTGATTAAAACGTTTAACCAAACAATACGGTTTTTACCCAACCCTTAAACCGACACCCTACGAAATCAGTGACTAGAACCTCAAAAACAGATTACCAGAAGATGGACGAAACGAGTAACTCTAGACCCGATTATACATACGATTATAATGACAAGCAAGCATACACTCGATACCACAACTCAATAAATATTAGACTCAAAATAATTCGAGAATTCAATTAAACTCAAAACTCGATCTTTTATTATTGTTTACTGCCCTGCGTTAAACTCAGTTAGGAGTTCAATAAACGAAAGGAAGCAAGGAACTACCGTAGCTGATGAATAGACCGGCTAGAAAGGATCGGTGATACACGACGTGACGCGGTGGCGGCAGCAGCTCCTTGGATTGCTGATGGTGACTGAACAAGCTGGTGGTGGGTGTTGCATCTGGAGCTGTCGGAAATCTCACGTAAATGAAACCCATGTGGCGGTGGAGGTTGTTCCCTGAATCGGAAATTAGAAAGGGAAAAGAAAAAAAAAAGGAAGGCTGCAATGGTCGTTGGATGTTTCTGCCGGAACAAGAAAAGGGAGAAACGGGATGGTGGTATTTTGTTTGCTCTTTGCCGGAATCAGAAAAGAAGAAAAAGAAAAACAGCGGCAGTGGCTGCTTCTTAACAGTTCGCCGGAAAATAGAGGTTGGAGGAGTTGGTCGGCATGTGACAAAGCCGATCGGGATTTGTGCTGCACATGAACGAAAACGAGAATTAGGGTAAATTGATTTATGCTTTTAACTTATTAGGCCTCAATTTCTAATTATTTTCTTTTCTAGTCGGGCCCAAGCCAAGCTGGTCACTCACGACCCACTTCACAATGAAACACCATCATACTCGGACCTTGATCATCTAATGGAAACGATACTCGGGTCTCAGCCTTGGCCTTCGGCCGGCCTCGAGAAATACTAACCTCTAATAAAAACGAACTGTCTAACTATTTATCTACCCAACTAAATAAAAGAATTACTAATAAATAATAATAACTACTAGTTACTTAATTAGGTTAACCCGACATGTCTAATTTAATTAGTGTCGAATAATACGAGACGTTTTCACTATCAATTAGAAGGTTCCAAAATATCCCATTAATTTAGTTTCATATAATAAAATTTATTAAATTAAATAGTATAATTTTCGGGGCGTTACAACTACTAAGTGATAGCAAGAGTGACCAAATGAAGGTCAAGAAACGGTAAATGTGAGTGTGACCTTTAAGTAAAGGTGCGACTCTCGGGTTAATTGGGGAGGACTTTAAGTAAAAAGGAAACGGGAACAATTATTAAGGAAATAATGATGAGTAAAACCGGAAGTGATAAATTGCGGGTAGTACCTTGCGAGTAGAGAATTTGTTAGTTGGCAGAAGTATGGTTGACTTCATGCAAAAGTCAAGATTTATCAATTTGTGATTGGTTGACTCATGATGACCGGGTGGAAGAAAAGTTAGAAGTTTTAGTAATGATAGAATGGATCGAATAAGGTCGGTTGATAAATGAGTAGATTGGTGGGAAGCACTAGAAATGATTATGTGTATACCGTGTGGTATAATGTATAAGTAGGAAAATTGAAAGTAAATTGTGAAAGAAAATGATAGCATGATGCTAAGTGTAATGATGCATACATGAATTGTATGCAAGATGGAATGGTTTTGGATGAGTCACTTTGGATTGGAGGCTTTCCGATCATTGTGACAGTTTGGGCCCTGAGGGATTGGAGGCTTTCCGATCATCTCGGTGGCGTAGTTAAAGTATGATTTGATGTATCAGGAATGTGAAGTTATATCTGTTGTATGTAGAATTTATGGTTAAGTTATTGCTATAATTATGTGGCAAATGAGAATTTGTATTGAAAACACGGGTCCTGTTTAAGTAGAGGTATGAGTAGGGGATACCTACAAGTTAATGGTTCATGAAAAAGGAATGCTTTAGGAAGCAAAGTGGTTAGTAGCCAATGAATGGTGAAAGATGTATATCGGGTGGTTAGGCCACAATTGGATACGATTGAGACTCTAGAGCCGGTAATCGGGAAATTCAAGTATGGTATAAAGATGTTTGAAGGAAATTGTAAAAGGTATAAGTAATTGGATGAAAGTTAAAAAGTAATAGAGATTTGGTATTAATTTAAATGGAAGTTGTTAATCGATTGTGGAAATCGAAATCGAGGAAAAAGGGAACAATTGAGAAAGGAAATCTAAATAGGAAATCGGGAATGAAAAGCTTGGGAAGCGATGCCTTAGTTATAAAGAATATGTGGAATTTAGCAAGGTAAGTTGACCTTATTCATAAAGTCAAGGTTAGTCAACTAGTAGATTGTTGACTTTAGTCAAAATGGGGTTTGACTTTTGTTTAAATTGGTTAGTCAAGGATAAGGGCATAATGTATCATCTTCATGCGTAAGATAGTGGGTAATGGATTAATGGAAATAATTGTAGTCAAAGGGTGCGACTTTGACCATTAGGTATTTCGAATGGAACCTAGAAATCGAGTATGATTGTTGTTGGACCATGAGTGTAAGATTGATGGTTAAGGAATTGATGATTAATGGGACCACTAATGGGTAAGGAAAGTTTCCAAGATATTGTTGACTTTGTGCTTAAGTCAAAGATGGGACAACGTTGACAACTTGGTCAAAGCGAGGGGTTGACTATCACTTTGAGCAAATGGTTATTAGTAATGATTGGGTCATATCAGTCCAATGGGAGTAAGGAGTTTGGTTAAATGATGAGAAAGGTTAAGGTCAAATTGTGAAATTTTGACCCGTTCGGGTATTAGGAACTCAAGTTTGGATCTTTGGCCCGTTTGGGTATAACGGGTCAAATGGGCAATTAATTGCGTAAGTATTATTGAATCATAAGTTGGAAGTGGAATGAGGATCGGAAATCCTTGAGTTGATTCCGAGGACGGAATCCTTTTAAGGGGTGGATAGTTGTAACGACCCGAAATTTGAATAAAATAAAATTTGGGAAAAATATGATAAATAAGGATAATTCATTTCAGAACCGTAGGAATTGGTTTCGTGTCGTTTGGACACCGTATGAGAAAGTTATGGACGAAACCGGGTCGAGGCGAAGACCGAAAAGTGCAGCCCTGCTGGCTGCTAGAGTTCGCGACGCGAACTGGTGTTCCCGATCGGGAACATCAAACAAGGAATTGGGTTATTTGGCGATCAGAGTTCACGACCAGGTAACGATCGCGAATGGGTCGCGACACGGGAACTTCGCGACGCGAAGTATTGATCGCGTCGCTAACTCTGGACGAGCAGAATAAAATCGGGTTTGAGCTAGGGTTTACTCATTTCTCACTCAAATCGTGGTGCAGCCGTTTCTAGAGAGAGAAAGGTCGAATTTGGTGTTTTTGAGCTCAAATCTTCACCATCTTGAAGGATCTAAACATCAAAGGTAAGATTTCTTGATTGTTGATGTTATCTAGTTAGTTTGTGAACTTTGTATGGGTAGAAATGGTGGTTTGGGGAACCATCCATGCCATCTTTGGGGAAGATGACTGTTTATGGGTGTAGAACACTCATTGTAAACTGGTAATCGATGTGTACAAGTTGGATTTGGGATTATTGATGGAAATCTTGAACTAGGGTTTGAGATTTCACCAAGTTGGATGAACTTGGTGGTTAAGAATGTTGTTATGGGTTTATTGGTAGCTAGTTATGGATAATAACTAGATTTTATGATGATATGGATGATAGGTCAAGAAGGCCTAAAGATTGGTGACATTTCACAAGTTGGAAAGCAAGGATTCTTGTTGTCAGGCACGATTTGGAGTTAGCTTGGCTAAGGTGAGTACATATGAACTTTCAAACTGGGTACATAGCTAGTAAATGTTTTTATGATTAAATGATTTTTATCGAGTCTTTAAGTAATTTAGTCATTTATGTGATATATGATGAATTGCTTGTATGATGGTTAAATGAATGATTGAATAAGAAAAGATGGAGCTATAAGCTCATAACGATAAAAGATAAGTAATGATGATGATGATGATGATGATGATGATGATGATGATGTCCCTAGGGCCGTAGTAGATTGGAGGCATTCCGGTTATTACGGTACCTTAAGGTTAGTGGTAGATTGGAGGCATTCCGATTACCCAATACCTATGAGTCCCGGTAGATTGGAGGCATTCCGATTACCGTGGAAATGATGGTCTTGATAGATTGGAGGCATTCCGATTATCTTGACATTGACCAATGATGAAAGTGATAAAGTGACCCAAAACAAACTTAGTAATATTATTTTAAGATTAAATGATATTATTTGAATAATTGTTTATCGGGTCTAAAACCCATGTATCTCACGAGACTATTTTGTCTCACGTACTACTTTGTTTTTGGCTATGTACTCAGGATTCAGGATCGATGGATTAGAGGGTCGCGTTAGAAGTGGCCTTGTGTTGATTAGCTCGAGAGCTCGTAGGTAGTTCTCGTTTATCCTATGGTTATGATATTGCATTGTAACACCGGTTTTAATACTCTGATAAACTCTTATTGATTTTTGTTAAACCGTATTTTGAGGAATATCGGAATTGTAATGTTTTTACTTAAAAATATATTTTAAAAAGTGTTTTGAAAATTGAGGTGTTACAGGTAATTTTAACTTTACAAAGTGTAGAAGATTAATAAAGTTAATTATTGTTAATTAATAAAGAGAAATGATATTTGTGGTTACAATTTGTGTGTATCCATAGGCCTACTCACTTCTAAACTTGACATGTATCATCCACTAATTCTTTCTCTTCATATCATCCTTTGATTTTGACATTTATCATGATCAAATTGGTAGGTACATAAGTAACCACATTCAGTAGGCACAACTGCCATTACTCATTAATAAAATATGATGCTGGTTAAGGCATTAAGTTCATAACGTAAAATTGCTAGGAAGGTTCCAAATACATAAAGATAACCACTTCATTAAACAACTTAACGTTAAGACATACTCCCTCCGTCCCACAAAAAACTTCCCATTTGAGTTTTGCACAAGTTTTAAGGTGATAGTTAGTGGTGTGGTCATTAGTAATAATTTTGATTAAAATATAAGATTGGTTTGGAGAGAGAAAGATAGTTAGTGGATAGTAAGTGGTGAGTCCTTAATAATAATATTATTTTATTATGTGGAGCCCATCAAATGTATGAAATGAGAAGTTTTTTGTGGGACAAAAATTTAGGGTGAAATGAGAAGTTTTTTGTGGGACGGAGGGAGTATATGTTAGAAAAACTAACACCCGCAACAAAATGCCAAATTTGTGCAATTTCAACAAAAGTAAATTTCAAAATACTTTTATATTATACAAATAAATCCAAACCACAATTTTATGCATGCATCTACCACTCAAACCCTTGAGCATCAGCCGTCATAACTGTCTTACCATCATGCAAATTAACCAACTCATCCCGTTCATTATAAACATGGTTATAGCCTTCATAAATCTGTTCTTTTGGTGTTGAATTACACACTTCACGATCGATATCGATGGCATCATTATCACTAACTGAATCACTTGTTCTAGCATAGTTTTTGAGATAATTTTTCAAGCTACCGACATATTTTTGAAACCCTAAAGTTGTCATGGCCCATAAAAGATCGTCACCGTTGATCGTTTTTCTCTTCTCTCTTTGGCATTTGTCGGAGGCCTCACCGGTGATGAAGCTGATGAACTCTGACACACATTCTTGAACAGTTTCTTTTGCTTCTTTGGATATTTTGGAGTTTGATGGGAGTGATTTTTTCATGATTCGACCGACATTTGCGATCGGCAGAAGACGGTCTTGGTCTTTGGAGGAGCTGTCGGAGATGTTGCCGGATGATGGGCTGCCGGCTGGGCTGGTTTGTGTTCTTTTTCCGGTCATGATTAGCTGTCACGTTTTTGTGGAGTGTTAACTGGTGTGGCGTTGTGGGGTTTTATATTGTCAAGAGTTGTGGAAATTAAGATTAAAAAAAGGTGTCGAGACGGTTTGATTTGGACAATAAATATAAAACAAATTGGAAAATGGAACATCAAAGTATTTTGGAGCCATTTACTAAATGAGGTTTTGCTAACCCGTGATTGCACATGTTTGAAAATGTTTAAAAAAACTTAAACTAATTCTTTCATATTGCACCTTCAAACAAATTATATGGTAATCGTTTAACATAAAATACGTCTGAAATGATTTTCTAAACATGCATCACAGATTATTCTCTCTTATATAGGAAAATATTTATCCGATAGTAAAGAAAGATTAAAAAACGGCCACGTTAGAGGTTATATTACATATATCATGAGGAGCAAAGTTCGACTATAGTAAACTAAAATATATTGCACTTTTAAACACTTAAACATAAAATCAATACGCCGTGTATGTTTAATATTTTTTCTTTTGACAATATGATTATAATTCTTAAATATTCAAATTAATTGTGAAAACGGTTTGCAGCCTGCAGATTCTTCCATATAATAAAAAAATGATTAAAAAAATTTCCTTTTCTAATACAATTATTTTATTAATCCTTGACATTATTATACCACTAGTATTCTAGTAGGACATTTACTTAAACCAAAATATTGATTTTCTATACACTGCGGCAACGACTTAGGTTACCATATATATCCAAATTAAAAAGAAAAAAAGACTTTTTATTATATGAAAATTGAAAATTCAATACCTCGTAATTAAGAAGACGTATTAACATCAAAAAGTTCGAACCCATTTTCTTTATCGATCTGTGTTTGATTTAATCCCAACGAACGCCCAATTCCTAGACCAAGCTAGTATTTTGCACTCATGGTTATGGATTAAGAAAATGTATTTTGTTGCGGAATTTATTGATAAATTTTTTATAAACATATTTTCACATACGTTCGTGTAACTTTAAGTTTAAAATAATAAAAATAAAAAAATTAAAATCTGCAAAGAGTAGTTCATAATACTTTGTTGGAGATCTTTCGGAAAACAGTCTCTCTAGCTACATTCGTATAGAGGTATGGTTGTCTATATATATATATATATATATATATATATATATATATATATCACCACCTCATAGTTCGCCTTTGACGGGATTACTTATTATCGTTGTTGTCGTTATATTGGTGAAGGTTGTATAATCACTACAAGAAATATCACATGTCTCGACGAAACCTATACCGATAACAACTGTCGTCGCTACAACTTAGGCTATCTCGACGACTCGACGACAAGTGGTCGGGACAAGTTGAAAACAATGTTGATCATAACTGACTCTTGACTTTACCTATAGCCATGACAAGTAGTCGGACCAAGTAGAAAACGAATTCTTGACTTTAACCAATGTCTATGCGGATGACAAATGGTCGGGAAAAGTAGAAAAGATATTAATTTTCATTTTCTTTAAGTAAGGTTTGCAGAAAAAGAAACGATCGATGTTGTTTGGTTTTACCTTATGGCGACGAAATGTGGTCGCTATATCCTAAATATAAATTCATTTTCTTTATGTAAGGTTCGCAGAAAAAGAAACGATGTCGTTTGGTTGTCATATATAGCAACGATTTGTGGTCGTTATAGACTATATGTCATCGGTATAGAATATATTAAAACATTTCTTTTAAATAGAAATATATTATAGCTACTACTTGTCGTCGGTGTTGGTCAAACCTATGGCAACGACATTTATGCCGACGAAAATATTACCCTATATACTGACGAAGCTGCAGCGACAAAAATTTACCGACCACTTGTCGTCGGGTAGGCTATAGCGATGAAAGTTGGTCGCGACAAGTCGACAACCTCTTTTTGCGTGGCCGGGATAGAGTTTGTTTGTTGTAGTGAATGTTTGTAAGAATCTGAACGAAAGAAATGTGATATTGTTTTTGGTATACATGTGTATATGTGTGTTGCATGCCTATAACTGAAATGTTAGAACAAAAAACTTTGTTTTAACCAATAAGTATCAACTTATTTAAATATAAAATGTTAGTAGCGTAATAGTATAAGGTGTTGGAAGGTATTCAGTATTTTCTATCGAGATCTGACCATGAGTTTAAATCCTATTATAGATAAAATAATGTAAATTTTAAAATAGTTTAGATAGTGTGTTAAGAAAAATCAAATCATTTAAATTAATACGAAGTATTTGTTAATGGTGTGTTCAAAAGTAGCCATTTGGCATATGCTGCAAGTAACCAACGTATTAGTCAACTAACATTTAAAAAAAAAAAAATTCAAATCCTTAACTTCCTGTCCCCTTTCACAATATCAACTAAACTCTAAAATTGTATAATTTTCTAGATTCAGTTGTCTTATGCATATGATTTTTATTTTATTTTTGTAATATAATAGTATAGTAAATTAGTGAGCATTTGAAAGTTATGTTTTTTTTACTGTACTACATATATAAAAGTGTGAGAGAATTTTACTATACATGCTCATTTATTGTATGCTATACTCCCTCCGTCCCTTAATAAAGTTCTCATTTATCTCAAAATGTTTGTCCCTAAATAAAGTTCTCATTTCTCAAATTGGAGGGACCCACTTAATAAATTAATATTATTATCATATATCCCACCACTAACTATCTCCTAAAAACACTTTCTCTCTCCAAAATAACCCTATATTTTAATCAACTTTATTACCAAGGACCCACCACTAACTATCTCCTAAAAACATGTGCCCAAGAGAAATGAGAACTTTATTAAGGGACGGAAGGAGTACTATTTTAGGTATCAAATTAAGCCAAGGAAGTGTTTCACCATAATGGATAACATGTTTCACCTCTAAGCATGGGGTCAATGATTTAAAACATGAGTTCTTAAATCCCTGCCAGTTTTTTTGTACATGTTTAAAATCTTATTGAAAACTCAGTTGTCATTAATCATTCTCATTTCTTTATTGTTACTACTTTTTTGGTCCCCAAAATATTTTATAATTTTTACTTTTAATTATCATGATTTCTTCTACCTAATCCGGTTTGAAACCAAATTGGTTTCAACACAAATCGCTTTTGACTGAAGTTGACCGAATTTGATCTGGTTTTCAAAATCGGATTGGTTTTGATTTGGATCACGTTTCTGCATGCTGAGTGCTAATACTAGAGGTGCAAAAACTGGTTTTTTGGAAAAGTGGTTCGGTTTAAAAACCAGTTTAGAATTGGTCAACGAAAATCAAAACCAGTTTTGGGCAAACCGATTTTTGGTTAGCGAGGGTGTATCCGGTTGAAACCAATTCAGACCGGTGTAAACCGATTTTTTCGATTTTTTAACCGGGTTTAAGGATCGGTTTACTGAAAACCTGTTTTCAAACCGGTTCCTCCACAAAACATCAAACCGGTTACAAACCGGTGGTTTAAAACCGAACAACCTGACAAGGCAAAAACCAGTTTCAAACCGGTTTTAAAACCGGATCGAATTTTTAAACCCGTTTTTTATGCACCTCTTGCTAATACTGTGATCGTATGAAGCTGGGCCATTATTAAATTGGGCTACATTAGTGAAAGTTAGGGAGAAGCCCAAAGGAATGAAACTTGTGTACTTCTGTTCCCCAAACTAGTTTCTTTACATAGTTTAATACAGAATTTTGTATTATTAGTTTAATATCAAACATTATTTAACGAGGAATAAAAATATGATTTTAGATTAAATCTTAAACATTTATCTTCAATTAATACTTACTAATGAAATAAAATTAAATTAGGAGAAAATAGTAATCTAAACTTGAAATGTTTCAATTCAATACTTACTGGTTATAACACATACTATATGTACTGCATATATATGTCCCAATTACGAATTGAACTGACAACATTTTAGTTCATGACCATGAGTAACTCACGGATAAAAGGTATTTATAAAATAAAATAGCAATCTTTATGGATTGTCAAATTTATTATCCATACTTATTTTATTTTAACTTTACAAAATACCATTAATTTTGTTACTGATTTGTAATATAATAGAAAATATACACCATCTATTCTGAAAGTGGGTTAATGGTAAGCGATTAATAGTGTTTAAAGAAGGTACCAAATTTGCGTGTACCAAGCCTTTTAACACTTGTAACTAGGAAGACTGTCTTAGCACATAAGACTTGGAATATATACAATAATAACTACAATGGTAATTAATCTCTTTTAAATGAGGTATAAGAAAAGTAAGATATAGACAGTTACACATTTAACTATAGACTAGAGAAACTTTTGAAAAAGTATGTGGTTTTCTTTCTTGAGAGTTAATAAACGAATAGAAGGGGGAATATATGTTATATTCTCTTTCTAGGGGATCACATGGATACGCATTCTGTGGTATAAAGTGAACGCATTTCCTTTTCAGATTTTAGATAAATTAAGCAAACACTACTTTGGTTTTGTAGGAAACAATTGAATTAACAAATATATATACAAAATACATATGCGATTAAATATTGATGCTGGTTTTAGGCATTAATCTTCTCAAACAACTCAAAACAGATTTAAGCAATCTAGTTTTTGTTTTATAATCTGTTGAGTGTGTTTATTCGAAGGAAATAAAATGCGTAAAATGGAAGAAATCTCGTGTCCAACAAATTGTTATAAGTTATAAATTTAAGGATACACAACTGGTATTTGTACACTCATGACAATCCCCCACACATATGCGATATGCATACATTTATGTACGGCTGTACATATACTTATACTCGCATAGATTTACTTGTTTTTTTTATAGGCATGCACAGCCATCTCATATTCATTCATATAATATACCTCTATTTTTGTTGAAAGTCTCCCTAGAAAAATATCTTTATCTCTAGATAAAGTATGATTGTTTACATCTTTCCTCCGTGTGCCCCTCATTTGAAGGAATAAGGTATTATTTTCGTTGCCTACTTTTACATGTGATTAACATAATAATAGTTTTTCAATGTTCTAAACTAGTAATAATAAAGTTATAGTTCAAAGGCATCTTTCCAAAAAGTAGGATTTATTGATCCATGTCAGCCCAAACACAAAAGCGATAATGTATAAGGTTCCCTTGCCAAATTTGGTGGCGTAAAGCGAACACATTCCCTTCTCAATATTTATTTTACCCTCGTCGAAATGACTATTATAAAGTTTTAGTATATGAGTTTGGTGTAGATTATTACTCATGACATATAGGTTATTGGTTCAAGTCCTACTTTTGACAAATTGGATTATATTAGGAAGTAGATTAGCTAGGCACCGGTAAAAAAAAATTGTGAAAATTATTTTAATTTGGTGTTGTCCATGACCTAATGTCATTGGTTCAAGTAATCAATTTAGTATAGATTTAGGAGCAATTAAAAAAAATATTGAACCATATATATAGTCAATAGCCAACATACTCAACAATCTAAACTCCAAAAAATCAAGATTTCTAAAACAACAAAAGGTTTTTATATGGATAGTGTCATTCAAACTGCACAAGTCAACTACAACGATCACTAGTTTACCGTCACTCGAAGGTGGAGCAACATTGGAGGCAGATAGAGCTTGGCTTATACACTCTTGAAAAAGTGAAATGCACATGGTGAAGCTAAAAAGCATAAAAAGTATTCTCACTTTAACTTAACCACCAAGTGTTGGATTCTATAGCTATCACCACTTCAATCTAAAGCTAAGAGTCACTCAAAGTGCCTCATGTGCAATCTTGTTAGTGCCCACCACCTCACAAAAGGCACTTTTGGGGTTATTTGATGGAATATATTTTTGGGTTATTTTGGTCACACATGATCTTATCACTTGGGAACATGTTTGTTTAGGTTAAAATATCAAAGGTCTATATTCTCCCTCTTCTTTTTACTTTTCATAATTATGGTGGATCAGTTGGTAGCTAACAATTACTTTAACATTTGATGGTTAAATATTGTTTTAAAGTTATTTACAACTATATTGATACAATATCAGGGGCGTCTTCGAGATTTTGAATGCCCGATACGAATTGACAAAAATAAGCCCCCTAAGTACAAGATTTATATAAAAAATTTAGGATTTCTAATTTTTTTTCTATTAAATTAATAAGCTGACTTAAAATTCTATGACTATATATACAAGATATATATACTTCCTCCATTTCAAAATAAGTGATACACTTTCTATTTTGGGGTGTTTTAAAATAAGTGATAAACTTTGAAACTTTCCTTATTTGGTAAAATATAATGGGACCCATACCCACTAAATATCTCCTTTAATAAAGTGAAATTACTCATTTACCCTTACTTTTACTTTTAAACATCATTAAACTCACATTAATCATAATATGTGGGATTTATCGCTCACTAACTATCCAATTTAATCTAATTTAATCTTCATTATAATCTTTTACCTCAAAAAACATGAAACCTAATTTGTATCACTTATTTTGAAATAGAGGAAGTATAAAAAATTAGGCCCCTATAAAAAATGGACCTTGTACGACTGCACCTCCTTAAAAATACTCCTGTTTAGGGGTGCCTAAAGGGTTGACCCGACCCGACTCAAACCCGAACCCGATTATGCTAATCGGGTCGAGTCTATTCGGGTTCCATGTTATTATCGGGTTTTTTAAACCCGACCCGACCAACCCGATTCGTTATCGGGTCGGGTTTCGGGTTAGAATTTCTTAACTTTATCGAGTTCGGGTTGACCCGATTAGACCCGATTAAAGCTTAACTATTATATTTCCTATAAAAATTAAGAAATTTTTACTATTAAATCAATTAATTAGCAAATTATATGATAAAGTATTCAATAAAAATCAATTAATAATTACAAGTGTTAAATAAAAACTTATAAAATTCAATATATTAAATAATTTCTTTAACTTTTACCAAAAATTCCTAACTTAAGTGTAACCCGACCAACCCGATCGAGTCAACCCGACAAACCCGACCAACCCGAACCCGACAAACCCCAATCCTTATCGGGTCGGGTTTCGGGTCAGGATTTTTTTAACCTCAAACCCGACGGACCCGACCCGATAAGAGCCGGGTCGGGTCGGGTTGACCCGTTGGGTACCCCTACTCCTGTTCAATATACGTAAATGCAACACCTTTTATAACTTTTTTTCTTGATGTGGTATATAAATCACCCAAATACATAAACTCAAAAGTCCGATCTTTCGTACTTTTTACTGTAGTCTCACTTTTTAAAAGAAACAAAATTCAGATATAGTAAATCTAATTATTCTATAAATATAGTCTAGACACTACAAGTCTACAATGAACGAAAAATCAGGACCGTGAGACTACCGGTGGCTGGGCGGAACTGTGGATGAAGCCGCCGCCCGAATGGTGAAAAAACCGCCACGTGTCGGTAAATTATGAAATAGGGTTTCATTTCATTCAGTCAGTCTACCCTGCCGCGTCATCACCCCGAAGCTGCTTCTTTTGCTTTCCTGCCCCCCTCCCTGACTTCTCAATCGTCCACTTCCAAATTTCTCGCACAGGTCAAAATCCAATTACAAACCCTAATTTCTCAATTATTCAACCAAAAATGACGCCTAAAATTTATGATTCTTGATTTTGCTGCGTTCGGTTCGATTTAAGCGACACAAGTTTGGTACGGAGTGATTCGTGATTTGTAAGTAGTTTGATTTTGTGTTTACCGTAGGATGATTGGAAATTTCGAATTAGTTGTGATATTGTGCTAATTTACGCCCGAATTTGTGTTTTTCCCCAATTTAGTCATTAGCAATTTGTTTGTTTTGTGCTTTGTTTTAGTTTTGATGAAAATTGGTGCGTAGATGATGAATTCCAGCGGGTTGTTAGCGTATTAAGTTGAAGTAATATAAGTTCATAATTTTCACTGTAAGAGCCAAGTTCAATCCCTAATCTCGAAGTTTGTAAGTTCTCGTGTAACTAATAGAAGTTTCTATGAATTTGTTCTCTCTGGAAATAGTTGTGTGTTTTGGAATTTGAGAATCTTAACCCTGTTTGTTGATTACTGTTCTTCATTTTTCAGGTCAAAATTTGGTGATTCTTCTAGCAAAATTTGGAATTCTGTTGTTATTTGATGGGTGGTGTATTTATACTTAACCATTGAGGTGTAGGCTGGGCTATTGGTAGTAATTGAGGAAGGATTTCCTTATTTCACCAATGGCTGAAGACAGCCAACGAATAAATCGTCTTGCTTCTGGGCTGGCTTTAATATTGGATGGTGAAGATAAAAAAGAAAGTTGTCAGAAAAACCATCTTATCTCATATTCTGATGATTTTGGTGAACAATCACTTGAACGAACTCTTGAACATGTGTTTGACCTCCCATCCAAATCAATTAATCTGTTGACTTGTCAAGTTGATGCTAATGTAATACATTCTATTATAAAGAACAATTACATAAAGTATCATAAAATCTTGAATACAGTTGATACTTCTAGAGAAGGAGTGTCTGCCATTGTTGACAGTTCTGGACCTTTAATTGTTAAAATTGAAGAATCAAGTGTATGTGGTGAATTTCAAGTTATAAAACCACCTTTATTAGTTGAAAGTCATGCAGTATTCAGTAGTGCCCGTGCAAATGCATGTGTTTGGAAAGGTAAATGGATGTATGAAGTAACTTTAGAAACTGCTGGTCTACAGAAGCTTGGGTGGGCCACTATTTCATGCCCATTTACTGAACACACAGGTGTAGGTGATGCTGATGATTCTTATGCATTTGATGGAAAACGGGTCATTAAATGGAACCTAAATGCTGACCCGTATGGCCAATCATGGGTTATTGGTGATGTTATTGGATGCTGTATAGATTTAGAAGCTGATGAAATTTCATATTTTAGAAACGGGCTTCCACTTGGTGTTGCTTTTACTGGAATTAGGAAAATGGTTCCTGGTTTAGGTTATTATCCTGCTATTTCTCTTTCTCAAGGTGAAAGGTGTGATTTAAATTTCGGGGCCCGCCCATTTCGGTACCCTGTTCAAGAATTCCAACCAATTCAAACTCCGCCATCAACAAATCAGTTAGTTATGCGTTTGTTTCATTGTTTTTCAAAGCTGTTGAACATGTGGCGGGGGGAGAAAAGCAGTTATAATTGTATGGAGAAATTAAGAAGATTAAGACGGTTTATGCCTGTTGAAGAGTTATATACTCCTGTTTCTCATGGAATATGTATGGAATTATTCTCTGTTCTTGATGCAAATACAGAGAGTGTGGAGTATATAAGTTGGGGGGTAGTTTTGTCTTTTCTCATGGATGTATTCCGGGATCAAGCACCTCATGATTATGAAAGTTTGGATAAAGTACTCGATACTTTAGTTGACTTTCCGGGGTCAAAATTGATGTTTGAACACCTTTTTTCTGCAATTTCTTACTGTTGTAAGACGGCATCAATTGTCTTAAGAGAATGCCCATATTCGGGTTCATATCCGTATCTTGCATTGGCATGCCACATGTTGAGACGTGAAAATTTGATGGTGATTTGGTGGAAAATGTTGGATTTTGAGTTTTTATTTGAAGGATTTTTGTCTCAAAGAAGTCCAAATAAACAAGATCTTCAGTATATGATACCTGCTGTATGGTGGCCTGGTTCGTGTGAAGATATTTCTTATGAAAGTAGCATGATGTTGACCACTAGAACTTTGACCGAAGCAATTGACAAGGTTTCTTTATATATTTTACTTATTATTTTTAATTTGAGATTAAAATTAAAAAAAATATTATTTTTTATGCATCCGTTTTGCAGATTGAAGAGAAACATAGAGACCTTTGCTGCTTAGTTATGCAATTCATCCCACCCGTAACACCACCTCAATTACCCGGTTCTGTTTTCAGAACATTTTTGCAAAATATTATATTAAGAAACAGGGGAGCAGATCGCAACATACCGCCACCTGGCATATCAAGCAATTCAGTTCTTGTTTCTTTATTCACAGTTATACTTCATTTCTTATCTGAAGGATTTGCATCAACGGGTTGTGGTTGGATAATGGGTTCCGGAATTAAATGGTCAAAATTAGGGTTTCTTCACAGAGGCGGTCAACAAAGTTTCCCCCTTCCATTAATCCTCAAAAACGACCCGCATCGAGTTGAGATTTCTAGACTCGGTGGGTCCTACAGCCACTTAGCAAATTTCCATCCTGTAAATGTGGGCCCTGATGAAGAAATTGTTAGGTGGGAAGAAGGTTGTGTAGATGATGATGGAGAAATGATAATTACACACTTAGGGAACCGAAAACCGTGTTGTTGTTTAAGTTTGGATGTTAATTTCTCACGAATTAACAAAAATCCATTTAAGTATACAACTAAAGCTTCTCAGAATCATTGTAATTCAATTCCAGAAAGATCTGCACATGTGGCAGCTGAGTGTAGTGCTGGCAATTTGAATGCTGACATGGCGGATAAACCTAGTACAAGTGATCAGTCTGATTCTGAATTCGGTTATCGACCCGTGCAGCAAGTTAGGGTTGTTGAACTTGAGAGTACTTCATCTTCATCTACATTAGTAGAAGAAGAGCTTCTGGATGCAATGCTTTTGTTGTACCATTTAGGGCTTGCACCAAATTTTAAGCAGGTTAGATCTATGTACATATATGTATAGGTATATGTATTTATATATATGTATGTATGTATATTGGTTTAAATTTATATTACTGCAGGCATCAGCTTATATGTCTCATCAATCACATTCAATATCACAGTTGGAAGAAACCGATAGACAAATTAGAGAACGAATTAGTGGTGAGCATTTAAGGCAGTTAAAGGAGGCCCGAAGTGTTTATCGTGAAGAAGTTATATATAGTGTGCGCCATTGTGCTTGGTATCTATACTCTTTCAAAGTTTTCATTTTATGTTTCAATTCTCGAACTTTCACTGGTTTGCCATTTTAACCCTTGAACTTTTTTTGTGCAATAGGTACCGTATTTCGCTTTTTAGCAGATGGAAACAAAGGGGAATGTATGCAGCATGTATGTGGATTGTCCAATTGCTTCTGGTTCTTAGCAAAATGGATCTGGTTTTTGGTTATGTTCCTGAATTTTATTTGGAAACTTTGGTACACCTTTTAATATACACATTTTCACTTTTTACTTTTTGTTAGTTTAATTCAGTAATTAATTAATTAACTCTTTGATGTTTGTTGCTTGCAGGTTGATTGTTTCCATGTGCTGAGAAAGAGTGATCCTCCGTTTGTACCTTCAGGAATGTTTATAAAGCAAGGACTTACTTCATTTGTATGTTCTCTTTTTCTATATATTTAAGACTTAATTATGTTTTAACCCTTAAACTTTCTTTGGCAACCGTTTTATCCTATACTTACGTTTACTTGGTGTTTAGCCCCTTAACTTTTGCTGACTTGGTATTTTAACCCTTTGGTTGACATGTTACCGGTCTGGTCTCGTCTACATAAACTAAATTTTTTTTAATATCCGTTTTTGTAGGTTACTTTTGTTGTAACCCATTTTAGTGACCCAAGAATATCGAGTGCAGAACTAAGAGATCTACTTTTGCAATCAATTTCTGTATTGGTTCAATACAAGGAGCATTTAACTGCTTTTGAGAACAATCGATCAGCAACTGATAATCTCCCAACAGCTTTATTATCAGCATTTGATAATCGATCATGGATTCCTGTAACAAATATACTTATACGATTATGCAAAGGTTGTGGGTTCGGATTGTCAAAACATGCAGAATCTTCATCTACTTCAAGTGTGTTTCAGGTAAATTTACTACATTTTATTTTATCAGGTCAAAATGGTCAAGTTGGGTTGACCAGAAACACTTTGTGTCTAATAGTTGTTAAATTTTTAACATAATCTACATTTGTTGATTGACAGAAATTACTACGTGATGCTTGTGTTAAAGATGAAGAATTATTTTCAGCATTTCTGAATCGTCTTTTTAATACCCTCAGTTGGGCAATGACAGAATTCTCAGTTTCCATTCGAGAAATGCAAGAAAAATGCCAGGTACCTACAATTCTTTTTTTTTTATTTTTTAATATTATATATAATATAAATGTCTGTTTTACAGATGATGGAGTTTCAGCAAAGAAAATGCAGTGTTATATTTGATTTATCAAGCAATCTAGCAAGAGTTCTAGAATTTTGCACGTGTGAAATTCCCCAAGCTTTTCTTTCAGGTGCAGATACAAACTTGCGAAGATTAGTTGAGTTAGTTGTATTTATTCTCAATCATTTGACTTCAGTTGCTGACCCTGAATTCTTTGACTTGTAAGTTTCTTTTATTTATTTTGACCAGTTGAGACCAATTTTTATCACTTATTGACTTATTGTGGATGTACAGGACACTTAGAAGACCTGGTCAAACTCCAGAAAAAGTCAACAGGGGCATAATTTTGGCGCCATTGGTTGGAATAATCTTGAATTTATTGGATGCTAGTGTTGTAACAGATTGTAGAGAACAGAACGATATTGTTAGCATTTTTGCAAGCATGGATTGTGCTGATACTCTTATCTCTGGATTCCAGTATCTGTTACAGTTCAATTGGGTTAGTATCCTATCCTATCCATCACTTTCTGCTACATTTTATTATGTATATGTATATGTGAGGACTGTAAGGACAATTCTCAACCAATCATTTAAAAAAATTTGTATCATTATTAAAAAATGTTTCCTCAGAAAGATCTAAAATTTCTGATAATGATCTAAATTTTCTTAAACAATTGGTTGAGAATTGTATGAAATATGTAAATATATATATGACTATATGTTGGTTTGGTTTTATTAGGGTGGAACGTTTAAAGGGGATGTTCATGTGATGAAATTGAGGCAACTTGAGGATTTTTCAAGCCATTTAATTTCAAAAACAGTGAAAAGAGTGGTGTACAAAGAAAGTGATGATAATATGAATATGTGCTGCATTTGCTACACGTGTGAAGCAGATGCTAAATTCTTACCATGCACACACGTGTCATGTTTTGGATGCATAAACCGCCACCTCATCAATTGTGAAAGGTGCTTCTTTTGCAATGCAACCGTAGTTGAAGTCATTCAGAATGATGCAAAAAATTGTTAGATATAAAGAAACTGCTTCTTTCATTGGTAAGGGAAGGACATACCAAATTATATATTTAGTTTGTATAAGTAAGTTACATAATGAAATGGATAAAATGAAGACTATAGAAAGTGGAAATTTATAGAATATATTAGTGGTATAAACGTTATTTTGTTGAAATCTTTGGCTCCGTACTAGGGTGGTTATGAGTTTTGTAGGGGGGTTGAGGGCGATTAGTCTTTGTAAATGTGCATTTTTGTGTTACTTGTTTATGAATAATCCAATGAGCCTGAAGTATCGAGAACAGGTCAGTTGAGAATTTCCTGCTGTTGAGGTACAATTTTTTATAGTTTATTCAACTTGTTATGGAATAAAAGGGTCTAATACTTGACAGCTGAGTTCATGTGGCGTATTTCCGTTTTGATGTATTTTGGTTACTACATTTATGTAATGGCAATATGAATTTGCAATAATTTAACATTCTCAATCTATTTATTTTACTTTTTATTGAATTTTCTCCATACAATTGGATTCCTACCACCACTACTACGGCTAATCATTATCTTCTCGCTACTAATGGAGAAAAAGTCACAACAATCATGTATAAACATTTACTCATACCAAAAAGTATAACTATTGTTGATTCAAATCCGCATATGAACGATGCAATCTTTTACTTTAAAAATTAATAAAATAAAATCGAAACTAAAAGTTGTTCTATTTCCATGTGCTACACGGATTTTGAAAATAGTACAATAGTATAGGTAAAATGTTAAATACATTCCGATATATAGTTTTTTTTTTTTTTTTTTTTTTTAATGACGAAACTTTAACCATCATAATAAACATTAAAGTATTGATATGACACATCATATAGTCATACACACCTGTGCCCCAGCTATGTTCACTCTATTTAGCCACATGTTAAAAGGAGATCTTGGATTGTGTTTCTATTTCTATTTCTATTTTAACAAAAGAAAGTTTAAATTGACCCAAATTACGCACGACTATACCTTAATAAACATAGCTAATATATATAAATCCGCAAACTATGTAAGGCTAATAACAAACAGTAGGTATATCGGATCAATGACTGGCACCTAAACCACAAAAAACATGTCAAACCTGTAATTTGTTTGTACAATTAACCTGGTATCACTTGTCCCTCGGATTCTAAAACCAAGACCAAAAACACTCAAAAATAAGATCCATGTCCCACGTGACCTAGCACAAATCAAAATGAATTAATCTAAAAAGAAACTTTATACATTGGTAAGGAAAATAAATATAACGAAAAGGTCAATCATTCTTTTCATGCGGTCTCTTGTTTGAGTTGTCGGGTGTAGAATCTATTCCTAAACACTTAAGGAACACATTTTTTGCAAACCCAAAGAAATTACAAGGATGGTGACCGGTATATTCATATTCAAACACCGTGTCGCTGCCACTACCCGATGATCCCTCCCCGTTTTGATTTTGTTTTCTTTGCATTACTCCACTTGTGCTCGTTCCCGACTCCTTAATTTCACTTTCTCTAACCTACAAATATCATTTAAAAATTGGAATAATATGTTAATAATCAAGAAGTTCTGTTTTAAGATCTTCAAGTTGTATAAACTCTGTAAATATGATATTGACTCGTTAATCACAGTACTTGATTAACATTATATTGACTAAAGAGCCAAGGGGAAGAGTTGACATGTTATTGTCTAAAGACTCTCCAAACAGTAGTCACTTCTCTACCTCTTCAGTTTCGCCACATCAACACCACTTCCTTACTGAAAAACTAACTTACACACCTTGCCAACATCAATTTTTCATTCTTCATTTTTACCACATCAGCGCCACCTCACCATTTTTTTAATTAAACACAAACTTAATACTTCCTCCGATTCAAAATAAGTGCTACACTTTGGGTTTCACGGTTTTTGAGGCAAAAGATTATAATGATGGTTAAATTAGATTAATTGAATGATTAGTGGATAATGGGTCCCACACCTTTTGAATAAAGTGGGGTTAATGATGTCTAAAAGTAAAAAGTAGAGGTAAATGAGTCATTTCACTTTGTTAAAGTAGATAATTAGTGGGTGTGGGTCATACTATTTTTTGCCAAATAAGGTAATTTTTCAAAGTGTGGCACTTATTTTGAATCAACCGTATAAGGAAAGTGTAGCACTTATTTTGAATCGGAAGAAGTATATAAAAACCAATGAACCATTGGGACTGGCATAAGAGCACAATAGATCTCCTTTTTTAACTTGTACTTTGTTGACAACAAGATTATTCAGTATTATTGCCAGGATAGATAGTTGATATAATGCATGTCACACCTATCAAAGCACTTAATATTTGCTTAAAGAAAAAGGCTTGTAACTTAACAATTACTTTGTGGTTCCTTCTTAATTATTACTCCCTCCGTCCCTTAATAAAGTTCTCATTTCTCCCAAAATATTTGTCCCAAAATAAAGTTTTCATTTCTCAAATTAGAGAGACCCATTCAATAAAATAATATTGTTACTATATACCTCACTGGCTAACTATCTCTTAAAAATACTTTCTCTCTCCAAAATAACCTTCTATTTTAATCAATTTTATTATCAAGGACCCACCACTAAGTCATTAACTATCTCTTAAAAACATGTGCCAAAAGAAATGAGAACTTTATTAAGGGACGGAGGGAGTATTATTTAAAGTGGGAAATGTTTTCTTGTTGCAGTATTTCTTAAATAGGAATCTCTTTGCTTACAAGAAAGATGAATATTACACCTTAATCTTCTTTCTAGCCCAAGGGCAATCTTTATCCATACTCTTAAATAAGAATGATGACGTGTACTTTATTGAGGCTAAGTGTTGGGTTTCATCTTAAAGATGAAAATTTGACTTAATACATTAAAATTTGCAACAAATACTTCAATCCCCAATTTGTTAGTGCCAAATTCGTATAAGAAATCCTCGGCAATTTAAACTTTGAACAACAATCAAACAATAACAGACTATATTTGGCAGAAGTCAATAATCAAAATATACATTCAGGAAATCAATAAATATAACAGTTCTATAATTTCAACAGCAGCAATATTTATCAAATAGGGATCGTTAATTGAGCTAATTAAGCTGAGAAACCATAGCATACCTGATGAGTGTTTGTTTCGGCGGAAGTGATGAAAGAGCGAGGTGTGGCGGTGGCTCTCGACGGCGAAGCGGTGGTGGTGACGGTGGAGAAGTGGAGGGATAGATCGGAGTGGGTGGAGGTGAAGTAATAAAGGAGGATAACGAGAAGGAACATAGCAAGTAGCTGGATCCAAATCAGCCATGGAATCCTGTTAGTGTCGATTATGAGTTCATCCCCAAATTCAAACATCATTCAACTCAGAGAAGAAGGATATGAGAGAGAAAATGAAGGAAGGAGATGCACTTCAACAAACTTCTTGTTTTACCTCTTTTGACACGCCAAAATTACGCCGCTTTTAGGTGAAGCGTAAACATATGGAAAATTGGTAATATTATTTTTTGAGTTAACTGCAGTTCGTGTGGTTTGGTCAAATTGCATGTTTGGTGTCTGTGTTTCATTAAGTGCATGCGCGGTACCCATGGTATGTGTTTTTGTGCACTCATAGTCCCTCCGCCCTAACAGCGTTAAAAATGTCCGTTAGTCGGAGGGCATCTTAGTCATTTTACATGTGTAGTCCACTCAAACGTTTTATAATTAATTTTTTTTTTTACTTTTTTAATTAATCTTAGTTCTGCAATCCCATTGACTTCAACCCCCCTCCCCTCCGGTGAAATCTCCGGTCTCCGGCCATCACCTTCGTCGCCGCCTCCACCGTAAACCACCAAAAGGACAACGCCGGAGCAAGAACCGGAAACGCTGTTGCGAAGTAGGGCTTTTGTTTGGATAAATCGAAGGCGGATTTGGGGGTTTCGAGTGTTGCCTCGCCGTAGGTTGTTCTCTCGTCGGAAAAACGCGTTGCTGGTGAACCAGATCTCGGGAAAACCCATCATAATGTACTGAAATGGAGTTTCTGTTCAAACGATTTAGGGTTACGATTGTTCAAATGAAATGTTTGGTTCATGGAGCAGAGATAAATTGAGGGCAGAGAGACAGAGCTCGGAGATGCTTATGGTTCGTCTGGTTTTCCGTCGAGAGTGAGAGACGAGAGGGAGATTTTAGTGATGGTTTTCTGTTTTACATCGAAGAGAGGGTGAGAGATCGAGATAGAGATCTCCGGTTGTTTACTGTCTTCCGGCGACTCAGAAACGAAAGGGGGAGAGCGATATTGCTTCACCGGAGCTTCTTGATGTGGGAATCGCCAGAGAAATAAAATGTTTTTTGTTGCTGGGTTTTGAAAAAACGGAGGAGAGATGGAGATGGTAGATTCTTATAGGGTTAGGTTATGTGTAAGGTTGGTATTAGGTGATAAGATCAAAACTATCGTGTATGGGGATATGGCGCCGGAAAAGGGGGAGTGCCACGCCACGACTGATATGGTTCTTGCCGGAATTTGGGGAAGAAAGAACCTCCGCTAATGATCAGTTGTCGGAGACTCGAACGTTTAGCAATTGCCGGCGACAATCAAGGTGGGGAAGATGATGTGATTTTTAGATCTGTTGTTAATTGACATCTATCTTCAATTGATTATTGGATTTTGTGTTAAACGAACCCTAATTGAGTATTGGGTTTTTTTGAAGAAGATGATACATACACATACACAGAAGGGGTGAAGGGTTAGAGTGGGTGCGGTCAAAGATGTGTAAATGACCAAAATACCCTCAACTAATGTAGGGAAGTTAACAGCGTTAGGGGGGGGACCATGAGTGCACAAAAACGCATACTATGTGTACCGCGCTTGCACTTAATGAAACACAGGGACCAAACGTGCAATTTTGCCAAACCACAAGGACCATTCTTGCAGTTAACTCTTATTTTTTTAGTAAATTATATTTTTGGTACATATGCATGTTTTGGTCAAAGTTTATGGTTATGGTTTCTATTTTATTGTCAACTTTAAAGGCTTTGTAGTTATATCATGAGATAAAAGATAAACAAATACTTCCTCCTATTAAAATTAAAATTAAAATTAAAATTAAATTAAATCCTCCTAGACATATGTTTAGGCTCATTAATTAACTCAAAGTTTCCTAATAAAGTCATATTACTAATTAATGAAGTTTGCATTTTACATTTTATATAGATGTATTTACTACCTTCTTTAGTTTTAATGAAAAGTTAATGATAGTTAATTAGCCTAAATATGTGTCTAGGGCACATGTTAGAAAAACCCAATTAAGTAATATATTATTAATATTATAGTTTTAAATGTAAAAAAATTAGATTATATTAAATTGGATAATTAGTGGAAAATGAGTTCAGCATTTTTTTGAATAAAGTGAGTTTAATAATGTTTAAAAATAAAAAAAGGTAAAAGGGTTATTTCACTTAGTATGTGTGAGTCCCACTATTTTTTTAACAAATAAGGTAAAATTTTATAATGTCCTCCCTCCGTCCCACAAAAAACTTCTCATTTGTCTCTAAATTTTTGTCCCACAAAAAACTTCTCATTTCTCACATTTGATGGGCTCCATACAATAACAAACTATTATTACTAAAGACCCCACCATTAATATCCAATAACTATCTCTCTCTCCCACACAACCTTATATTTTAATCAAAATTATTATCAATGACTCCACCATTAACTATCACCTAAAAACTTTAGCAAAAGGCAAATGAGAAGTTTTTTGTGGGACGGAGGAAGTATCACTTATTTTGATACACACAAATGAAAAATATCACTTATTTCGAATTGGATAAAGTATAAATTGATTATTTATATTAAAAATATTATTAATAAATATAAAAAGTAAATTTCATGAATGTGTAATAAATAGTTATTAAAAATATCCTCTTAATAGTCTCATGTCAAGGTAAGATTTAGAAAAACTGTTTATTATGTTCGTAGAAATGATGCATAAATGCATAATGCCATTGGTAAATGGAAGTTAGCGAGGAGTATGTGTGTCTATATCATAGTTAAAAGGGTTATAAAAAATGTAACTTTTAGCCTAACATTACCTAAGTAGGTAACGCCAGCATCACCTATGTTGTTACTTTTTATCTTACTATTGTATAAGGAGTTTTGCTGAAATGTACCTAGTGTGTTCAGATATATATGTATTTTAGGAATGAGTTGTTAATTCACTTATATACGAGAGTTTTATTGGAAATACAAATTAGCATACAAACACACAGACAATGTATCCACATAATAGCATAGATTAATGGAAACCGAAATTTATATCGAACTCCAAGTAAGTGATGCCTAATTCTACTCAAATATACTACTAATTAGCCAAATTATAATTTGGATAGGGTTTAACTAAACTAAAGTTAAAACAAAATAACTAAGTTATTACCTTCATATGTATTCTGTGAAATAAAGGTTACATTAGCTGCTAAACATCTAATCACATCGCAGAGAAAATATATACATAAGATAGTCGTACTCCCATTAGGATTGTGCATGATTTCTCTCACTCAACATAAAAGCATTGCTCCCGTATTATGTGTATGATCGGCGTATGATAAAGAATAAAAATATAATAAACTCGTAGTGATGGGGCTTCATTCCGAGAACCCAAGTTAGTCTATGGACATATGTAATAAGTGCATGTATCAGTACAACACCTCAAGTTGGTCCATGAGCATATGTCAGACTCATTTATTAATACACATACTTAATAACAATATACAGTTGAATGGACCTCTACATGAGCTAACTAACATATTATACACTTGAATGAACCTCTACATGAGCTAACTAACATATTATAGTTCATTATTATACGAACTAAACCATGATTCACAAATCAACTAAAACTTAACAACTAATAACATGCAATATTTAAAAATCAAATCATACGGTGAATATAATTAATAACTAAACTAAATATGTAATAAACACAAATATATTAACATGTAAATTTATATTAAAAAAAACATAAGTAGTATACGAACTAAGATAAAGTAAAGGATACGTAGCTATCAACACCTCGACAATAATAACAACTCCAATGAATAGATAAAAGTTTGTGAATCCAAGAATCGAATACATCGAAAATGACTACATCTACTCTAACCTAATTTAGAAGGATGGAAAGTATCCATCACTTCTTGACCTCTAAGTACTGATTTGGGAGGTTTGTGAGATCATCAGGTGTGTTGGAATGGAAGAAATGAGTGGTTATTGTTGGAGCAGATCACAGTTCAACTTATTACTGATGCTGCAGTTAGTACTGATCATAGTTATTACTGATGAAGACTATGATTACTACTGATGGGACAGAAACACTTGTTACTGATGAGTTGATACTGGTGAAGTCTATAACTAGCTTACTACTGATCATGCACATATTGAAGATATTACTGATCATTAGTAGTATTCTGTACTTTTTATTATCCAAAATTATTAAAGATGTAATATTATACCATGAATTTAGAGAAATAGTCAAGTTAATATCATGATTTAAATTGATCATTGAGTAGTAGAAAACATGGTATACCTTTTGTGCTAATACCATATCGAAAAGAAAGTGATATTTACATTACAAAAACTTATTTCACATACCTCAACGTATGCTTTTGTCTATTTATACAATTTACTTTAAAACTTGTACAGTGTAGTGAATAAAGTAATTTTTATAATGAAATAATTTTTATAGTATTAGATATCACCTATCATATTGAATAATATATTTGTTTGGGAGAAAAAATCTTATTTAGCAAGATTAAAATTTAGGCCCAAACCCAAATAAATTATTAAAACCGATCAACCTGACCAAAAAACAATTAACCGAACCATCATAAATAGAAGGGAGGTAAATTTAACACCATATAAAGTACTAGCTTCATAACCCGCCCGATGGGCGGGTATGCTTCAAGATTTATTATGTAGAAAAATACCAACAAAGCTCAACAATTTTAAAAATGACATAATAATCGATAGATGTAATGATGATTTTGTAAAAAATTCGATACATGAAGAAATGTTACATATAATTTACAAACGAAATAAGACTTCTTGAAGAAATTCGATACATGAATGGTCAAGTTTTACTTTTTAAAAAATTTTAATTATTAAAAAAGGAAACAAATGTTGGAATGTTTTACCAACAAATAATTGATAAGTTTTTAAATAACCTGGGTTATTTATGGTTTAATTGACTGTAGGGATACCAGATTGACAAATAATTAACAGTTTAACTTTATTTCTGCTCTGATAATAAAAAATATAATCATTTTAACCAATGTATTATCTAGGGATTAAAACATAATTAAAAATGATAATAACAGTATGTGGACAGTTTGACTGTTAATGTGTGATTATCAGAAGGTATTATATAAGATGGTTAACAAAAATTCAAATTTGATCAAGATAGTCACAAAATCCCTTGATTTAAGGAATTCCGTAAATCATAGAGAATAATGGTGTTGAATGAAATTTTTAAAAAAAAAACATGTAATTCGGGTATCTTCATAGTTAAAAGAAAATGATCAAATTTGTAAGTCAGGAAATTTAATTTAATTTAAAAGAAAAGGATTAAATCTTCTCCTTAATGTTGGCCTAATATATCTTTACTTTCCTTAAATGCATGAGTGGTATCATGGAATGTATTGAATTTGATGGTGAATCACGTGGACCAATACCCGAATTACATGTGGCATTTCCGACGAATCATAGAGCTTGGAATTGCCATATTGTCAAACCCAAGCCAAATTAGGCCTCATATATAGGAGGAGATTTTCACACCATAACCACTATTTTACAGTACTTGTATATTATGCTTTAAATATTATACTCTGTGATGTGTGAAGCAATTTATGTGATACTAAAATCACTCTCTTAAATAGAAATTGATCAGGTTAACAATTCCAACTAATCAAACTTTGATTTTGAGTACGCTTTTAGGCCAAAACGACGTATGCTCATTGATCACCCTAGTAAAGATGTTACAGTTTGTTAGTTATCACTTACTAACTCAACTATACCCATTTATCTCAACCGAATTCATTCAGGTTACCATTTTTATGTAAATTCTGTTATCTATTACTACATCGAAAGCATTTAGGTATTTCCTAAATTAACAAGTCTTAAAAATTCAGCAAACATTTGTTAATATGGGAAATATTTGTTTTTATAAAAATATGTACAAGCAAATCTTGAACCTGGGACCACTACGCTATTAGCACGACACCCTAAGCAACTGAGCTAATATGTTCATTATTTGACCCTAATTATTTATTATTAAGTCCTTAAACTTCAAATTTTTGAAATTACAACCACCACCATTGCTACCGTCACCATCACCCATCACCCACCACCTACCATCACTATTGACTACCATACCACCACCACCACTACCATCACCACTCATAACTACAATTGTTATTAGAAAAAACAGGTAACCGAACTACATTTACTCGTTGTAAAAAATAGTTACGGGGTATCTATCGTTGCATTGTGTGGATAACCTTTTAGTAAATACAGAGTATATGGGATATGGCAATGGTTAAGGATCGTTAAAATGATTTATATATAATTAATAAATCATAACTACTTAAAGTTGGTTAATAAAATTTAAAGAGATGATTTTTTTATTAATTAGTTTATAATAACTTTAAGCTAATATTTTTCTCGGAAAATGATAATGACAGCCCTAAGGGCTGTCACTAAGACGTGAAGACACGCATCAAAAACTCGTACAATAATTAATAACCGCCTCATGTATTTTAGGAATCAACCCCCTCTACTAAAAGTACAAACGATTTATGCACGTAACCACAGGGCTGTCATTAACAAAATCTATTTTTCTCTATTGCCTTAAAACAATATTTAGTATTTTCCTAAATCTAAATATCTTTCAAACGACAATTGTGAAAATGTAATAGGATAGGGCTCACTTTCATTCAATGTAACTACAAGGGAGTACGGTTCTCCTTGGGCCTCTTTTTATCGCTACTAGTGTTTAACCACACCCTCACTCTTCACCTAACATTTTAGCCTTATCCCATCCTTTTCTGCTAAACTGCGCACTAACCCCTTATTTCACCTTATCCTTCACCCTCCACTCGTCTACTTCCGTCTGTCAAACTTTCATGGATCCCCAACACATCCACGTATCCATAATCAAATTCACCGTCCGTAATCTTATTCATACTAAAAATATCACCACAAATGTGAACTTTTCTGAAGATCGGAAGCAGATACATCAACATCTTTTACGTATTATACACCTTTTTTAATCTTCTTCAAAGCATCTGGTTTAATGGCGGGAAGTGACCAAATCAATATCTGCGAATCAAAGGTATCTGTATGCGCTTTACATTCTGTTTACGTAGATATTTGTTTGTGTTCTTTCGGTTTTTTCTAGTGATTTTACTCTGTGTGGATCGAGCTTTACTTTTTAGATTTTAGATCTGTGGTTTTCGGAGTTATAAACTTGAAATTATCTGAACATGTTATAATCATGCTACATATCATTCGCGTTTGATTAATCGGAGCTCATTGAGCCGATTTAGCTCATTGAGCCGATTTAAGCTAGCTGGAGTTAGGGCTTCTTTATGCTTTTTGGTTATAAGGTTGTTATTTGAATTCCGATGAAAACAATTGGGGATTTAGCTTTATTATCTGAATTATTTTTGTGTGTTTATGTAAACAGAAGGTTGTTCCACTGAATACATGGATCCTGATGTCTAATTTCAAGCTAGCTTACAACCTTCTTAGACGTCCAGATGGCACCTTTAACCGACACTTGGCTGAATTCCTAGACCGAAAAGCTCCAGCTAATGTGAACCCTGTTGATGGTGTTTTTTCATTTGATATTGTGATTGACCGGTCTATTAACCTTCTTTCTAGAATCTACAGACCTGCTACAACTGACACAGAAGGTGGTGTACCCTTATCTACAACTTTCATTCAGCTTGAAAAACCATTATCAAAATCCGAATTCGTACCAGTTATAATCTTCTTCCATGGTGGTAGCTTTGCTCATTCTTCTGCAAATAGTGCAATCTATGACATTCTTTGCAGACGCCTTGTTGGTCTTTGTAAAGCTGTTGTGGTTTCGGTTAATTACCGTCGTGCCCCTGAGAACCCGTATCCCTGTGCCTATGATGATGGCTGGACTGCTCTTGAGTGGGTCAACTCGAGACCTTGGTTACAGAGTAAGGACTCAAAAGTTCACATCTTTTTAGCTGGTGATAGCTCTGGTGGTAACATAGTGCATCAAGTTGCTTTACGGGCCGTGAAATCAAAAATCCAAGTTTTGGGGAATATACTGTTGAACCCGATGTTTGGTGGTCAAACAAGAACCGAATCTGAAAAACGTTTGGATACTAAATATTTTGTGACAATTCAAGATAGAGATTGGTATTGGAAAGCTTTTCTTCCAGAAGGTGAAGACAGAGATCATCCGGCTTGTAACCCGTTTGGGCCACGGGGTATAACACTTGAAGGGATTAAATTCCCCAAAAGTCTTGTTGTGGTTGCGGGTTTTGACTTGATTCAAGACTGGCAGTTGGCTTATGCAAACGGGCTTAAACGGGCGGGTCAGGAAGTGAGACTTTTATTCAGAGAGAAAGCAACCATCGGGTTCTACTTGTTGCCCAATAACGAGCATTTCCATATAGTAATGGATGAGATTCGGGACTTTGTTGTTGAACCCTTGGATCCTTGTTTATTTTGTTGTAATGCGCCGTTGAAAGTGTGGGGAAAAAAATTAATTAGTTGGTGGAAAGTTCAATTCAAGTAAATTTGTCTTCGGTGAGTATGAATATGATAATGGTGTGTTGTGTAATATGATCTTTAAGGTATTTGGTCATGTAAGTAATTCTAGTAATCAAAATAATTTGGTTTTTTGAGTGGCCTTTTTGTCCACATATGGTATGAGTTGCATACATTTAGTGTATCATAATGTTTGTTTTTACTAAGAAAAAGACGATGCTTAATTATATCCATAACTCTTAAATTATGGTCAGAATTTGCGTTTTCTTACTTTCATCAGGGTTAGGATCGTTCATGATAAAGCATGGTGTTTGAAGTCGCTAGGCGCGAATCGGTTGACCAACCCACTCCAAGCAACTAATCGGTCTAGGCGGATTAGAATTTTCTATATGTAAAATATTATAAAATTTTAAATATACGTCAAAAATCATATATACTTCAAAGTTCAAATCAGCAATGTTTAACTACAATTTGTAAAAAAAATAATTCATCTCAACAAAGAGATTTTAGCTATTTTGCCTGATTTTAGCCGCCTAAGACTTTGACCATTCTTGACTGCCGTTTGACCACCTGTTGCCTAGCATGTCCGATTATGGGTTAAATCACCACCACCACCACCACCCCCCCCCCCCCCCCCCCAATTAATATTAAGAGGCTGAGTTCTGAAACCATATAATTAAGTATCGACCTTAAAATATACTCCCTCCGTCCTACAAAAAAAACTTCCAAGTTCACTCTAAATTGTTGTCCCATAAAAAGCTTCCCATTTCTCATACTTGATGGGCTCAACACAATAAAAAAAACTATTATTACTAAAGACCCCACCACTAATATCCACTAATTATCTCTCTCTAACTCAATCTTATATTTTAATCAAAAGTATTATCAATGACCCACCAATAACTATCACCCAAAAACTTGTGTAAAGATAATAAATTACAAAATTTACTTTAAAGTTCAAAGTGTACACAATTTCCACATGCATATCACGGAATAGAATTTAAATCCCAAACAATAATAATACATCTCTCCCTTTTCTTTAATACCAATACCCATTCTTAAGCAAAGGACCTTTAACCTAGCGGTATGGTGTTTACCTCTTGACTTTGCGGTCAGGGGTTCAAGTCCTGTCGTGAACATAGGTGATAATTAGGAATAGATTAGGATTTGCAGTTAAAAAAAAAATACCCATTCTCAAGAATTTTTTTTCAGAAATAGGCTTGATTTGCCCTCAATTTTCACAAATAGGCTTGTTTTTTTACGGTTTTCAAAAATAGGCTTTATTGAGTCCCCGAGGCCGGCTTCCCCGTTAAAACCCGACTCCTGGAGACCGGCTTTGGCCTCTTCTGACATGACCACTGACGCAAGTACTCCCCGGGGCCGGCTTTCTCTAAAAAAGCCTCCCCGAGGCCGGCTAAAGGCCATACCCAATTTCAACCACTCGGCTATATAATGGACACTTCACAACCTGACTAAACCACACCTTCTTCTCCCCAACACTTCACAAAAAAAAACTATAAAAATCAAGATTCCATTGAAAAAAAATACAAAAATAAAAAGAGGAAAATAGCATTTTTCTAATACCATGTGGAGAAGTCAACAAACTTTAATCTATGAACTTCATCTACAGCTTCAGATGTTAGAAGATTCAGTTGACCAAATGGGTCAACAAGGTCGAGCCCATGAACTTCGACTTATCATTGAGGAGATGCAACATACAATGCATGAAATGGATAACCTGGCTTATGAAGGGGCGAAGGAGGAGGCGGTTCAGGAAGTAAGCACACATAGGATGCGACGTACGAGGGAAATGCCTCCACCGACATTACAGGCTGTGGAGCAGGAAACTCAAAACTCCTCAATAGGTAATCAACAATCAGACACAATTGACTTGGTTGAGGAGTATGGTTGGGCCAGGATTGTAGAGGAATTTTACTTGAACGGGGATAGGCGCGGGAATGAAACCTTTTGCTATATTGTATTCTTAGGTCGTACCCAGGTACCTAGAGAGTTTTGGAGTACCCTGTTAGATGATAATTCAAGCTCAGTTTTGTGCCGTGGGGTACGTAATTTAATTATGTTATTATCCATATTTTTAATAGAATCTCAAAGGTAAATAATTGTATATTTATTACAGCATATAGATTGTTGGGTTAGAAGATGGATGCGTTATCGATTGTATCTTGGCTATAATACTGGAGAATATAAGCGATGGACAATAATGCCTACCAAGTTTGAGTCTCTACTTTTACCACCTCACGGATCAGATGCTGTAAAATATGCAGATGGCAGTTTGACACCTTACCCCTCTTGGGGGGACGTAGATGTCTTATACATCCCGTTACGTTTAAATGATAACGTTTGGTTGCTTGTGCAGATGGATCTTGTTAGCAACGATACATGTTTAATTTGCAGTTGTCGTCGTTCCATAAAGCATGACGTGCTTACAGCAACCCTAAAACGTTGGCGAGATGTTTTGCCCGGTTATAAAAGGAGTTTCTCCTATGAAGAAAGAAACCCCCAAGTTAAGGCGAATCTTTATTTCGCTAAAGGCATACCTCAAGGAAGGGAAGAAGACTCTGCTGTGTTTATTTGTAAGTTTATGCACTATTTGGTAACTGGAAATCAATCAAGCAAGATGGAGTCGTCGATAGTAATCAGATCGCTACGGGTTATCGACAACTTATGGCTCGTGATTTGTATAGCTATCGTATTTTAGAATCACAACCCGAAATTTTTCCTTTTAGATCTGTGGTTTTATTTGATGATTTGGATTAAAGTTTCAATTGTATTTGGTATTAATTTATAAAATGATGTTAGTGTTTATTTGTCATTTAAAATGGTTATTTGTAATGCAAAAACATTCAAGGGTGAGAAAGTTAAGTGGTTTGCAAAAGTCAAAAAATTAAAACAAAAATAAATACTTGCATAATACAACTTTGGCCAAAAATATAAGCTAATGATTGTGGCCCCTTCTACCTCCTGTCCCACAATTCGGCGGTCTTCTGTTTCTTACCGGCCTAACTTGTTCTTCCGGATTAGATGGGTCTATATTGATGTCAAACGGATGGACCGGACTCACGTTTCTATTAGGTTGTTGATCAGAAAATTGGCCCGCGGAATAATTATGAGGGGAATCTGTGAAACTGAATTCGTGAGAATATTTTTGGTGAGCATACGCGGGGGGGGGGGGGGGGGGGGGGTTTCGCAAACAATTCCGGGAATAAATTATAATCGTTTTGAAGATATCCCATCCATATTAATTGGATTTTCGTTTTGAAATTGCATACTAGAACCCCCCCGTTCAAAGTTTGAACTTGGAACGTAGCCCATTTGGTTTGATGTACTGGCACCACCAGCATATTCCGTTTGCGTTTGTTGGGCACTAGAATCCCCCCGGTTTGATGGGCCCTCATCTTCTGTTTGTGTTTGTTGGGACCTACGAGCCCCCCGCATCCATCTGGGAACCGGCATTAATTCCTCCTGTGTCAGCGGTGGCGGTTGTTGGTGATGTTCTGACACACGAGCAGACTGCTGTTGTCCCAACGTTGGTTGCATCATCGATTGAAGATGTGTTAACCCATCAACCTACATACATGTTATATCAATTATTAATACATATTATGACTAAGTGTACATATAAACATTATTATGACATATGCGTATCATAGATATTGTCTGAGGCACGTCAGAAGCAACCTCAACAAACGTTTCAAAAACCACCGAATGAAGCAACTATGTTGGATGATGGGTGCCACGACTGAATTGCGTAAGTTTGAGGTAGCCAGAGACGAACTCATATCTATCAACCCGTCCGTGTGGGCGTATCTAGAGGAGATCGGGCTTGATAAGTGGACTCTTTTGGGAGACACTAACCATAGACGTTGGGGGAACACGACATCAAATATCGCCGAGAGTTACAACAATGTATTGCGTGGAGCCCGGCTTCTTCCAATTAAGGCTATGGTTGACTTCACATTCACAAAAACTGTCAACCTCTTCAGAGAGCGTGCTGAAAAAGCGTCTAAATGTAACACGCCACTAACCCCGCGCATGTGGGGTCTTTTCACCAGGCGCGACATATATGCACGGCAACACGATATGAAGAACATCTGGCCGTATTTCACCCAAGTTTTCAATATATCGATCATATTGAGCTTGATGTGCATCAAGCCAACATAGTTGCTCCTCGTCCGCAATTTCTTCTGCATGTACCTCATTGTAATCTCTAGCTATCAAACTATCTAACTCAGCATCATCTAAAGGAGGCCAATCATACACGTAATGATATGGAGGAGACTCGTTATTCGACGAACTCATTGTTATTTTATTTTTTTTTTGAAATTTTAGTATAAGTTGTGAGATAGGTTTTTTTGTGAAGTGTGGGAGGAAAAGATGTGTGGTTTAGTGGTGGGTTTGAAGTGTTTAGTAGGGGTTGTGAAGTGTGGATTATATAGTCGAGTGGGTTGAACATCGGTGTGCTAAAGCCGGCCTCGGAGAGTACCATTTTGAAGGGAAGCCGGCCTCATGGAGGCCTTGTGTCAGGCGCCTGTCAGACAACCCCCAAAGCCGGTCTCGGGGAGTCCGAAATTAAGAGGGAAGCCGGCCTCCAGGACTCCAAAAAGCCTATTTTTGAAAAATCAAAAAAAATGAGCCTATTTGTGAAAACTGGCGTATTTTTGAAAAAAAAAATCAATCCTATATTCAAACCAAACATCGCCTTAAATTTCTTTATCGTTTCTATAAAACACAGTGGCATATTTAAAATCACACATTCAGGTACAAAACCAACATCAACATTTGTGAGGGAATACAGTTTTTCTGCATCATTCGTCTATATATTTATGTACAAAGTATCACAACAGCTTAACTACAGGGGGCGTAACAGTGAATAATCTTCAAGCAATTCTCGTTCTGTAAGAGTATCGTTTTCATTTTGTGGGGTCCATAACACCTCAACTGCCTGTCAAATATTTAACAATAAAAACAGTCAAATGTATGAATTTTTGGGCTAGATAACAAGTGCATATATATAAATAAATCTCACCATAATTCTGCTTGAAGGGATAGAGGCTAGTTTTTGTAAGGCTTCTTTTAATTGTGCACTGCTATTGATTGGTGGCAGTTTATGTACGCCACCAGCCGCCACAATCATTGTAATCTTTAATCACAAAATAGTTGTTAGTTTAGGAATCCATAAAATTGAAATAGCATGCTCCTCAATGCAAATTTGATATTTAAATATTGCTGACATTAACATATAATAAAGGAAGTAATATACTTAAAATGGTGGTCAGTTTTGGTAATTATAACTTTTTAAGATCCGTTTTGGTAATTACAAGTTTGTAGCCAACTTATTTTAGTAATCCATGCAAAACATGAAAAGTGAAAGAAACATGTGTATTTTAATCATATAATTAGTACTAACCACAATATACTCGTTACGGAAGCCGTTAGATCTTTGACTTGTTGAACTTTGCTTTCTAATGTTGTTGACATTGACCAAAGTCTCCTCATCAAATTTGCCTCTTTCTTCAATAGAAAGTTGATTAAATCGTTTCTCACCTTCCTCCACACTCTTCTTTACATCCACCTACACAAAATTAATAAACCAAAATTCAAATATTCAATGGTCATAAATATTTAACAAAAAAAAGTAACGAATATCACAGGATCTGTTTCGCATTGTTTAGATTAACAAACGTGCTTCTGTATCACTTGATTTGTCTAAAAAAATATTTTTTCTATATGAAAAGGTGTGATGAACTTTCATTTGATCATCTATGAAGACCTTTTGTGTCAAATATCCAATATTTTACTTGACTTTTTGTTATAAATGGTTGACTCTGTGAGGAATTATTGAGCAGAAGGGAGATGTGGAAGGAAATAGCTGACTGACTTACAGACGAATAACCAGAAATGCAATAATCAGGATGCCGAAGTAGAGCTAGTGTTGTCTCTGCAACAAAAATAAAATCGTTTTAAACATTAATCACAAGATTATGACTAATAAAGAGTAAAGATTAAATCTTTTTACCACTGGACATGGAGAACAGAGGTGGCAAAATGGGCGGGTTGAATAATGGGTCAAAACAAGTAACTTTTACTATGGGTCAGGTTGCCTCATAGCCCTATTTGTGTAAATTCTTTTGAACTTCTTTATGAATAATCAATGTCTTAGATATGAATGCAAAATCTATATTATTACAATAATATATCATCACCTTGTAATACAAAGCCCAATCCCTCTGGGGTGGATGTATCAGCTGACTCAGCAATCCGATTGAGATCTCTTTGCAATGTTCTACCCATACCCAATAATCCAACCTTCAAATACACATAGGTTGTATGCATAAAAAGATATACAATTTAAATCATGCTTATCACATCATAAAATGTAATATGGATTCTTATTTGGAAAAACATTTGGTTATGATTTATGATATAGATATCAGCAACTTTAGAAAGATGGCAATACCTGAAGTTTAAGAACACTTGTTTTCTGAGTAGCAGTAAGCACACTACCATCATCACCATCAGATCGATCTGATAAAAACCCAGACACCAAAATAAAAGCAGCAAAACCTATCATCACAAAGAAAAAACTTGACCCGAATCCAACTGCAGGCCCGACAAAAAACCCACCGCCACCAAACGGCGTCGGAGCATAATACGGCGTCGTAAATGATATATCCGGGCTTCTGGTTCGAGTACTGTAGCTTCTAGAAGCGGACGATGAAGAAGATGACGAAAATGACCTCCCACCCATTCGCCCACCTGAAGCAGCCATCGCAACACAACCATGGTGATGGTCGTACAACAATAACAACCCTAATAAAACCCCAGTTATTACAGGTTTTTGTAACGCCTTTAAAACATTCCTGATTGATCTCCAAATCACTTGATTTACATCACTTGCAGTAGTAATTCTATTAATAACATGGAATTCCTTTTCGGGTTTGGGATTATGGTTCACGGTGAAGCATTTGATTTTAAAATTTGGAGAAGATTTGGTGATTTTGTAAGAAGAGCGATTTCTTAATTTGATTGGTAAAGAGGGAAGGTAGGGTAAATAGATGGATTGTTGGAGTAGAGGGTTGGAATTGAGGTTGGATTGTAGTAGAAAGGGGATGTTCGCCATTGGAGAAAATTAGGTATTCTCGAGAGTTTAATTTGAAATGGGGGAATTTGATGGTGGTGAAGAGATGGATGTAACAGGACCGGATAACGGAATCCAGTTGTGGTTGACACCTTCCTATGTTTTTTTTTTTTTTTTTTTTTTTTTTTTTTTTTTTTTTTTTTTTACTTTTTGACTTTTCACCAAATTGCAAAAAAGACCAACTTTCTATATATTTTTAGAAAACATATTTGGAAAGAAGATACGTAACTATTCTTATGAAAATGAAAATTGTGATAAAGGTAATAGGATCCTAAAATGGTTAACGTGATGAGTAATTTTGTCTAACAATGCGAATGTTTTAAGTTTAGACAGATTTACGATCACAAATTATTCTAATTAAATTACTAATGTGTTATGGTCAACGTATTTTATAGTTTCATTGCTTTTTTTCTTCTATATTTTTTGATTTCTTATATCTTAATATTATTTTTTTGCTTTCTAATTCTGCTCTTAATCTTTTCGTCCCACTGATTCGGCCAAAACAACATCCCAACTTTGTAATGCATTATACATGTACATTTCGAGCAACTCTCATAAACCAAATCTCGTTTACGTCAACCTAATTGTTAAGCTGATAAGGTGCAGAGTGTACACTCATGAGCTGATTTTTTTCGCTTATAAGGGGCTCTGCCCCTTACAGCTAGGGCAAGAGCCTCTTGTGGGCCAAAAATATATTTCATATAGAAAGACACATTATTTGACCCAAACCCTAAAACCGTTTATATCATATTAATTCAAATATAATGTTAACCTTGGAATCGGATCGGTTTTACATGGTTCCAAACTTACAGGAAGGTTCTTCAAAAATAAGATAAGCACTTTATTTGTAACACCACAATCTAGAGCCTTTTTTTTTTTTTTTTTAAATAAGCATACGGAAGCGATTTAAGAAACTGTAAATCCTAAATTATTACACAACATAAAAACTTTACATATTAACCAAATATTTAAACATTTAAAGGTGTTACTAAAACATGCTCGACCCGGTATACAAAATCAGAGTGCGGTCAGACTTTCAAAACCCGACTCTAATCAAGCCTAAACCACAACCTGAAAAGAGTCAACAAATGAGGGATTATCACAAAGCTAAGTGAATAGAAATAAACATCAATTTGTATAACCACAACAAATTAGAAAATCAAGAGAAATCAATAGGGAAAACCCGTCCAAACTTCCACAAGCAATTGGACGTTATAAGAGGATCGGCGGTCGGGCGAGGACCTTCGACTGTTGTCGGTCAACAACAGTCAACCGATGGCTTCTTTACTAGAGGCACGGTGATCCCTCCTTACGTAACGAATACGAAGGAGTCCGATCCCCCCCACCAAGAGTAACGAAGCGTAGCCGAAAACCACCATAGCTAACCTCTAAAAACATGTGCACATACTACCATTAACCACTAGACCAAGTATAAACTTGTAAAAAGGATTTGCAGCCAAGAAATCTGTTCCTGACGAAGTTCGCGTCGTGAACTCAGAGTTCGCGTCGCGAACTAAGAGTTCACGAATCGGGAACTACTTCACGACCAAACCTCAACTTCCCTGACCCGAGTTCGCGTTTCGCGAACATAAGTTCGCGTCACGAACTATCCCAGGTGCCCAAATCCTGCACTTTTTCTCAAAACTCTACCATTCCCTAATTTTGTACATCACACAAGAAAGAAGGTTAAGTCCACTCACCTTAGCTTCCTTCTTCGTGCCGAGCTCAATGATCTTATATCACTGAGGCTCCTTTCCTTTTCCTGTACAAATGAATACCGAATTAGTTACCCGAAATCATCAATTATGTAACAAGTACTATAAGCCAAACACCATTATTTGAGGTCAATCAAATGGCAACAAAAGCTTGCATTTCAACACAAAAGCACTTACCATGTCCAGAATTCCATCAAATTAATTTTAAACCAAACTTAATGCTTTTCAATCAAATTGCACACATTAGGCCCAAACGGGTCAAACACAAATTCGAGCTCATACTTGCCAAATAACAATTCCACATTGTCAAGTTACTTACTTAACATCAATCTAAGCAATTTGCACAACATTTGTATACATATGCAAGTTAATCATCTATTGACCTAAAATAAGTCAATTTGCACAATTTGCAACCAAACGGGTCAAAATCCTACATTAACACAATCGTACATCCAATTAGACAACTAACACATAATTGACATGAAATTGATAATTAAATTTGCAAGTTATACCAACACTAAAGTCAACTCCCAGGTTTGACCAAAGTTAACAATCTACAAATTCAACTAGTTATGACTAAATTTCCATCTAGCCAAACACTACCATTCTTTAGGCATTTTCACAATAGCTAACTAATCATCCTTATAACTAACAATTATAATTCCCACATGCATAATTTAACATAATAACACCATAAGAACAACAAGATTCACATTTCACCAATTTAGGGAAGATCTCCATCTTCTTCCCCAAGACCACCATTGATGGAGCTTCATGAAAGCTTCACCAAATGAGCTAACACTAACAACAAATCATACAATACTTGCAAGAACTCAAATAAACACCAAATCAAGCATCAATTTCGGATTATGACTAAGATTTCAAGAAAACCCACCAACTATAACAATCCTAGTTTAACAACTACTCATAAACATGAAACCCTAGCTTAAGAAGAAGAGAACTTACTTAGATTTGCTTCTAGATTCAGAAAATCACAAATAGAAGGCAAGATCTTCAAGTTTTAAGCATCAATTTGGAAGGAAACTCAAGTGTGTGTGTAGTGTGTGTGTGTGTGTGTGACGAGTTCCAGAGAGAAAGAAGAGAAAAAAAAATCCACAAAATGACATCTGCCCTTTTAACTTAACACGTACACCCCAACCCTTCATCACAGGTATTTTCATTTAAAACACAGTACGGATGTTAGGATAACAGATAATTAATTTAGACCTAACTAACTCCAATTTTAACAACGAAGATATTTTTAGAACCCCGGTTCAGAATTGAACCCAAATATGTAAAAAATCATTTTAACATTTAAATAATTCAGTTTTACTAATTTTTAACCCCATGGTTAAAAATACAATTAATTCAAATAAATCAAATAAAATCATATAAAATAATCAAATAATAAACAATAAGGTATTACTTACCAAAAGTAATAAAATATTAAGGGTCGGGTCTCGGGATGTTACATTATTCGTAACTTAACGTTTGCTCTATAGTCTGTGTTATCCTAAACAAATTTGTGAAACCTTGTGCAATTAGGATTTAGGGACAAATACTCTTTTGGAAAATAATTCCTAGCAAGATTCAGAAATATATTTGGTTCATTGCAATCATAATTCACCTAAATCCTCGACATCGACCACCTAATAGGAAAAACACACTTGAGTTGTTGAAACCAATGTACCACGCTATCACCATTCACGTATATTTGTTTAAAGCCTAAACAACCGATAGGTTTTTATTGATCGTATATTTCCCTTTCAATAGTTAATGTAGGTACTTGATCGAAAAACAATAAGTATGCTCATGTTTTATATTGGAACGAGTAGATTCGACACCAACTTTTAGAAAACGAAATATGGTTTGTACGTATATCATTAAAAGTGATGTACACAAGGTACAACACATAATGCACGTTTTTGTGATTTACATTTCATTTTTTATAGTGTACAAATTAAACAGATGTGAGTTTTTTTGATCATGTTACCCGGGAAAGATGAGTCTTTGACTCAGATGTACATGACCTAACCAAGGTATCTCCATGACCGTTTTTTCTAGACTACCCCCATAATTTGCATCTAATGAGTTTTGAACACGTGACCTCTTGTTTTCTTTAAACAAATAGGAGGCGATTCACACACCACCTAACTAACTAATACTTTTTTAGAAAGGGTAGAGATTTATATTGTTATACATCACTTAAGTTTAGAGCTATGCAAGACTTTTAGAAGATGAAGAGATTTGTTCAGCACACAAAAAACTTCACACACCACAACTCTGCTCTGATGTGTTTGTATAATTTGGTGTAAAAATTGTATAATGTGACATGAAAGTAATAATATTGGTTAAAAATCGAATCATTATTGTTTATAAAAGCTACAATTAAACAGAATGTAGTTGGCTCTGTTCTTGTCTCATTTGGTTATTAAGTTTTTTTTGGTTTTTTTCCCATCCCTTGTTAGCATATACTTTCGAATTATCAATTTCATATTGCAATCAAATTCTTACTTCAATAAGAAGTCGCTGCATTGGTTATTTGCAATCAGCAGGGTACCATTGTTTGATTTTTGAAATAGTTGCCTAACATTAATAGAAATGAAAATAATTTATTTAAGAAGTTTTAGTATGGTTGACTATAAACATCACACGAAAACAAACATATACTTATATTCATATATATAATGCATTACAACACATATACACATAATATTTATATATCTAGGGTTCATCCCCAACCTCAACACCACAAATCCTTAAAAAAAAAAAAAACAAATCAGCAAAGTTACCAGTTACAATATATGCTAAAAAGCCTTCAGGAAGTAGGATTCTTCACCATTTCCCATTTTCTTGCAATCCACAAAACGCACAGATTAATTAGTAGTAGTAGTGGTAGTGACACACGATATTACAAACTGCAAGTGAGAAAACCTCAAAAGGGTATTATGTTAATCTAATGAAAGTATTAGTAGTAGAACGAAATTAACATTTATTCACACTCGGGATTTGGTTTCACAAAGTCCCGAATCTCATCCATTACTATATGGAAATGCTCGTTATTGGGCAACAAGTAGAACCCGATGGTTGCTTTCTCTCTGAATAAAAGTCTCACTTCCTGACCCGCCCGTTTAAGCCCGTTTGCATAAGCCAACTGCCAGTCTTGAATCAAGTCAAAACCCGCAACCACAACAAGACTTTTGGGGAATTTAATCCCTTCAAGTGTTATACCCCGTGGCCCAAACGGGTTACAAGCCGGATGATCTCTGTCTTCACCTTCTGGAAGAAAAGCTTTCCAATACCAATCTCTATCTTGAATTGTCACAAAATATTTAGTATCCAAACGTTTTTCAGATTCGGTTCTTGTTTGACCACCAAACATTGGGTTCAACAGTATATTCCCCAAAACTTGGATTTTTGATTTCACGGCCCGTAAAGCAACTTGATGCACTATGTTACCACCAGAGCTATCACCAGCTAAAAAGATGTGAACTTTTGAGTCCTTACTCTGTAACCAAGGTCTCGAGTTGACCCACTCAAGAGCAGTCCAGCCATCATCATAGGCACAGGGATACGGGTTCTCAGGGGCACGACGGTAATTAACCGAAACCACAACAGCTTTACAAAGACCAACAAGGCGTCTGCAAAGAATGTCATAGATTGCACTATTTGCAGAAGAATGAGCAAAGCTACCACCATGGAAGAAGATTATAACTGGTACGAATTCGGATTTTGATAATGGTTTTTCAAGCTGAATGAAAGTTGTAGATAAGGGTACACCACCTTCTGTGTCAGTTGTAGCAGGTCTGTAGATTCTAGAAAGAAGGTTAATAGACCGGTCAATCACAATATCAAATGAAAAAACACCATCAACAGGGTTCACATTAGCTGGAGCTTTTCGGTCTAGGAATTCAGCCAAGTGTCGGTTAAAGGTGCCATCTGGACGTCTAAGAAGGTTGTAAGCTAGCTTGAAATTAGACATCAGGATCCATGTATTCAGTGGAACAACCTTCTGTTTACATAAACACACAAAAATAATTCAGATAATAAAGCTAAATCCCCAATTGTTTTCATCGGAATTCAAATAACAACCTTATAACCAAAAAGCATAAAGAAGCCCTAACTCCAGCTAGCTTAAATCGGCTCAATGAGCTAAATCGGCTCAATGAGCTCCGATTAATCAAACGCGAATGATATGTAGCATGATTATAACATGTTCAGATAATTTCAAGTTTATAACTCCGAAAACCACAGATCTAAAATCTAAAAAGTAAAGCTCGATCCACACAGAGTAAAATCACTAGAAAAAACCGAAAGAACACAAACAAATATCTACGTAAACAGAATGTAAAGCGCATACAGATACCTTTGATTCGCAGATATTGATTTGGTCACTTCCCGCCATTAAACCAGATGCTTTGAAGAAGATTAAAGGTGTATAATACGTAAAAGATGTTGATGTATCTGCTTCCGAGCTTCAGAAAAGTTCACATTTGTGGTGATATTTTTAGTTATGAATAAGATTACGGACGGTGAATTTGATTATGGATACGTGGATGTGTTGGGGATCCATGAAAGTTTGACAGACGGAAGTAGACGAGTGGAGGGTGAAGGATAAGGTGAAATAAGGGGTTAGTGCGCAGTTTAGCAGAAAAGGATGGGATAAGGCTAAAATGTTAGGTGAAGAGTGAGGGTGTGGTTAAACACTAGTAGCGATAAAAAGAGGCCCAAGGAGAACCGTACTCCCTTGTAGTTACATTGAATGAAAGTGAGCCCTATCCTATTACATTTTCACAATTGTCGTTTGAAAGATATTTAGATTTAGGAAAATACTAAATATTGTTTTAAGGCAATAGAGAAAAATGGGTTTTGTTAATGACAGCCCTTAGGGCTGTCATTAAGATGTGATTACGTGCATAAATCGTTTGTACTTTTAGTAGAGGGGGTTGATTCCTAAAATACAGGGGGCGGTTATTAATTATTGTACGAGTTTTTGATGCGTGTCTTCACGTCTTAGTGACAGCCCTTAGGGCTGTCATTATCATTTTCCGAGAAAAATATTAGCTTAAAGTTATTATAAACTAATTAATAAAAAAATCACCTCTTTAAATTTTATTAACCAACTTTAAGTAGTTATGATTTATTAATTATATATAAATCATTTTAACGATCCTTAACCATTGCCATATCCCATATACTCTGTATTTACTAAAAGGTTATCCACACAATGCAACGATAGATACCCCGTAACTATTTTTTACAACGAGTAAATGTAGTTCGGTTACCTGTTTTTTCTAATAACAATTGTAGTTATGAGTGGTGATGGTAGTGGTGGTGGTGGTATGGTAGTCAATAGTGATGGTAGGTGGTGGGTGATGGGTGATGGTGACGGTAGCAATGGTGGTGGTTGTAATTTCAAAATTTTGAAGTTTAAGGACTTAATAATAAATAATTAGGGTCAAATAATGAACATATTAGCTCAGTTGCTTAGGGTGTCGTGCTAATAGCGTAGTGGTCCCAGGTTCAAGATTTGCTTGTACATATTTTTATAAAAACAAATATTTCCCATATTAACAAATGTTTGCTGAATTTTTAAGACTTGTTAATTTAGGAAATACCTAAATGCTTTCGATGTAGTAATAGATAACAGAATTTACATAAAAATGGTAACCTGAATGAATTCGGTTGAGATAAATGGGTATAGTTGAGTTAGTAAGTGATAACTAACAAACTGTAACATCTTTACTAGGGTGAGCAATGAGCATACGTCGTTTTGGCCTAAAAGCGTACTCAAAATCAAAGTTTGATTAGTTGGAATTGTTAACCTGTTTTTATTTAAGAGAGTGATTTTAGTATCACATAAATTGCTTCACACATCACAGAGTATAATATTTAAAGCATAATATACAAGTACTATAAAATAGTGGTTATGGTGTGAAAATACTTTATATGGTGTTAAATTTACCTCCCTTCTATTTATGATGGTTCGGTTAATTGTTTTTTGGTCAGGTTGATCGGTTTTAATAATTTATTTGGGTTTGGGCCTAAATTTTAATCTTGCTAAATAAGATTTTTTCTCCCCAACAAATATATTATTCAATATGATAGGTGATATCTATACTATAAAAATTATTTCATTATAAAAATTACTTTATTCACTACACTGTACACGTTTTAAAGTAAATTGTATAAATAGACAAAAGCATACGTTGAGGTATGTGAAATAAGTTTTTGTAATGTAAATATCAATTTCTTTTCGATATGGTATTAGCACAAAAGGTATACCATGTTTTCTACTACTCAATGATCAATTTAAATCATGATATTAACTTGACTATTTCTCTAAATTCATGGTATAATATTACATCTTTAATAATTTTGGATAATAAAAAGTACAGAATACTAAAATATATTTTAACATAAGATAACTAAAATATGATAACAACACAATCATATATGTCAAATTATTTGACGCTTCTGTGTACAGTGGATTATTTTAATTTAATGTTACATTCATGAATTGTCACATTTCTGCTTTCTTTATTATTATCAAAATTGATAATCTTTATAATCGATAATTTTCTAAAGTTAGAAAACTTATAAAAGTTTTCATAATTAACTTATGATAAATAATGAATATGGTCCGATTCAAAATCTAATTTTAAAATATTGGAAGAGAAGAGTTTAATCGTGTAAGTTTGTAATCAAACAAAATGTTGATGGTTTCGTTTTTGTTTAGTTTGTTAATGGTCGAGAAGTATTTGACCGACGTGCTCTACCCGGCCAACAAAGACCATACTTACTAGGGTGTGTATAAAAACCGGAACCGGCACCGGCACCGAGCAGAACCGGAACCGGCTTAACCGGTCCGGTTTCCGGTTCTTAGATTTGATCAAAAATAACAAACCGGGTTTACCGGTTCCGGTTTAACCGGGTTTAAAACCGATATTTTAAAGGGTCTTTTTTACATGATATCCTAGCTATTTTAATAGACCATTGACATTCTATATTGAATGTATCCCGTTCCAATTGAGCACCACAGTTTCTCTTCTTCGGCACTTCGTACGTACGACACATCACATCAATTCCTCATTGTCTTTCAATAAAAAAAATCCTAAATAATCATCTCAAGAATAGATTATAATTGGGTTAATACGCAGGAAACTCAACTAAGATTCATATATATATAAGTTATCTCGAATGGAACATAACCGTTTTATCATAATCCATTGATTCGTAATAAGTTTTTTGCATCATAATGTTTTTTTTTGTAATGAATTAAAAAAAACTAGGTTTGGAACCGCATGAAGACCGACTCGACCCGACACCGAACCGGAACCGACACCGATTAAACCGGTCCGGTTTTCGGTCTTAGAATTTTCATAGGGCAACCAGATTTACCGGTTCCGGTCCGATTCCGGAACCGAACACACCCCTAATTACTGACACCAACTGTTTCACGAAACTGGTTTGAAACTTCTCTTCTCTCGGATATATAAAACCAAGTTTTCGAAAGCCACTTTCTCACTAGTCATTAGGGTTTAAGCGAAAGTAAAAAGGAAAACACTTCTCTGTAAACGCCATGGCTCCAGATGCTTCCGAGGCTCTTGCAGGTTCCATAAACGATCTAATTTTCGTATTCGAATGCACATGATTAACGTCTCGTCATACAACTAACTGATCTTTAAATATTCTTCTGATTTCAGTTAGGGAAAAAGTTCAACAGTTTCTAAATGCTGCAGTTACCGGAAATCTCGATTTCTTGAAGAGTAAGTCTTATTTTTCTCGATTTCTTCACAATCAACCATGAATTGAGACAATTGTCAATATGCCTCACAATTTAATTTAATTCGATTGTATTATTATGGCGAAATTGATAGGTGTAGCCGCACAATTGGATGATGGAAAAGGACTGTCACAAACTGTTGCGAATATTAAGGATGCCAATAAACGAGGAGCTCTGCATTTTGCTGCGAGAGAAGGCAAGACGGAGGTCTGCAAGTATTTGCTGGAGGAATTGAAGCTTGATGTAAATACTAAAGATGAAGATGGTAATTAATTAATTAATTAACTTATAATTATATTTTGGACATAATATGTAAATTTATAACATAAATAATCAATAGTTTCATTGTTTTAGGTGAGACCCCTCTTATTCATGCTGCAAGACAAGGGCATACATCCACTGCTAAATACCTAATTGAACATGGTGCTAATCCTGCATTATCAAGTGAATTAGGAGCTACAGCTCTGCATCATGTTTCTGGAATAGGCGAGTTGTTTTACTTTATATCATTTCAATTTTATTTATTATTTATAAATAGCTATCATGTTTAGGATTCCGTTTAATAAGAGTTTAATTACATATATGCTTGAAAGTTGAAATATACTTGTATGTTTGTAAAATTAAATAAATTTGTTATATACTTGATGTTTGCAGGACATATTGAGTTAATGGAGTTATTGATCTCTAATGGTGTTGATGTTAATTCACAAAGTGAGTCTGGCACCCCACTGATTTGGGCTGCTGGTCATGGGCAGCAAGAAGCTGTAAAACTTCTATTAAAGCACAAGGCTGATGTAAGACTTTAATGACCACCGCTTCTTAATTTGCACCCTAATATGCATACATAAATGTATATGTAATTATTTGCAGCCCAATATTGAAACTGATGATGGCATTACTCCTCTACTATCAGCTGTAGCTGCAGGCTCGTTGCCATGTTTAGAGTTGTTAATTCAGGTATTTCCGACTCTATCTATTGGTATAAAACATTAAAAAAATATATATTATTTTCAAAAAAATTTAAATCTCATATTTATATATTTGTTAAACAACAGGCAGGTGCTAAAGTAAATATTATTGCTGGTGGAGCAACCCCGTTGCATATTGCTGCTGATATTGGTAACTCAGAACTGATAACATGTTTGCTGAAAGCTGGAGCTGATCCTGATGTCACTGATGAGGTCAGCCTTCATTAAAGTTGTAATTTTAAATTATATTTGGGAATTTATTTTAATTTTTTGTTATTTATAGGATGGTCTTAAGCCGGTACAAGTAGCAGCTGCTAGAGGTAATAAGGTTGCTGTTGAGATACTTTTTCCTTTATCATCCCGTGTGGAAACTGTTTCAGATTGGACTGTTGATGATATAATCAAACATATGCAATCTTTATTTACCAAGGATCAGGTACTTTTTAACTTATTTTTTAATATATTCTGTTTGTCATTTTTTAAATAAGACCATGTAATGTATGAATAATTAATTAATCATGAAAAAAGTAAAAATATTATAAAAGTAAGGAAAAACATGAATTGATTTATTTTATGTTGTGCGGTGTTATATTTTTAATATTTTGAGGTTATATTTTTTACTTTCAGGAACCAGAAAGAAATACAAGAGATATTAACTTGCCAAGTGATGCTAAAGTTTCAACCAGAAAAATACCCGAGGTACTATTTTGCCTTTTTTGTCATTCATATATCAAAATTACGTCATTGAGGGTTTAATTAAAAGAATATTAATATATGAATATAAGCCTATAATATTCTGAAATTAAAGTTTTTGCCATTTTTTGCAGGTGTCATTAGAAGCAAAGGAAAAAGCTGCTGAAGCCAAATCAAGAGCAGATGATGCTTTTAGGCAGAAAGATTATAAGTCGGCTGTAGATGCTTACACTCAGGTGTCATTATTATTATAATTATTTTTGCTTTCAATTGCAATTTCATATAATAATTGACTACTTTTGGTTTATTAATCACTTCATATTTTGCCACTAAAATATATGGGGTGTATAATTTATTTCATACACACAGACATCTTATGTTGACTTTTAAACAGGCAATTGATTTTGACCCGAGTGATGCTCGTTTGTTGTCTAATCGAAGTCTCTGTTGGACACGTCTTGGTCAACTGGACCATGCGTTGACCGATGCACAAGCGTGTAGGGGATTAAAACCCGACTGGGTAAAAGCTTGGTATCGAGAGGGTTCAACATTGCGTTTATTGCAGGCATGTTTTCGTTTAATCTTATTACTTTGATTATTAAAATATATTTATTTCATCGAGCGTGTTTGAAACTACAATTTAATGTTAAATAATTTTCTATTTCAGAGGTTTGATGAAGCAGCAAATGCATTTTATGAAGGAGTTAAGCTTGAACCTGAAAATATGGAAGTTGTAACTGCTTTCAGGCAAATATTCTAAACCATTAAAATAAATTAACCTCCGGTTACTTGTAAAATTCCGAGTAAATTACTAGGATGGTCCTTTATTTTTAAAAATTACATTGGTAGTTCTTTTTCGTGTACATTTTTTCACCTACGGTTCGTTAGCCTAAAGCCCTAACATGTGTTAAATATTGGTAAAATTTTTTATCAAAAATTTTGAACGAACATTAGGCTAAAGGACTGCAGGGCAAAAGATTTTCAGAAAAAAGGACTACCATATTCTTTTAAAGTAAAGGACCACCTGAAATTTGCTGTAAACCTCAGGGACCATCTTTGTAATTTACTCTAAAATTATTTTGAAATAATTTATTTTTTGTTTGTTTTGTATACTACCCCACAGGGAAGCAGTTGAAGCTGGAAGACAGTTTCATCGTGTAAACAATGGAGGAGATAGTGAAAGCTCGAACAAGGGGTATTCTTTTTACCCTTTTTATTTGTTATTATTATCTCGATATTTTTAATGTTACGTTTTTATTTATATGTTATGTAAAAAGGTTTTATTGAATATCTTCGAATGAATTGCAGGAATGGCGTCTAGACCATACATAGAGAAGTACACTTTGATTATTTATTTCATGCTTTCTTGTAGTTTATGATATTGTAGTAGATATTGTACATTTCATGTGATTTTGTACGTTCTTCATTTTTGTTATGTTATGTTTGGATGACGAACTTTTGATACATTATTATGATTATTTATGAGAGGCGTTTGGATCAACTAGAGTCTTATGATTTGTACAAATTGAACATGAGTTGAATTAAATACCCAAAACAATAAATTTAAACAATAAGATCTACTAATAAACATTTTTGTTGATACGATACATTGAAAACAAGCTGCTTTGATACATTCTAAATCCCGCTGCAGATCCACCTTGACGCCCAACTTCATGGAAGTCTTGACTCTTTATCCTGTAAACAAACAATCATTTCCCGATATGAGATGTTATTAATATGTCCCCATCTTTGTTCCAACAACCCGCAACCATTACATGACAGTTAGGAAGAGGCGATTTTGTAACAAAACAAGCATGCATTATCCATTCTTTATGCTTCAATATCCACACCTCAACTGAGCCACCTTTATGACACACAAACCCAATTTTACCATTCAGATCAAGCAACTGATCATCAAGTCCATAGCACCACGCGTATTCTCTTCCTTTAGGAAGATTAATCAACCCGAATTTCTCATTTTTCACGTCATACCGTACCACTTTTCGTCCTTTATCATACGGCCAATGAAAACAACTGACCAACCAATGCAAACATCCGTGAGCAAACACACCTTCACCGGTTATGGGATAAGCCGGTACTTGTGGTATCTCTCTCCATGAGCCCGAGCCCAAGACATAAACCATGGTGACTAGATCGTGTTCCTTGACCGTATCAATCGTGTATTGATTTAAATCTTTGAAAAACACACACACGATCTTGAACGTGTTGGTGGAATCATCAAAACCGATCCCGCCCGACTCACGTAAACTAAAGAGGCTTGCGGGCTTTTGGTCACTTGAACTAACCCTAATTGGTGGCAACTTGTAACATTCTTTACGAAGCGGGTTGACTACAGAAAAAGTCGGGCCACAGCGACGGTTTTGTGACGAAAGGAGCAGGGTCAGCCCGTTGCAAGAACCGAGATACCAGTTTCTTAAAGAGTTATTGTAATCTTCACGTTGTAACTCTAGAAGTGGCTCGGTTTTCACAGTTGTACCTTGGATGACACGCAAAGAAGTAAGTACGCATTGCATGACGTAAGCAGAAGATTGGAATTGTTGGAACATGATGGGTGTGGGTTCTTCTTTAACATAAATGTTCGCAAAGTAAGGATCGTTGATGTATTTGTGCCATTGTTTGCGTACGCACTGGAAACGACCCAAAGATTTGATCGGCATTCTTGACAAGATGTTGTACATAATAATGTCGGACGGCAACTCAGCCATGTCTAGTGTTTGGAACGTGATTCTAATTCTTTTTGGTATTCTTTGAATAAAAAAACACAGTATATATATCAAAGGGGATATTTACAAATTGTCAATATTTATTATTTGTCAATATATATTAAAGGGGATATTTACAAGATGAATATGCAAATGTATATGAAAATGGTCGGAATTAGTGTTATTAATAGGGGTGAGCATGGGGCGGTTTGGGGCGGTTTTTAACTAAAACCAAACCCCGCTCCGAAAGTTCGGGTTTTGAGAATTACACCCCGTTCGGTTTCGGGTTTTTCGGTTTCGGTTTTTCGGGTTTTTCGGTTCGGTTTCGGGTTTTTCGGTTTTTTAGCTTCCTTTAAATTTACCAATTTATTACCTTAAAAACTAATATTATGATTCGAACTTTCAAACCATAACTCATTTCATTATAAATAAAAAACAACTAGTAAGTTTAATATAATATAATAATAAATTCAACTAACATAATCTAAAAAAAGTTAATAATAGAATTACATCCAACCATCTTTCGCAACAATCTTAGTCAATGTCTTCATCCATAGAAGTTTCATTGCATGGTTGTTTTCCTTTTGCAAATAAATTTTTATCAAATCTTTTAAAAATATAAGAATATTTTTATAAAACTTGAAATATATATAAAGGCGGGGCGGGGCGGGTTTTTCGGTTTGGTTTTTCATATGCCCCCGAAAACCGCCCCAAACATTCGGGTTTTCCAAAAATCAAAACCGTTGATGTCGGTTTTTCAAATGGTTCGGTTTTTTCGGTTCGGTTTTTTCGGGTTTTTCGGGTTCGGTTCGGTTTTTCGGTTTTTATGCTCACCCCTAGTTATTAACAAGGATTGTGATACTACATCTTTTTATCAATCTACGATAATCATCAATATTATGAATCAATCTAAGATAATTAACATCTTTTTATATGAGAAGTGATTCTTACAGAACAATTTTTATTCATACAGAATAATTTTATGTTAACAAGCAATCATGCCTTTCATTTCCTTTTACCATATTTTGTATTTCACCCATCCCACTACAGGTATGATGGTCCTTTGAAATAGAATTGCTCTGTATTTATAAAGATTGCTCTGTAAAAATCACCCCCCTTTTTATATATAGAAACCAATTATTCAATTATGCAACTATGAATAATAAAATTTAATAATCTTTTTCTTTAGTTTATATCTATATCGGTGACAATACCTTAGATTGCTAATATTTATTTATTTTTTAAATAAATTACCTTGTATTTTACGTTACCCGCCTAGGAACCAATTAACCGTTTGAAGGTGGTCAACCGCTTGGATACCGCCGACTGGTATTTACAACCTTGCCCTAATGTATAGATATGACTCTAAAACATACTTTAGAAAAACCCTTATTTTAAACAAAAGTAGCAAAAAATGAAAACAAGTACATCTACAACATAAAACAAATATAACATCCCAAATATCCAAGCATTCAAGCCTGAACGTACATTTTATGGTTTAAAATTCACCAAATTGCTAAACTCGATCCGATCCGTAATAAGCAAACATTTAACAGGCGTATATAAATAAATAAAAACTTCATCTCTGGTTCATTGTTCTAACAAAACACCAAAACAGCACGTACTTGTTCATGGTTTTGAGTTTTGACCATTTGGAGTTGACTTCTATGATTAAATCTCATCATGCATGCAAAAGATTAGATCCTTTATTTCTCATGATTTTGGCATTTAACTTGTCCGTAAAGTTACTGTTGGCACGGAGTTTATCCTTCACATAGTTAGTTCGAGCATCATCAACCAACTTATCAGCTTTACCAGCTTCTTCAATTAGACCAAATAAAGTCCTCAGACAATCTTTCCTATTTTCTTCACGATGTTCAAACCTATCAAAAGTTTAATTCATCAAGATTTTATTAATTGATGATAATTAATAGGTAAAAAGATGTTCAAAGTTCAAACCTTGTAAATCAATTTACTAAAAAATTTAGATTATTATAATAACAAAATTGTTTTTGTAAATTGTAACCATAATTAAATCATTAATTGATTATAATATTTTGAAATGAGAAAAACAATATTTGCAGGTCAACCTGACCCAGCCTGTTTTAATGCCAGACTTAAAATGACCCATTTCAACCTGAACCTGTTTGACCCGTTACACGACCCACAATCTTGCCACCTTTAAGCCTTCGCAATTAAAATTATACAATTAAGCATATACATTTGATAAAAAAAGATAAAAAAATCAGCATAATAATAGAACATGAATATTACCTTTCACTCGTGATAGTAAGTTCATCTTTTCCCGGATTATATCTTTTCCCAACCAATTCTCTCAACCGCCTGAACTGATTTTTCGAAAGCCCAAATTCTTTCACAGTAACAGCCAATTTTGCCTTCCTATTTTTCGGGTGCCATGAATCGCCACCTGGCACAAACACAACCCGTGTTTGCCACCTAAGCACCGGGCCTTCACCCGGTGGGTCATCTATATCTTTTTTCTCCACAACAGAAGTCTCATCAAACTTCGGGGGGCCCGCTTCTTCTATCTCTTTAGTGTGTTTCATGAGCATATTGTGCTCAAATTCTTGATAAATCTCATAACCTTGTTCGGGTTCAATCTCACCAGTTTCAACCATATCTGCTATCTCATTGTATTTCTCTTCAACTACCTTCTTCAGATGATCTGAATTCAGAATAATATTAAATGTCAAATATAATATTAACATTTAAAGTTGTTATATTAAGATCTTTATAAACAGAAAATGTTCATAGGTTTATGAAAATAAATATACCTGGTAGAAGGTTTTCCCACATGAACATGTCCTGCAGTATCTGCTCACACTCCTTTGTATCCTTAAGATAACCTTTATCAGTAGCCTCTTTAATCATACCTTCCCATTTTTTATCATCCATGTAAAAAAATTCATCTTTTGTCATTCGTTTGGTCACAATTTCTTTAGCATTATACAAATTATCAATTTCTTCATCTGTATCATGAACTTCATCAAAATCTGATTCAAACTCTTTGTCATTAACATCACCAATTGGTTCCATTTTAAATTCATCCAGCAGCTCATCATCTGTATCTAAATGCTTTCCTGTCACTTTTCTCCTAAAAATTGATTCTAATACATCAGGCAGTGCTTCTTCATCCTTGTCTATGAAATACTTCTCTATCTGCGTTTTGAGCTCTGAAACACAAACATTAATTATAATAAATACTCTTACAAACATTAATCGATCTGAATGAAAATATAATAAACAATCTTAATATCTTATGCAGTTGCTACTACCAACTACAAAATTTGTGCTTTTGGAAATGGAGATGAATCCATATTAACTAATATTTTGTATAAATCCATTTCATTCAGATATTAACTAATTTTTCATATTAACTAATATAAATTCGTTCGGTTGTAAGCATGAATTTATATAACTAATATTTTGTATAAATCCATTTCATTCAGATTTATATAAATTCATGCTTACAACCAAACGAATTTATATAAATCCCCCAAAAAACAGGAAAAATGCTTACTGATGGTCCTGTTTATTGATTAATCAACCAAAGCTCTAAAAACAAAACTTAAAGTTTACTAAAGTAACACAGAACTAAAATTACGAGTAGATTAGATTTGCCAAAGGGCCTAGCGCTATGGTGTTTGCCTCTCAACCTTGAGCTCAAGAGTTCGAGTAAAATTAGGTTTTATGAACGTACGGTCTCCCTCGCATTTCGATCGTTAATGTACCTTTATTGCTGACATCCTGGACGGCGAGATCCATTTTCGGCGGTTGGTCAATGCTTGTTGTTTCTGAAGGATTTTGGTTCGATTTGTCTGTGGATGAATTCTCATTTTCAGTCGAGAAGAATCTAATTTTCGACTGAAAGCTACAAATTGGAGAATAATTGACTGTCGGATTCGGTGCTGGAGATGACCGGGAAGGGGCTAGGAGATAACGAATGGGGATTCTATCGAGTAATGCTCGTCTCATGATTTTAGGGTTTAAGAGAGGTTTCCTGATCGGAACGATGGATGAAGGTGAGCAGTAGAATGCGATGACGGCAAGAGTTTTTAATTTTGTGAAAATTTGCTAATAGGTCCTTGAACTTTGCACATAAATCCAATCGCAGGCAATACTCCCACCATCAAGAATTCTATCACTTGCCTACCAAGAGGACTTCACATTTCCATCACTCGAGTAATGTATCACAAGCCTACAAAGAGGTCTTCGCATTTTACGGAAATTGATGGAGTTGAATGTCAAACAAGTGAAAAATGACATTAATGAACGATTACACTAAGAGAATGTTAACATCTTTAGCTTTTATTTATGATTAAGAGTAAATTACATGGATAGTCCCTGTGGTTTAACCTGAGTTTTGGATTTGGTCCCTAAGTTTTAGAAATTACATCGATGGTCACTAAGTATCGGACTTCGTATCGGTTTTGGTCCCTAAGCCTAACAGCCGTTAAATTTAGCTGTTAAATCTAGTCATGTGCAATGCATATGAGGGTATATTTGTAATTTTATCATCTCCCTTTCTCTTTCATTTTCATCTCTAACACCGAACATTTTCCCCTGAAATCTACACAATTTGGAAATAGACCGCACATTTTGGACTCCAATTATAGCAAATGGAACTTTGACTAAGAAATATTTGAAAAGTAAGTTCTCCATCGGAATTCGTCCAGCTACGATTCGTCCCCGTTGCTGCTGACAAGATTAAATGGAACTTCCGATTCACACTTCCGATTCTCTGTTTCAGATTACTAGTTGAAAAGATTAAATCTTGTTCGTTACTTATATCTTTTCTAAATCAATTTCATATTGGGTCAAGATTCACACCCAGATCTATGAAACTCCACCGTAACATCTAATTGAGTACAAATCAACCAGACTTTAAACATAATTAGTACTCCGGCGAACAGAATCACCGTTAACCCCCAAAACCACCGTCACCCCCAAAACCGCCGTCACCCCCAAAAACACCGTCACCCCCAATACCATCGTTAACCCATATCAAATTCTATGTTAAACCACATCGGCTAAACCCAATAAATTCGTCATGTTGCAGTCGATTCTAAACAAAATTCACCAGTTCTTTGTTGGTAGAGATGCTATTTTGAGCCATTTGAGTTTATCAACAAGAGCCCTAGGAATGCAACAGTCGAATACCAAAATTCATCCTTATTTTTGTTATGCGTTTTCTCTTTTCTTATCTGATTCTTCAATGGTGGCATTTCCTAAGTTTTCCGAAATATTATTAATGATGCTAAAGCTCTTGACCGGAGAAAAGAAATGAGAGTTTAGAAGAAAGAGATTGGAGGAAGAAGGAAATAGGAGAGAAAGAGTTAAAAGACCAAATATACCCTCATGTGCAATGCACATGATAGAGTTTAACATCCAAATTTAACTGCTGTTAGCATTAAGGACCAAAACCGATACGAAGTCCGATACTTAGTGACCATTGGTGTAATTTCTGAAACTTAGGGACCAAATCCAAAACTCACGTCAAACCACATGGACCATTCGTGTAATTTACTCTATGATTAATGTCACTAATTTGGAACCCATAACTAGCCACCTGGTTTTGGATTTCTAATTTATGAATGGATAAATGCAATAGTGATGTATGATAACCATATTTTAGTAAAATATGCATGTTGTAGTTAGAAAGAAAAAAAGATTCTTAATCGGGTCAACATGTATTGGCTTGGTAGCATGACTTGCAAATAACAGAAAAAACAAACAAGAGAAGTAGAACTCAAAATTAAAATGAAAGACTATCAATGAGATGCTTTCTGATGGTGTGAACATAGAATTTGGATTAATCAATATTGATCAAGCATTGTAAGGTTGAATTACAAGAGATTAGAGAGAGATTTAGAGAAAAAAAGATAATATGCATTTCAAGAGATTTGTTACAAAATGGTCAAAAGGTTAGGTTTAACACTAATCATAAGCATATTTATACGCTGAATTAACATAATGAAAAGTAATATTTATTAAGTATAAAACTTAATGTCTAACAGATGGAACTATGCTTCAGGGGGTAAATGAAGAAGATGATCTATCCTTGTTCCTCGGAGCACTTGAATCCAACACCATCTACATCACCTAAGAGAGACAATAAACAAAAGTTAGACCAAAAACATATATCATGATCCATACTACCACATGATATGTATTTGCATTACAAGATAATTGTAAAGCTCAAAATCTTACATTTTCTCAACAGAAAGGCAATGGATCGTTAAGGGAATGATAGTTTCATATGAAGACGCCACTCATCAATAAATGCCAACTTATCATGATCCATACTTGGTAATGCCCGAACATCAAGTCTTTTTATTATTTCTTCCGTTCTACCAAATAACTTAGCGGCAGCCTCAACACTAGCTCCCCGTTTCTCAATGGAACTTGTCACACCCCGCCAAAAATGGTTTTAATAGTAATAAATGGTTTGCGGAAGAACGGGATGTAACATTCATGAGTAACACAACTATGATTATTGCAAACATTTAATAGTTTTAAAACGTAATTAATACTTAGAATAAGTATTATCCACAATTTCAATTTATATGTAACTGAGAAATGTTAAAATAAAAATAAATGTTTAAAAATGAAAGACGTTCGTGGCATCTCGACAATATGCATGCTCATGATCCAAATTCTAACGACTCAATGCTTCTCCTAATTACCTGAAAAACATATATAAAACGATCAACAAAATTGTTGAGTGAATCCACAGGTTTAATATTGGTTTTGAAATACAAGGTTTTGTAAGCCAAAACATGGCAAAATCGTGTAGTAAAATGTTATTTGAAGATGATTTGAAATACAAAGTTTTTGTGCGCCAATCGGCATAAATTGTATAATAAAATATAGATTTAAATTACCCAAAATGTATATGTGCCAACAAGGCAAAAATATGTGTGATGATAAGGTGTTCGAAAATGATTTGATATAAAGAAAATGTTGTCATAAAATTTGATATGTAAAGACATGTAAGTAAACAACATAACAAGATTGTAAAGAGTAGTAAGTATAGAAAATGCATGACTGGTGTCCCCAACAGTTAGCTACGCCATTGAGTTAATATGCCGACCCTAAGCCCATAATCAAACTGCAACTCTAAGTGTGATGTTTCTGTTCTCTAAGATATGCACTCCCCTGACGGTTGGGTAGAACCGTTAAGTAACAAACAAAAATGTGGGAGGAAGAGTGTCAGCCAATGGTACCATCTGCATATCCAGGGCCTAGTCGCAACTAGCTAAGATTATGGCATGTAAGCATCTACCTATGCACTACACCTACTTAGTCCGAGCATAAAGACTGTTTGTCATGGTTTGAATAATGTATCATCACAATAAAATAATGTAAACATTTAAATAAAACAATTGATATGTTTTCCACCCCAAATATTTGTAAAAGCAGTAAATAAAATAAGGTAAAAAGTGGGGCTGTGGACTCACCTGATGCAAAGCTTCCAAAAATGCAATACGCAAAATGTAAGATCCGACAAATCAGTTGCTAGCTTCCTAAAATGCATAGAATAACTAATGAGCGATATGTTGGTGACTATTGAAATGATTATGTATTTTAACACGATAATTTGTATTTTATAAGTTTTGGCAAATTGGTTCGCTTCGGTCGAAATATGTCGAGTAGTTGTACCATTAGTTATTTACATAAAATATATTCAAATAATTATAAATAAATACATGATAACTGATTGAATGATTAATTTAAAAATTTATGATTAGTTAATAAAAGTTAAGAATCTGATTTATAACTTTCTTGCTGGCCCGATTAACATGTCAGTTATATTGGGCTTCAAGGAAACTGCTTGTGGGCTCAATAATAAGTTCACCAAAAGTGAGACTGGGCCGGCCTTTTGGCCTTGGCCCGAGATGAAACGGAATCACATGTTATGGAATCCAATCGCCGGTAACAGGAAACACCGGCAGCTAGCTCGACTGCCGGCGACACATACTCAAACAACCAAAAAAACACACGCACGCACAAATGAAAACAGAATAGGAAACGGAATTGCAGGCCACGAGACTTACACATACACGGTCTAGACATATACACGCACCGCCAACACACACACTATTAAGCATATATCGATTTGGTCGAAAAAGAAAGAGATTGTTCAAGGATTATACCTGCTCGGTTCAAGAGAGAGAGAGCCGGAAAGCTTGCTGAGCTCGTCGGAGCTGCGCCTGTTGGGTTTCTTCTTCGCGGGAGTTTGCTTGTTCACCGCCTGTGTTGCCGCCAGAAGTGTTTTTGCCGTCGTAAGTGGAAGACGAAAATAGGGGATAGCTGTAGGGTTGGTCGCCGGAGTTGGAAGCACAAAGCGAAAGAGATGCTTTCGTGGAGAAGAAAGGCGCATGGGGCGGCTGATAATTATCAGGGTATAGGGTAGGGTTTAGATGGTGTAAGGTGATTGACGTTAAAGTTTTTAAATATGATTTAGCTAATAGGGTTTAGGTACTTTTTATTCGGTATAGATAACTAATAAAACATTATTAAAAAAAATCAAAATTCAGTCAAATGTACAATGCACCGAAAGTGAGTAGATTGGGTTGTTTTATTTAAGTTTTAAATTAAATTTAAATGATTTATATTATGTACATATTTATATGTGGATATTGGTATTTGTCTAGTAAATTACTTCTATCGAGGTTTTAATTAGTTTTTGATTGTCGTCATTTCCTTACTGATATTTGTGAGTGTAGATATATATATTTGGCTACTTTCATTATTCTCGTATCATACCAAGTGTTAAGTGTTTGTTAATTACTCATTTAATTAATCACATAAGATGTTTAATTCATACTTTGTTTTTCATTCCGGTTTATTTGGTTGAACTATTGTAGCATCATAAATTATAAAATTTATGTTTTTGATTTCTTTTATAGTTATGTTGAGTCACCAACTCGCTAAATGTACAACTCTAACTTATGAGACACAAACTATCATCCACATAAATAAAGATAATGTGTACTAATGAAACATGATATTAGGGTTTTGCTAATCTCAGTTGCGATCTAGTTGATATCATAAATGATATTAGGGTTTTACGCTATACTCAAATGTAAATAAATGCTCTCATAAATTAAATTAGGGTTCTAGGACGCTATTAGGGTTTCAATAAATGCCGAATTAAATGTCTAAATTTTAGGGTTGTCACATTCTCCCCTTGTTAAATAAATTTCGTCCCGAAATTTAAAACGATGTTATCACTAGGCGGGGAGAGAGGGAAATGCGTGAGTATTTATGTCTCATTCATCCTCGTGTAAACTCAGATACTTGTTTCGAATTTCATTGAAATTTTGACACACGTTATAATAAGCACTTCTTATGGTTCGACATATGAGAGGTGTTATGTACACTAATGAGTTCTCGCGACAATTGTAGTTGGTAGGAGACGGAACTAACGTTTTCCAATATTTGAAATGATTCAATGTATCTAGAGTTAACTTTCCTCATTTCTTCAAACGAGTGACACCCTTCATGGCGATAACTTTAACAAGATTGTGTTGCTTACAACAAATTCTAATGGCTAACGCGATTTTCAACACAACTCATGTGTCAATCTCTAGATACTAGATAGTTATTTTTATAGGAGAGTTTTTTTTTTTTTTTTTTTTTTTTTTTTACTAACAGGAGTCGGGCATTTCCCATGCACAACGGAATCCATCACATTGACTTATAGCATATTCATAAAAGTTTGGACTTGTTTGCTCACTTATCATATGTTTGAGGAAGATAAGCAATACTCATCCCTAGAGATTTTGTAGCGATTGCTAGAATTAAGAGGTGAAACGTCTATCTCTATCGAAGATTATAGATGTTCGCGCTATATGCCAGGATACGATTTCCGTTTAGATAAGTCCTTGTTAACTTTTTCATTCGTTTGGTCTTCGTGTATAGTGATGGAATGTGCAGATGTTGTCAAGCGATCGATGATTCTCCAAATTATATCATGGCTATAGAAGTTCGAGTTAACTAGTGATAAGAAAAAAAAAATCTATAAAAAATTGGTTCCCATTTATATTCGGGAATCTGAAGCTGTTGTAGGAGACATGAAAGTAGGCATAAGAGGTTGAACACTTGGTGATATAGATTACAATCTTCTTTTTCATATTTGGCCTTCAGTACATCTTCTTTATTTGTTTGTACATTTTATCAACACTAAGATGAATCGAGTATTTAGATTTATGATCTTCGTCCAAAATGATATCGCGAAAGTTTCAGAAGCTTGGAACTTATATCCTAATCACGATGTATACAATGTTCCATCAGACTTTGTTTCTAGTTGCTTCTACATTTGTCAAGGAAATTCTTTTGTATTGTTCTCTTCTTTTAGAATATCGATTTGGAAACCGTGGATTTAGGAAGATTATGCAAAGGTTTGTATGAATAGGAATTTCGAATGCTTACACGCGACGTTGTTGATTCGTTTCTTTTTTTTTTCTTTTTTTTTTATAGCTAAGGGCGTCGGCCACTACGTTTGGCCTCCCCGAGATGATACATGATAGCGTAGTCGTTATTGTTTAGAAATCTCGACGCAATGTCGTTGCCTCATGTTTAAGTTCCTTCTGATCGAAAATATGTTGAAGGCTTCACTGGTAGGTAAGATAGTACATTAGCGGGGTAGTCCCGCTCATGGAATTTCAGTTATCGAAAGACGTATGAGATTGCTTTTCCATTTTGCATCAATAGGCAACTTATTCCTTAATGTAACGTGTTGCAGTATACGATGAAAATTTTATGTTCCTTAACGGTTTGGAATATATTTTCTTGATTCTCACTTTAGACCAATTTCTCATCCTTATTGGGTCGAAGAGGTTAGGGTTTGGGACACTTTGGTATAATCTTGAATAAACCGGCAGTCAGTAGCTGGTAAAGACAACAAATTGTCGTACTTCTGTCGGAGGCTTTGGGACTTTCAATTTTTAATCGCCTCGATCTTTGTGGGATCTACGTGTATTCTCGTCTCATTTAAAGCGTCTTGGAAAATTTAGCGTACAGTTTCCCCTTTTCAAGTGATTCTGAAATTTTTCTAAGGTGTCCTTCGTGTTTGACTTGAGTTCGGGAATAATTTAGGATATCGTCTAATAGATATGATAACAATTTAACGAGGTATTGTTTACACAACAAAAGTTAACTCAAAAGGGCATAACAGGAACAAAAATGATAATAACGAGTTTTGAATGTTGTCTTATGTATATCTCTTCTTCACGAAATTTCAGCTGGTGATAACTCGAGCGCAAATAAATTACAGAATATAAGACGATTATTATAATTGGTCGAATAGATCATCAATACGCAGAAGTCGATAGCGATTCATAATGGATACTTTGTTTAATTCTCGATAGGCTATTAGCATTTGTTTAGATCTGCTATGATATTCATATGAATGGAAAAGATTCTTATTGGGAGATGCTCAGTCGAGGGAATCTTAAAGATAGAAGTTTTGATAGTTGTAGAGGAAATTTTCACGTCTTGGGTAAATTTAGAAGTTAAGGTTGTCGTGCGATCAGTGAGGCTCTTGTGATTAGTTTAGTTATGAATTTAATTTGACAAGGGAAATGGAAATATTATTAAGTCTGTTAGGAGTATTTTCTAATGATTTTGTATGATAGGTATGCCTTCGATTCATCGCTCGACCGGTTGATTTCTAACGTGTAAGCTATGGATGATTAATGTACGTTTCCTAAGATCTTGCAAGCTTTGATGTAAGTATCCATGTACTGAGACTCGATTTCTTGTTCATCTTGATGCTAGGGTTTCTCTGATAAGTAGTTGAATTTAAAGTCTTTCCAACTCTCAATTCTTGTTGAAATCTTCAGCCAACGATCTGTTCCATTTGTACCTCAAGTTTCACCGGTTCAGTGTATGATGGCAGAATGATTCTCATGGGTTGGGGTCTTCGTAGGATAACTTTTCGAGACTAGTTAGATTTTATTATATTTAAATTTTATGTTATTGTTTAACCGGAGGGCGACAAGGATAAATCTGGTTGTCTAAGTTTGATAGCGCTGAGGTAGAATGATTATGTTGTTATAAGAAACTAGTGTTGGTGTTAAAGTGTTCGTGCTTCAAAATCTTTGATCATAACGATTGTCAATAGGTTGTTCATTTATTGTCGTCCTATTCGACGCGAAATATTCTTGACATGGTCTCCATCGTTATTAGTCAAGAGGGATTCATTCCATAGTTGACTCATTTCAATTTTGTTCTCTAATCTTATTACTAATAAGGATAGGTGTATTCAATTGTTTGATTCCTTTTAATAATCCATGACTTTGATAATTCTACATTGTATCATGTTATTATAAACTCGTTGGCCAGGCGCTTTTATAATATCATCATACAATGCTTCTTCATCATTGTCACTTCATAGCTTCATTCATGATTACTAATGTTTTCTCCATACTCCTATTGTATGTGAAAATAAGTGATTGTACTATTGTTTCTATGGAGTTAAGGAATCTTTCCTTGTACGACGTTGTAAGAAAAATTAAGTGTCGTGCCTAATGTTCATTCTAGAGATATCATAGAGATGGCGTCCCACCGTCGGTCACATGAAAGATCCTACGTGTCTTAATATTTGTGAAGTGGGGAATTAAGGTTGAGGTGATGATATTCGCGTGAGGCATAGTGTGTGAAAGTGATACATAGTGTGTGAAAGGGATGTATCGTGTGTGATTAAAGTATGTAGTGCACGTGTAGATGTGTTTTCTTATCCAATATCCACTGATGATGTGTCACCATGCTCCCTTTCCAGTAGAGTGGTAGAATAGTCACCGCACGTTGACGTTCTATAATAATCGTAAACTATGTGTCTACGTGTAACTGATTAGTGAAAAGTAAGTAGGGTGTCGAATATAAGTGTATAGGGTATATGGTATAAGAGTACAGTGAATACTGTAGTTGATTTGATAGTTTCTAAAGTGTCGCTTTACGTATAAGTATCTAATGGTATCAAATATTCTACCTAAGTCAAGTATATGGTAAGTGTAAGAGCAAGGGTCATACAACTAAGACATAGGTCTTGTGAATGATTTGAAATGTATTCAATATGTAATGATTTGAAAGACAACTATGTATGAAATTAGATATATATGAAATGCAAATCTATCTTAAATGAGACTCTATGTAAAATGTGACTCGATATGAAATGAGATTCTTAAATAAAATGCAAATCTATATGAATGAGACTTTGGATACCACGAACACATTTTGACTTAAAAATAGTTTTGTTCAAAAATCGTTTTTGAAGTTATAGATTAGTTTTACTAATTCACTATAACCAAGGTCTCTGATACCAATCTGTCACACCCCGCCAAAAATGGTTTTAATAGTAATAAATGGTTTGCGGAAGAACGGGATGTAACATTCATGAGTAACACAACTATGATTATTGCAAACATTTAATAGTTTTAAAACGTAATTAATACTTAGAATAAGTATTATCCACAATTTCAATTTATATGTAACTGAGAAATGTTAAAATAAAAATAAATGTTTAAAAATGAAAGACGTTCGTGGCATCTCGACAATATGCATGCTCATGATCCAAATTCTAACGACTCAATGCTTCTCCTAATTACCTGAAAAACATATATAAAACGATCAACAAAATTGTTGAGTGAATCCACAGGTTTAATATTGGTTTTGAAATACAAGGTTTTGTAAGCCAAAACATGGCAAAATCGTGTAGTAAAATGTTATTTGAAGATGATTTGAAATACAAAGTTTTTGTGCGCCAATCGGCATAAATTGTATAATAAAATATAGATTTAAATTACCCAAAATGTATATGTGCCAACAAGGCAAAAATATGTGTGATGATAAGGTGTTCGAAAATGATTTGATATAAAGAAAATGTTGTCATAAAATTTGATATGTAAAGACATGTAAGTAAACAACATAACAAGATTGTAAAGAGTAGTAAGTATAGAAAATGCATGACTGGTGTCCCCAACAGTTAGCTACGCCATTGAGTTAATATGCCGACCCTAAGCCCATAATCAAACTGCAACTCTAAGTGTGATGTTTCTGTTCTCTAAGATATGCACTCCCCTGACGGTTGGGTAGAACCGTTAAGTAACAAACAAAAATGTGGGAGGAAGAGTGTCAGCCAATGGTACCATCTGCATATCCAGGGCCTAGTCGCAACTAGCTAAGATTATGGCATGTAAGCATCTACCTATGCACTACACCTACTTAGTCCGAGCATAAAGACTGTTTGTCATGGTTTGAATAATGTATCATCACAATAAAATAATGTAAACATTTAAATAAAACAATTGATATGTTTTCCACCCCAAATATTTGTAAAAGCAGTAAATAAAATAAGGTAAAAAGTGGGGCTGTGGACTCACCTGATGCAAAGCTTCCAAAAATGCAATACGCAAAATGTAAGATCCGACAAATCAGTTGCTAGCTTCCTAAAATGCATAGAATAACTAATGAGCGATATGTTGGTGACTATTGAAATGATTATGTATTTTAACACGATAATTTGTATTTTATAAGTTTTGGCAAATTGGTTCGCTTCGGTCGAAATATGTCGAGTAGTTGTACCATTAGTTATTTACATAAAATATATTCAAATAATTATAAATAAATACATGATAACTGATTGAATGATTAATTTAAAAATTTATGATTAGTTAATAAAAGTTAAGAATCTGATTTATAACTTTCTTGCTGGCCCGATTAACATGTCAGTTATATTGGGCTTCAAGGAAACTGCTTGTGGGCTCAATAATAAGTTCACCAAAAGTGAGACTGGGCCGGCCTTTTGGCCTTGGCCCGAGATGAAACGGAATCACATGTTATGGAATCCAATCGCCGGTAACAGGAAACACCGGCAGCTAGCTCGACTGCCGGCGACACATACTCAAACAACCAAAAAAACACACGCACGCACAAATGAAAACAGAATAGGAAACGGAATTGCAGGCCACGAGACTTACACATACACGGTCTAGACATATACACGCACCGCCAACACACACACTATTAAGCATATATCGATTTGGTCGAAAAAGAAAGAGATTGTTCAAGGATTATACCTGCTCGGTTCAAGAGAGAGAGAGCCGGAAAGCTTGCTGAGCTCGTCGGAGCTGCGCCTGTTGGGTTTCTTCTTCGCGGGAGTTTGCTTGTTCACCGCCTGTGTTGCCGCCAGAAGTGTTTTTGCCGTCGTAAGTGGAAGACGAAAATAGGGGATAGCTGTAGGGTTGGTCGCCGGAGTTGGAAGCACAAAGCGAAAGAGATGCTTTCGTGGAGAAGAAAGGCGCATGGGGCGGCTGATAATTATCAGGGTATAGGGTAGGGTTTAGATGGTGTAAGGTGATTGACGTTAAAGTTTTTAAATATGATTTAGCTAATAGGGTTTAGGTACTTTTTATTCGGTATAGATAACTAATAAAACATTATTAAAAAAAATCAAAATTCAGTCAAATGTACAATGCACCGAAAGTGAGTAGATTGGGTTGTTTTATTTAAGTTTTAAATTAAATTTAAATGATTTATATTATGTACATATTTATATGTGGATATTGGTATTTGTCTAGTAAATTACTTCTATCGAGGTTTTAATTAGTTTTTGATTGTCGTCATTTCCTTACTGATATTTGTGAGTGTAGATATATATATTTGGCTACTTTCATTATTCTCGTATCATACCAAGTGTTAAGTGTTTGTTAATTACTCATTTAATTAATCACATAAGATGTTTAATTCATACTTTGTTTTTCATTCCGGTTTATTTGGTTGAACTATTGTAGCATCATAAATTATAAAATTTATGTTTTTGATTTCTTTTATAGTTATGTTGAGTCACCAACTCGCTAAATGTACAACTCTAACTTATGAGACACAAACTATCATCCACATAAATAAAGATAATGTGTACTAATGAAACATGATATTAGGGTTTTGCTAATCTCAGTTGCGATCTAGTTGATATCATAAATGATATTAGGGTTTTACGCTATACTCAAATGTAAATAAATGCTCTCATAAATTAAATTAGGGTTCTAGGACGCTATTAGGGTTTCAATAAATGCCGAATTAAATGTCTAAATTTTAGGGTTGTCACAGAACTTCCATGGCATTTCATCTTTATGACTCTTGGTATGTTGGTGAAGCAAGCAGACAATATGTCTGCAATCATGCTAGATAATAGCGCAAACAACTTCTCTTCGCTAATATACTCAAGATTGCTTTTGTTGCTAAGCAATATTGATTGTGTAATACGATACATCGAATTGGCAAGAATCAACTTCTTAGGAATAGAATTCTCCATTAGTTCTATGTTGGCACTTCTATTAATTTGCTTAACGATTTCTTCTGCTTTATGAGCAAACCATTCAAGAATCTCTATTGATCTTTTTCCTTTATAAGCACTTCTTTCCAAAGTGTTTTCCAACCACTTGGATTTCTCCTCAACCTCACGCCACAAGGTCACAGTCGCCTTTCGAATATTTTCATATTCACATGTATTATTAAGGCTTTCCTCCACTAGATGAGTGTAGAAAAGACCTTCACCAACACTTTTGAGCAATCTATCAATTAGGTTCTTTCGGATATTAGGGAGAGCAACTGCAATGCATGTTAAGGTTACTATTGGTAAGCTCCAACTGTTAACAAGTTTAATAGAAACTAGAGTCTCAACTTGATCGTTGTCGAAGTTCTCTACTCCCTTAAATCCAGTAGAAGTCTCAAGAAGCATCAACAGATCCTTGTATTGTTCCTTCTCAGCCTTTTGGATCAAGTGATTTATAGAACTTGAAATGCGTTTTAGTGTTCTTTCACCAAGTTCCATCCCACCTTCAAGTTGCAAAGCGTAACAACTAAGGTCTTCATGTATATCATTAACTATTGAAGCAGTAGGTTGAGTAAAGAACATTGACATCAATAACTTCCAACAATGTGAACAATACATGATAGAAATTAGAAGGAATATTGGAATGAGCCCCATTATTTTGCTTGATACAACAATTACCTTCTGAATTCTAATGCAAAGGTTTAGAATTAAGTTTGTCAAGATATGGACAAAAATTCTTGACCTACGGCCACTTGATAGAAAGGGTATACCACTTTCTTTCCACTCACACAACTTCTGGATCCAGTATTTCTCCACTTTGAAGACCTTAAAATTGTTCTTATTCCATTTAGTGAACAATTTGAAGTTCAAGATTGCAAAACATCTAAAAATTGGAGCTATGCTAGCAACTACAATTCCAATGGATTGTGTTATAGCAATGAATGGCATGGACCACTCAAAATCTGATGCGTATGCTATAAAAGGTCCTCTTGATTCTAGCACAATACCTATGTACATGCCTATACTTATGACACAAATTATGCCACAAGTAGAGGATAAGGTGTTACTAACCATTACAAATTGAGGGCTACTACTTTCTGCCATGACCCAATATCTTCTCACATATTGTCTTAGTTTCTCAACTGTTGACATTGTGTTATCTTCATCATTAAGAATTCTTTTGCTAGTGGCTTGATACTGGATCTCTAAATTTTGCTTAGAGGCTAGAAGTGTTATAGCTGAAGATATCAACACTATTAATAACCAGAGTAACATAGCCATATAAATGAATGCCAATATCATGAAATTCGTGACGATGAATTTATGTGTTGAATATTTAAAATCGACATTTGCAATAACACCGGTACTAATTTGGATACAAACATTTATAATCATAGTGATAACGAGAATAGCCAAACCTATGACATTTGCAAGGAGTGTCATGTTGTCCATAGACGCCAAAGACGGCATTAAGTTAGCCATCATTGTGCACATGAAGGCCATGCTTGCTAGCTTGGTTCCTTGGTCAATGTAACCTGGCATCACACTACTCAGATCCACGGGCAATTTCATGGTCACAGTTATCACTGTGATAGAAGCAGCATTGAGTGTAAAATATTTACACGGAAACCATAATTTTCTATTTCGAAAACCATGCAACAAATCAGCGCCCATGGCAAGGATGCAAAAGATTGAAGCTACTGCGATGTAGATCCCGATCCACACCATAGGTTTGCTATACTTGTCTTGTATATCCATATATCTTACTTGATTACAATAATTCATCAGGGAGGACACATTTTCTTGTGTGAGATTTGCATATACTGGTTGTGAAGGAGGTTGAGTTCTATTATACAACGGTCGCACAATATCAAAACAACCGGAATATGGATAAAAGTTCATGTTCAAACTTTTTTAGCCAAGTAATGTGTAATGTGATGCTTATTGTTTTCTTTTCAAGAGATGTGAAGAAGATAAACATCTCTAGGTCTCATTTATATCTTGAAATTTAATCTTAAAGAAGTCGCATCCAAAGCTCTAGTGGATGCAACTGGAAGCCCACTTGACTATAAATTTTTTGATAAAAGCTATCAACCAAGGTTATTAAATCTCGATCTAATTAAGATCTTACTTTTAAATTTGTAGAAAAAGAAATTGGTGGCAATTAGAAACGTGAACAAAGATACAACTTATCAACATTTTAAAGTGAAGTGATCAATTTGTGGCAGTTAATTTTCTCGTGCTTCCTCTTGCGTTTCGGGTGTAATGAATTGATTTCTACACTATAATTTAAGTGTAGACAAGTTTTACATTTGTACACGATTCTAATTGCAGACTCTTTTTTCTTTTAGAAACTTCTTATATTAGTCCGCACTTATAAATGTGAGTCTGTTCATGTACACACGTTTATACGTGCGAACAATTTTAATTTTTTTTCCTCACATTTTCTATAAGCACGAATAAAAAAGTGTAAACATATGACTATTTGTTGTAGTGATCCTTTGAAAAAAGTTTAGTGATATGTAGTGAGTACTTCGTATTTGTATTCTAATATCTATGTCATAATTAAATTATGAATTTTGTCATATTACTAATTACTAATTACTAATAATTCATATAAAAACTAATACAACATGTATGAAAAAAAGTGTAGCCTTTAAGTCGATCTTCTAATCCTGATACAATCTTACGATATTGATGTTGTAGATACAATAACTATCAATTACTCATACTTCATATAAGATGTTAATTTTTAGCAATCTTGCTTCCAACATGACACCCACCCGTTGACTAACTTAATTGGTCCTTAAAAAATATATGGAGCATAATTAATACGCCAAGCACTCCACTACAAAGACTTTGTAATTCTTTCTTATAAAAAAACTAACATGATTGACAATATAACTCATCCTATTGCAACACAACTTGTATGATAAAAAAAGGATATGTAGCAAGACCTTGAAAGTGACGCTATTATTGTAAGAGCAAGTGGTACGGTCCTTCAAGGTCAACGTGAGTGGGTGTGGTCGCCCCGGAGGCCACACACCCGTTGCATCATGGTCGCAGTCGTGGTGGGAAAGACGACCGTAGTGGGGATGAATATTATTGTGAGTGTGTCTTATTTTATTTTTAATTTTAAACGTCACTAAAAATGAGTGGTGGTAATGTGATGTTTTTTTTTTTTTTTCCCTTCATGCAACGCGAAGAAGATAAACATCTCTTATAATAAGTCGGAGTTTTATATCTTGGAAAATTTGAAGATGTCGCATCATAAGTTCTAGTCAATGCAATTGGAAGCCTAGTTGACCGACTTGGTTTATAAATTTTATTGAAGAAAACTTCAACCAAGATTATTAAGATCAACTTGATCTTAAAATCATTAATATTGCCCTTTTACAATAATAATAATGATCAAGGAAAATGTCAGGATCGAATAACCAAAACAAGTTATTGTCAACCCAGATCTACTAATAACAAGAAGTTATAGCGGATTAACACTTGTATTAATATCTTAAGAACAATAGAATACTGTATATTGAACGAACAATGAACAATAATATTAAGAACACAGTGATTCACAAAAAGCTTCAATGTATATTATTGATTAACAATACACACGTATGTTTACAATTCGTAAGGAACTACTTATAGCAGTCCTTGAAGCCTAACTATTTACCCTAGTTATTCTAGGACTTGATTTACATCGAATTATAAAAGATATACATTGAATAACATTCTATAACTAACTCTGTGAAGATCTCGGACTTGATTTGTTCCAAATACGCGTACCAGTAGTAACTGCAATCACCAGTAGTAAATATGCATCGTCAGTAGTAACTCTGGTAATCAGTAGTAAGTCCAAAACCAACGTCAGTAGTAACTACTAATGATCAGTAGTATCTTCAATATGTGCATGATCAGTAGTAAATTAGTTATAGTCTTCACCAGTATCAACTCATCAGTATTAAGTGTTTCTGCCCCATCAGTAATAACCATAGTCTTCATCAGTAGTAACCATGATCAGTACTAACTGCAGCATCAGTAATAAGTTGAACTGTGATTTATTCCAACAATCTCCCCCTAAACTTGTTAATTCCTTTTGAATTACTCAAGTTTCTTTTGTTCTTCTTCTTCCCTCTTTCTCTTCTCTAGGGTTCTTTGATTCTGTTGCTTTCTTTGTTCAATGATGTATTTGCTGTTTTTCTTTGTAAAATAGTTCAATTTATTCTGGAACATTACAGCATCATATGGTCTCATCATAGTGTTTGTGAATATCTGATACATGACCTTTTCAGAGTGTGGATATTCTTTTTCATACAAATATAGCTCACATTTCTTGCTCGATCTTTCAAAGAAGTACATATTTGTAGTTGGGAGTACATTCCAAGCATACACATTTTCTGGATTAGTAAATATTTCTGGGTAGTTATCTGGATAAAATGCAGCATCAATCATGTTTGTTAAATATCCAGCTCCAGAATCTTTCCATGATTTCTTTGTCATTCTTGGTTTTCCAATGATCAGAAGTTTGATTACATCACTTCTTGAACAGGATCTAATCAATGGTAACCATCCAGTAAATCTTTGAACAACTTTGTCTTCCCTTATAATTTCTAATACATTATTAGGTATAACTCTCCAATTGATGATTGGATTGTTTTGAAGGGGAGCAACGGGTACTTCAAGAACAAGAATAATTTGTTCTGTCTTTGATTTCTTTTGAGCACTCTGTTCTTGAGTAAGAACCTTTCTTTTCTTGGTTTGGGGAGTTGAGGATTCACCAGTAGTTGATATACTACCAGTTTGAATTGACTTTGGATTTATTAGGATTAAAGCTTTTAGTTTCTTTTCTTCTTCAGCTTCTTGTTCAGCTAATTCTTTCTTCTTGGCAATACAATATTTATCTATAATTGTAATCATCTTCATTCTGCCAAAAATCTTTGCACTGTGCCCTTTTGACTTGAGAAAGTCAATCATAAGTTTCTTCTGTTCAAATATATCATCTGGTAGATCACCTTTTGTTCTTTTACTTTCAACTACCAGATCTTCAAGGCAGTTTAGATGTTCTTCTTCTACTTTTCTAAATCTTTTAAATTCTGCTAGTTGAGCTTCTATCTGAACATCTTTTAGCTGAACAGGTATTTCAGCTTCTTGAGATTGTTGAGTTTTTGATCTTTCCTTTTCAGCCTTTTTCTTTTCTTCAAGAGCTTGATACATAGCCACATTCTTCAAGTATTTCTTATGTTTCACTTTCCAACTAGATTGTTTTTCAGATCTGACATGATTAATTTTGTTCACCATGTGGTGACCTAGTGCTCTGTTGGGATAATCATCATCATAAATTTTCTTTCCCTTTCCAATATAAGCTGAAGGTGGAGGTGGAATATATTTCATATCTGGGATACCAGGAATTACAAACTTTGGATAAAACAAATGAAGTTCATTTTCTGATAGTATTAATTTGGGGTGTGGAGGAAGTGTGCATTCATCTACTTCAAACCAATTTACATTATCATCAATGTCAGGTATGATAAGTGGTTGATCAGGTGTTGGTGGTTTGGAGATGATAACATAACGTTCTCTTTCAATTAGCTCTGGGATCTCTTGTTCTTCCTCTTCAGTAGTAACCAAGGCAGTTACTACTGGTGTGTTTTCAGGAGTTACTACTGATAGGGCATCAGTAGTGTTTGCTGCTTCTTCTTGATTTACTACTGCTATGATATCAATAGTAGGAATTACTACTGGTTGTTCTACTATAGGAGCATCAGTAGTAGGTGTTACTACTGACGTTTCTTCTTGTTGTTTTTCTTGTACTGGAGCAGTAGTTTATTCATCAGTAGTATCCATGTGTTCTAGGCCTTCATCATTAAACTGACCTTCATTAACTTTTGATTCTTTAAGATTGAGGAGAGAAGTTGCTGCTGCAATAGATTCATCTATCATGTTTTGTATGTTGTCCTTCTCCCCCTTAGTGAGCTCAACTGGTGGAGCATCACTACTATCAACCTTCTTTTTCAACCTTCTTATGATCCTTGTTTGTTGAAGAAGCCTGTGCTCATACATTTTCATTCTTTTGTTGATGGTATTAATGTGCTTCTTCATATAGGACATGATTCTCCCTTGATTTGTTAAATATTTCAGGCAATCTTGTACAGTGGTTTCAAGGTTTTCCATCCTATCCGTCAATTATTTTTGTTTAATACTGCCCTCACTCCTTCTAGCAAGATCATCGGGCTCACTAACAGGTACATTGGCTTTAAGGTTTTCCATCCTTTCCGTCAAATCAATGGTTTCAGTTCTACCCTCATCACTTCTTGGTGATGAAATGGGTTGTTTGGACACTCTCTTCTTCCTAGAAGAAGCAGTAGTGCCCCCCCTTGTGGTTTCTTGGCACCGGGGTCCTCTTAGTAATTCCTCAAAGGAGTCATCACTTAGAGTTGCCGAGGTCTGGGTCTTAGTGATGTTCTCACTATCCTGTGCACCCACCTTTGGGGCATCAGTAGTGAGAGCCCTTTCCTCATGTCCTCTCTCCTCCTTGGAGGACAACTCTTGGAGCCTGGGGTTTGACTCAATGGGTCCCCTGGTGTCCTTTAAGGAAGATTTCTTCCTTTTATAACTTTTCTGGATTGATTTGGTTAAAGGCCGGTCTTCTACAGAGTGAAGAGTAGCACTCTGCAGATTTAATTCATGTTCCTGGGACACATTCAGGACATCTATTTGAGTGGATGATTGAGTGACTGTTTGGGGTTGTGTTTGGGCTGTATTTGGGGGTGAAGGAGTGAGTTGAGGTTCAATTGGGGTTGTATCTTTGATTGAACCTTCTCCAAGATGTTGTTGATCTTTGATCATGTTAGGAAACAGAGGGGTTTCCTTGCCCGAAAATTTAAATTGTTTTCTCATATTAGAGAAAACTTTCTTGTTCAACTCAGGAGTTATAAAGATGTTTTTAGGAGTTGACAAGTTTTGTAATTCACAGTTTATTGAATGTTGAAGAAATCTGGGATACATTAAAAATTTTGAAGCACTAAGATTTCCCAACATTCCCTCAAAAATCATATTTGAAAAATTGAAGACTTGGTCTGTGCATAAGCAAACAACAGCAGATGCTATTGACTTGTTAAACTCATTCCAAAAACTTCTTTTAGGAGAAAGACAGTGTTGAATAGTGTGTACAAGAAATTTCCATTGTGGGGAGAGAAGACCTTTTTGAAAAGTGACAATGTCAAGTCTTCCCTCATATCCCATTTTGTTTAAAATTTAAACAATGTGTTCCTTAGGAAGAGAAAACATACCTTCATCGTCGTGCAGTTGTAGATGGTGTCTGATGGATTGCTCAGTTATGGTGATAGTCTTTCCATCCACAGTTGATTTTATCATAGGCATAGTTGCACCTTCGGTTCTTTCAGCATTGGTCAAGAAATCAACCAAGTGTTGTTGATATGATTTCGGATTTACAGTTAATGCAAACTTTATGTAGGAATTCTTCAAAAAATTGACGATTGGACGAAAGTCTTTTGTTCCGTCTGGATTCTTTAAGTATGCACACATGTTGTGAAACTCTGAGTATTTAAGATTTGTTTGAATATCAAGAGATTGTAGAGTTGCCATTGTTGTCGATTTTATGATGTTTGATCGCTTGATTTGTATGAATGTTGTTACTGGTGCAGGGTTTATGATCGCGATTTAGGGTTTTATCGAGAGGATTTAGCAAATCGAATGTGAAGATAATGCTAAACTAATCGTCTTCAGCTATTTATATCTTATGATTTGATCTGCAAAAAGACTAAATTGCCCTTCGAATCATAACACAACGGTTATTTTCATGGGGGTTAGTTTGGTAACTTTGACAATTTAAAGACCAGTAGTAAATTACATACCAGTAGAAAAACGTCAGTAGTATCTACGAACGTCAGTAGTAACTAAGGATTTTGACATCAGTAGTGACTGTAGACATCAGTAGTAACTAATAAAATTTTAATACTGACCTAATTTACCAACCCTAGCAGTAGTAATCATCATTTTAGAGACCAGTAGTATATGTGAGTACAATCGTTTACCAGTAGTAATGACCTACCAGTAGTAAAACACTTAAAAAATAAATACCTTTTTACAACAAAAAAAAACTTTACACATGATTTTGAGTGAGAGATTAATTTATTAAAATCATTCCAATACTACTAACCAAGAAGTTGAATCTTCCTACATCAAATGCTTTTGTAAAAAGATCTGCTAATTGATTGTCAATATGAATTTTAACTACTTTGATTAACTTCTTTTCATTGCAATCTCTTATAAAGTGAAATCTTATTTCAATGTGTTTAGTTTTAGAGTGTTTTACTGGATTGTTCACAATACTAATAGCACTTTGATTATCAATAAAAATAGGAGTTTTAAGGATAGAGATACCAAAGTCTAGAAGCTGGTTTTGAATCCAAAGTACTTGAGCACAACAAGCAGATGCAGCTACATACTCTGCTTCAGCAGTTGATGTGGATACATTTGTTTGTTTCTTACATTGCCATGACACTAGTCTTGATCCAAAGAATTGACATCCACCAGTGGTGGACTTTCTGTCTTGACATTCACCTCCATAGTCACTATCTGTGTAGGCTATGAGTTCAAATGGTGAGTCATGTGGATATCATAGACCAAGTGATGGTTTGCCTTTCAAGTATCTGATTATTCTTTTGACAGCCTGCAAGTGTAGTTCTTTAGGTCTTGCTTGATATCTTGCACACACACAAACACTGTACATAATGTCAGGTCTTGATGCAGTTAAGTACATCAAAGATCCCATCATTGATCTGTATAAGTGTTCATCTACATCCTCCCCCTCAGCATCAGGATGTAGGTGTTTGTGTGTTTCCATTGGTGTACTTGCACTCTTGCAGTCTTTCATATCAAACTTCTCCAAGATGTCTTTAACATATTTTGATTGGTTTATCAAAATACCATCTGTTCTTTGATTGACTTGGAGTCCAAGGAAGAAGTTCATTGGACCCATGGAGCTCATCTTGAATTTGATTTGCATGAGATTTTCAAACTCTTTACATAATGAATCATTTGTTGATCCAAAAATGATATCATCTACATAGATTTGCACCAGTAGTATATCATTTTTGACATTTCTTGTAAACAGAGTCTTGTCAATTGCTCCTCTTTTAAAATTATTCTTCAGTAAGTATGATGATAATGTATCATACCATGCTCTTGGTGCCTGATGTAGGCCATATAGAGCTTTGTCTAGTTTGAATACATAGTCACCATGTTTTGGATCTTCAAAACCTGGAGGTTGGCATACATATACTTCTTCTTCAATTTTCCCATATAGGAAAGCACTCTTTACATCCATTTGATAGACTTTAAACTTCTTGTATGAAGCATATGCTAAGAATATCCTAATTGCTTCAATTCGAGCAACAGGGGCATATACTTCATCATAGTCTATTCCTTCTTCTTGAGTGTATCCTTGGGCTACAAGTCTGGCTTTGTTCTTGATCACTATACCTCTTTGATCTTTCTTATTTCTAAAGATCCACCTTGTTCCAATGGCTCTTTTTCCATTGGGTAGAGGTACAAGTGTCCAAACAGCTTGTAATTTGAACTGAAGGAGTTCTTCTTGCATTGCCTTAATCCAGTTTGAGTCCTTCGTTGCTTGTTGAATCTTCTTTGGTTCATCCTGAGACAGAAAACATTCAAACATACATTCATTAGCAATTAAACTTATGTTACACATGTTTGCAGTTAGACTTTTGTGTAGTTTGCTTCTTGTCTGCATGCTTGAGTTCACATCACTAAGGACTTGATCCAAAGGATGATTCTTTTCAGTTCTGGTGCCATGAACTTTATCAACAACTAATTGATTTTCAAGATTGGACTCATTTGTCTCAGGAGATTGTTCCTCTTGAGGTTCTTCATTGTCATTGATGTTTGGTTCATCATCATTTGCTGTTTCATAGTTACTACTGGGATCAGTAGTATTTAAGTTATTACTGAGATCAGTAGTAGTTTGAAAGTTTAGGTTATTGCTTGGACCAGTAGTATTTTGATTACTATTACTGGTCTAAGTAGTATTTGAATTACTACTGTCCTCATTATCTGACTCACTACTGCTTCCAGAATCTGAGTTATTACTGTCCTCAGTATTAACTGTGGGAATAGTATTAACTACTATGTATCTCATCTCTTCTTGACCAGTATTGAAAGATGATGTTCCTTTCTTTTGAGTATGACAATTTGAATCACCTGCATTTAAATCCATGTTAGTGTTAAAGGATTTGGTTAGATTGTCTATGTTAAATAGCCAATCTGGACCATTTCCTTGTTCATTAGGAATATTCTCATTAAAGGATACATTGATGCTTTCTTCAATAATCCCTAATCTTTTGTTGAACACTCTGTATGATTTGCTTTGAGTAGAGTATCCCACAAAGATTCCATCATCAGCTTTGCAGTCAAACTTACCAATTTGTTCTCTTGTAATCAAAATAGTACAAGGACAACCAAATGATTTTTAAGAAACTTATGGAAGGTTTTCTTTTGTTAAAAAGTTCATATGGTGTTTTATGATGTGGCTTAACTATTAATACTCTGTTTTGTACATAACAGGCAGTATTAACAGCTTCAGCCCAAAAAGTAATTGGTAATTTTGAGTCTGCTAACATTGATCTTGCTGCTTCAATGATGGTTCTATTTCTTCTTTCAGCTACCCCATTTTGTTGAGGAGTTCTAGGTGAGCTGTATTGCCTGTCAATACCTTTAAGATCACAAAAGTTAATTAAGTTAGCATTTTTAAATTCTGTGCCATTATCACATCTTATGGCTTTAACTTTTTGATCAGATGTGTTCTCCAGTTTAACAATTAAGTTCTTGATGAGTTCACTTGTTTCATCCTTTATCCTGAGAAAGAAAACCCATGTATATCTGGAAAAGTCATCAGTAATAACAAGACAGTATTGTTTCTTTCCAATACTCATTACATTTGTAGGTCCAAAGAGGTCCATATGTAAGAGTTGTAAAGGAACAGAAATAGAATTTACAATTTTGGACTTATGAGAAGACTTATGTTGTTTACCTTTTAGGCATGCAACACAGTGATGATCACACATGAACTGTTTTTGTGGTAATCCAATTACCAAATTCTTTCTTACTAAATTATTCATATTTTTAAAGTTTGTGTGACACATCCTTCTATGCCAAAGTTCTGATTCAGTAGTGTTTGCCTTGGATATAAAATAGTTGACCTCATTTGAAGAAATGAGGTCTCCCTATATCCAGGCAATACACATTATTTCTCCTTGGAGTTCTTAAAACTACAAATTTTTCATCTAAAATAAAGTCAGGAGAAAGAATGATGCACTCAATGTCTGTGAAAAGAATCTTATTCTTTTTATCACATACTTGAGACACACTGACAAGATTGTATTTTAGCTCAGCTACATAAAATACATCATCAAAAGTAATTGTACCATTAGTAACTGTACCTTTGCCTGTAATCTTACCTCCCTTTGAGTTCTCACCAAAGGCCACATACCCTCCATAAAATGACTTGAAATCTTTAAGAATTTGTCGATTTCCAGTCATGTGCATTGAGCATCCACTATCAATGTGCCATGTTCTACCTTCTTCAGGGATCTGGATGCTCTGCACAAGTAAGTGAAAGATTAGTTAAGTTTGGGAACCCAAGCTTTATATGTCTTGGGTTCATCCTTTGAGAAATAAGATTTAGAGGATTTAATTTTAAACATTTTTGGTACCCATACCTGTTTAGTACTGGTGTTTTGTTTTACTACTGCCCTTTTGGATTTGTTACTGGTGTCTGAGTTTATTACTGATCTTGGTCTATACCCATTATATTTAGCTTTTGAATACTTTACTACTGATGGACCTGTAGTATTTGGGTACTTACCATGTTTAGGATGACCAGTAGTGTTTTTAAACTTTGGCTTGGCAGCAGTAGTATTTTTAAAATTAGGGTTTTTACCAGTACTGTTTTGGTACTGGTACCCAACAGCATTGTAATTAGGGTTAGGATCAGTAGTAAACCTGTTAAAGTTTCTACTGGTGTTGGAAAAATGAAAATATTGTTTATTTTGATTTGTTTTTCCAATATTTTTGAAATAATTGCTGTTCTTTGGGCTTCCAACTCTTTTATTTTGCACAAACCTTGGTGCATTTCTTTCAAATTTTGGTGTTTCAGATTTTTTAGATTTTATTTTATTTACTACTGATGGACCATTAGTATCTTTTAACTTTTGTGTTTTTGCTTTTTCTTTAGAATTTTTAAATTCTTTGAACTCTTTACAGTTAATTGGATTGAAGTGACAATCCTTTGCTAAATGGTTTACTTTGTTGCAAATAACACATCTTAATTTCTTATCCTTAGCACCTTCAGGTTTTCTTTGATCTAAGAGTTGATTTTTATTTCTTTCATTTCCCATTCTTAAAATTTTTGGTATATTTTCTGCATTATATTTAGGAGAGTCATCTTGACTTTGTGCTGTGTGAAAGCTTGTATCAATTAAGTCTGTAGTTTGATCATCATCAGAAGAATCATTTGATTCAGATGTTTCATTATTAGATTCAGTTTGATTTTCATTTTTTAATTCATTTATGATTCTTTCTAAACTATCTTTAAGTGGAGGAATGAATTTATATGGAGGTGGTACAGCATGATATCCCACTCCATGCACAACTTTTTCAGTGGTTTGATTATTTGTTAATTCATTAACAATTTGAGAACTTCTTTCAAACTTTTTAATGGTTAATTTATTTTGTTCTAATTCCATTTGAAATTCTTCTACTTTGATCAAAGTTTCTTTTAATTTTAATTCAAGATGTTCTTTTTCATAAGTGGTTTGTAGCAATTCTTCTTTTATCTTTTGATCAGTTATTTTATAAATTTTAATTTGATTTTCAAGATCAGCTATACAACCATTATATTCAATTCTTATATTTCTATTTAGAATCATCTCTTCAAGTGTTTCTTTATTAAGTTTTTCTAAATCGTTATATGTTTTAATGCATTCAGGAGTGCAAGATTTAGAATGTACCTTAGTAGGAGAGTCAGTGAAAGCCATGAGAGCTTGATTCTGTGCATGTTCCTCTGCTTGAAAGCTCCAATCATAACCTTATCCTTATTGTGAAACAAGGGCAGTTAAGTTTGACCTCTTGTCTGGCTGAGGACATTCTTTAGCAAAGTGCCCAAGGTTGTTACAGTTGTAACATTTGACTTTAGTCTTGTCAAATCCAGCCTTGTCACCTTTGTTATAGTTAAGGTTTGTTCTACCAGTCCTCTTCAAGAACCGTTTGGTTCTCAGGCTCAGCATAGCCATCTGCCATTTTAGATCCATCTCTTCAAGATCATCAGGATTCAATTGTTCCAAATCATCACTAATTAGTGCAGTATGCACATGACTAGTGAAGAAGGATTCTCTTGCAGCATCTTCACAATCTGCAGCCTTTGCAGTTTCCTGACCTGTTCCTGTACTAGACACAAAAGCAGCATTGTTTGAAGATAAATTTGGAGTTTTAGAGATTACCTCAGATTCAAACACCCTTAGCTCATTGTACAATTCATCCAGCTCCTTTTCTTCCAAAGCATCACCTTGTCTATATATGACTGTGTACATAGACCATTCTTCTCCAAGAGATCTGAGAAATTTTCTGTTGACATCATCATTGTCTGGTTTCACACCAACTTGATTCAATTCACCAATGAGTTTGTTGAACCTATCAAAGGTTTGAGATAGGGATTCATTCTTTTGGCCTTTGAAATTTTCAAAGTCCTGTTTTAGTACAGACTTCATATTTCTCTTGGTGCTTTTAGTGCCAACGAATCTCTTTTCCAGTGCCTGCCACAACATCTTTGCATCATCATATTCAACAAAGAGATGTTGATAGTCATTAGGAATGGCCAGTACAAGGGTGCTTAGAGCTTTGAGTTCGATTCCTCTGTCTTTCTTCTCCTTTTCACACTTGAGTTTGTCTGCTTCAGTTGCAGAACTTGTTGCTTGACCTTGAACAGTTTTGTTTCCTTCAACAACAACTTCCCACATGGAATAATCAGTAATAAGCATGTATTGCTTAATACGATTCTTCCACATTCCAAAGTTATTTGGAGTGAGTATAGGGATTTTATTTGCTTGAGTACTTTCATTGTTATCAGTCATGATTAACAATCTGTGTGTTTTTAAAGATTAAAACTTTTTGTTGTTCTTAAAATTCGTAGATCTAGAACCAATATGCTCTGATACCACTTGTCAGGATCGAATAACCAAAACAAGTTATTGTCAACCCAGATCTACTAATAACAAGAAGTTACAGCGGATTAACACTTGTATTAATATCTTAAGAACAATAGAATACTGTATATTGAACGAACAATGAACAATAATATTAAGAACACAATGATTCACAAAAAGCTTCAATGTATATTATTGATTAACAATACACACGTACGTTTACAATTCGTAAGGAACTACTTATAGCAGTCCTTGAAGCCTAACTATTTACCCTAGTTATTCTAGGACTTGATTTACATCGAATTATAAAAGATATACATTGAATAACATTCTATAACTAACTCTGCGAAGATCTCGGACTTGATTTGTTCCAAATACGCGTACCAGTAGTAACTGCAATCACCAGTAGTAAATATGCATCGTCAGTAGTAACTCTGGTAATCAATAGTAAGTCCAAAACCAACGTCAGTAGTAACTACTAATGATCAGTAGTATCTTCAATATGTGCATGATCAGTAGTAAATTAGTTATAGTCTTCACCAGTATCAACTCATCAGTATTAAGTGTTTCTGCCCCATCAGTAATAACCATAGTCTTCATCAGTAGTAACCATGATCAGTACTAACTGCAACATCAGTAATAAGTTGAACTGTGATTTGTTCCAACAGAAAACCTGTCATTGTCCTTGCACGCATTGATCGGATTCCAATCATGCTCATACGACCCAAAGATCTTGATCTTAACAACCTTGCTTCCAAAAGTTTGAGTAAACACCGTCACCCACCCATTGACTGACTTGGTCCATAGAAATCTATGGTGCGTAATAAGCCATGCGTGACTCAACTAGGAAGACTTATTATTATTATTTTTCTTATAAAAAACTGACATGATTGACAATATATAACTTTTTATAGCATTCGGTGAAACCAGACATCAACCAACCTGCAGGCCTACCTTTAGTAGAATATAAATAATTGTTAGTCGTACTTCTCTCGAATATATTTCATGTTATTGCAAGACAACTTGTATGATGAAAAAGAAAAGGAAGACCTGAAATAATTAAGCAATTATCGTAGGTTCGTTCTTTGATATGTTTCTAAACTTAGGCAATTTAAATACTCTCATCCTAATTTTATTTTGATTTGTCCCAAAATAATTATCTACTTTTAAGTTTCAATCAATCAAAAATCATAGAAGTATGGGAAAGAATAAAAATTGATTGGTGATACATAATGTAATTAATGTACTTTTCTTAAATCATGTGTTTTTGTCTAATGGACAATAATATTTGGACGGTGGAGTATAAATGTTTTTTTTTTTTCATGAACTAACTCACGTCTTTCATATGTTGTTTTCTTCAAAAGAGATAAGCGATAAGTCTCAAAAAAGACCAGGGTTTGAAATTTCATTGGATAAACGTACACTTTGGGATGACAAGAGAAAAATTCTGGAAATGGTCATATGAATACCTGTTAAGCCGCATACATTAGAGCTAAAGGCTCGACTTTTAGCCTGAATAGAGATCTCTCTCCGTTAACCCGCTTTTATTCTATGTGTGAACATAGAGCCCTGTTCTTGATAAAAGTAATAAAGTTGTATTCGTTTATATGATTTCATTACAGGTTTGCTTGAGTATTTAAGAACAAGAAAAACATCTATACATGGAAGGACAATAAATGGTGATTCTCTAAAAATTCGTGAGCTGTGATTAGGGAGAGAATGGGCTGTCATATGGTGAGCATAATTGAGGAGATCTTGTTTCCTTTCTTTTTACGTTTTCTGTTTAACACTCCCCCTCAAGTTGAATAGTGGGATTACCAAAGTTCAACTTGTCTAGAACCTCATTTAAAGATCTTCCACCGACAGCTTTAGTTAAGATATCAGCTAGTTGATCTTCAGACCATACAAATGGTAGTGTGATTATTTTAGCTTCTAGTTTCTCTTTAATGAAGTGCCGATCTACTTCCACATGTTTTGTTCTATCGTGTTGTACTGGGTTTTCACATATTTGGATTGCCGCCTCGTTATCACTAAATACTTCACTGGGTTGCTTTGGAGAATATCCTATTTCTTTTAGGAGATGTCTTACCCATAGGATTTCTGTTATTCCCCTTGCTATACCACGAAATTCTGCCTCTGCACTGGATAAAGCTACTACCTTTTGTTTTTTACTTCGCCAAGTTACAAGATTTCCACCAACTAGGGTGAAGTATCCTGCCGTTGATCTTCTATTATGTTTGTCTCCTGCCCAATCTGCATCAGTGTATAATTGAGTTTCTAGGTGCCCATTAGGTTTAAATAGAACTCCATGCGCCACCGTTCCTTTGAGATATCTTAAGATCTTAATGACTGCTTCCATATGAGGTTTCTGAGGTTTGTGCATAAATTGACTCACGACACCTACGGCATATGCAAAATCTGGGCGAGTATGTGAAAGATATATGAGTTTTCCAACCATCCGTTGGTATCTCATTTTGTCGACAAGACCTTCTTTTTCTTCGATGTAGAGTTTTTGGTTTATGATCATTGGTGTATCGGCTGGTTTGCAATCGATCATACCGGTTTCTGCCAATAGATCAAGGATATATTTTTTCTGATGCATGAAGATCCCTTGTTTTGACCTTAGAACTTCAATTCCCAGAAAGTATTTGAGGTTTCCCAGATCCTTCATTTCAAATTCTGAAAATAAGTTTATTTTTAATCTTGCTATTTCTTCATCGTCATTACGTGTAATAATCATATCATCAACATAAATTATCAGACATGTTATTAATTTCCCTCTTCTTTTAAGAAACAAAGTATGGTCAGAGTTGGTTTGTTTGAACCCATAGCTTTTCATGGCTATGGTGAATCTACCAAACCAAGCTCTAGGTGATTGTTTAAGACCATATAGAGATTTTTTTAGAAGGCACACTTCCCTTTCTTTAAAGTCGCTTGTGAATCCATGTGGAGCTTCCATGTACACCTCTTCCTTTAGTTCTTCGTGGAGAAATGCGTTCTTCACATCAAACTGGTGGAGAGGCCACCCTTGATTTGCAGCTATGGAGCAAAGAACCCTGATAGTGTTGATCTTTGCTATAGGGGAAAAGGTTTCTGAGTAATCAATGCCATATGTTTGTGTATAGACTTTTGCCACTAATCTTGCTTTGTGTCTTTCAATGGTTTCGTCTGGTTTATATTTAATTGTAAATACCCATCGACACCCAACAGTCTTCTTCCCTGGTGGTAGAGTACATTTACTCCACGTTTTGTTTTTTTCTAAGGCTTTCATTTCTTCTTCCATTGCCTTTCTCCAATGTTTAGATTTTAAAGCTTGGTCGGTGTTTGTAGGAATTTCTTCGGAACACAGGGCAACTGCAAAGGCTTTGGCATTTTCGGATAGGTTTCCTTTAGCTATGTTTGCCATCGGATACCTACACTTTTTTGTCTCTTTTTCTGGTGAATATCTGTTGGATGGAACACCTCTGTTTGTTCTTGGAGGTAAAGTGTATTGTGGTGGCTCTTCTTCTTGAGTATCATTGGTAACTTCTTCTCTATCTTCATCACTTAATCCATGCGTTTGAGTTTCTACTGGCAGTTCATTAGTTTCATTAAGTGAGGACGAAGGAATACTTACCTCGGGTATCAGGTCAGGAGTCGAGTCTTGGGGGGCACTGTCTTCAGTATTTTGAGCAGTTTCTGTTGAGGATATATCTTGTCGATCGTCTGTTGGTCTGTTTATAATTTCAAGCCAACTCAGTGTGTCATTTTTAATATTTGTATTCTCCCCCTGACTACTGATGTTGGAGGTGTAGTAATATTCAGTTTCGAGAAAGTCACAGTTCATGGTGGTGAACAGCCGACGAGTTTTTGGATTATAGCATCTATATCCTTTCTGATTTACCCCATACCCAACAAAGACACATTTTTCTGCACATGGGTCAAGTTTGGACCTTGTAGATTTAGGTATATGTACGAAGACAGTACAACCAAATATGCGAGGTTCTAAAGTTAGATTTGACGGTGGTTGTGTGTATTCAGTGAGGACTTGTAGAGGGGTTTTAAATTTCAAAATATGGGTGGGGAGGCGATTTACTAGGTATGCTGCTGTAGCAAGAGCTTCTGGCCAAAAAGATCGAGGAACTTTGGATTCTATTAAGAGGGCTCGAGTAATTTCTAACAAGATACGATTTTTCCGTTCAGCCACACCATTTTGTTCTGGGGTATGGGGACAAGAGGTTTGATGAATTATTCATTTTTGTTGTAAAAAGAGTTTCATGTCTGAGTTAATAAATTCTCCACCATTATCAGATCTAAGGATTTGGATGGATTTTTGAAATTGGGTTTGAACCATATTGTAAAAAATAGTGAATTTTTCAAAGACTTCATTTTTATTTTTTAATAAGTATACCCATGTCATACGAGTACAATCATCAACAAACATGACAAAAAAACGATAGTTTTGACCCCCATTAATTGGTGCTGGACCCCACACATCTGAATGAATTAATGAAAAAGGTAGGTCAACCCTTGTATTATTTGGTTTAAAAGTGTTGCGATGACTTTTGGCAAACACACATGTTTCGCAATGTGACTTACAGTTTAAAGGAAAAAGTTTAGGAAATAAAGTATGCAAATATGTGGTGGATGGGTGACCTAATCTTTTGTGCCATAACCATGCTTCTCTTTCTGTTGTACCATGAGATAACATTGCACTTCCATTTTAAGTCACTTCATCCACATAATAGAGTCCATCTTTTTCAGTGCCACGCCCAATTATCGCTCCCGTCCTGATATCCTGTAATATACAAAAGGTGGGTTGCATAAGAACTGAAAAATTCAATTCTTTTGTAACATGGCTAACGGATAAAAGTTTATGTGACAGGTCGGGAATATAAAGACATCGCGAAAGTTTGAGAGTTGGAGAAATCTCAATATTTCCCCCTGTTTTAACATGTAATTTTTCACCATTTGCCGTTTTTATATATGCTTTTGTTGGTTTACTTGTGGATGTAAAATCTGATATATCATAGGTCATGGTGTTCGTTGCCCCACAGTCAAAAATCCATGACGCATCTTGTTGTTGATTGTTTTGGACCATATTTATCCACCCACTTTCAAAGTTTACCTTTTTATTATTTATAAAGCTTTTATTAAAAAAAGATGTAAAAGATGTTAAATTAGACAAGGCATGTGGGTCCCCATCAAAACTCGTGACTTTAAATATCTTTTTATTAAGATTAGTTTGTTTTTGGAAATTTAAAACATCACGATTAAGGATGGAAACAGATTTGTGGGGCTTTTGTATTTTAAAAGAAAGTTTGTGAGGCTGTTGTAATTTTGTAAAAGGTTTGTGGGGCTGTTGTAATTTTGAAAAAAACTTGTGGGGCTTTGGTAAATTAAAAAACGGAATATGAAGCTTTTGTAAATTAAGAAAATAATTAGGGTGGGGTTTTGAGTCTTTAACACTCTCAACCCCTGTACCTCTCTCCACCACGAAATCAACGTCGTCTTTTTGAGTTGCAGCGGCGACACCCCCAAATCCGGCACCAGATCGACGGTCACTGTTGTTGCCGTCGTTCTTTCCTTTTTCTGATCTGGTACTCTTACTTCCCTTTTTGTGGCCATCGGTCCACCAATCAGGGTACCCGACGATTTGGAAGCATTGTTCTTTCGTGTGCCTGTTCATGCCACATTTTTCACATGTAAGGTGCGATTTATCATCTCTGCCCTTCGATTTTGGTCCTCTCCCTTCCGGTCGGCGGTATCCACGAGTGGCAAGCCCTGTTCCTTCGGGTTCAGCGGCTGTGACGGCGAGACCTGATGCTACTCCCTGCGATTCAAGGTTAGTTGCTCCTAGTATTACCTGGTGAGCGGCTTCCTTTCGTACTGTGGCGTAAGTTGCCTCCGTCGAGGGAAGAGGGTCCAATCGGAGGATTTCCCTCTTAATCGGTTCATACTTTCTGTCAAGGGCATTCAAGAACTGAAAGAGTTTCTGATCTGATCTGATTTTTGAGTATTCCTTGATGTCGTCTGGGCATTTCATTGGATTGGGATCGATTCTGTCGATTTCACCCCAAATTCCCTGCATTGTAATCCAGAGTTCTTCAAGAGAACTTTCATTTTGTTTGATATCGTTAGCCTTCACATGAAGGTTAAAGGTTTGCAATTTGTCTCTCCCGCTACTGTAAGTAACAATCAGTGCGTCCCACAAGCTTTTTGCTGTGGGATATTCTGTTAGGTTACCTGCGAGAGCAGGTTCGATGTTTTGAATAAGCCATGAAAAGACAATTAAGTCTTCCTGCTCCCATTGATCGAATGAATCGTGTGACGGATCTGGTGGGTTTGATGTTAAATGTGATAGTAACGATTTGGATTTTCCGCCTATGGCGACTCGAATCATACGAGTCCATAATGCGTAATTCGTATTGTTGAGTTTGAGATTGATAACAAGGTTGTCGGACAGTTTGGGATTTTGATTTTGCGGATTGGTATGGTTTCTGAGTAGGTTGGCTAATTGCAACGACAAACTTGCATTCGAGTCGCCGTCGATAGACATGGCTGGGCTCGAAGGGTTTGATCGTCGATGTTTAGACGAATCGGTAGATGATGAGCTACACCTGCTCTGATACCATGATAAAAGTAATAAAGTTGTATTCGTTTATATGATTTCATTACAGGTTTGCTTGAGTATTTAAGAACAATAAAAACATCTATACATGGAAGGACAATAAATGGTGATTCTCTAAAAATTCGTGAGCTGTGATTAGGGAGAGAATGGGCTATCATATGGTGAGCATAATTGAGGAGATCTTGTTTCCTTTCTTTTTACGTTTTCTGTTTAACAGTTCTTAGTTACAAGTCAGGCTCATGCTCAGGCTCTGTTAGCAGGGAAACTTAATAGATATCAGTTGCTAGGTTGACGGCTTAATAGAACCCCCTTTTTAGTATAAAATCGCGTTCAATGTCCCTATTTGTTTACTGATTTAGATCTGCATATACCTCCACTAGAACCTGTCGTTTATATTTTAAATATCCAAGGTTCATCACCAGTCTATCATATTTAAAAAATATCAAACAGAATACAACACCAATTACATACATTATTATTGTTATAAATGGATACGAATATATATTTTTTCAAATAATAAGTTTGTAGGAAAAGAAAAGAACATAAAGATTTTATGTGGTTTACTCGATTAGGGTAATCGAGCTACGTCTATTGGTGCCATACTAGAGATTATTAATTCATTATTGATTGCGTGTTAGAGTTCACATAAGAGATATCTATAGGGAACAATTTAGGTTAAAATTCTATATGGGTTGGCCCATATTTCTAACCATGACGCTTGGGCACCCTAGGACTCTAGCTCTTTAGCTGTGGTCAACCTTTAGAGACAATGACAGTCAACAACTGAAAAATGGTAACATTAAGGGTTGGCCAACTCGGAATCGAGCAAGAGGTACCATTTTATTCGGATCCATACTTGGTAACCCCCAGTCTTCAAGTCTTTTTATTATCTCTGTTACCAATAAACTTAGTGGCAGCGTCAACACTAGCCTCCCGTTTCTCTATGGCACTTCCATGGCATTTCATAATTATGACACTTGGTATGTTTGTCAAGCAAGCTGACAATAGGGGTAGGCTCGGTCCAAAAACCGAACAGAACCAAATCAAAACCGATAGAACCGAAACCGAAAACGATGAATTTTCAAAACCGAAACCGAACTGATAACATGTTATCGATTTTGGTTCGGCTCGGTTTTGGTTCGGTTTTTTAAGGCTAAATATCCATCCTTTTCCGAAGACCGAACCGAAAACGATAAAACCGAAACTGAAAATGATGAATTTTCAAAACTGAAACCGAATCGATAACATGTTATCGGTTTCGGTGTCTGGTTTCGATCGGGTTTCGGTCAGTTTTTCGGTCCAAATGCTCACCCCTAGCTGATATGTCTGCGGTCAACCACAACAAAAATAGAATCATTACCTCGTTGAGTTCGGGGTAAGTCCAATACAAAGTCCATGCTAACATCAACCCATGGTTGTAAAGGAACATGCAAAGGCATATAGAGCCTCGTATTAGTAGTTGGTCCTTTAGAAACCTGGCAAATACGACATCGCTTGACATAGCGATCCCCTTCCTTCCTCATCGTAGGCCAGAAATAAGAACTTTGCACCAACTGTAAAGTGCGATCCCGACCAACATGCATGCCCTTCACCATGTAGTTCCTTAATAATTTTCAAACTAATACTAGAATCAGGAATACATAACTGATTCCCTTTGAACAAAAATTCATCATGCAACAAAAAATCTGTTGATTCAAAGGAATACCGTGAATTGGTCTTCAAAAGATGTTCAACACAAGAATAATTTTTGGGAGAGAAAAATCAATTTTCATAAAATATTCAAGTGATCATTCCAATCAACAAAATACACTTTAAATATGGCCCAGAATTTCGAATAGGCCTAAAACGACAAACGGTCCGAAAACTGGACCTCGACAAAGTTTGCAAAAATAAAGAAAAAACACTAAAATGCTAATAAAGTGTCCAAAAACAGCGTTTTTGGGCCGGATAGTTGGGTAAACCCGAGCTAAAAGTTATGCTCGTTTCAATAAGGCCCCCTTTCTAACACGATCTTGGGCCTCAAGAAACAACATGGCCCGCTCATCTATTGGGCCTGTATCACAAACGCACTCAAATTCTTAGTATAATCTTTGGCCCAAACGTAGATTAAGCCCATTAACGACACATAAACAACAATGGGTTTGATTGTTTCTGCTGAATATTATATTCTTTATTAACTGCACCACCCGAAATTTAAACACCACCACAAATTTTATTCTTTTTTATATATGTATCAATACATGTGCTTGAATTTGATTGAAAAAACCGAGTTTTAAATCAATTTGATTAATTTCATATCTAATTCCGAAAGTTGGATATCTTTATTTTTTATCTTAGTAATAAAAATAAAACGTAAACCCTAATTTCTTTTATGTTGCTCGTTTTTTGAAGACGTACTCTGATTAGAAAGATAAAACCCCGTTTGATTTTGTCATTTGTCTCAATCTCTCTTTTAGCTTGATTATTAGCCTAATAAATTAAATTGCTCTATCACCGCTCTTTTTTGTTATCGTATGCTTGCTAGTACAATAACTAGTTGTAACAAAACTACATATACACGAAAATGTTGGATAAAAGTTAGAATTCTTTCTAACCAAACATTATTATAAATACATAAGACAAGTTGCTCAAATCTTGAAAAAAAGTACATACATGAGAAACAAAAACCGCAAGAATCATCAAGCAAACTACAATGATCTGGTAACAACCTAAGTCAACCTCGTGGCATTTTTTATGATCGATGAAATGGACGGACAATTACGTAAAACTGTTTTTTCCAATTGCCTTAGTACCATTATAAGTCGGGATATCAAGGTCTTTATAACAAACATATAAACATTGACAAACATAAGTGTTGTAATTGTCGCATTTTCCCCATCCGCTATTGTGTAATTTTGCACAAAATTGGTCACATGGCTTCGGTATGCACGGAAATGGCTCCTTAGACACTTGTTCATCTTTGCATATTACTGCTAACTTGCCACCCTCGACTGCTTGATCATCAAATGTATATAAACATCATTATGGGTTGACTTTCAGAGTCAAACTCTAAAACTTTGTCATTAAAATTTCAGAATCAAATCAAAGTGTACACTAAAAAATGCAACATATATAACGTTAGTGAAACCATATAAAATTTAGGAAATTTGATATTTTTTAATTTCATGAAGATATAATTTTGTAAAAACTAAAACATATAACATTTATGTGATCGAGACCTTATAAATATTGAGTTCTGTAAAGTAATGTTTGACCTTTAAAAGTCAACTAGTAGTGGAAATATGCATCAACACTTTAAGCCCTGAGTTGACTTTGAAGGTCAAACTTGGGGACTTTGTTCATGAACAGCAATGCACATTCTGAAATTTTTTAAAACGTTTTGCAGGTGCATCAAATAAAACCAAAATCTCCGATATACGGATCTTTTTTGTTGTCTTCTCGAGGAAAAACACATAAATATTTAATTTGGAAAATGAGTTTCTTTGACCATAAAAGTAAAAATAAGAGGAGATCTAGAAATGCTTACCGTGAAATGGATTAAATAGCATGAGGATGGCCAAAACCACTACAAAGACCTTCATATTTGATTGTTTAATTAGATGGTGTTTAGAGAGTTGATATTTAATTAGATGGGAGTTGATTCACTGAGTTTTAAAGGGTTCTGGTTCCTTTATTGTCAATAAAGAACTTGAAACTGGACTATTTAATGAATCAATAAATTCTGTCTGGTTTTCGGTTTTTTGTTTGTGTCACAATAATTAATCTTTTTTAAGGGTTTAGGTTTTGTAAATGATTTTGATAATCTTACTACTTACTAATGCATTTAGGCCTACCTCTTTTAGTAAGTTTAAGGAGCTCCTTATTTTTAAGTTTAAGGAGATTTCCACTTTTAGTAATTTTAAGTTTAAGGAGATTTCCACTTTTAGTAAGTTCTTTAACTAAAAAAATAAAGTATTGCTTACAGGATTCGAACACAAGACCTCTCCTAAGTAGTCACTATGTGTTAACCACTTCAACTACTTGATTATTTTGATTTATTTCAGATACTAATATATAACTACTTACTAATGCATTTAGGCCTACCTCTTTTAGTAAGTTTAAGGAGCTCCTTAATTTTAAGTTTAAGGAGATTTCCACTTTTAGTAAGTTCTTTAACTTAAAAAATAAAGTGTTGCTTACAGGATTCGAACACAAGACCTCTCCTAAGTAGTCACTGTGTGTTAACCACTTCAACTACTTGATTATTTTGATTTATTCCAGATACTAATATATATATAAGCTTTAACGTCACCAGAACTCGACCATCATTTCTCTATTTAAAAGGGCTTTCACAAAAAAGGCCAATTTTGGATCTAATCCTACCATCACTAATGTCAGCACCTACCACCGATACTGTAATCACTTCGAAATATAGTTACGGGTACCCGCCGCCGCATTGCGCGGGTACCCTGCTAGTCAGATGAATATATGTAAAGTTTTCACGTGTAAGAACACGGTTAAATCGGTTTAGAAAACATTTGTCATATTCTCATTCTGTTACTTTCTTCTTAATGTGATGTAAGAGTATTTTGTTGTTCATGTGTTCTTTGTAAGACTCATTTAAGGCATTAAAAGTTCTATTTTAAAATGTAATAATTTTATGTTAAAACACTTTGAGGACTATTTAAGTTAAATACCATAGTAAAAGGGTAAAAAGTGTCAATCATGTAAAATGAAGAACTAACGCCACACACAATAACACAAATACACCGTTATTACAAAAACACACAAAATTTGCATCTCAAAGAATGATACAACATGGAGGAATTGAGCGCCATAGATTCCTTCCAAAACGAATAATTCTGGTCCGTCACGGAGAGAGTGAAGGAAATCTCAACGATTCAGCCTACTGCACCGTTCCCGATCACCGGATCGCACTTACACAACAAGGAATTGCTCAGGCGAGACACGCCGGAAATCAAATCCACCGTGTAGTATCCGATTCCGGTAAACAAATTGATAACTGGAAGGTTTATTTCTACGTATCACCTTACACACGCACGCGATCGAGTCTCCGGGAAATTGCGAGATCGTTTCCACGGAAATCTGTGATCGGAGTTAGGGAAGAATGTAGAATTAGGGAACAGGATTTTGGGAATTTTCAAACTACTGATAAAATGAAGAAAATTAAGGATGCTAGACAAAAATTTGGTAGATTCTTTTTTCGATTTCCTGAGGGTGAATCTGCTGCAGATGTTTACGATCGTGTTTCCAGTAAGCATTCATTATTCTATAACATTATCTCATTTATATCGCATAAATTAGTCTCAAATTACTCTAAACAAATTTAATTTCAACGTAGACTATCGGTTTAGACATTTAAAAGTCAACTACATTATTTGATCATAAAAGTCAACTCTGGTATCTGATTTTCAAAGATTAACTATTAATAATGGACGTAAGATAATATGTATATGTATAATTGAGCATGTTTTAGGCTTTTATTTACATATATTACATGGATTATAGAAATCATAACTTTATGGCAAATCAAATGATGTAATTTTCACTTGAAAACTTTCGAAATTTGCAGCATTTCTTGAATCTTTATGGAGAGACATAGACATGAACCGGCTAAATCACGACCCATCAAAGGACCTAAACCTCATAATAGTCTCACACGGGCTAGCTTCACGGGTCTTTTTGATGAAATGGTTCAAGTGGACAGTTGAACAATTCGAGTACCTGCACAATTTTGGTAATTGTGAATTTCGAGTAATGCAATTAGGTATTGGTGGTGAGTACAGTTTAGCAGTTTATCATTCAGTTGAACAGATGCAAGAATGGGGATTCTCGCCCGAAATGATAGCGGGCCAGAAATGGCGGGCCCATGCTCCAAGGGGTGCATGGATGGAGAAATTACCATGGTATCTTGATGCTTTTTTAGATCATGCAAGCGAAGATGATGATAATGATAATGATTCTGGTAAAATGGATAAAAAGGTTTATGATACTGGTAATAAGGGCAAAAAAGTTTCTTGAGTTTTCATAACAAATATCGATTGTCGATGTTCTTGCAGAAAGGAATACATTCAATGGGGTAGTATGCACATTAGACCGTCTAGTATTGATCAAATTTCATTATTTACTTGTTTTATATTATTTTTTTATTCTTTTGTCTCATGAACAATGTAACAGTTGGTAGAACACATATTAATAAAATTAACTATTTGTTGTCGGTTAGATGTTCATAAGGTTCTTTAATAATGACAAAATACAAGGGATGAGATGACGACCCTCTTTTGTGCTTCAAACCTGTTTTTGAAGGTGAAACGAGACTCTCTCATGTCCAGAAATTTGAATGTTTTATTTAAATCGCTAAATGTGTTGTAGATAATAAGTTGGTTAGAATTATCCGTCAACATAATCCTTCCGTTATCCAAAACACAAATAGTGTACAAATTGTTGAAATAATCAATTACCAAACTTTTCCTGTATGGTCCATGATTGTTCCTTCATTGCCCAAAAATTGTTACCGATTTCATCTTTGTATCAATCATGCAAAGGCGCCCATGGCAGTACACACAAAACAGTTAAATAATACTCTCTCCGTCCCACAAAAAACTTCTCATTTCATTCTAAATTTTTGTCCTACAAAAAACTTCTCATTTCCCATATTTGATGAACTCCACACAATAAAAAACTATTATTACTAAAGACCCCACCACTTAATATCCATTAATTATATTTCTCCTCAACCTTATATTTTAATCAAAAGTAATATCAATGACCCCACCACTAACTATCACCTAAAAACTTGTGTAAAAGTAAAATGTGAAGTTTTTTGTGGGACGGAGGGAGTACTTGATAGATGGGTGAGATTTTACTTTTTCATATACACAATACATATTTTATGAAAAACCCATATGAACACACACAAAAAGAATCTAATGTAATTTTGTTAATAGGGAAAGAAGAATATAAGTTTATTTTGGGTGTCTGTGATTGCACCATTAAAGAAGTAAACTTGTTATTATGATTACTAGCTTATAACCCGTGATGAATCACGGGCGGCTTAAAAATATTTTTGTTAAATTACTTAATAAATTTATGTTTTTTTTTTGAACAGCAAAAAGAAGACAACGGGTCGAGCTTCGGCATATTTGTTACTTAATAAATTTATGTAACTATTTGAATATTTGTTGATATTAAACTAATCTATCATACATGTAAAATTAATAATCAAATTACAACATATTTAATAACTTTGAATATTATGCATAATGTACAACAAAGAATAAGGCGTTCATTGATAACTAATATCACTATTTAATAAATTCAGATATTATGCATGGGTGTACAATAAAGAATAAAACATTCATTGATAATTATAGTTATTTACAAATATATTGAATAAACATTCCATCACTAACTAAGCACACAATGTGATGTTGTTATGACATCACAGGTATAAGCGTCTTTTGGCACCTTTATGAAATTGGGAGGAAGCTCTTGTTCGAGTGCCCTACATACCCGAATAACATGCAAAATAATATTTGTTTATGATATAACAATATATTTCAATATATAGGATTACAGGTATGTACGATCGGGATGAAACGGGTCATTTTTGTGTTGGTCAAAATAGGTCGGGTTGGGTTAACCCATCAATACTTTTTTAGTCCAAATTTATTAAATTTTTACGTACATTGTGCTAATTATGATTAAGAAACAACATCATTACAAAATAATTTAGTTTTTTAATAAAACGATTATAGGAAGTTATATACATCAGAAATAGAGTTCCCGCCATTTTCAACCCGTTTGACCCATTCGCTAATGGATCGGAACTACCTAGAGATACAATGTTGGAAAATAATCAGAATGGAACATACCAAACATTGCCAACCAAGAGTAAATACTCTTTTTTTGACCTCCAACCTGCTAGCTGCAAATTTTCATACATCATTTATGAAAATAGATATCGGAATTTACTCCAAAAAGAGTACTTAGCTTTTGGTTGGACCTTAAGGATAAATAATGACTAAAAAATAAAAAATACACCTTTGGTTTTCCGAGGGTTTCCGGTCATTATCCTCATGCATAAATGCATGTTCAAGGTTCAAATCCGCCAACATTACTGTGGATTCGAAACACTGCCTCCAACATTTAATAAGCTTCCTGAATTTTTTTTAAAGATCATCAACCAAAATTCAAAATTTTATAAGTTTCCTTTAGTTTTTTTTAACAATCATGTTTTCATAATATTTTATATTCTCCCGAATCTTTCCTTGGCCAATAATGTAAAATATAAAATTTCTTGAATCTAACACTAATCCTCACATTATATTAATTGTAAAAATGCTTTCCGAAGTGAAGGGACTTCTAGTCTTCTACGTTTGAAGCATTAAATTGGTTATTACCTATTAGTCTTATAGAACCTTTTCGACTTACCACATCTACAAAGGATTCTTGAAAGAGGTTAGTTTCCATAGCCGTATGATTATTACCTTAATAAACCATCCATCATTTAATTGAGTTAAGTCTGTGATGAAGTTCACCTTGTTTTCCATGTTATATAAATTTGGTAAATGAATAATAACAGTTAAACTGAAAACTGTGATGTCATTACACTGTTAATACAAAAAAAAACATGATCATTGTAGCAAAAGACTTTTACTGACACACATTTTTGTACTGTCTTCAATTGACCTTTCCATTAAATAATACAAAAAAAAAACATAATTTAACTCATAGTTGTATTAACATTTGTGCATAATCTAAACAATAATATATCTTTACACGTTTTATCATGACTAACCTGGAAAAAAAAGTCTGGCTGCTATTACAAAGGAACAAATTTAAAACTTTGTCATGTCATATTAGCCATGTCATTATCTCAATCTCATTCCTTACGCCATGTATGAGGCTTATCATATGTACACGTTATGCGCACGTGTAATCACGCTCATGCGTAGACGCATTTTCCATGGGATTATGTCATAATAAAGTTGCATTAACCCATCAATTAAAAGCTTACTTATGTGTATCATAATTTAATGCAATAAATCATCAATTAAAAGCTTATTTATTTGTACAAAAGACCGGTTAGAAGACAAAAATTAAACAGTTTCAGGGGGATTTAAAGGGTTTTTTACTTGTGTGATTGATTGAATGAATCTAAAAGGAACGATTTTGATTCAGAAGTGAGACAACTACGTACGTTCGAATCCATCCATATATAAGACGTTCCTTCGGAGATTTACATAATGGTAACGTGTATGAATAAAAACGTAATGAAACGGTTTTAAATTGATGATGCGATTTACATGGGTTACATGTGTTTTCATTTACATGGGATATACATAAGTAAGCTTTTTAATTGATGGGTTAATGCCACTTTATTATGACATAATCCCATTGATGTGGACTGATGATGTGGCTGATGACATGGTACTTTGATGAGGTGCTATTATGACATGGCATTATCTAGGTGGCAAAAATTTCTTTTAATATATATAGAGATAGCTTTGGAAAATCATCTATTTATCATGTCGAGAGTATTGTTGGAGGGACAAGAGCTTTTCAAGTGTGTCTACCAATGTTTTAAAACCCGGATTTTGAATCGGACCGGACGATGCTATAAAAATGGTCGAACCGGTCGGACCGGATGAACCGGTTGGTTCAACCGGCTAATAAAATTGTTACATAATTATGATGTAACCATCATGTTAATGTTGTATATTGAGTAATATAAAGACAATTTATAATAAAATAGTTAAGATTACCTTTAAAACTTAAAAATCACAAATAAAAAAATGGAAAATAATAGGAGAACTTGATGTTTTATCGACAGTGTAGTCTTCTAGTTTTGTGAGTATACTCCGTAATTCCGTTTATCAAGTTAGAAAAGGAAGGAACAATCCATAATTTTCCATCCCACATCGTTGTGGGAGGAAAAACTTAGAACCTAGCTGGTATATATAATACCCGCATGCAGACAACCTATATTTGCATCTCAATGGGTTGCTTAGGCTTGTTTCCTTGAGCATCCAATTTAAAATCCGGCCCAGATCCGGGTTTTTAAGCTGGTTCAACCCGGTTCGACGAAAAAACCAGCGGTTCAAACCGGTTCAGTTTTTAATTGTTGGCCCGCTTTGATCCGACCGGCAAGATGTCTGTTTTCCGGTCCGACCGGTTGGACCGGCCGGTCCGACCCGGTCGCGAAAACACTGGACTGTCTACTTCACAACTTAGATGTTCTTTATATAGGGACTCTAGTCTTACAAAAAGTAAAGCTCCCGAGTGGCCAAGTGAAAGTGTAAAAAGTTTCGCATCTATCATTATCTCTACTATATATAAAGCATTTAGGACCTTTCTATAATTAGAAGACTGAAAATTCAGCCAATAACTTTCTATTTCTGTGTTTCCTTCACGTTTGAAAAAATATAAGTGTATGAGGCTCGAACACGGGATCAATAGCTTCACAAATAGATTGCATAACCAGCTAAGCTACATGGGTGGACGAGTATTCCTTAATAAAGAATAAAGATATTCCATTCTACCTTAACCTCAAAAACACCCCAGACGTTTCACGTCCCCTTAACCCTAATATTGGCTCATGGATTCCTTCAACATCGATTCATTCAACCTCGGGCCTGCAATTGTCTCCTCGATTCTCTCAAGTTAGGTTAGCCACTTCTTTAAATTCCAAACATAGATATTTTAAATCATGCGTCTACCATACTCCCTCCATTCTCAATGCCGCCTTTGCAGCCATTGCTGCCATGTTCGTCTCTCCACAGGTAGCTTACTGCTCCATCTCATTTGTATTATGATTTTATATTACTGCCTAACTTGATCAAATTTGATTAGAACCCTAAATTCAATTCAGCCAATTCGTAATTATACTTTGTACGCAATACACTTTTGATTGATAGATCGTGTAATGCTTACTGACTTGTATAGATGTTGTAATTTTTTCCATTGTGAACTTCACTATAGAGATGTCGATGAGCTTTACTTCACTCCTTATTAGTTTGTGCCGAAAGTAATTTTGAATTAAAAAGAAAATGTGTGAGGAGAGTTATCAACTCAAGATGTTTGAAGGTGCAAAACTAATAGGGGCGGAGCTGCTCAATTGCTTCAACGGGAGCTACTATCGGTATTGGAAACGTCCTTTCCATTGTGAGCTTTACTTCACTACAGATATGACATAGAATTTAAATTAGCCCTTTGAGATTAGGGAAAATTGTCAAGAAAAAAGTAACCAAAAATCACAAATTTGGTTCCATACTCCATAATATGTCAAATTTAAAGATCTTATTAGTCACTTGCTACATTGTTAGTCACTCTCGGGATAAGCAATTTAGGCTTTAGGGTTGTCATTGCAGCCATATAGTGTTTGTATTTAGTTTATGATTAAGGTTAGGGTTCTAAATGTAATTATGTTTATATTGGATTTAGTTATTCTGTGTTCTTGGAGTGAATTTTCTGTTTGTGCAGCTGCTGTTTGATCATATTGTTTGAAACGGGTCAAGTGCGCAAGTCAAACGGGTCAATCGCACAGGTATGGTCGAATTGTCCAGCAATTTACTTTTGTATTTGTAATAACTACTGAATCTCTTGTATATTTATTTTTAATATAAAATTTATTAGTCCTTTGTCCTAATGATGATTCTTATTAAATGTTATTTAATTTTTTGCAGCCGAGAGGAGGGTAGTTCTGGGTTTTGGCGTTGGAGAATATTACTACGCAACATACATGTATGTCACATTGAGTTGTGATCATTTAATAGATGTTATGTTTCTCTTTATCGAGTTTTTGTCGAAAACGAAAGTTGCATTTTTTTACAACTAAACACCATTTTTATGTGGATTTTAGGTGCTCTTGGTGCAGAATGGCTAGAAGCATTCAATGGATATGTTGAAAACCCCGAGACAATGTTGCTTTAAATATGATGATTTATTTTCTTTTTCAAATTAATCAGTTTAATTCTGGCTTTTTTCTTTGGATGATTTATTTTCTTTTTCAAATTAATCAGTTTAATTCTGGCTTTTTTCTTTCTTTTGCCAATTAATCAATTATTTATGGCTTTTTTCTTTGATTGATTGATTGATTACATGATGGAATATTGTTTGAGAATAAGAAAGATGGTCCCTTCGGACCTGTCGTCAAGCTAAGCTTTGAGGCATGAAAAAACATGAACTTAGTTTGTTATATGTATAGATAAGTTGGTCTGGAATGTATAGTACATAACACATTTATTTTAAAAATAGTCTTTTCATGAGCTCACATTTTGCTCCAATGCACTCTACCACCACAGTCACTCACCAATCACCATCATCACCTTCTATCGTTACTATTATCGTCTCCCACCATCAATACACACCACCACCACTACCGCCACTGTAAAATATAGTTACAGGGTACCCGCCGCCGCATTGCGCGGGTACCCTGCTAGTGATTCTATGAAGTTAGTATTGTTTTTTTTGTGCCAAAAGTGAGATAATAAATTTGTCCTAAATACCATTTATTATTTTAACAGTTTTTAGGTTTTTGTTCGTTGTGAGGATTTGTGCATTTCGTAGATTTGGGCACATCTCAATGCATGTACTCTATTTCTCTTTTAATTGGTGTAGATGGAGTAACATTCTTGTCGAATTAATAGAAGGCATACCTAGCGTTTCAAAATACCGACTTGCCGGTGGCAACAGAGGTGCCTCATTCCGACCGGACAACGCCGACCACTAAGTAAGCTCAGAGCTCCTCTTTGAAGTTCAACCTCATTTTGACCGGCAATCCTAAATTCCTAATTACTAAAAACCCCTAAATTTGGTTGCAAACCCTAATTTTTGTAGAACTATGTAAGTTATGTCGTTTTTACTCCCTGTTAGATTATTAGAGCACAATTTTTGCGAAAGTTGTGAATTAAATTTCTAATTATGAATTTGGTGACAGAAAAGCCTACGTGATACCATACCTTGTAATCTTCTTACGGATCTCAAAATTTTTTTTCAGAACACCAATTCGGAAAATATGCCAATTTAATTAAGATTTAGGAAGAAAGAAACGAAATAGAAAGGCTTGATATATGATAATTGATATGAATATATGATATTATTTATCAAAAATTAGAATATTGGTAGATACCGAGTACTTTGTTTTGTAATATATTCTTGTAATATCAATTAGACAGTCATAATTAATCAACTCATTTAATTTATGTGCATTGAACTCAGTTTAACTAAATGAAGATCTTAAAAGAAAATGCGGGCCTGCTTACAAACTTTGAAGTTCTCAACTTCTTACGTTCTAAAGGTGCTGCAAAAGATCCCACATGTGTTCTTGATCCCATTGCAGCTTCAGAATTCAAGGTTTATGATTATTTGGAGAAAAGTGTTGGTTGCAGTCAGACAAGTTTGTGAATAAATGTAAACCATACAAACTTACAAAATCTGAGATGAATACTATAATCAACATTAGACCATCATCTGCTGTTGAAATTGATCCAATGGTGGAGAAGATTGAAGCGCGATTAGGAGAAAGTGTAGAAGAATTGGTGGAATTGGTTGAACAAGTGTTTCCTAGTGCTGTAAATTTAATTAAAACTGATGAAGAAAGCAAGGAGTTGCAGGAATGATGTAATAGCACTCATTTGATTTCTTTTTGTGTGTTTTAGCTAGCTCTCTTTTGACTAGAAAAATAGTCTGTAATTTTTTCAGTTTGGTTATAGTATCATTTTACGTGTGATTTTGTTAGTCATGATGTCAAGCCACCTGCATTATATCATTAAATCAATGAATTAGCATGTTAATAACTATAAATCTTTCAGTAAAAATCAATTAATAACTATAAATCTTTCAGTAAAAATCAATTAATAATTATAAGATGTTATAATTGTGAGAGGCCTAACTGTATAATGAGTTACCAATGCAATGTAATATTTATATCTATTTCACTTTTAATGTCAGTATTATACTGATATTTTTGTGCGAGACATCTTAAAATATATTAAGTTTTATAAAATGCTAACAAAACTATCAAATCAAATTATATATATATGAGAGGTATTTATAAAACAATTGAGATTTATAAAGGTAAATTAGTAATATTAATAAAAAAAAATTTGGAAAAATTAATCATTAAAAAGATTTTTTATGAATATATTTTTGTTAATGAAAAGTTGATAGTTAACCAATGGATATGCTCTAAATAAGTTTGTGAGTGGACTGAAAAGTCAAAATGGGTGCTGGCTGTTCTTCCTCTTCTTCATTCTCTCTTTCCATTTCTTTCCCCAATCACCATTGCTTTTCATCCACTCTCAATCACTCCAAATCTCCATCAAATCTCATTCTCCCCCCTTTTCATTCCACTCACAAATTTTATTCCAATTCCCCCAAAATTTCCCCCAATTCATTAATGAGTTCGCCCCCCAAATGCACCAGTAACAGTATCAGTATTCACGAAACCGGAACCACCCAAAAAACCGCCATGTCTGATCCTCACACAATCGATTCACAATTACTTCAAAAATTGGTTCACGATGCTCTTGTTTGGAGCTCCCTTCATGGACTCGTTGTAGGAGACAGAAATGTGGAGGTTGGTTTTTGAATTTTGTGTTATTTTGAGTTCCGGTCATGTAATTGATTGGCGCCAATTGATTTAGGTTGATTTGATTATTTTAGGGTTCTTATAGCTTATTGTTTTTATTATAATTGATTTTGCAGAAATCAGGATCGGTTCCTGGAGTGGGGATGGTTCATGCCCCAATCGCTTTATTACCAAATTCATTTCCTGAAAGTCATTGGAATCAAGCTTGTGAATTAGCACCAATTTTCAATGAGTTGGTTGATTCTGTTAGTTTGGATGGCAAGTTCTTACAAGACACTCTTTCTAGGTAACTGAAAATCTAATCAAAATGATATACACGCTTAGTTTGGATAAAAATGTTTTTGAATTGTTTTTTAAGATTCTTGAAATTGCAGAACCAAGAAAGTTGATGTCTTTACCTCGAGACTTTTAGATATACATGCAAGGATGCTACAAATCGGCAAAAAGGAGGTATCATAATAGTGTAATTAACCCTTTGTGTGTCAAGCTTATTAATCTACCATCTTTACTTATAATATGTTTTGCTGAACTAGAACTACATATGGTATATTATTCGGGTTTGTGAATTATATTAAGTTTTCTAAATCTTTGTTAGGATATTCGATTGGGATTACATCGCTCGGATTATATGCTTGATGAGAAAACAAATTTACTTCTCCAGATAGAACTCAACACAATTTCATGCTCATTTTCTGGATTAAGTTGTCTAGTCAGCGAGCTTCATAGGTACCAAATTTTATGACTTAGTGTTAGTTGTTACGTCATTAACCGTAAATTATATTTTCATTTTGGTCATGTGGGTCCAAAATTATTCAGTTTTCTTGATTTATTTAGGAATTAGGGCTAAGGTGAACTTAAAGGGATCCAACTTATCATGTATTGTTATTGTATTGTATGTAGCGTACTTTCAGACGGGCTTTTCTGTGGGATAAATTTTCGCTAATAATCTGTAAACCGATGACATGGCGGCTTATATGGTTGCCGTGTCAGCAAAAGAATCGTATAGAAGTTGAAAATTTAACCTGATGAACTGATACATTTAATAGCAAAAATTGAAAGTTTATTACACACATAAGTTCATGTGGGAGTACGCTATATTCAATAACGATATGAGATAAATTGGATACATTTTCATGAAGTAAACCCACAAAAAGGATGGTCTTGTGTCTCAATAGGATCATTTGAATTTTTTTAAAGCAATTAATTTTAATATAATAGTTGTCATTATGTTTGTGTAACCATTTCTTATATAAATTCAATATCTTCTTGATGAAAATTATAGTTTTTGTAATGAACATCTTTTAGTGACCTAATTGGACAAAAGTGTGTATAATGACTAAACAAAGACAAATATAAAAGTAGGTTATCATTTAAGGCCAAAAAAACCCTAATTTATGTGTATCATCTTGCAGGAGCTTACTTTCTCATTACCAAAAAGCCCTTGGGCTTGATAACAGTAAGATTCCAACAAACGATTCAACAAGTAAATTTGCAGAGGTGTTGGCAAAGGCTTGGACAGAGTATAATAATCCAAGGTTCCTTTTATTTTTCTTTTACTAAATTTTTATTAATTTTTATAGAATGTGTTGTTAAAAAGATTGATTTATGTATTGCAGTGCAGTAGTAATGGTTGTGGTTCAACCTGGTGAAAGGAACATGTATGACCAACTTTGGCTCAGTACAACCCTCAACTATAAATATCCTTTTTCCTATTTTTTTTTATTATACATGGTCAAAATAATCTGATAATAAATTATTAAATTCCTTTTGTCACAATAATCACTTCTAAAATGCATTCCTGAGCTTTATCAACACACATAATATTACAACTATTCGGAAGACACTAGCTGAAATCGATGCACAAGGGCAGATTCTTCCGGATGGAACTCTTTCAGTGTATATATCTATCTTTATTTTATGAATCAATTATATTTATTTATTTTGAAGAAATGGCAACTAAATGTTTGAAGATTTGATTTCAGGGATGGTGAAAGCGTTGCAGTCATATATTTTAGAGCTGGATATGCACCCACTGATTATCCATCTGAATCAGTCAGTAGAAATCTTGAAAGTTTTAATTAAAAGTATATATTTTTAATATATTTATTATGCTTGTAGGAGTGGAAAGGTAGGTTATTGATGGAAGAGTCTTCAGCTATTAAGTGCCCTTCAATCTCTTATCATTTAACTGGCACTAAAAAAGTGCAGCAGGAGCTTGCAAAACCAAACGTGCTCGAGAGGTAACAACAAATATTCAAAAATTACACTGGTAGTCCTTATTTCAGAAAGTTTTTGCACTCTTGGTCCTTTTGCTAAAAGATGTTAAGTTTTTCCGTTAACTTCCCCCAGGCCCCATGTGCAATGTATTTTAGGGGAAACCCCATTTTATAAAATTAATGAAATAACTTCCGAAAAAATTTAACTTTTTGATAAGTTTTCTGTGACCGAACTAGTATAGGGGTATTGTGGGAATTTGTTATTCATTAAAATGGTTTTGAGCAGGTTTTTGAAAAACAAAGAAGATATTGCCAAGCTTCAGAAATGCTTTGCTGGATTGTGGAGTCTGGATGATTCAGATGCTGTCAAAAATGCAATTAACCAACCAGAGGCATACGTCATGAAGCCACAAAGAGAAGGCGGAGGTCACACCACAACTAAACTTATAATACTAATGTTATATACAAGTTCAACAAAAATATTAAAAAAAAAAAAAAAACAAACTGGTTTTCAGTTCGGACTGAACCAGTGGAAGTTTTTATTTTTTCAAACTTGAAACTTATATTTGTGGACTGACTCAGGTAACAACATTTATGGAGATGATGTTAAAGAAGCACTTTTAAGAATGCAAAAAGAAGGGTCTGAAGAAGAAGCTGCTTACATCCTCATGCAAAGAATTTTCCCAACTGTTTTTCCAACAATTCTTGTTCGAGATGGTATTTGTTATAAAGAGCATGCAATATCTGAACTCGGGATATTCAGTGCCTATTTGAGGTATATATATTTCATTTTTTATTTTTATATTATATTTAAGCATATTATATATAATGCACTCTGCTTACGGGTTTCTAAATGATGCAGAAACAAAGAGAAAGTGATTAGTAACGAGCAATGTGGTTACTTAATGCGTACCAAAGTTTCTTCGTCGAATGAAGGTGGTGTTGCAGCTGGTTTTGCAGTTTTGGATAGTTTGTATTTGACTTAATTTCTAATCATGTAAAGAAATACCATTATTTCATAATAATCTTCTGGCTCGATCAAGAGCTAATCACTTTTTTGGAACTTTTTTGCTTGATTTTCCATCTGTAACGTACTCATATTCTATCCTTATATAATGTCTTGTGTGTTTACATTTTTTTTTTGTTTGTTTAGAAATACGGTTTGAACTATACTCATTGTGTTTAAGCATTTTATATAGAAATTTGATTCAGATTACATTCATTGTGTTTACATTATAGTGTTTTGACACAAAGAAAAGTAGACATGTGAATTTAGTTAACAGTTTCAAGTTGTTCTTTCAAAGAGGGATAAAGGTTCTCAACAAGATTTAGCAGGAAACCATCAGAACCATGTTTTGCCATCAAAGAAACCGATACAGGAAGACCCTCATATGTTCCTAAAGGAATTGTTACCTGTTGGTCAAACCAAAGTTGACAGGTCAAAATGGGCTGAAAGTTAACCAATGTGTATTTTTTTAAGCATGAGATCTCAAATCATTTTATTCAAAAAGTTAACTTCAGAAATAATATAATTTTTTGTAAGGACAAACTATATGAAAAATGTATCCAACTATACATGGATTGCTATAGTATGCACTGAACTATGTACATTACCTTTTGATGCAACAAACTTTCAAAGCTTACCTTTTGATGTAATTAAGTTTTATTTTTACCATTATTATATGATCAACTTACATTGTTTGTCTTTTAATGTAAGTTGCATACAACGAATAGTAAAAAATGATGTAAGTTGGTCATATAAATATGGTCAATGTAAAACGTAATTACATCACGAGGTAAGTTTTGAGAGTCTTATACATGTTTACATCAAAAAGGTAATTCTCATAGTCCAATACATACAACAACAATTTCTATCTAGTTTTATACATTTCCATATAGTTTCCTCTTTTTGTAATCATATTTGACATGATAATTGTTTTTAAAAAAAGATTTGGACAAAAAGTAGGAAATAAGCACCTGGCAAAATCCAGATACTCCAGCTACTGACAACAAGCTGAAGGCCCTTGCACGAAACGTTTCCAATGACTTGGTCTCCGTTTGCAATTTAGGTGGCGGTCCAGGAAGAGTAGGGATCACAATAATACCATTTTCCTAAATCATAGATGAATCTATCAGAATATATCCAACTACACACGTTTTCATTATTGTATGTATCGTACTTCAAAACTTACCTTTGTACTAACTTATCTTAATTATTACTAGCTGATACCCGCGCAAAGCAGCGGATAATTATGTTTCATGTCAATTATAAGGGATCAAAATTGATTTTGTAAATGTCCATTGGTTCGGGTTACATGTTTTTAGTTCATGTTATACGCTATACATGTTATTGTTTGAAAATTAATTAATATTAATCTTCAAAGGTTTATCTTATGGAATGTGTAATTTGAAATCAATGATCAATATATTAAAGAATTTGCTTTAAAAAAAGGCTCAATTCCATTTACGTATTTGCCCACCTTAAATTTAAATTTTTTAATTAATTTGAATTTAAAAGAAAGGCTAATTTAGTAATTTCAAGTTCTTACTTTATAAGAGAGAGAGAACTAAATGCTTTATATATTAGTAGAGATAGAGATTAACATATTTATGTAACCAACTTACCCCTAAGAGAGCAGTGAGAGCTTCCCTTAGTTGGGTCTTGACACACACACAATCATCAATGTGTTCTTCTGTTGAGTTAAGGGCTTCAAGTACCCTTTCTGATATACCTGGACCCAAGTTAGGTTTAACTGTAGTTACCCATTCACCATGGTTCTTCTTGAATTCAAACCTGTGGTTAACATGAAAGTTCATGCACAAGGAAGATAAACAATCTATGGCTAATTTGAACATAATTAAGCATCATTTTGAAGGAATGCGTATAAATTATGTGTTCGATTACATTTTCAGAAACTTTAGGGACTTAAAATGTGATATTTAAAAGGGTAAAATGGTGATTTTCAAGAAGCAAACCTTTGTAGCAATCGCATAGCAGTAGAAAGAGCCACCAAAGATTTTATGCTAAATACTTCATTTGCAATTTTATTCTCCATGAAATGCTTTAAACTTGGAACTTTGTTTTCGATATAGTCCCCAAGGTCAACAGACTGTAATATATCACCTGCAAATTTAATAGGTCATAATGTCAAATTAATATATTATTTTTTCCAAGTTTAACATATTTAGTAGAAAAAAAAAGTAATACCTCCAAATAACTTCTCAATTGCTGCAACAATAACTTTAGTCACGCGGGTGCTTGGGATACTAAGAAGCTTAAAACAATCATCAGCAATCAAAACTTGATTAGGCTTAACAAATTTGTCATTAGGCAATTGTAATAATATCTGTCCAACACGGTTTAAAGTCCCAGGATCCCTAGAAAACCATCCTGCATAAAATCAGAACGAAAAAAAATGCAAAATATAAGAAATAGTATCATTATCAACCCTAAATTTGGGTTGTTTTTCTTAAAAGTGTGTGTTTTACATAAGTCAATTAAACCATATGCATGATTTAATTAACTTTTAACGAAATTTAATTAACTTACCAACAGTATCAAAACTCTGTGCCATTGGAGTAACTCCTTCAGTTGAAACAATTCCATGTGAGGGACGAAAACCGAAAATTCCACAGTAAGATGCAGGAACTCTTACACTTCCACCAGTGTCAGTACCTAAACATATATAGAACTCTTAAACAGCAGAATGACTAAAAGCTTCTAGAAGCATCTAGAAAAACTTAAATATACAGTTCAACGGTTCATTAAATAAAATTTTGTTAAAGAGTAACAAAATGTGAGTAACCTAAAGAGAAATCAACAAGCTTAGCACCAACTGCAACAGCAGAGCCACTTGATGATCCTCCAGGAACACGGTCTGGTGCACATGGATTAGTTGGTGTTCCATAATGTATATTTTCTCCATTTATACTGCAAAAAATGATCATTTCAGAGTAAAACTATATAAAATTGATAATTTCGTGCTTTTTTCATGACATGTTGTAGCTGACCTGTAAGCCATTTCATCCATGTAAGTTCTGCCATGACACGTGGCACCTGCTTTGAACATGGCTAAAACAGCAGGAGCTGTGGATGTAGCAGCAGAATGAGTTCTTAACCAATCTGGATTCCCAAATCCAGTCACGTAACCATCCATATCAAATCTGATTTGCATTTTAAAATTTAATGATGAAAAAATTATACATACACGAAATAAGCAGTTTCTAGTTTCTTTCTATCCAAACACTTCAAAGTCAGCTTTGAAAAAATGCAATAAACAGTTCAATAAGCAATCTCAAACACAATAGGAATCAATCAAATTATTTTTTAGTACATAAATTACTTCAATCAGGTAACTGAAAGGAATGTGAAGATGAAGGAGAAAACTCACATGTCTTTGACAGCAAAAGTGAGGCCATTTAACGGAAGTCGTGCAGGTGAGGAGGTTGGCGACGGTGGGAGGACGAATTTCTCGATGAAAGCTCCGTAATCGGAGTTCCCTAACATCGTCATCGTCTCTGAATGTAAGGGATGAATTTTCAGTCGAAGAAGATAAGAAAGAGCTCGAATTTGAGTGGGCACCACTACAATTATTTTAGCTCAAATATTGACAGTTGTAACAAAAGTTTGACTTCCTGAGTATATCATTGGAAAAATTGTATTCTTTCCACTAAATACTTCAAATACCTGTCCGTGAAATTCACTCATTCTTTCCCTAATTGCATCCTTTGATTTGAATAATGTATTGATTAAATAAGTAATAAAATTTAGTAGGAAATAATATCATCTCTCATATGATGACAAAATTCATCAATAATATCACTTTGTCAATTGTGGAGCTTGGTATGGATAGTAGCTATCAGCTTAGGGGTGTTTGTTTTAGCTTACTTGATTATCAGCAAATCAAACTTTTTTTCAGGTTTACAAGCGTTTAACTTTAGATGCTTTCTATATGAAAGAACTGTATATTATTACAAGAAAAGGTTTTTTCTTACCATAGGCACTTGTTATATGCTATGATTATAGTCCTTGTTTAGATTGCAAATAAATGTTTATTCCACATAATGTTACAACACTACAAAAAAACTTATGGTTTTGCTATAAACATTCAGTACTTTCATCAAGATCCTCATCAGAAAACGACAATAACGGAATTAAGGGGTTGCGTTCTTCATCTTCCTCATTATTTATCTCGGGAATCTTCCATCCCAAATGCTTGACATACATTTTTTCATATGCTTCAATATTCAATCCTGAAGCTACAAACATTTCCAGCTCATTCACAAACCGAGCAGTTCTCCCTCTTAAAAAAGGTCTTGCAGCATCTGATATCTTACTTTTGAACTCTTCTTGTTTTGATTCAGGAGAAATTTTTGATGCTTTTGGCTCATTTCTGCAACATAAATTGTGGTGCAAATTGCAATTTTAATGGTATTAAGTAACTAATTTCTCAAAATAAAAGTAACCAATAATGAAATTTTACAATTAAAGGAACATTACCTTCTCCATGAATCGATGACCCCAAGAATGTGATGCACAATTATGTCAACATCTTTCTCCTAAAAAGTAGTATAAAACAAAAGGATTTAATTTCAAATAATAAAACTGTTTATAAGATAAAAGTTAATATATCAATCGTAGAGAAATGGATGAAAGGAAATGTACCAAGAGGTAAAAGTAGATGAAAAGTTAATGAAGTGAACCTGAATCAAAGCTTGAATTTCCCTGTTGACCCAACTATATAGCCACTGGTTTGACTGACGATATTTATAGGACTTCCAATAGCGCGGTATATTAATATTACCAATTGAGTTACCTGCCTCAATGTAGTAGCATTGTAATCTGTACTTGTGGAGTTTTGTAAAGAAAATGCTACAAATATAACGGATTAAGTAAGTAAGCATACAAAAACTGAACATGATAATTGAAGAAAGATTGTATAATAAAAATTCTAGTATTCTCTTACCTATTTTCTGTATTCTGATAGATAAGGTGTTTTTGGAAAGAAACTCCATCATACCCATGTATTATAGATGAACTTTTTGTCTGCATGATAGCCATAATTCTAAAATTAATTCTAGACTTATGTTTATTTTTAACTAAATGGTGTTAGATAGTTATGTATGACAAACCTTACAAAGGGGACATTTTACAAAGGATTGACGAGAAGAATGCTTATTGGCAACAACTTCTGCCCATTGCAGGATGCAATTGTAGCAAAATTTATCTGCAAATTAGTCATTGTTACATAATTAGTTAGCACCAATTTGACCTATTAAACTCCAAGTTGTATCTAGTTGCATGAATCTCAGATGTCAACAACAAAGATATGTACTATAAGTGAAATGAGTGGCAAATCATCACTAGTGTTTAATAACTTGCTCCATTGGCCTAGAAGAGAAGCTACGATTTGACTTTTGAGGTCAACTTTTTTTACTATTTCTTTCATGAGATAATTGGCAAAAACTACGGAGCCTTCAACATTTCAAATTAAAAATTGATATTAACATTTCCACAAATTTAATTTTTTCTTCATACAACAAGAAGAAAATTTCTATCAGAGATAGAAATTGGTTGATCTTCAGGTCTAGAATAGTCTCAACAATGAAGTGTGAGGATACAGAAAAAGGATTGTGCGTTTTAGCTTATATTGAGCACCATAAGCTGAAAATATGCAATCCAAAACAGTATGTAATATAATTAGTTCACAGAAATAGCAATTGCATCTTTAAAAATTGGTTATAGCTATTATGAAGTGCACAGATTATTTTCCCTGATAATAATTAATAATAGGTCTATCAAATTTAAAGATGAATAATGGTCGGTTTAACCTAATTATTTCAGATTATGCATCTAGAAAGAAGAAAATCGAAAGAACGTATCAATTGATACAGATTTAGACCACGTAATCATAAAAAATCAAGAACAGATTATATGAGAATACGTACGGAAACATTGATCCAGGTATGATTCGGATTGTTGAAGAATGGGTGAGAGACAAATGGGGCAAGTGTCGAATACGGAGCTGATATCCTCTTTTTGGTCCATTTTTGATTTTGCTGTTTGAACCCCGCTTTACGAACTTTTTGTATACTGCAAGTCTGCAATAGTGCAATTCGACCCACGGTGCTACTCGGGTTGGAACGCCGATTAGTACCAAAAAGTTATAAAAAGAGAAAATAAATACTTTTTTACTGTTATAACTATAATTAAAATATTATTGATACTTAATCAAAAACTTTTAGAAGTAGAAGAATAAGAATAAGACTGAGAGAAGTATATAGTTACTTACAAAAGTATATTATGGACAATGATGCATTATTACGTGGTTGTTACCAAGTTTCTAAAAAAAAAACGTTATGGCGATGTCAATACGTGATGCTGCTGTCATGAAGTAGCTCATGATGACGGTATAAGACGTGGCGTAAGATAAAACATGATAAGGTAGCGTAAGACGCATCTTATCACGAGTTTTTATGGCACGTTATGAAATTTGAATATTGTTTTGGCAAAAAATTATAAGATGTATAATAGATATGGATGTAATATTTTTTCTGAACTTCTCATGTAAATATCATATAAATCAATATATAATTATAATTTTTTATTAACTTGATACACATACGTATATAAATTATATTAAAAAATTGATGTCTTAAATCACACTTTAAAAAATACAATGGTGTCTTACTACCAAGGACCACACCAGAGGCTTAAGACTTATTTCGACCAGCCTTAGGCTACTATGTATGGGCGTATGTGTCATGTGAACCACATAATTTTTACGGTCACATCATGTCCCATCTCAGAACCATGCCACATTATTTTGTAAGAAATACGCACTACACCATCACACCGTTTTTATTTCCTTATCACCGTTTTTCATTTATTTTTTATATAAAGTAGCATTTCATAAAAATAAAATATAAAATACTAAAAATTTAAACATTACAATAAACAATTAAAAATATATATACATTAAATCGAAAATTTCCACATGAGTCTTTACTTTCATATCTTAAATCGGAAATAAAAATGTAGCAAGAAATAAATGAAACAAAATAAAATTAGATTAGTAAGACCCGTGCCAACGGCACGTCCTCGGCACCCGTCGTGGGGTTTTTTTGGCCGTCGCCCGCCGACGCCGTTGGCACGGAGGCGTCGTGCGGGGCGTCGTGGGGTTTCCGTCGTGGTGAGGACGGGGTGGTGCAGGGCGTCGAGGTCGCAGGTGGGTCCGGGGGAGCGTCCGAAATTGATTCAAAATCAATTTTTTTTTTAATACAAATAATTAATATTACACACAACCTCTATAAAAACTCACATAACTCTACCATTTTAAACACACAATCACATACTTCCTCTCTTCCTCTCACAATCACATACTTCCTCTCTTCCTAATTTCCATATATTTTCTCTCATTCAATGGATCCAAACGATGACGCCGATGATTACTGGCAAGATTATGTTAATGTAACAGCCGTCTTCGATTTGAACCAAACTATTGAAAGGCTTGATTATCTGGATCAAGAAGAACCTGAAAATTTCACCGTGCCAAGAGCACCACGAAGATATATACCAAGAGATCGCGTACAAAATACGACGGATCATGTACACTTGTGTGATATTACACAACATGATTACGGAAGATAACGGCCGCGCAATTTGTCCAATTGAAGAAGACTATACAGCTAACCCGGATAATCACCCACAACGTACATGGCATGAACGGGTTGCAGCCCAATTGCGTATCGAAAAGGAGATACGTGATCGAGTTGTGCATCATAAACTTCGCAATGCCTTAATCGAACACATTTGGAGCCTCCCGTCAAACTACCGTCAACGTTAATTTTTTATTTTTCGTAATTTTTTTTTTCCGTATTATTTTTTTTATTCGTGTTTTTTTTAATCGTAACGTTTTTTTATTATTATTAATGTAATGTTTTTTATTTAATGTAATGTGTTTTTTATTAATTAAAATGATGATGTTGAAATGATGATGTGGAAATGATGAGTTTAGTGATGGGTTAGTGATGAGTAGGGTTGACATGACTGTGTCAATAGGGTGTCAGTAAGGATGTGATGACGTGGCGCTAGTGATGGGTTTAGTGATGGGTAAGGGTTGAGAGATGCCTAGCCCTACAAAATACTACGAAGTATAAGAAAACACAAAATATAGCTAAATGAACTGTTTTCTTTATTCAATACTTCCTCCTGCCGGCGGCATGAGTGTTCAACTACCGGAGCTCACCGCCCCTTAACTCTCAACCCTAAAAATTTCAAATAATCACAACGATTAATTCAGCTGCCAACTGTTTCTTCTTCAGATTTCGATTCCTTAAAGGTCATATTTCCCTCTTTTTCACTTGCTATAAATGGCAATTTCTTCCTAAATGTGATTTCGATTCGTTACGTTTTATATGCAATCGGATTCGTATAGTTGGCATGCATTCACATTTTACACTTGTATTTAGGTCAATTAATCATCACTGAAGCATTTGTTGCATACTTATTCATTTTTATGAGTAATTGTGGTCTTGGAAAAATTTCCGTGCCCTTGCGATTAAATAAATTCGATTGAATCACTAGACATTATAATGTAGCGAGTCAATGATTTAGGCGGATAAAAAGTAGGAGAATACTTTTGATCATACCTTCTCAATTCGTTAAAATTATGTATAGATTGAATCATTGAAATCTGAGTTGTCATGTCGAGCATTGAACTTTCTTTTAAATTCATGACAGATTCTGTACCAATTTTGAACATAAAAAGTAACAAATTTGACCACCAAAAGTTGGATTTTTTTTGGTTTGTGAAATTAAGAGTCTATTTAATCTGGTGGAAAGAGCATTCAATTAGTTGATCTTCAAGTTTAACTGTGATGATGTGCTCTTGAATTTCTTGTTGATCACCGCTCTGTACATTCGATCTTTTATTATAAAAGTAAATACATTTCATTTTGATCAACATGATGATCCATTGTTTATCATTATCAAAACATTAGAAAAACACAAATTTTCTGTTTGATAAATAATACTCGTAACTGATTTGTTATGCGTGTTACTAAACTTACAACACCAAAATGATTATATTTGTAGATTAATGGAGGGATCACTTCCAGTTAGAGAATACCTAATCGACATGGAATCAGATATCGATGACAAAACAAGTGGAAGAACACCAACACCAACAGATGATCAGTTTTTCCTCTTGTATTTCATCATGGGCACATATTTCGGGCCCGATATCAAGAACGAACCCCAAAAATCAGTTTTTCAAAGACGGGCCGAGGGTCTTCCACCATACACACCCGAAAACTTAACGGGCTCTTGCATGAAAACAGTAGAAGTAGAAAAAGTTTACTACTACATACTTCGAAAAGCCAATCAATCCGTTGTCTTAAAACTACCTTTTTTACAACAATTTTTTCATGGAAATCTCTCGACATCAACTAGAAACACGGTTTCACCTTTCCCACAATTCGATGATCTTTTCCCGCCAAATTTGCATCCTCACTTGGTCTTCAAAGGTCAATATGAAGCGATTAATAATATTGTTTTTATCAGTGACCCGAAAACCGTTTACATTGGGACCGAGTATCTTGAACGGTTTAAAAGGTTGACTAAGCTTGAAGACGTTTGTTTGGATAAAGATGATGCCAGGTGTCACACAACTGTTGATGGGAAAGTTTTATATAATATAGACGTGCAAGAGGTCGAATACCATAAAAAGGTAAAATGGCCCGTCTCGTCTAGTGGGCCCGAAGAAGAAACGGCGGTCAATGGTCAACCGTATAGTGATACCCAACCTATACGTAGTGTAGTTGGAAATAATAGTTTAGTTTCGGGTTGTGTGACGAAAAATGGTGACCCAAATTTATGCGGGTCGGGTGATTGTTTGTCAGTTGGAATGAAAACGAGTACTTTAGCAGAACTAGGGTCGGATATGATATTTATTTCTAATCCACCGAGTAAGGAAGAATGGGTTAATATTTTGAATGCTACAAGAAATGGGTGCGGGTTAACGGGTAGTGCTACAATGGGTCAAATCGGGCCAAATATTGGAAATATTGATATTGGGGAATGTGAAGACTCGTATCTGTTTCGCGTTTCTCTTCCGGGAGTTAAAAGGGATGAAAGTAAGTTCTTTTTTTTTCTATTCTAGAAAATATGGTATATGTCGCCTTTTAATATATACCAGTAATTTGTTTAGGCTTTTTTAACCCGTTTATCTATAAACAAGCTGATTAGGGTTATGTTTTGTTTCTAACGGGTCGAATGTTTTATTTAAATGCACAAAATATCCGAAATCGCGTTATAGAAAAGTTATATTGTAATTTTAGTTTGTAATAACATAGTTTTTTTTTCTTATAAAAATTAAAAAGTGCTTGTGGGACGGCCCAACCCGAGTACCCGACTTTAACATCTCATTGTATTACTAGCAAACTTCAAAATTTGATGTTTTATCTCTTTCACTCTTTATATTATATCTGCAACTAAAACACCAATATTGTGTGCAGGAGAATTCAGTTGTGAGGTTGAAGATGATGGTAAAGTGTCAGTTAGGGGAGTAACTGTCACTGGTGAAAAAACAGTTTGTAGATTTGATCAAATGTTTGAAATGCAGACTCAGAAACTTTGTCCACCGGGCCACTTTTCGGTCTCGTTTAAGCTACCGGGGCCCGTTGATCCTCAACAGTTTTCTGGGAATTTTGGGACCGATGGGATTTTGGAGGGAATAGTGATGAAAGCGCGTAGAAAAATGAAAAGATGATTAAAATTTTAAGATACTTAATGTTGATGCATTTTTTGTAATGCACCATGGTTTTTTATTATTAGGGTTTGGTGTTTTATTTTTCTTTTCTAGTTAGAGATATGTTGACCACGTATGATGATCGGATTAGGTCTTGTTTTAAATACTGTCTGGTAAATTATATATTCTGAATATAAAGTTGTTAGTATAAATGTATAATGACTTACTAATAGTATGGTGTGTTATTGTTGAAATGGCAGAAAATCGAATTATCTAAACCTTGTTAATTATTGAACTATAGCTTTACTCTAATGTAATCATGTTAGTATAATTTTATTTCTAACCCTTTGTAAAGTTAATTCTTCTTATCAAGCTATTTGATCAATTAGTTTTGTTCAATCTTTTATCAACCAACTCGAATTATTTTTAGTAACGTTTTATCTGAGTTCAAGTTCGAGTTTATAAAATACAATCAATTTAACATCCCATAGTGTGCAAATAGCACAAAATCATTACAAAAAATAGATGCACACTAAAATTAATGAAAATTGAGGACACATGCTCTTGCACTATCATTGCAATTTACAATCTATAATCTACATATGAATGCACCAACTCAAGGTTAATTCAAAGAAGCCACAAGTTGTACACCAAATACACCAATTTTGGAAACACAAAAGTAAACGAACAGTGAATCACTTCATATATTCTCAGTATTAAACAAAATACACTCATTGATCCTCAAATCACAGCCGCCCAAATGCCTACATTCCTCTAGGCAAATTGATCCTCAAACGAAACCAGACGTTGCTTATAAACTCATTGCAAAAACAGCAACAAACCTGTTAAAACATTGCATCAAAATTGAAAAGCTAACTATGATAAATATAAACAAAAAACCAGCATAGAAGATTTTTTACTTGATCTTCATATATCTTGCAATTCTCATTGCCTTAAATCCCTTAACCAAATTCTGCAGTTCAGCCTTTTTATTTAGTGACAGACCTACAAGAGCACCACCGCTGCAAAACCCTAAAAACCATTCAGGAACAATCCATTACGAATCAAAACCAAAAACATTGATAAACACAACGCCCCTAATAACAGCACGTCATTTTTCAACTTCAATTTCAATCCCAATTCTCCGGCAAAAATTAACCCCCAAAACCCTAAACAGCAAACTGTCGCAAACCCCCAAAATCAGAATTGGGACTTTTTGTTACCCCTCCTTTTTCTACCACCGTCTCCGTCGAATCCTCCCCACCGGAACCCCTTCCATGAGCCGCCGGAGCCACCGCTTCCGCCGTCTCCACCTCCGAATTCGCGAATTACGGAGTTCAATGACTCAGGTAACACGTAGTGTAGATTCGATGCCGCGAAACGGACGAATTGAATTAAGGTTTTTCGTGATCGTTGAGACCCGAAAAAACATTTATTCCTGCTCCGTGCACATGTGATTGTGGATTTACGATAGTGAAATGCGTTCAATGTACATTCGGATAACAGATTCTTACAGCGATGCAGTTGCTTTGAGAAATTGGATTCGAAATGTAAGAATTTGGGAGGCGAATTTGATGAGAGTGCATCATTGCTGCCATGGTTGTTGAAGGAGTTGACCGTTGTAGAAAATTGGCACCATTTGTGGCCCTCAGAATTCTCGAAAGGGAAAGTTGAATTTCAAAGCACTATGTGAAGTTGTGAACGACACTAAAAGCATCTCCCATCACACTTTATCCCCAATTCTATCTTTATACTTCTCCAACTCAACTTTATCTTCACTCCAAATATAAAATTTCTTAAAACTCATTCTATATTTGGAGTGTGAAAAAATATCTTATTTATCTATGGACCTCACATATAATCATTTAATTTCTATATATTTTTTCTAACATTTGATTTGCTTTCTATTTAATTATAGTGACTAATTTAGTTATGGGTCCCATTAATTTTAAAGGGATGAATAAAGTTTATGATTGGAGTTAAGGTTTACCAAATTAAAGTGTAAACAATAAACATTGATTTTGAGATAAAGGTTATAGATCATTTCTGTCAATATAAAATTTGATCGAAAGATAGTATACTACCCCCTAATAGTATTGGGTACGGTATAAGAATCGAACCAACTGCTCTAAACTGAACCAAGAACGAAAAAAATGTTTTGAGCCAGACTAAGGATCGAATCGATGATGCTCAGATGCGATCCGGACCGAGAACTGAGAAAGTTTCTTCTACTTTTTTCTATTTTGAACCGAACTGAACCGAGAATCAATTTTACATGAAAATTAGAAACGATAATTGAACTGATATAGCTTGGCTCGACAGTTATAATCGATTATCGGTCGATTATACATACACCTACTTCCTAAGGCTGATCGGAACGGGTACTACGGGGTGTGGGCGTGGGGGGTAAGGTGGAGGGCAACGACGTGGGGTATGTTGGAACCCCCCCCCCCCAAACGGTGTGGGGGGTTGGCGTGGGCATGGAAGGCAACGGGGTACCACGGGCGTCGGAGCGTGCTTTTTGATCGAAAAAGAGCTGTTGGAGGCTACCAACGGCTATAATGCCGTTGTAATTTTTTTTTTTAAAAAAAAAAATTCTTTTAATTTTTTACCTATATATACTTACACATTTTAACTCTTTTTTACACACAAAATTAATCCTTTTTACACACAATTTTTACAAAACCTCGCTACAAACTCCAATATTCATACCTCACTTTTACTTGCAATGGATCCGCACAACAACCCTCCACAAACACCAAACAAATCTTCACAACAAAATACACCACCAAACCTTGGATTTAGCCGCTACGAGCCATATTTCAACATCCTCAATTATGGTGTAGCCCCAACTCCACCATTTTATCCACAAAACGCACCTCTATATTCACAACCGTAATTTACATAACCTCAATATTCACAAAACGTATCTCAATTTGCACCCACATCACAATATTTTTAACAAAATACACTTTTTCAACAAACGCCCTATCAAACCCAAACACAACAACCACAATCTACCCAACAACCACAAGCCGGGGGGGGGGGGGGGGGGAGCAAGCGAAAGGCAAAAGGGAAAGGAAAAGAAGTTGTGGAAGAAGAGCAACAAATACCATGGACAGAAAAGGAGGAAATTGCATTGTGCCGAGCTTGGTGTGGCACTTCCGAAAACGAGAAAGACGCGAATGACATGAAAATTTAAAACTACTGGGAAGCTATTCTTTCTAAATTTCATAGCTTCATGGGAGTCTCTCCTTACCGAAAAGACAATAGCCTTAGTAGCAAATGACGTGAATTAAACAACAAGGTAACAAAATTTAATGGTATATACAACAGACTATCGTCGGAAAGAAGTAGCGGAATGGCCGAGTTTGATGTTTTGCCGGCCACTAAGGCACAATACAAAGTTGAAAAAAGGCCATAGTTTTGAGCAAGAGCGACATTGGCTGATTTTAAAAGAGGATCCAAAGTGGATCGCAACAATTACTAAGGATCAACAAGAATCGAAGCGCTCACGAAGTTCATAATCGGTTGATGTGTCCGATGGTTGTTCTCGTATCGACCTTAATGAGGGGATGATGACATGCCAGATGACACATTCGATGACCTTGAAGAAACCCCTCCTCCTCGACGACCAATTGAAAGAGACAAGGTTAAACGAGCAGGTAGGCATGCAGCGGAAAAGGAATCGAAGAGCAAGCATATGGAAGTAATTCAAAAACGGTTAAACGATCACGTTGAGGCAACGAAAGAGAGGCTTGAGATGCGTCGTCAACAGATTCAACTAGAGCAAGAATGACGTCAACAAGAGAGGGAGCGGGATGAAAGAGATCGAGCGATTGCAACCGAACAAAGAATGATCAATAATTTGCAAATTTTGAATATGAAAGAGGATGGTATGCGGCAGGAAGATCTCGAAATTCTACTAGCAGCGAAGGCAATGGCCCGGGCGGCCATAAACAATTTAATGTAATTTTAATCTTAGTCTTCTTAAATTTCAAGTATTGTAATTTTTATTTTTATGTATTGTTATTTTAATTTAATGAATTATTAGTTTTATGTTTAAAAAATAAATGGAAATGAAATGGTGAGATGGAAAATAAAATGGTGTGGTGTGGTGAATATTTCCACCAAATGATGTGGTGTGGTTGCTGAGATGACAGATGATGTGACAGAAAAACTTGGTATGAGTATGATACCCATACCCATAGCCTAAGCACCAAAGAAAACCTAAAAGTTATGTCACTGATAGTTATCAATTATTCCAACCATGAGATGCTTGATTAGATCACTATGAAGTATGAACTTGCTTAACCCGTTAACTCGCCCATCCATTTTGTCCTCTTTGCCGCTAGCATTACTTCGTTGTTCATAAAAAAAATGAAATCTGAGGGACCATTTTTGTAACGTTTGTAACTTTCTTTTATTTTGACTACGAAACGAATGTCTGCCTAATAATATAAAAGGGGGCGAGTTTTCGATTAGGGTTTCTTTCCAAATCCAAAAGAGTAAGGCTTCTCTTTCGATTAGAGAACCGGAAAGTAAGAGAGCTTCATCAGTGTAGTCGTGCGGCAATCGTTTTTGTTTCTTCTTCCGATTCATCATCGTAGCAATGGCATCTGGTTCGTATATTGCTCTTTGTGCTTTTCTGAATTTAAAATACGTTATAAGTTTAATAGTTTGCACTAGAGAATAAATGCTTTTGTGAATTTGCAGATATTAGCCAGAAAACGTTGGTCATACGTTTTTATGATCTTAATTTGTTTATTTTTTTGTAATTTTTTTGAATTTTCTCTGTAATTGTTTCAATAGCAGCCCCATCGCGTTCCTTCTTGCAAGTGGCAGCCACTGAGGAGGCCGTTGCTCCACCTCTAAGAGTTGTTCTGATCGAAGGACTGGTACCGTACTTTCTCTTGCTTTATTTAGTGCTCAATTGACAGAATTTCGATTCACGATCATATTGTTTTGCATTTGTATAAACTGTGTGTAATTGATTCACGTTTCGTTTATGTGGTTAACTGGTTATATGTTGGGAAGCTTGTGTAATGGTTATGTATCTTTTGGAATGGTTTGTTGAAGTGGATTTGTTATTTAAGCACATCCTGTTTCACACTGAAGTTCTGATCATGTATTGTTTAGAATTTTAAATGATATACTTTTGGGTGGAAAGTGTGGCACAATATGCAATGAATGCATCATCTCTATATGAAGCCGATAATTTACAAGATTATTAGGTGCACAAACAGTATGTCCCAATTTGGATTATGAACTTTATAGATGTTACTTCCGAAAGAAAGTGATAATGAAAACATAATCAAACAAGATTTGATTGGTGACAAACGAGTTGGTCTTGGTTTAACCCTACAAATGGCAGAATTTCATATATGTTTTTCCTGAATAAATACTACAGTTCAAAAAAGTCTAATCGTAAATTATTCTTACTTTATTACAAAACGATATTGTGAACAGGCTATATTGAAGATCATCAAACACTGCACAGAGTTTTCACCTGCTCTTGTGACTGGCCAACTTCTTGGTCTAGATGTTGGCAGTGTTCTTGAAGTAACCAACTGCTTCCCCTTTCCGGTATGTAATTCTGTCATTATTCCCTTTTATTATGGATATTAAATTGTTTTAAAATTTATATACAATGATGCTACACGTACTACTGTATTTTAACTGATTTAACTGACAGATCCGTGAGGAAGATGAGGAGATTGAGGCAGATGGTGCTAACTATCAACTTGAGATGATGAGGTGTCTGAGGGAAGTCAATGTTGACAATAACACCGTTGGATGGTGAGTTTATAGGCGTTATTTATATAAAAAGAAATTTGGAAATTTTGACCTAAAAACTTGTGCATTTATGGTGCCTTTAGTTCCAGAAAATTTTCTCTAATGTCTCATCTGGATTTTTGTAACTTTTTCAGGTACCAATCGACTTTATTAGGTTCTTTTCAGACTGTTGAATTAATTGAAACCTTCATGAATTACCAGGTAACTGAAATATTCACATATGTTTTACTTTTATTATTATATTATAATTATAATGCTTGCATTTATTAATTGCAGGAGAATATTAGACGATGTGTGTGCATTATTTATGATCCTTCTAAGTCCAACCAAGGTGTCCTGGCTTTGAAGGCCTTGAAACTTTCTGATTCTTTCATGGAGCTTTATCGCAACAATGAATTTAATGGAGAAAAGTAAATTTTTTTATTTTTTATTTTATTTATAAAAAAATTGTAAGTTTAATCTAACTTTTTCTTCTTCTTTTTCTCTTTAGGTTGCGGGAGAAAAATCTCTCATGGGTGGATATATTTGAGGAAATTCCTGTATGTTTCTGATTCAAAATTGCTAATTATTTTCAACAATATTATTTATTACTAATTATGAGTACCACTTTTTCACATTTAACAGATCAAGGTTTCAAATTCAGCTCTTGTTAGTGCATTTATGACTGAACTTGAAGCTGATTCACCTGTCACCCAGGTATTTTATAATCTGTTATTTGGGAAATTTTCAATAATTTCTATAAAAGAAAGTGTAACTGTGATATATTTTTTTTATTTGGTAGTCTGATTACGATAGGCTACAATTATCAACAAATCCATTTATGGAAAGGAACATGGAGTTTTTGATTGAATGCATGGATGATCTATCAATTGAACAGCAAAAGGTTGATTTATTTATTTTTTATATTTGGTGGTTATACTCGCTATTTTATGTAACATTAGTTACACTGATGTTTTTGTTTTTGCATTTCAGTTCCAGTTTTATTATCGTAATCTGTCACGCCAGCAAGCCCAGCAGCAAACATGGCTTCAAAAGAGAAGGTACTTGTACACGATGTTAATAATAAATTGATTATTTATTTATTTTTATATTTGAGCTATTTTTTGTTGATCCGAATAATTTGTTGATGTTTTGACTTTTGATATATGTTGACTAGGGCTGAAAATATGGCACGTAAAGCTGCAGGAGAAGAACCATTGCCTGAAGAGGATCCTTCAAACCCTATTTTTAAGCCTGTTCCTGAACCATCGCGGTTGGATAGCTTTTTGATAACAAATCAAGTTTCCAATTACTGCAATCAAATCAACAGGTATGTTGTTGCATAATAAGTTACTGAATTTAATCTAATTTCTATGCTATTTAAATGTAACTTAAACTTGTATTTTTGTGGGAATGCAGTGTTGCAGGGCAAAGTTTCAGCAGGTTATATTTGATGAAGGCTTTACATGAAAACTGAGAGGTGTTATAAAAACATGAGCTGTGAAATTGGGTGGTGGTTTATCTTATTGGTTTTTATTGGTAACCAAGGTGGTATGTTAGGAGAATTTTGATGTAAAAACTACTTTGAAAGATTTTGTTTAATCCGTAGTTTGCTATATAAATTCATTGACTCGGAGTTCGTACCTTATACATTCGCCTTGTGTAATTGTTGACTCTAAGAACCAAAGTTCATAATCATACAGGAGAGAACACGTAAATGTGTTTGTATTATTAGAGATACTAGGATATATATATATATATATATATATATATATATATATATATATATATATATATATAACCCATGAATTACATAAGCTAACAAATTTTAAATGTTTTAGTAATGTCAAAGTTGAAATTTAATTGATGATTTAAAGTTCAACATAATTAAAAGAATGAGACACTACATAAAAAAATATATTATCTATATATACAATTACCGTTCCTAATCATGCGCTATGAACAGTAACCTTTAGCTTTGCTAAAATGCGCTGCCTACTTCCAACGATCTAATGTTTAGATTCCTTTATTTGATGCTTCTCATATTTTAACATTTAACTGTGGTTTTTAAATGCACTCTTGCATTCCAACAACTACATAGTATTATACTTGAGTAAATTATATGGAAGGTCCCTATAGTATATCACTTATTACAACCACAGTCCCTGAACTTTATTTATTACACTGGACGTCCCTGATGTATGTATGTTGTTTCACTGATAGTCCCTACCGTTAACTTCTGTTAAATTAGGCTGTTAAAACGTCTAGAATGACAATTTTACCCTTTTTAAAATTACACATACAACCTTTTCATTTAACAAATTAAATAAGTTAAAAAAACCAAGTTACACATCCCACCCCTCACCTCCATGCCCTCCATCTATACAGGAAGAAGAATAAGGAACAACCAGTGGTGGTGGTGGTGTATTACTGTAGTCTCCGACCATAAATCGGAAATTAAACCGACCATATCATCTCTCTGACTCCATCGCACTATGCTGTCGCCCGCCCCTCTGAAACCCCTCCCACCAATCCACCATCAACAACCTACGACTCAAAACCCTAAATCGATGAAAAAGAAATCAAAACCCTAAATTCTAAATTACTGATTACACATATGTGCATGAGGAATAAAAAAACAACAAACCCTTTTCAAAGGTGTAGATTGACCTAAATCAATGATTACGCAGCTGGAAATGGACCCTAAATAGCTGTAAATTGAACCTAAATCACTGAATTCTCAGTTGAATCAATTGAAGGACAAAACACAATTATGAAATGACATAATCGACCGGATTCAGGTTCACCGCTGATTTTCCACCTCCTCCCTCTATTCCTCTTCGGTTCTTGTTTCTGTGGCGACAGTGGTGGAGGAAGATAGGTATCAGAGGATTGTGGTGTTATGGTTTAATGAATTTAAGGTTTTTCTGAGGATAGAGGTCGCCATTTAAGATAGATCGAAGTAGATGCAATCGAAGAAGTAGATGCAGATTGATTAAGCAGGTCGCCAATGTTTTTGTTTTGTTTGATGATACCGGTTGTGATGAGGTTGCTGGTTGCCGATTAGGACTCAAGGGGTGGTTCGGCTGGAACGGTGGTGAAGGTCACATATGACGTGGTGGCGTTCTGGTTCAATTTATATTAAGGCCATGAATGTTTTGTTAGTTGCAGGCGGCAGAGGCCATAGAAGAAGAAGAAGACAATATTCAGAAGGGTAAAATTGTCATTCAAAATGTTTTAACAGCCTAATTTAACGGAAGTTAACGGTAAGGACTATCAGTGAAACAAAATACAAACACCAGGGACGTCCAGTGTATTGTAATAAATGATATACCACAGGGACCTTCGGTGTAATTCGCTCTATTATACTTTAACGTAATTAACAAACATATAATACTACTATTAAACAATATCCAATTTATTTAAAATTAATCCTAAACTTATGGTTTTCTTTTAAACATTCTAAATATTTAAAATTACAATTATTTAAATTTAATAACATTTAAAATAAATGAAATACTAACAACCAATTATCATATCAAAATATCGTAATCACTCTGTTTTGATGCATTTATATACTCCATCCGTCCCATAAAAAAGTTCTCATTTTCCCTTTAAATTTTGTCCCACAAAAAAGTTTCCATTTCTCAAATGGTGATGGACCACTTAATAAAATAATACTATTACTATGGACCCCACCAATACCTATCTTCTAAGACCTCTGCCAGTGGACGTCGTGGAGGACGTCAAAGGCACGTCGGAAGCCATCACGGTTGGCACCGTGCCGTCTCTAGCCTCCCGTCGTTGGCACACGTCGTGGTGGAGACGGGGGTGTACATACGTCGAGTGTACGTGTGAGGGGGGAAGGGTTTTTATTTAATATTTTAATATTTATTTTAAGTGGGAATGGGTTAGTGATGGGTTAGTGATGTGTTGCTGTTGGCACGACCTCGTCAGTAACCCGTCGGTAGGGAAGAGTTTAGTGATGGGTTTAGTGACGCGTCACGGTTGGGACATGCCTAAAAACACTTTCTCTCTCCAAAAAAACTTTATATTTTAATAAAAAATATAACTAAGGACCCTACCACTAACTATCTCCTAAATATTTGTGCTAATTAGAAATGAGAACTTTTTTTGTGGAACGCAGGGAGTAATAAGTAGTTAAAAAGTAAAATGAAACATTCTAACGATTTAAATATTTTAAATTTAATTCTCCTAATTATCAAATAGATTTATAATATGAAGTTTGTAACATTAAAAACTATATGAATGATAAAAAATAACCCGTGATGAAACGCAACTCGAAACCAAGATCATAAATATATAGTAACTACTACAACAAAATGAACTGTAACGACCCGAAATTTGTAAATAAATAAATTGTACAAAAATACGATAAATATGGATCATTTAAAACTCGTAGGAATTGGTTTCGTGTCATTTGGACACCGTACGAGAAAGTTATGGACGAAACCGGGTCGAGACAAGGAAGAAAAAGTACAGCCTTGGCTGCATGGGGGGTTCGCGGCGCGAACTTAGAGTTCCCGATCGCGAATTCTGGACAGAGAGTTGGTATTTTGAAGAATTGAGTTCGCGGGAAGCTAGCGATCGCGAGGAGTTCGCGACCCACAGAGTTCGCGGCGTGAACTATTGTTCACGGCGCGAACTTCCCCGACCAGCTGTATTAAAGTCGGGTTTGGCTCATTAAATGCCATCCAAAACCCTAGTTTTCTCCTACCAGCTGGTGTGGGCGATTTTTGAGCATAAAGTGGCGATTGGAGCTTAATCTTCACTAAATCTTGGTGATTCTTGCTTCTAGTTGAAGAACAAAGGTAAATCTTCATCTCTCTTGGGTTTTTAGCCATAGATTCAAGTAGGGAAAGCTTGAATCTCAAACCCTAGTTTTGGGTTTGTTCATAAATGGTTAAATGGAAGTTGTATGACTTATATCTATGGTATTTTAACAAGGAAAATGTGTTTATGAAATGGATCTATGAAAATATGAAGATTTTTGGAATTAGGGTTTGATAATTTGGGGAAATATGATACAAGTAGTTAACTAGCCATGGAATATATGATTAGTATAGATGTTTGATGTAAACCATTGTATTGGTTTTGGTATTAGGTCATTTGGTGGAAGGATTTGAGGTTCAAGTCTTGGGAAGAGACATTTGTGTTCAAGAAACACATCTTTTGGATAAGCTTGACTAAGGTGAGTACATGTGAACTTTCAAAACTGAGTACATAGTTAGTAAATGTTTTATGTTTTCATGTTTTATCGAGTCTATAAGTAATTTGGTCAATTATGTGATTACTAATGAATTGCTTATGTGATGATGAATTGATTAATTGATTAAGAAATGATGGAGCTATAAGCTCATGATGATAAATGATAAATGATGATGATGATTATGATGTCCCTAGGGCCGTGATAGATTGGAGGCATTCCGGTTATTACGGTACCTTAAGGTTAGTGGCAGATTGGAGGCATTCCGATTACCCAATACCTATGAGTCCCGGTAGATTGGAGGCATTCCGATTACCGTGGATATGACGGTCTTGATAGATTGGAGGCATTCCGATTATCTTGACATTGGCCAATGATGAAAGAAATGTAGTGACCCGAATGAAATTAATATTAATATTATAACATAAATGATATTATGTGACTAGTTGTTTATCGGGTCCAAAACTCATGTATCTCACGAGGCAATTTTGTCTCACGTACTATGTTTGTGTTTTGCTATGTACTCAGGTTCGGGATCGAAGATCTAGGAGGCCCGTTTAGGAGAGGCCTTGTTGAGATTAGCTTGGTGTTGATGATTAGAGCTCTTGTCCTATGGCTAAGATAAAATTTGTAATACCGTTTTTGTAAACTCTGATAATCTCAAACAAGAAACCTTTTTAGTTTTTGTAAAGTTGGTATTTTACACCGATACATTATTACTTATTTTGGGATGAAATGTTGTTTAAATATTGTTTTGAAAATCGAGGTGTTACAACTTGGTATCAGAGCTATAGTTTAAGTGAACTAGGTTGAGTTGACCATCCTAGACTTAGACTGAGCTAGTAGGACCATAAGTTCCATAGGATAAATATGAATTGACTATTGAGACCTTAAGTGTAAGATCAATAGGGTTGACCTTGAAGGAATAGGTCATGTTTGATTTGGGAACGACCCATGTTACCGTTATTTTGGTGAATTGACTTCTATATTGATGTCTTATTATAGTAAGATGGTGCAAACTAGAAGTGGAAGAGGTCACCTTGAACAAGAACAAGATTCAAATCGTGTTAGCAATCCGGTGTTTGGCCCGGAGAATCGAATCGATGAGGAAAATTCGGGTGCTGATAGGAACCACACCCCGATAACTGTGGAACATCTTCAAGCTATGTTCAACCAAATGAGGGATGTCGTGAATAATGATGTGCATCGAATCCTCAATGAACATAAGGATCGTGAGAGGCGGGAGGAATCTCCACCCCGCACCAAGAGCAGGTCAAGTAGTGTTGCTCAAACTGAAAAGTCTTCAACTGAGGAAGAAAGTGACCCCGAGCCGAGGGAAAGGAAAGGTTGTACTTACAAGAACTTTGTGGCTTTCAAGCCCGATAACTACTATGGGAGCTCCGAACCGAAAGTCACGATCCGTTGGATCCGTGAAACCGAACAAGTCCTTGAAGCTAGCAAGTGTAAGGAAGGGGATATGGTGATCTATGCCTCCCGATTGTTGAAAGATGAAGCCCTCGTGTGGTGGGATACCATGTATGAATCATTGGGGAAAAGGGCGGTGTATAAGATGAAATGGGAAGAGTTTGTGAAACGGTTGAAGGCGAAGTTTTGTCCCGAAAGGAATTTGGAGAAACTTCAAGAAGAGTTTGTGCACTTGAAGAAGGAAAGTATGAGTGTAGATGAATACACTAAGAAGTTCACGGGATTGATCCCGTTTGTGATCAAGTTGTATCCGGATGAGAGATCCCGGATTGTTCGTTATGCCAATGGACTCCCGTGGGAGTATGAGTTGGAAGTAAAGAGGGCCGCCACACTAGATGAAGCTATTAGTGCGGCGAGGAATGTTGAGGAACTTGGCCAAAGGAGGATCAATGAGAGGCCAAAGTTTGAAAAGAGGAAATTTGAAGGAAGCTCGGGATCGGTGAAGAAGGGAAAGTTCACCCCGACCTACTCTGAGCAATCAAGTATGGGCACGTGTAAGAAGTGTGACAAGGACCACAAGGGTGAGTGTTTGGCGGACTCGAAAGCTTGTTTTAAGCGTGGGAGACCGGGGCATTTGGCAAGGGATTACCGGGCCAAGCCATTGGATGAAATCGAGTGCTATTCGTGCCACGAAAAAGGGCACTATAGTAATGCTTGCCCGAAGAAGGGGAGTGAGACGATGGTGTCGACCGCACAAAAGAAAGCGGAGCCGACAAAAGTCAAGGGACGAGCCTTCCAACTTACCCGAGATGAAGCCAAGGAAGCCCATGATGTCGTTTCAGGTACCCTACTTGTAAATTCTATTCCCGCCCGGATCTTATTTGACTCGGGTGCTACTTATTCGTTTGTGTCCCATGATTTTGTTGTGAAATTGAATGTGCCCTTAGAACTTCTTGATGAGATTTATGATATTGAAATTGCGGATGGTAAAACTTCCATGGTTCAACATATGTGTCGAAATTGTGAGTTAGAAATAGACGGGAGAAAGTTTAAGATAAATTTATTACCTATGGAAATTGCGGGATTTGATATAGTTATTGGAATGGATTGGTTGGGTGAGCATCAAGCAAAGATTTTATGTGGGAAAAAGATAGTCTCGATCAAGACTCCCAATAATGAAAAAGTGTATGTGTATGGCGAGAGACGACACCATTTACCATGCCTTATGACCGCGGTTAAAGCAAGAAAATGTTTAGCCAAAGGGTGTTCGCCCTTTTTGGCGTATGTGTTAGATGGAAGAAAGGAAAAGAAGACGGTGGAAAATGTGAAGGTGATTCGGGATTTTCCCGAGGTATTTCCCGACGAGTTACCGGGATTGCCACCGGAGAGGCAAGTAGAATTCCGTATCGATCTAGTCCCGGGAGCGACACCAATAGCTCGTGCTCCATATCGTTTGGCTCCCACCGAAATGCGAGAATTGATGTCACAATTACAAGAATTACTCGACAAGGGATTTATTCGTCCTAGTTCTTCTCCATGGGGTGCGCCCGTATTGTTCGTCAAGAAGAAAGACGGTTCGATGAGGATGTGCATCGATTACCGAGAGTTGAATAAGATGACTATTAAGAACCGTTACCCGTTGCCTAGAATCGACAACTTATTTGATCAACTGCAAGGAGCCGACTATTTCTCAATGATCGATTTGAGATCGGGTTACCATCAAGTTCGAGTGAAACAGGGAGACACCGAGAAGACGGCGTTTCGTACACGTTATGGGCATTACGAGTTCTTAGTGATGCCGTTTGGGTTAACTAATGCACCGGCTATTTTCATGGATCTTATGAATCGAGTTTGTAAACCATTTCTCGACAAGTTTCTTATCGTATTCATTGACGACATTCTTACCTATTCAAAAACCGAGGAAGAACATGAAAGTCACCTAAGGCAAACGTTAGAAGTACTACAACGGGAGAAATTATATGCAAAGTTTTCCAAGTGTGAATTTTGTATTTGGGAAGTCCAATTCCTTGGTCATGTTGTGTCCCGAGAAGGAATCAAAGTTGACCCGTCCAAGATTAAAGCGATTATGAAGTTGGAACCTCCTCGAACTCCAACCGAAGTGAGAAGTTTTCTCGGGCTTTCCGGTTATTACCGCCGATTTATTCAAGACTTTTCCCGAGTGGCGACTCCACTCACATTGTTGACCCGAAAAAGTAGCAAGTTCGTGTGGGGAGAAAAGCAAGAGAAGGCATTCACGTTGTTAAAGGAATGATTATGTAACGCCCCGATTCTCGCGTTACCCGAAGGCATGGAAGACTCCGTTGTTTATAGTGATGCCTCAAATAAGGGATTAGGATGTGTTTTGATGCAACGAGAAAAAGTGATAGCTTATGCCTCGAGACAATTGAAGGATGCGGAAACGAGGTACACTACACACGATTTAGAGTTGGCGGCGATAGTGTTTGCTTTGAAGTTATGGCGACATTATTTGTAGGTACAAGGTGTACGTTGTACACGGATCACAAGAGTCTTCAATATGTTTTCACCCAAAAAGATTTAAATATGAGGCAAAGAAGATGGATCGAATTGATTAACGATTATGATTGTGAGATTGTATACCATGCGGGGAAGGCCAATGTGGTAGCCGACGCCTTAAGCCGAAAAGTTCATGAAAAGCCAAACAAAGGGAAATTGACTCGGATTGAAGTAGTCTCGAGTATTGTGGAACGAATAAAAAATGCCCAACGGGAAGTGATGGAGAAAGAAGAATTAAGACAAGAACGTTTGGGTAAAAACCAACATTTTGAAGAAAATAATCAAGGGTTGAAAACCGTTGGTGGTCGGATTTGGGTCCCCAAATTCGGTGGAGCCCGAAAGGAATTGTTAAATGATGCTCATAAGTCTAAGTATTCGATCCACCCGGGAAGTACAAAGACATATCAAGATATGAAGAAGATGTATTGGTGGCCCGAGATGAAAGCAAGAGTGGTCAAGTATATTTCTAAGTGTGCCACGTGTGCACAAGTAAAAGCCGAGCATCAAGTACCTTATGGGGTAGCTCAATCGTTGCAAGTACCGGCCGGAAAATGGGAAGATATAACAATGGATTTCATTGTTGGGTTGCCAAGAACGAGCAAGAACCACGACGCCATTTGGGTCATAGTTGACCGGTTGACCAAAAGTGCATTGTTCTTAGAGATTCGGGAAACCATGCCACTCGAAAAGTTGGCAAAGTTGTATGTGGATGAAGTGGTAATACTTCATGGGGTCCCGTTATCGATTGTGTCCGATAGAGATGCGAGGTTTACCTCGAGATTTTGGAGATCGTTGCAAGAAGAATTGGGAACGAAATTGCGGTTGAGTACGGCTTACCACCCGCAAACCGATGGTCAAAGTGAAAGAACTATTCAAACGGTTGAAGATATGCTAAGATCATGTGTGTTGGATTTTGGGGGTAAATGGGATGAACATCTACCGTTAGTCGAGTTTTCCTACAATAATAGTTATCACTCAAGTATTAAAATGCCGCCTTATGAGGCGTTGTATGGAAGGAAATGTAGGACTCCCTCGTGTTGGCTTGAGGCGGGAGAGACAAAACTCACGGGTCCCGAAATTGTGAAAGTGACAAACGAAAAGATTGAAATAATTCAAGCCAATATGAAAGCCGCACAAGATAGACGAAGAAGCTATTCGGGTTTGAAAAAGAGACCTTATGACTTAGATGTTGGTGACATGGTGATGTTGAAAGTATCGCCTTGGAAAGGCGTAATGAGGTTTGGAAAGAAGGGCAAATTGAGCCCGAGGTATGTTGGCCCGTTTAAGATTTTGAAACGGGTCGGGTTACAAGCATTTAAGTTGGAACTTCCACCCGAACTTCAAGGTGTTCACGATACATTCCATGTAAGTTATTTGAAGAAGTTCGTGGGTGAGGTCGAAAATATTATTCCATTACAAGAGTTGCGGGTTGATGCCCCGAATCGGTTAATAGAAGAACCCGAAGCCATATTAGAATCAAAGACCAAGAAACTTAGGAATAAAGAGATTGAGTTGGTGTTGGTCAAGTGGAAGCATTCCCTTAGACCGAACTTGACTTGGGAAGTCAAGGATGAGATTCGGAAAAGGTACCTGAACTTCATCAACTATGATGAGATTCCGAGGACGGAATCTCCTTTAGGGGTGGATAGTTGTAACGACCCGAAATTTGTAAATAAATAAATTGTACAAAAATACGATAAATATGGATAATTCAATTAAAACTCGTAGGAATTGGTTTCGTGTTATTTGGACACCGTACGAGAAAGTTATGGACGAAACCGGGTCGAGACAAGGAAGAAAAAGTGCAGCCTTGGCTGCATGGGGGGTTCGCGGCGCGAACTTATAGTTCCCGATCGCGAATTCTGGACAGAGAGTTGGTATTTTGAAGAATTGAGTTCGCGGGAAGCTAGCGATCGCGAGGAGTTCGCGACCCACAGAGTTCGCGGCGCGAACTCTTGTTCACGGCGCGAACTTCCCCGACCAGCTGTATTAAAGTCGGGTTTGGCTCATTAAATGCCATCCAAAACCCTAGTTTTCTCCTACCAGCTGGTGTGGGCGATTTTTGAGCATAAAGTGGCGATTAGAGCTTAATCTTCACTAAATCTTGGTGATTCTTGCTCCTAGTTGAAGAACAAAGGTAAATCTTCATCTCTCTTGGGTTTTTAGCCATAGATTCAAGTAGGGAAAGCTTGAATCTCAAACCCTAGTTTTGGGTTTGTTCATAAATGGTTAAATGGAAGTTGTATGACTTATATCTATGGTATTTTAACAAGGAAAATGTGTTTATGAAATGGATCTATGAAAATATGAAGATTTTGGAATTAGGGTTTGATAATTTGGGGAAATATGATACAAGTAGTTAACTAGCCATGGAATATATGATTAGTATAGATGTTTGATGTAAACCATTGTATTGGTTTTGGTATTAGGTCATTTGGTGGAAGGATTTGAGGTTCAAGTCTTGGGAAGAGACATTTGTGTTCAAGAAACACATCTTTTGGATAAGCTTGACTAAGGTGAGTACATGTGAACTTTCAAAACTGAGTACATAGTTAGTAAATGTTTTATGTTTTCATGTTTTATCGAGTCTATAAGTAATTTGGTCAATTATGTGATTACTAATGAATTGCTTATGTGATGATGAATTGATTAATTGATTAAGAAATGATGGAGCTATAAGCTCATGATGATAAATGATAAATGATGATGATGATTATGATGTCCCTAGGGCCGTGATAGATTGGAGGCATTCCGGTTATTACGGTACCTTAAGGTTAGTGGTAGATTGGAGGCATTCCGATTACCCAATACCTATGAGTCCCGGTAGATTGGAGGCATTCCGATTACCGTGGATATGACGGTCTTGATAGATTGGAGGCATTCCGATTATCTTGACATTGGTCAATGATGAAAGAAATGTAGTGACCCGAATGGAATTAATATTAATATTATAACATAAATGATATTATGTGATGTAAGGACCAAGCTTCAAAAAGACCACTTTAAACATCAATTACAACCTAACCTTCCAAGGTCTTACCAAAAATACAAGTTTAACAATATTTTTACCAAAAGACATACACACAATATAATGACTAGCTACAATGGATACAAACCAACTAAACAAACCCCAAGGACACACACCAAAATACTATACTATACCAAAAGACTATACCAAAATAGAAGCTCTTCCAAAGCTTCAAGCTAACCAACTCCTGTAATCTACTCGCACTTGTCCTTACCCTTATCTACACCTGAAAATGATGACAACTAAACGTGTAAGCTATAAAAGCTTAGCGAGTTCCACAATGTATAATGTTATACTAAATAATTATATAAACGATCATAAATAAACAAACCAATAGTAACGGGTCAAAGTACCGGGTAAGCATAACAACATCATCACAAGGCATCACATGACAATCCGGGTCAACAATGATCACTGTAGAATTCTAGATTTAACAAAGTGCGTCATTCCCTCTTAGGCCATTAGGGAATGAGGCCGATGAAGGTGACCATGGCTGTAACACCGCAAAATTTAGAAAGCTTTTTTTTTTTAAATGCCCGAAGGCGATTAGGTTATCCTCTAGTTTAGTTTAGTTATCTTAATTTAGTTTAGTTTACAAACAAGGTCCCACAATAAGCTTCCAAATAAACATTTCTTAAACAATACATTAACGGTGTCACTTAAACGACATGGCTCATTTTTAAAACTTATCAAACGGAGCTTGGTCAATCATCCCGTCCAAAGCACCGATCACCTGAAAAGATTCAACAAGGGAGGGATTAGCACAAAGCTAAGTGAATGAATATAATCTACAAATTCTGTAAAGCCCAACGAGCTAGCATAGACATCTCTACTATCTAAAAGTCACATAGCCACTACACTAATCACTTAAACACGGAAGTTATAAAACATCTCCGGTTGGGTCAACGCTTAAACCCGGAAGTTAAAAATAACATCTCCGGTTGGGTCATCACTGGAACACGGAAGTTTAAATAAACATCTCCGGTTCGTTCAAGAAGATCGGGGTCCTGCCGGAGCCTTAAGCCATGGTCGGCCAAACCACGGTAACCGATAGCGGTTCGTGACCAACACCCGGGCAACTCCCTCCCCTTGACCATGCAACAAATACAGGTAAGGTCGGATACCCTTTAGTCGACACCCATTGCCCAGCGCACTGACTTCTCAAACCTCGGTTACCAATCAAACCGAGCCCTCGGTTACCAATCAAACCGAGTTGTTGCTTACAATCAAGCCAAGTCTCTTCACCTATGTGCACATGGTCATGTATGGTATTCCCTAACACTAGGCATACATAGCAAGTAGACTAGCTACGAAAAAACACCGCGAAAAACGTCACAACTGAGTTCCCAATCGCGAACTCTAGTTCGCGATCGCGAACTAGTGTTCGCGTCGGGAACTCGTATCGTGATCCAGTTCGCGACGACCAACCAAATCCGCTGGAGCTACTTCGCGATCGCTAAGTGGAGTTCGCGACGCGAACTCCCCTTGTCTGGTATGTTCCTGCAATTTTCTTCAAGGTATGCAAATACCAACCAATTTAAACCATACACAAGTTGGAGGTTAAATCCACTCACCGTTACTTCCACTTGTCGAACTCAGAGGTCTAATGTTTCTGAGTCACGATCCCGATTCCTGTACACCAAAGGAATACCGAATTAGTATATAATTCCACCAAATTATAAACAATGTTAAATATGCATTTAACACTAACACCTGCACTAACTAGATAACCAAACACTTGTAACCTCATATAAACATGTCATGACCATTTACACTTACACAACAAGTCAACTAGTCATATTGCATTTCTTACACTCAAACGGGTCAAAACCGGATTATTAAAACCATAATACTATCCATAACTACAATCATGTAAACAACTCGCAATTCACCAACAATATCACAACATTTCCAACACATGGCCTAACAAACACTTATACTTGCACAATCCAAATTTCTTAAGTCACTTTACTACCCATTGGCCCAAACGGGTCAAAAACCCGAACATGACTATAACACTTCTAATTTCCATCAATTAGCACAAAAACCCTATAACTTAGCAAGTCATAATCATGTAACAAATCATCAAGTTCAAAGTCACCAACAATCCATGTATTTTACTTCCAATTTACTAGTTAACCATTTTAACCAAGAACATCCAAACACTAACTAGCATTTCATTAAATCTCACCAACACTTGACATAATCCATAACTAACATTTTTGACATATTATCACTTCCTACATATTAATTTAACCCACATTAACATTAAAACCCATATTAAGTCAAGTTAGAAGCATAAACCAAAACCACACAATTGATACACACCCACACACACACACACGAACACACACACACACATGTACATTTTGCTAAAAAAAGGTTGTACCTTGTGCTAAACCCATACAACAAAACATGTCAAACTTTGTATAGACACTCAACATACCATTTAACACCATAATCACCAACCAAATCTCAAGAACACATAAACCCTAATTTATCAACTATCATGGAATCGAAAATAAACACATATAGGTTGAAGCTTACCTCAAGAGCTTTCCAAAAACGTGTTCGGATTAAAGATTGGACAAGAAACTAGCTATGCATCTTCAAGATAAGCTCAAGAACACTAATGGGGTTTTTAGAGAGATGTTAGAGAGAGAAAGAGAGATATACGTATGGAGAGAGAGAGAGAGAGATGGATGAATGCATAACAAAAAGATGGGGCATTCCCCATCACATAAACCGTCCAAATGGGGAGGGGTGGGACCCACTTGGCTTTTTTTTCCATTTTTAACAAATACAATACAAAAGTCCCTTTCGTAGTTAATTTATTTAAAATACCAAACGGGCTCCAATTTTAAAAACGAAAGTATTTCCGGAGACGATATTAAAAGGAGAATCCAAAGATATAAAAATCACATTTTCATTTAAACATTTCAGAAAACAGATATTTTAATCCCTTGATTAAAATATCACAAAAGGACAAAAGGTCAAACGATTCATTTAACACTTAATCAATTTATTCCACATATGGTCAAATAGATATTTTCAAATATCAAAATATGCCTAAAACATCTAGGCCAGTTTTAGGATGTTACAATGGCACCCCTAACCGAGTCCATGATCCAGCTTCACCACCACGGTCCATACCACTCCTCCGTCAGGTACCCCCGCGTCCACCGCCCGACATATTACACAAAGTAATACTCGAGCCGCCATGGGTCCTCACGAAATGAAATGTCACTCAAGGCAGTCCACTCAAACGGGTCAAGTAAGGCAAGATTTGTCAAAAGGATCTCAATGTTCTAGGCAACCGAATAATAATCAAAGAGGTTAAATGATACAAGAACCCACTAACTCTAGTGCTTATAACATAAATAGATATATATATATATATATATATATATATATATATATATATATATATATATATATATATATATATATATATATATATATATATATATATAATTATAAGTATACACATTACACAAAGTGAACTCACCTGGGATCAAACAATTGCCAACACAAGCTAAGAACTTCTTTAATCAAAATCCCAATGTCATCGGTCAATGAAATCGCCACAATCTCCCAATTGATTACCTATCACAATTATACACGTCTCAACAATAATTCTAAACCATAATCATATCTAGGATAAACCTTAGTCATCAATTTCCCCTAATTTGGTGATGAACCAAAACCCTAGACCACCAATTTACTCATACTTGCACATGATCACATGCTAACTACAATTCTCATAGCTAAATACTCAGTTACACAAGAGTACCATCTCAATTTTCAGCTATAACTCAATCCCTAAATTTAGGGTTCATGACCTACCAACTAGATATCTAAATTTCTACACATGCATGAGGTTGGAGATGATGAAATACCTTAATTATTAACAAAATAGACGAAAATCCTTTGATTCCTAGCCAAAATCTACCCAAGGTCTCCCAAAATCGTCCAAAATCGCCAACAACCGAGAGGAGAAAAATCTAGAAGTGGAAATGAGATGAAATGGGTCAAAACCCGATTTTATGTCTGATCAGCACTAGATAGCGCCGCTATCTTCTAGATAGCGCCGCTATCTAGACCCCGCGCTTTTTAGTGCCGCTAATTCCAGAATAGCGCTGCTATTCCTCAAATTTTTCGCGTTTTACCCAACACTAAATCGAGTCGCTGTTGGATACCAGAAAAGATAGCGCCGCTATCTTCAAGATAGCGCCGCTATCTACCCAGATGCTGCAATTTTCAGCTTTTCATCCCTTTTCTTTTTTTAACCTATCCCACTTAATCAAACACCCCTAATACCGATTATTCATCAATATGCTAACTATCAAGACTTAATTCCTTATCATTTATCATCTAATAATGAACTTAACAATTAAAATGCTTTAATTAGAAACACGTATGTTACATGTGACTAGTTGTTTATCGGGTCCAAAACCCATGTATCTCACGAGTCAATTTTGTCTCACGTACTATGTTTGTGTTTTGCTATGTACTCAGGTTCGGGATCGAAGATCTAGGAGGCCCGTTTAGGAGAGGCCTTGTTGAGATTAGCTTGGTGTTGATGATTAGAGCTCTTGTCCTATGGCTAAGATATAATTTGTAACACCGTTTTTGTAAACTCTGATAATCTCAAACAAGAAACCTTTTTAGTTTTTGTAAAGTCGGTATTTGACACCGATACATTATTACTTATTTTGGGATGAAATGTTGTTTAAATATTGTTTTGAAAATCGAGGTGTTACATGAACGAATCATAAATTCCGCAGCGGAGCGCGGATAACCATTTTTACTCGTTTAATACATTAACATAAATTTTTAAACACTTCCGTTCCTTTTATGTAACATTGACTTTTTACATGTGACATTATCATCCTTATTAAAAATCAACCAATTGATCTACAAGAGGTCTTGGGTTCAAGACTTGTTGAGGGCATTCTTTAGGAAAAAAGGCGGTGGGGTTTATTCCTCAAAAAAGGAGATATGTTCGAGGAATGCATACTATCCGCTTGGATGTCATTGCATATGTCAAACCACTAACTTACTAACTTGGCGTTCAAAAAAAATAAAAAATCCTTACTTAAAATCAATAAAACAGAAGGAAGTGGTAATGAGAGTATTTGTAAAATCAAAATTGGATGGATCATACCTAGAGTAGAGAATAAACCTAAAAAGATTAAGAGACCCATTTAAGAACAAGAAAATGACACTGTAATTTGGATTGAATCTCCATGCAACAATCCATCAATAAAATGTTAATTGGATAAGTTTTTAGTCAATACAAACTAACTTTTGACATAGGCCACATGTTTTTTTTTTGAATAGCACCTAATCTACTCCTAATTGTCCACGACGGGACTTGATCCCATGACCAAAATAGGTCATGGGCAATATCTTAATTCTTTCACCATAACCACTAGGCTACAAGCCTTGGGTTGACATAGGTCACGTGTTAATTACTCTTTTGTAATTACTTATGTACCATATTATTTTACTAATGCACCATAACCACTAGGCTACAAGCCTTGGGTTGACATAGGTCACGTGTTAATTACTCTTTTGTAATTACTTATGTACCATATTATGTTTACTAATACACCATAACCACTAGGCTACAAGCCTTGGGTTGACATAGGTCACGTGTTAATTACTCTTTTGTAATTACTTATGTACCATATTATGTTTACTAATACAATAATACCAGACCACTCACTACACTATCATTTGTCACCACCATCACCCAACAACCACCACCATTATCACTATCGCCGCTACTGACCATCACTATGCACAACCACCCACCACTATCATTGTAACGACCCGAAATTGTTAATCAGATAAATTATGGAAAAAATATGATAAATAAGGATAAATCATTTAAAATGCGTGGGATTTGGTTTCGTGTCATTTGGACCTCGTTTGATATGGTTAAGGACGAAACCGGGTCGGATTAAACAACAAAAATTTCAGCCTTAGCTGCACTGGGCAGTTCGCGGTCGTGAACTTTGGGCTGAGGATTTGGAGTTTTTGATCAAAGAGTTCCCGACCCGTTCCCGATCGCGAGGAGTTCCCGACGCGGGAAGTTCGCGGCGCGAACTACCGGTTGGTGATATAAAAACGGGAAAAAGCTAGGGTTTGCTCATTTTCACCCACAATTGTGGTGCAGCCGATTCTAGAGAGGGAAGTGGCGATTTTGATTATTCCTAGCTCAAATCTTCATCATCTTTGGAGATTCAAACATCAAAGGTAAGATTTCTTGATTGTTGGTGCTATTTAGCTAGTTATGAACTTTATTTGGAGAAATATGGTGGTTTGGGTAATCTACCAAGTTATCTTTGGAGAAGATGACTAAGATGAGTGTAGAACACTCTTTGTAAGCTTAAGAACCTTGTGTTCTTGATAGATCTGGGGTTTCTTGGTGTAATCTTGATATAGGGTTTTGAGATTTCCACCAAGTTGGATGAACTTGGTGGTTAAGAATGTTGTTATGAAGTTATTGGTAACTAGTTATGGATAATAACTAGATTTTATGATGATATTGATGGTAGATCAAGAAGACCTAAAGTTTGGTGACATTTGACAAGTTGGAAAACAAGGATTCGTGTTAATAGACGTGATTTGGAGTTAGCTTGGCTAAGGTGAGTACATGAGACTTATACTAAGTACATAGCAAATGATTTTGAAAACTATGATGTTTTATGAGTCTTTATTAATAAATGTTTTTAATAAAGATGTGGTTTTAAAAGGGTAAGAAAATGCAAGTAATAGACTGTTTAAGTATGTCTAATGGATAATGATTTTTGAAAGAGATTATGATAATTAAAAGGGATTAATAACTCTTTATTAATATGATGTTTGATTAAGAGTAGTGATTAATAAAGTATGCTATTTGGTTTATTATAATATGTATTAATAAAGCTAACGACAATGATTTTCAAGTATCAAGTACTGATTAGCATATTATACTAATAAAAGTAATGAATGATTTGCTAGGGGAATAAGTACAAAGTGACTAGTACCAGATTTGTATTATGGTCAAAGAGAAGTTAAAAAATATGATTTTGATAAATGATAAACATGTTTTATTTAATAAAGGACTTGGTAAAGTCAATATTTAAATTGAATAAGAAACGAGAACAATATGATAATTAGAATTGATACATTATAATGTACTAGGATAAAACCCGCGCGATGCGGCGGGCTGCGAACTAAATATTACTGGCGATTAAAACTTCATTCGTAACTACAATACATAATTGCAACGAACTGTATGTTTTTTATTTCGATTGGAAGCTTGTGCTTGCTTCTGTCTTCACTTGAAGAATTAAGGCTTTCAACGACGCAAATTTCTCCGATTACATCTAAAAAAAGTTTCATTAATTAGTAGCGGTATAGGGTTATATAACATATAAATCCTACATAGTAAAATGGAGTTAATTTTACCAATTGACTTCGAGGCTAGTAATGAGTTATTCAAAATATTCTCGTATGCAGCAAACTCAAAACCATGTAATGGACCAGACCACTCAGCGCATTCTTTAATCGTTGTGCTTGATTGAAATGAAAGTTTTTCATTCAGGCCAATAAACGTAAAACTTGACTTGGCCTGCCACAACTTACCTCCTCTGATATAATCTCATTTTTATTGTTGAAGTTCGTGTGGGGCCACATTCGTAGAACCCTGACATTGAGGTGAATTTTGTCCTTAAAATCATGAATGTTTCTTATATAGTGCAATCCGATTGTTGACATGTTAATAATACCTTACACAAAAAAGATTACGAAACTCATACACGGTAGGAATAACATGTGTATCTGAAATTGTATGTGAATTGATGAGTATTTCATTAACAAGAGGTCACTATTTATACAGGAAAATCGTCTTCTAAACTAGGAAAGTCTATGCTAATTAACAGCCTAATTGATATCGAGATTACAGCTAATTCTAATTGATATTACAGCTAATCTAAATTGAATGCTTTGCATATTTACAGAAACAGAATATGCTATGGCATATTCCGTTTAATACTCCCCCGCAGTCGAATGTGTGGCTGGCCAAATGGTGAGACTGGATCGGAAGCGTGTAAATAGTTGTCGTGGCAGTCCCTTTGTAAAAATATCAGCATATTGGTAGTCAGCAGGGACATGTAGTACTCGTAAAGAACCCAAACGCACTTTTTCGCGAACGAAGTGTATGTCAATTTCAATGTGTTTAGTGCGTTGATGTTGAACTGGGTTTTTGGTGAGGTAAACAGCTGAAATATTATCACAGTAGATGAGTGTGGCTTGTCGCAGTGGGAGATGTAGTTCAAAGAGAAGATTGCGAAGCCATGTGGTTTCAGCTGCAGCATTGGCCACTCCTTTGTACTCGGCTTCTGCGCTTGAGCGCGAAATGGTAGGTTGTCTTTTAGAAGACCATGAGATGAGATTGTCGCCGAGGAATACGCAATAACTGGATGTTGAGCGGCGTGAGTCGGGGCATCCCCCCCAGTCGGCATTGGAGTAAGCTATTAATTTGGTGGATTTGGAGGGTGACAGGTGAAGGCCGTGATGACTGGTGCCCTTTAGGTATCTCAAAATGCGTTTTAAGAAGTTGAAGTGCGGCTCACGGGGAGCATGCATAAAGAGACAAACTTGTTGAACTGCGTAGGAAATGTCTGGTCTGGTGATGGTTAAGTATTGTAGGGCTCCGGCTAGGCTGCGGTAAAGGGAGGAGTTGGTGATGAGTGTGCCGCTAGATTCACTGAGTTTCGAGTTTGTGTCAACTGGTGTAGCTGAGGGTTTACAATCTTGCATATTGGCACGGTTGAGAATGTCATGTATATATTGTTGTTGAGATAAGAACAATCCTCTGTTTGTGTGTTGAACTTGAATCCCGAGGAAGTGGTGTAGAGGGCCAAGGTCAGACATTGCGAACTCTTTAGATAATAAAGTAATGAAGTGTCGAAGAGTGTCGTTGTCTGATGCTGTCAAAATTATGTCATCCACATATAAGAGGAGATAGGCCATTTTGTTGCCTTGTTTAAATACGAAGAGCGACGTGTCGCTTTTGGTGCTTTTAAAACCGCATGTTTGAATGTAATTTGCAAAACGATCATACCATGCCCGTGGTGCTTGTTTAAGTCCATATAATGATTTTCGCAATAGACAAACATGTTTGGGGTGGTTGTGATTGACGAAACCGGGGGGTTGGAACATGTAAACAGTTTCGTTAAGGTCCCCATGTAAGAAGGCGTTCTTCACGTCTAGTTGGTGGATAGGCCAGTTTCGTGAAATAGCTAGAGAGAGAACTGTTCTGATGGTTGTTGGTTTCACGACGGGACTGAAAGTTTCATCACAATCAATGCCGACTTGTTGACATTTACCATTAATAACCAATCTTGCTTTGTATCGTGCGAGAGTCCCGTTTGCGTGAAATTTGTGCTGATACAGCCACATGCATCGGATGACATGTGCGTTTGGTGGTCGGGGCACAAGTTCCCATGTGTTGTTTTCCATTAAGGCCCTGTATTCATCAATCATAGCACAAGACCAGTTTGGATCAGTTAAGGCTTGGGTGTGGGATTTAGGAATATGTGAGATATTAGGGTTTGGTGTGGGGTTGGTGGTGTGTAAGTTAGCACTGGGGTTGGTGTTACTCCGTGCAGCCTTTGATCGTGTGGTCATGGGGTGCATGGAGGATGATGGTGGTGCGGAAGTTTGTGTAGGTGGTTGAGTGGACCGGCGAGAGTAGGTGAGAGGATAGTAATCGGAATTGGAGTTGGGTTGTGTTGTTTGGGGTGGGGGTGGGGGTATTTGAGGTGTGGGATTGTTAATGGTGGGGTTAATAGGTGGGGTGGTGGGTGCATGTTGTTGAGGGGGGGTTGTCGGTGTAGTTTGTGGGTGAAATAGTGTGGGGTGGGGGTCGTTGTCGGTACAAGGATGGGTGTGTGATTTGTTGTTGATAGTTGGGTAAGGGAAGGTGGTTTCATCAAACGTGACATGGCGGGATAGGATAACTTTTCCTGTTGAGAGGTCAAGGCATCGGTAACCGCGATATTGAGGTGGGTAGCCAAGAAATATACATTGGGTGGATCTTGGGGCTAGTTTATGTGAGCGGGTGGAGTTGAGATTAGGATAACATGCACATCCAAAGATGCGAAGGTGGTCGTATGTGGGATGTTTGAGGTAGAGAGCAGATGTGGGTGTTTGGTTATTTAATAGTTTGGTGGGGAGAATATTGTGAAGGTAGGTGGCGGTGTGAAGAGCATCTACCCAAAATGAGGATGGTAAAGATGCGTGAGTGAGAAGTGAGAGCATGAGTTCATTGAGACGACGTATCATGCGTTCAGCGGTTCCATTTTGTTGGGAAGTGTGAGGACACGAGAATCGGAGTTGATTATCAAATTCACCACCTTTGTCGCATTGAAATGTTTTAAAATTTGTGTGAAATTGAGTGTTGACGAATTGGTGGAAGGTTTTGATTTTGTCGAAAGTTTCGGATTTATATTTGAGGGGAAAGACCCATGTGTAATGTGTAAAGTCATCTATGATGACAAGGTAGTATTTAAAACCGCTGTTACTGTGGATGGGTGATGTCCATAGATCTGCATGTACTAGGTCAAAAGGTTTCAAGGTCGTAGAGGTTGAGTCTTTGAAAGGAAGTCGTTTGTGTTTGGCAATTTGACATGAGTGACATACAAACGTTTTATCAATTTTATTGCAAGAAATATGTTTATTTGTGCTAAGAAAATCCATGATATGATGTCCTGGATGTCCTAGTCTAAAATGCCAAGTTGGCGAACTAGAAATAACAGAAAAAGAAACAGCGGGTGCGTTGACTTGATTAGTGAATGGATAGAGGTCACCAGTGCTATCGTGCCTCGTCAGTTGCTTCCCAGTCTTGGGGTCCTTAATAGAAAAACCATATTCGTCAAATTCAATAGATACGGAATTTTGACGACAAAATTTACGAACTGAAACAAGGTTTTTAATAACATGTGGTGTGTGTAGGACGTTTTTGAGGTGGAAGGGTTTAGTATGGTGGTGTAATGTGGTGTGGCCTGATCCAATAACCGGGACTTGATTACCATTTCCAACAAATACAGAGTTAATAGATGAGACACAAGGGGTAGTAATGTTACCTGCGTTTGCGGTGAGATGAGTGGTAGCGCCCGAGTCCATGTACCATTGGTCATCATTCGGGTCAATAGTCATTGTTGAAAATGCTGCCTGCAAATCATTTGGGTCCAGCGGATTGACATCAGCAAAGTGGGCTTCATTATGCTGGTTGGGCTGTGGAGCAGCAGTTGGGTTTGTAGAGGCCCAATTCGCATTAGTTGAACCAGCAGTAAAAGAATGAGGAGGAGCCCAAGGTGTGGCCCAGCCTGATTGGGTCGGGTAGGGGCATGGTGGTGGTGAGGTCCACCACGGAGAAGCCCACCATGGTGGTAAAGACATGTACGACTGATTGCGTTGGGCCGTTTGCGATCGACTGTTACCAGACGACTGATTGCGACGAAGTGAGGACGAATTGGACGACCGATTGGGTTGCGGATTTTGATGATTAGCAGAGCGATTTGGGGTGTTGGTGAAATTGGATCTGCGATTAGGGTTTCGTTGAGGCTGATTGCGGCAGCGATTTGGGTAGTCTGCTCGGTTGCGATTTGGGGAATCGTCGACTGCAGCAGCGATTTCGATGGATGAGTGGCTGTTTCGTGCCTGGTGTCGTTGATTCTCGAGTTGTAGCATTGAACAGGCTGAATCCCATGGAGGTAAGGTTTGGTTTATGTATGCAGCTACTGTGTCGAATTCAGATGGCAGCCCACGAACCAGTTGCAGCACAAGTCGGTTTTTGGCGACTGGGCATTCAACATCTTCAAGTTGTCCAGCAAGATCTTTGAGTTTCTGGCAGTATGCTTCAAGAGAAGGCATGGCACTAAGCGTAAGATTGTTGAATTCATGTTCAAGAGCAGCAGCCCTTGAACCTTTGTTGTTGAGAAATATTTCTTTGACCTTTTCCCATGCTTCGTAGGCAGTAGAATCAGGTTCAAGAATTCTAGCCAGCAGGTCGTCAGAAATAGTTCCGTAGATCCATTGCAAGACGATGGCGTCGATTTCTGACCAGGCTTCGTAGGCCGGATCAGTTGTTGCCGGAGCTGCTGTACCGTCTATATGAGGCAGTACTTTGTAACCTCGTGCTTGAAGTTTGAACAATTTCACCCAAGAAGAGTAAGTTACTTTGGTACCATCTAGTGTTCGTACCTTATTTTGGATGTTAGTAACTGTGTAAACGGGGTGAATAGCTTTGTTTGGATTGGGAACAGAATTGTTAGTAGATGGAGACATGGTTGGAAAAGAAATACAGCCGTAGCTGATTGGTTCTGGTGGAAACAGCCGTGGCTGCGGAAGCCGTAGCTTCAAAGGAAAAAAAGAAAAGAGAAAAAAAAAAGATCGGTATGAGCAGTTAAGGCTCTGATACCATGAAATTGTATGTGAATTGATGAGTATTTCATTAACAAGAGGTCACTATTTATACAGGAAAATCGTCTTCTAAACTAGGAAAGTCTATGCTAATTAACAGCCTAATTGATATCGAGATTACAGCTAATTCTAATTGATATTACAGCTAATCTAAATTGAATGCTTTGCATATTTACAGAAACAGAATATGCTATGGCATATTCCGTTTAATAGTATCATTTGTTAAAGAATAGAATGAAAAAACAGAGTTGCGGGTGATAACTCATACCGTTGGTTATGAAGGTTTTCTCGATTTTTGATGAAAACAGTGACGGGTTTTCTCGGTTTATAATACCGTTATTTATATAAAGTGGAGGTAATACGTATTTTAATTTAACAAATTAAATTAATATTAATGCAAAGATTTAATGGGTAGTTATAGCATGAATAAAAAAACGTATAGGTTAAAATTAAGTCTTTATATTGGTATCCGAAATATCCATTTGGTTACTATATATTCTCTCTCACAGTTCATAAGGATGAAAAAATCGTAAGCTTGAAAAAAACGTATACATAATTAAGTCTTTATACCTAGTTATAGCATTGACTGACCGTTTTTGTTTTAAACCTGCTAAAAATGAAAAAAAAATGTATATCGTATAATTAAGTCTTTATATTGGTATCCGAAATATTCATTGGTTACTATATATTATCTCTAACAGTTCTTAAGCATGGAAAAAACGTAAGCATGAAAAAAACGTATATATAATTAAGTCTTTATACCTAGTTATAACATTGACTGACCGTTTATGTTTTAAGACCTACTAAAAATGAATAAAAAAACGTATAGGTTAAAGTTAAGTCTTTATATTGGTATCCGAAATATAATAAAAACCATACCTTCCATATATATATGTATCTAAATCCACTTTGTGTTTGCCAACAACCATATCAATAACATATATACTCAAACTGATCAAAATACAAATGTGAAATCATGAATATTATAGGCTAATTATGTAAAATTAAACATGGGCGGTAATTTGACAGCATAATTGCTAACCTTGACTGGTAAAGAATAGATTAATAAAATCCAATTGGGCCCGATTAGCATCCACTCTAATCATACCCACATATATTTCTCATCAAGTTTCATTTTTCTTCTTTTATGGCCTTTTTCTCCTCCAAAAAATAAAAATAAAAAACATTATATCAGTATATCTTACATGAATAATTTATGGTCATACACATCAAGGGCAACAGAATGATTACCATGAGAATAGAGGAAGTAATGAACAATATATGAAGATTTTACTTGAACACATTTGGTACTTTGGAATACCAAGTATATGACTATCCTGATTAACACTCATTAGTTGTCTTCCTCTTGGGGCTATATTTTAAGTTTAAAATCTAAAACTAAAATCAATTCAGTTAAATTGATCAAGATTATTGGATAAAGCTAAATTTAAAGAAAAAAAATTAGATAAGAATATGTACCTTTCTTTCTTTTATCTGTTGGTGTCTAAAAAAAAAATGTATAAGAAAGAGGCATGAAAGAGAAAAATGTTTGAATTAAGAATACACCTATACACATTTATAAAATCGTAGATAGACTCACAGTCACACCTTTGATATGTAAACCGATATGAATGAGGTATATTAGAAAGACTTTAATACAATCAATATATTTTGAAAATCATGCGGAGGAAATAATAGTATTTTAGAAAACTGATAAGCAAATTAATTGTGGTCAAACGGTTTTGAATTATAATGAGTTTGAATTTAAATGAAGCCAATTAAAATAAAGTCAATGCGTTTTAATTGTGGTATAAAATGCGTTAATTAAAATACGTTTTAATTTTGGTATATTTAATACTCATTACTTTTTAAAATGAAGTCAATGCATCCATTTAAAAGGTTTTAAACCGTAACAGTCAACACACACTTATGATGCTTAAGGAGGCTAGTACTTAAGATGTATCGAATAGAATACCAAATATTGGATATGGTGTAGTAGTAGGTCGGATGTATGTGTTGCGTGAGGTCCCGGGTTCAAATCTCGGGCCACGCAATTTTTTATTGCAATTTTTGTTGTGGGTTTAAGACCTTCCACTAATGGTACGGGCTAGTTTAAGACCTTCTAATATTATAAAGGCTAATTAGCTCATTATATATAGTATAGATTCTCAAATTGCTTCCACGTTTTTACTTCCAATGAAACAATGATGACATAAATAATATATATTTCTTCCAATAATATCTATAATTCCAAACACAAAAGTATTTAGGAGCATTAAAAATACAGTTTGGGCTAGTAACCATCAAATGTTTTAAATGAGGGTCTGAAGTTGGAGGTATGGTCAAAGGGTTGACTCCGAAGTGGTTTTGTTTGGAATTACTGATAATTTTTCTTCCACTCCTTTATTTCAGCAATTTAAAGAACTATATTTAGGGAGGAAACACATCTTAGAATTAAACACTCCTTTATTTAAGCAATTTAAAGAACTAAATTTAGGGAGGAAACACATCTTAGAATTAAAAAAACGTTCAAATTCCATGAATGCAGGGCGTCAAATGTGTAGCTTCGAATTAAATGTACAAAGGTGTAGTTAATTTACCATGAAAAAAAAACGTTTTTATTCAACTCATTATTACCGCACTATGGCTAATTAAGTGTGTAGTTACCCGAAAGTGTAACCAAACCCGTTACTTTGCATAGTGGTAAGAGGTTTACCTATGGATCCTATACACCCGGGTTCGAACCTCGTAGGAAGCTGGTTTTTTAATTAATTAGGCAAAGAGGAGGTTGCTAATTAAGGAAGGTTTGAATTCAGACCTTCCTTTTTTAGAAAAGTGCAATCTGCATTATAAAGTAGTAAGATGATTGAGTATGTATTATTGGGGCATAGGCCCGTATTTGATGATTTCACTATGTGTGTAAAGAAAATATCCGGATAACGATAACCCATTTATGGGGGAGTTGAGATTACTACTTGGGGCGGTACCTCCCTGCGCAAGGGTAGTATATCTATGTGAATGATAACCCGACAATAGGGGGACTATGATAACCCGATAAAAAGGGGGATTACGATAACCCGCGAGACGGGGGAGTTGGAGATCTTGGTAAGTTTGGAGAACCCCAATTACCATATGATCTTGTGATGATAACCCACATCGGGGGAGTTTGCTTTAGAATAATACGTGGCGTATGTGATAAAGGAGTAAGCTTATGGGTAGCTTACATGTATGCGATTATGTGATGGGTAAGCTACGGTTAGCTTACTAGTATATATGAATAAGCGATAAGAATATAAGTTGATAATTAATAAGTAAATCAAGAAAAGTAATGAATATGACTTTTATCATATTTGAGAATGGGTCGAAAACCCATGTATCTAACGAGACTATTTTGTCTCACGTACTACTTTGTTTTTGGCTATGTACTAAGGTTCATGATCGAAGGATTAGAAGCTCCCATTAGAAGTGGCCTAGTGTTGATCAACTCGGGAGCTCGTAGGTAGATCCCGTTTATCCTATGGTTATGATATTATTTTGTAACACCAGTTTTAATACTCTGTTAAACCTTTTAATGGTTTTGTTAAACCGTATTTTGGGATATTGGACTTTATAATATTTTTATTGAAAAATATGATTTAAAAGATGTTTTAAAAATTGAGGTGTTACAATCATGATCATCACCGGAAAATATACTTACATGGTACCCACAACCGCATTGTGCGGTTACCCTGTTAGTCATTTGAAACATAGCTTCAACCAAGTGGTTCTTCCTAAAAACATAGCTCCACGAACCTCGTATAATTGAATTAGCTTGAACCGATTGAACCCGAACCGGAACTGGTTGGCCATAAAAACTGAAACCAACAATTGGGGGATCGGATTGATGGGCCACGAAGTTGCTGTCACCACCCAAATAGTTATTGGGCTCCGATAAAAAATTTGGGTCTGCCTGGGAAGGGGGTGGGTCATCTAAAGAATTGGGAATAATTAAATCTTGATCCACCATAGCCGTGGGGACCGCTGACACTGGACCCTCAGAAGTGTAACCTTGCCCCGGGAATTGAGTATCATCGATACCACCTGTTGTTTCATCCCCCAAGGAACTTGGAGACCTTTCGATATCCGGGCATGCACACTCGAAGGGACTCGCCGGAATATTCCCCGCCGATAAAGCGTCATCGGGATTAAACTCGCTATCAAACTCATCATCTGGGCGATCCAGATCTGGAAAAGAAGAATCATTTGAACCCGAGCTAAGGGATTCGTTGTCATCTTCATTACACAAGGCACCCATGGAGGGGAATAACTTGATAGTATCTCCGATATCTTCAGTGATATTGATGGAAAATTGAACCAATAAGAACTGGGAAACATTCATCTATTCTTCCCATTTTAGATGTTAAAATTGTTACCCTCCCAATGGCCATGATAAGGTTTTCCTCGCAGCATTCTTCGGGAATAATAACCTCACCAAATTTTCCTGCAATGGTGGAGAAGGTGTCCGAGCACCATGCATGAGGTGGAACACCGAATATGACGATGCTTGCCAATCTGTTAGGAACCACGAAGTTCTCAGCCCACAACGATAAAGAGCCAAACCAGTTGACAATACATCATAGATGAACACTGGACATTAAATGTAACAACTTAATTTTTTTGAAGTCAAACGTTAAAAAACTTTTCAAGTAGGCAATAAGAAAAATCAAAGTAGCATGCTCTAATTGTTTGAAGACTGAAGAGATAAAGTCCTCTGTACCAACCATATATTTGCATGAATTTTATTATTTTCTAAACATGTTAAGGTGAATACAAGCTTGAATTGTTTTAACCACCAAATATTTTATTATTTTAACCCTATCAATGTAAACCTCTAAACATTTGAACTCCTCTACTTTGAATTGTTTAAACCTAAACACATGGTTGCAGCAAATTACTGTCAATTTAACCCTAAACAGAATTACATTTTGATTTAGGTTTTCTTTAACAGCAAGTTACTTATTTGTAGTTCGAGTCAGACAGTGACATTATGGTTAAAAAAAACAAAACTAACAGGCTGCTCAGTTAACCGCTCAGATCGACATGAAAGTCGACGTTTCACGGAGCTATAAACTCTCAAATAAATCTCATTGAAGTTTTCATCATAGCAACCAGATGAAATTAATCACAAAAAACATTTACTTTGAACACTGTTTAGTTAAAATAAACAAAAAAATTAGACAGAAATGCCTCAACTGAATACGTATTGGTAGCTACTAACTAGGGCAGATTTATTTAGGGGCCACAGCAGCTGCTTCGTGAATTTTTGATTTAGGTTGAGGTGAATTTACTGCGAATTGAATTGCTGTTGAATAATATTAATTAGGATTAAAATATCAATTAATCCTAAATAATATTATTCAACAGCAATTTTCCACTGATTAACAGATGTATCAATCATAAATTTTCTGAAGCAGAACTGGATTAAAGCTGTGTATTCAATCATCACTGCATAAAATATATTGAAAAAAAAAACAATAATCCATAAAATGAATATATTGTGCTGTTATTTAACTCCAATCTCGTGAATGTTACGAAAGGTGAAGCAGATATACAACACGAACTTTCTGAGTTTTTTCAGACTCCAAACCTGTTATATATTTCAGGGTAAAGAGTATAGTTCAAAACTCATTAGAAAATGAAACCTCAGTTAAATCCAACAATATCAAGTGAAGTACAGCTTCAACCAAGTGGTTCTCCCTGTAAACAGGGTCTTGGATCCACGTACCTCATACAATTGGATTATATCATCATCGATTGATTCAAAGTTAAAATAATTTTAACTAAAATTGAAAAAATATTATTAAAATGCTCAGAGTAAATAACAGCTCTATCAATCATGAATTTTCTGAAGCAGAACTGGCTTAAAGCTGTGTTATTTAATCATCACTGCAATATACTATAAGAAACAATAAAAGGAACAAAAAAAATTATCAATTGAAACGGCTCATATTAAGAAATTCAACCATGTTATACCCTTTACTTCATTGTTTCCTCTCAGAAGCGCGGATAAATTAATCAATTCATCGCCGATAAACAATTGGCGAAAATTTGACCTCTGTCTAATGAATTGATTTGGGGAAAAATGCTTAAGATGTGGTGAGGCGGAAAATATACATAAATAATAAATTAAGACGTATGTTTGATTAACTGTAGCCGTCGATTTGACACAGAGACGGCCATGGAAAAGGTACAAAGCTGAACTGCAACACTTGACGGCAAGATATCTGATCTAGAACGAGCATTGGGGCTTTCTCCTTCATTCAATTCGTTGTTCAGAGAAGCCCGGGGTGCTACATGCGGATTAAAACCCTAAAAACATTTTGTCAAGAAAACCTATAAATCTAATAGATTGTAGTGAGATGAAGCCTGTGAAAGCTAGTATGCTACTTGAAAGATGATTTTGATTATATATAGGCAAATTAGGTGGATTCTGAAACCCTAGATTATAACGTTCGATTTTTTATAGAGGTGTAGGTTGCAAAGAGCCGCCACATTGGTCAACATCACAATATTGACCATTAGTTAACTAACTGGTCCGTTTGGTTTGAGGGGTATGGATTTGAAAGTTATATACTTCGTACTATGTTTGGTTTAAAGGAATGTGTTTATCGAAACCCATCAAACAACAAGGTTTTCGCAAATCAAACCTGTTATTTTTTCAAAATTTGGTGAAAGCTTTTGGCGCGTATCTAAAAGTTCATCCCGCTAATTGTTCCCTCTGTGTTTCGTCTCGAATTATAAACTGCCCCAAAAGATTTCTCTAATCAGTTTCTTCATCTTACACACAATCTAATGACTGATTTGGGCACAATCTCATCAATTTCTTCATCTTCACAGAGGTAAAAGCTCTTTTCATTTTCTTTCTTTCTTTTGCAATAAAAAACTCAATTGATTTGGTGCATATGCAAGTGATTTTAGGATCATAACCTATAACATCAGTACAAAACTTTGGATTTCATAATTTGGAATCTGCTTTAATACATAGTCATACTCAGTGATTTTGTCTCTGCTTATGATTTGTTTATCTTTTATGTTTTGTACGGTCTGGTCATCATAATTGATCATTTTGTGGCGAAGGTTTGAGGATTTTAGATATGTAAATAGACACAACTAGTTAGTGAACAAATAATACCCATAAAGTGTTTGATAAAATGTCACAAAGAAACTTGCAGCAAGTTTTAACATACTTTGTTTATTGCAAAATTTAAAAATATTTGTGTGTTAACATCATTTGTTAAAAAGTGTTGTATACATATGCATCTCCTAAAATTCACATATCTTGTATACATTTTAGTTTTATAACTAAATTTTAAATTACTATAAATATAAAAAAATTATAACTAGAACGTGTGGTGGATCAGTGAGCTCTTCCCATTTCAGAACTTCACAACTTCAAATTTGCATGAAAAAATTGCTGTTAATTCTATATTTCAACCTTTTTTTGTTGATTCAGTTGCAAATAGTTTACCTATCTAATGGGGAAGCAACCGAAATCCAAAAAATCACCAGCAAACAATGGGATAATTGGCAAAGGAAAGGTAACACCGGTTCAAGTTGCCTACATTGTTGATAGGTATTTGTCTGACAACAATTTTGTTAAAACGAGATCCACTTTTCGTACTGAAGCATCACATTTAATCTCCAAATTACCCGTTAACGGGGTACCTTACCAATTACCACCCTTATTTAATTTAATTTTATAATTTTGTTTTGTGGGTTTTAATTTAGAGAATTTGTTTATTTAGGCACACAAGAGTTTGTTGAGCTTAGGGGATATGTTAGATGAGTATATTTGTTTGAAAGAACAGAAAGTTATTTTGAATCAAGAAAAAAGCCGATTAGAACAAGACAAGATTCGGGTACAAAACTTGTTGCAAGGAATGCAAGGTGTCATGAATGCTTATAATGCTAGTACAGGTAATATTATATTATTATTATTGAAATATTGAGTTTGTTTGACATAAAATTATTTCATTTCGTTATTTGTCAAATAATTTTTACTAATTTTGTTTTCTTTCTACTTTAAAATGAATATTTATCAGATCACCAGACACACTGGTCAATGGCTGCACAAAATTGTCTTCTACAGTGACAGAAATCCAGTCTGAGCAAGACATGAATATACCAGGTAACAGAATACTAAATGTTTTTTTTTTTTTTTTTTTTTTTTTTTTGTAATATGTCTTATGTTTGAGCTTAGAATACAAGTTTTAAAATGGTAGTTGATATTTGCAGGGCCTAATTCGGTGACATCAGTCAAGTCTATAACCAAATGCATCAAATTAATTAGTCCAGGTAATTGTGTTTTCTCTTCGGTTTATTCACACAAAGGATTAAGATTAAGATATTTATTAGTTATTCTTTTTGTGCAGTGAAAAAATGTAAAACTACAGGATCAGATCAAGAGATATGTGATGATGCATCTTTGAGAGTAGTGATAATGTTTGATGCAACATAACATGTTGTAACTTAACCAAGAAAAAGATTATAAATAACAGTTCGTACAGCATTAACATCGGCTTTGTAGTTTTTGCTTGTAAATACGGTATCGAATTAGAGTTATGATGGCGTCGGTTTAAAAAAGAAAGATTTGATTTGTATTTCATTTTGAATACTTTTTTATTGGTCAACATTTTTTTAGAGTTCTGTGTGTATTTGAATAGAAGTATAAAGACTGGAAGAAGTAAACAAGTTAATAAATATAGAAAATTGACAGGAATAGCTACATTGTTAACTTTTATTTCAAACTGTTTATATTTCTATGAGGCGTAAATGGGTAATGACCTTTCTAGCTATTTTTAGTTCTAGATAATTTAATAAAATTAAGTTAATATTGTTTATGTTTCTGGGATATCCTGCTAAAAAATGATACCAAAAAAGGTGATTGTAGGCTTGTAGCCATCAAGAACACATCCAAGATAATAAAAATTCAATCTTCCATCGTGTGTAAGAATCAACAGTCTCTTGTTTCCCCAAAAAAATCATTTCAATTTACCATTTTTTTGCTGATTTATTTTGATTTATATTATTTTTTGCAGGATTCAAATGGTTTATTAGACAGCATGATTAAAGCTGATTCAGGTAATCTCTCGTCTATCATTAAATTATGATTAAATTTCTTAAACCTCCTTTAATCATCTTGATCACAGATACATTAAAGTTTAAATTTACAGTTTTAGTTTCGCATATTTGTGGGGCCACTTTTGTTCATAATCTTCACACTTAGCTGTATACTTGATCTGGCTTATCTAGACTCCATGGATTCATGGAATAGGAAACTCCTATAACTGAATCAACTTTCATGTGACAAAGTATGAAATATAAATGCTAAAACTTTACTAATCATAAAAATCTTTTTTTTTCTTTCCTTTCTATACGATTAATTAAAGCAAATAAGGTTAAGTGCATATAATATTAACTTAATTTGGTTTAACTAGCAAGGTACTCGGATTATACAAGGTAGCTTAGACCAATCGTAATGGCTGGTCATAAGACGACGTGACTGATGGTCGCAACTAAAGAGGACAGGTCTCCAAGTGACTAGTGTGTGTTTGTGTGAGGAGTGTTTTTCCTGTATTATGTATTAAGTGTTATACTTTATGCTTTGACAATAAATTGGTTTGAGTTTAGTCAACACTACGAGGGTTTGATCATATGTTTATAGACATGAATGAACGCTGATGTAACGTTGATGTCATGGACTCATGTGAAATCAAACATAGATTTTGTTACCGTATAACTGTTATTGTCTCCCACAATATTGGATCCATTCATATTAAATTTACGATTATTTGTTGTTCCATTTTCCAATTGTAAACAATTTAATAAACAACTATTATTCTGTCACTTTCCCGATCATATAAAAATAAAAAGTGGTTTATACATGAACAATTGCATAAATAAAATGAAGTATTTTGCATTAAAAATTAGTCCGTACATAATATTGTTTATTATGATAAAAAAAATATACTTCGTATTTGTTTGGAAAAACGCGTACACAGGGAACCTACACACACTTTTGAGCTTAAACTCCGATCACCGGCAGAACATTTGGGAATGGCATGGCGGCCTTCTCCTTCCTCCTCCTCTTCACTTTAATATTCTTCTTCATCCTCCAATCTTCCGACCACCACCACCGCCCTTCAACCACCGCCATTAACCACCGCCGATCACTCCTCAACACCACCACTTGCTCACACATTCTTCAAATCCCACGAAACCACCGGTGCCCCTTCTCCACTGCTCCACCAATGGCATCCTCAATTACTTCTCATTTCACTTCTGTCACTTCAATCAAAACCCTAATCTCACCATCCCCTTTCTCATTCTCACCGTCATTCTCCACTTCTACATCCTCGTCAAAACCGCCCAAAATCAATTCTCCGTCATCGTCACGAAACTCACCACTCACCTAAATTTATCCCCAAGCATGGGTGCAGTCACTCTACTAGCACTCGGCAACGGCGCTCCCGATGTATTCGCATCTGTAGCCGCCGTAGGCGGTGGCAACGCCCGGACAGGATTCGGCGCGATCTTATCAGCCGGAACTTTCGTTTCGGCGCTTGTTGTAGGGTTTGTTGCGATCTATGCAGCACCGTTTGCGGTGTCTCCGGCGCCATTTGTAAGGGATGTGTTGTTCTATATGACGTCAGCGTTGTTTCTGTTTTACGTGTATCTTAGTGGTGAGATTTATTTGTGGCAGGCTGTAGGATTTGTTGGATTTTATTTGTTTTTCGTAGGGTTTGTGTTTTGGATGGATTTAGGGATGGATCATGGTGGGAAATTGAAGCGTGGTGGTAGTGAAATTGTACAGGATCATAAAGGTTTGATGGAAATTGATTATGAAAATGGAAGTGGTTTTGTTGATTTTAACAAAAAGAACACTGGATTCCTGTTTCGAATTCAGCAAGCTTTTGACAAGGTATGTTATGTATTAATTCAATTGATTTTAGGTTATCTGAATTGGAATAGTTAATGTTGCATACTTGAAATCAATAAATTTGTGTTAATTTGAAGTTAGGATTGAGCAAATTGGCTTCTTAAAGTCAAAATGTGTAGAGACTTAATTTTAAACTTATGTAACCACTTTATTTATCTTTCTTGCCATCAGATATCAAAAACATGGGAAATTCCAGTCACCATAATGCTAAAGCTCACAATCCCACAATCATCACCATCTGAATGGAACAGATTTTACCGATCAGCCAATATCGCATTATGCCCACTTGCCCTAATTTACTCATGCAAATCATTCTTCCCATTAAATCACCCCATTGTTTTCCTTCTTCCAAATATCCATTTCCCACTATGGTTACTAGTACTCTTTGCCAGCTCATCATTAGCACTCGTTCATTTCACACTCGAAAAAAACCCCCCAAAAACCGAGCAAATTCCAATAGTTTTAATAGGTTTCATTATGAGTGTTTTTTGGATTTCCACAATGGCGGGAGAACTGTTGAACTGTCTTGCAGCACTGGGGTCACTTCTTGAGGTGCCACCATCATTATTAGGGTTAACTGTTTTAGCTTGGGGGAATTCAGTTGGTGATCTTGTTGCTGATGTGGCAGTGGCTAAAGCGGGCCATCCTGCTATGGCTATGGCTGGATGCTTTGCGGGACCCATGTTTAATATGCTGTTTGGGCTGGGGACGGCTTTGGATATACAAACGGTTAATGTTTATCCGGAAGCTTATGAGCTTCAGTTTCATGTTAGTATTGTGGTTGCGTTTGTTTTCTTGATTTTGAGCCTTATGGGATCTTTATTGGTTGTAACATGGTGTAGATTCCACGTGCCTAGATTTTGGGGGTTTTGTCTTGTTGGTTTATATGTGTTCTTCATAGCATTAAGCCTGCTCATTGCAAAGCTCCAATTCTGATTATTGTTTTGAAATTGGGTTATGTATGTTATATTCAGCTAATTTGCTGGGTAAGCTTGCTTACTAGAGAAGAAAAAGAAGATTATACACATAACAAGTGTTGTTCTTGTTGACCCGACCCGTCCCGTATGCAGGGTGTTGTGTGGAACCAACATTTGGAGGTTATCTTATATACCAATTCTTGCTGCATCAAAAGATGCCAGATATATGTGTCATCATCAACTCTTGTATTTTGTTATTGTATGATTTATAATTTAACAGACTTGTCCCGGTTCGGGTCAGGACCTTACAACAAATTAATAAAGATTGTATATGTTGTTTTGAATGCTTACACGTTTATTGACTTATTTCCTCTGAATGTTGTTTTGATTTTGTCACACGTACTTTCTCTTGTGTTAACAATGTTTCACATTGTTTGAGCTTGAGATGGGATTGGGTCAAGAACTGACCCAGATGGATCTAGACCTGAGATGATTAGTAGACTTAAGAACCGAACTGTTTGACAAAATACGGTTCTATGTTCGGTTTGGGTAAATCAGGTTTAGAGGTTGGAATAAAAAGAGTAATTGGAGCTAACATGTTTGTATCAAATTTATTTGTTATTTTATACATATAATATTCATTTTGATTTACAAATACAAATTATGAAATAAACATGAACTGAATACCACTAGTAGTATTATACCAAATAAACATACCCGTTGTACCCTGGTTTAAATTTTCAGTTTTGTATCCATCCCTAATTTGAGCTGTAACAATATGACTTTGACAACCAACCATTTAAAACACACCCTTTGACAGCTTTTAAGTTTAAACATTGCTTTTCTTTTCAAAATTCAAACTAAAGTCAAATGAGTCTGTTAGCAAACAAAAAAGATAATCAATCATCAAGTCCACCGGACTCTAACTTGAGAAGTACTAATATTTTTTAAAACATAGATCTTGTTTCTCTCTAGTTTAAGTAATCAAGAAAAAACAATTGTTGTCATTAGCAACACTATCTGTATGATTCTGGCAAGCGAAAACCGGGCAGCACTAATTTGTTGGCAAACATCTTGCCCGTTTTTGGCATCACATGCCAGTGCAATGTCAACTTAAAGTCTCTCCCCCTAAGGTTGCTTCCCTGAATATATATAATATAAAAACAATAGTTAAATAACCAACAACTGGGATAAGGCTAAAAGAGATAATAAATTACCTGATCAATGAACCTGTATTTGTTCTTAGTCTTTTTTGAAAACTTTGCATATTCTTTAGCAGGTATGATATCATCCCACAATGAAACCTGTCAAATATTATTCTAAATTAAAGGCTTAACCGATGATTTTGAAAATTATCTTTTCCCTAAAGTTAGAAATAAGCTGAAAGTATGTTTCTGTAACATTATTAATATATAGTTACCTGATTCAAGGAATTCTTTGGAGTACTGTATTCAGCAGCTAGAAATGCAAAAACCTGCAGCCAAGAAATCAGATATTAATCAACAAACAAGCCAAAAACACGTTTTGTCATAATAAATAAGGTCACAACTAATCTTTAACTTGTCAGTACAAACTTCCCAAGGAATATTGCAGACAAACAACAATCATAGATAACTGATAATAATAATAATAATAATAATAATAATAATAATAATAATAATAATAATAATAATAATAATAATAATAATAATAATAATAATAATAAATTAATAATAACGAGTAAATTATATAACCTGCTTGGTATTCCACGTGAACAGGGACTGTAGGTCTGCAGATATATCTAGAGTAATTCCAACCTGCATAAATGGAAGATATCACATTGTCAAACCAATATCTTTCAAATGTAATACAACTTCAATTAAGATCCAATGCAACAGTTTCATAACCACATTTAAAATTTAGAATATAAGCATACAAAACAATACATTTTCTTCACCACTATTATCATTACACAATAATTATGTGTAGGATTATGGTGACCTTTTCAGAATAATCACAAAGATGATGCCTTTTTGTTTTAAAAAAATAACATTTAACTAGCTCTACTTAACCTCTAGTACCATTAGACAGTAATTCTATTGCTTGCCACCTTTGGTATACCACAAACTGACAACTGCATCAACTCGCACCCGCATGCAACCAAGCTTAAACTTAGTGTTAGTATAATTAAGAAAATGTAATGACTTTTATGTGGTCAAAAGACTCAAAAGACAATGCTTTGACTTCAAAAAATCATCTGCAAGGACTTCCATATAAAAAATGGCGGGACCGGGACCACCACAATAGAATTGAATTCAACATGCTAATTTCAAAGCTTCTATCCTCTATTTCCAGATAGAGGTTGTGTTGTTTCTCATACACATAAGATTGAGAACTTAAGCCTTTAACAATCAAAGCTTTATGATTTACTAAGCAAATTGTTCCCTAAAACAGATTAATCCTCAAATTATACTATTCAAAGTGAGCAGTGGCAAAGAATCAAACAATAGAGTTATATTTTTATCATTCTAGGGCTCATAAAGCTTCCATGAGCTTGACTGATAAAAGTTCCCCTTATCTCCAAGTTGACCAAATACTAATTTCTCATTTTCAGAAATTTGGAGTAGATACCTAATTCAGAATCATAACGTACCATAACAAAATGTCTCCAAAATTCAACAGATCAAATTCAACAGTTCAATTCAATTTAATTCCTTAAAATTGATTAAAAAATAGCCCTAGAACCAAGTAGATCACTTCACTATTCTCAAAACAACTACGATCTGCCAAATAAAATAGATAAAAAACGAATTACCTCGTCATCTCCGGTTGATTTTTTCTGAAACCGATTAACATTTAAGATCTACGAAGCAGAAATCAAAATGAAGCTAATAAGTACAGTTGGCAGTGGTGAGAAAGAAGACTGAACTGAGTAGGGTTTAAGAGAAACCTGAACAGTAGCAGTTGGGGAAGGAGAGTTGAGATTATCGGAAAGAGAAGCCATGGCGCATATGAGAGCGAGAATGGTGAGAGAGAAGGTGAGGAGAGCATTGGCTCTGTAACCGAACGAATGCATCTTTCTTTCGTCTTCTCCCTTCTTCCCTGCCCCCTTTTAACTCACTACCTACGCTAATAAAAACCCAATTAATTCACCTAAACTTTGTTATAATCATACATACACACACTTTTATAGCTCATACATACACATTCCTATTTATATAAACGTCTTTTTAACATATGCATTAGAGGTTTAGATGTATTAAGTAAAATTAAAGTTTCCCAACAAAAACATTAATGAAGTTCATATATTCCATTTCAAAAGATGTATTAAATACATTTTTTTTTAATTTTAATAGAAAGTTAATACTCCCTCCGTCCCACAAAAAACTTCCCATTTGCCTTTTGCACAAGTTTTTATGTGATAGTTAGTGGTGGGGTCATTGATAATATTTTTGATTAAAATATAAGATTAGATTGGAGAGAGAAAGATAATTAGTGGATATTAGTGATGATGTCTTTAGTAATAATAATTTTTTTTATTGTGTGGAGCCCATCAATTATGAGAAATGAGAATTTTTTTTGTGGGATAAAAATTTAGAGTGAAATGAGAAGTTTTTTGTGGGACAGAGGGAGTATTATTTAATCCATCTAAACATGTATCTTAATAGCACATATTAAAAAACCCCTTTATAAAAAGACACAAAATAAATATTACAACTAAACATAATATTATGACTACCAATAGTAACAACATACTTTTGCTAATTGGTTCGTTATAATACTATAATCCCTCCGTCCCATCAAAATATTTACATTTTATTTAGGCACAATCTTTTAGGAGATAGTTAGTGGTGGGGTAATTTGTAATACTTTTGATTAAAATATAAGGTTAGATTGAAGAGTAAAAGTATTTTATTGGTGGAATGATTGGTAATAATATTATTTTATTAGGTGTGCTCCAAATTTGAAAAATGTAAATTTTGTTGTGGGGCAAAATTTTAAAGAGAAATTTAATTTTTTTTGGATGACGGAGGGAGTACTTGTTAAATGCCATTTTTAGTTAATTAGTAATTTAGTACAATTAGCCCAACTTTTTTATTCATTCAAGATACTGCCCAATGCCTATATATGTTTATATATATTCAATTAGCCCAACTTTCCTTTTAATAATTACGGCCCAAAATATTAATAGTTAGCCCAACTTTTTTAATCTAATTCAAAACTCTAACCTGTGTTCTAGATTATTGCTAGTGTTTAATTCAATCCGCCGTAAAAAAGTTATAAGATTAAGATGTATCAACTTTTTAAAATTGAAGTAAATTCATAAGCACAATAAAGAAGTTATAAGAAACACCACCTAAATTTTTTATTCCACATGTTCTTATTTTTTTGAACGGCAATTTTCCACATGTTCTTATATTTTGTGGGACACAGGATATTTGTCATTTCAAATGCAGATATAGGATTTTACACTTTAGCCCCTAATATTTATGGGCTAGCTATGGAATTTAGTAGTTGTATAAGGTAGTTAGGTGCAGTATTGTATGAAAAGAAGCAACAAGAAATCCTTTGCATCAAGGGAAGAAGGTATTATTGTGTTCCGTGACAGGAAATGGTTCGTTACAGACATGATGTCTCCTCTAATTTGTCCTTTTTGTTTGTTTTAAACACCGTACAAGTTTTCCTGCAGACTATACAAATATGTAAAGCAATTATTGTGATATATAGATTAAAAAGTGTGGTATAAAAATTACCACCTATAAATTTAAAGCAATTGATTATAGACTATTTGACTATTCATAATGGTGATTAGATTTGAGTTAAGATATTTATGGAACATCAAATATAAATAAACTTTCTTTATTCAGATTAAATACATGAATAAATCCTCGTAGTGGTGAATAAATTATAAATATGTTTTTATTAATATATGTATCACTTAACATGCATAATATACAATCAGTTATTATATAGTACACGTGACCTTCATCGATCACTTGGATGACTAAACCAAACGAAAGTTTAAGGTGGGACAAGTATGGTCGCGTTATGAGGGACGGGGTCAGTGTTAGTCCTACTTTACGCTCAATCTTTAAAGTCATTATGTTCCAACTTTATATAGAATTCAAACAGGGAATGAGATATACGAGTTTTTGAGTATTTGGTAAGTAGTTAGTAAATTGTTAAACCTGCCCATTTTTTAAACTCATTAATTTGTCGTTGAACAGATGAACTTGCATTATAGATTAGGGTTTAATAATGAGAGTCAAATATCCAAAATCAATGTTTAAGGATTTATATATAAAATATTTTAGTAGTTCGTCTAACCGGATAATAAATTATGTCTTCTAAACATTATTAACATCAAAATATTGATTTTGAAAGGCATGTTTCTAGGGGTGAGCACCAAGAAGAATGTTGCACGAAACCGTGATACTGGTTTAAAGTTCCGCACCAACCATAGCAAAAAAAAAAAACAGTTTTGGTATGATACCGGACCGGTAGGGATGAGATGAAAATAAGTTTTTTCCTTTTCAGTTTCTTTCATAAGGCAAATACATTAAAAACACCATAAGTCTTGTAACAACCAACATTTTAATCCCGGTTTTTTATCTCCTTTTTAATTTAGTTAAACAATATTGTTCTGGCTAAAAACTACGAGATCAAAGTTTAAATTTTATTCATGGTACGTAGTACTGTATTAAAAATAAAAATAGATTAGATACTAGAAGTTACATGTAAGCCTTAGTTTGGTACAATTGCACATCCCTACATGTTTCACCAGAAGAAAGTCTAAATTCTAAGTGAATATTTTAATTTTGGCCATCTAATATTCTATACAAATAGATCTTTTAATTTACTTTTTGATGTAATTAACAATACAAACTATTGTGTGCCTTTAAAATCATAGTTGAGAAGGATGTCCAATAGAAAATGATTTACATATTTGAACTTTTTTTATAACAGTAACATAAAAATATTTATTTCAAGTATCCTAATAAAAATTCTAGAGATTTTCATATATTTTGGAGCTAACTTGAAAAACCAAACATCAATGATTCACATTCATCGAATCAAACCAAAAGTAATCGCAATCCCCCTTGATTGCGACCAGGCCATTCTCTAAATTAGGTATACAATCACCTATATCTCATATTATATAGTTTCTTGTACTTAATGAAAGATTTTTTGGCTAGAAGTAATAAAATATTAAACTTTCATTAGAGGCAAAACCTTTTTGAGTTTTCAAACATAATAACAAAACAATATCGACACTACACAAACTTAGCCCCATGTTCTTCTACTCTACCCTTTCTGCCTACTAAATTTTTTTTTTAATTAAAACTCACAGAAAATGTTCGATAATCTTACTACATAATACTACAACTGTCGGTGTTCTCGTCACTGAACATATGAGTTACATTATCATGAACTGGTGCTCCCATTGGCTGCCCATAGGCGGCAGGTGGCGGCTGACCGTACATCATTTGAGGGTACATTGCCCGTTGTTGATTCATCATCATCGCTTGCATGTACTGTTGTTGTTGAAACTGTTGTTGCTGAAGTTGTTGCTGCTGGTACGGGTTACCACCGTGTTCCATCGCTTGACCACGGTAACCCATCGGTAAACCATGGGGTGCTGATTGCATTTGGCCCATTGGGTGACCACCCATTTGACCCATTGGGTAGTTTCCCATTTGGGCCATCATTGGATTCCCACCACCCATTTGACTCATATTCCTCCCACCACCACCACCGTTGCCGCCCATACTCTTCCCACCACCGTTTTGAGGCTTACTGAAGTCTAGAAACTCGGTTTGTTTATTGCCGCTGTTAAACTTTCCATCATCATGATGTTTTCCTCCTTTTTTGTCCCAACCGCCACCATTATATTTCTCATCACCACCACCACCGCCTTTCTTGCCACCCTTAGGACTTGACGCCTTACTTTTCTTTTTACCACCACCACTACCACCAAGAAGTGCCCCACCAAATAAGCCACCAAACACACCACCACCACCGCCTTCTTTAGCCTTTTTACCACTGTCGCCTTTACCGCCGCCGTCTTTACTCTTTTTCCCGCCATTTCCATTTTTAACATTATCATTATTTCCACCTTTACCCTTAAACTGAACAGGCAATTCAAACCCTTCACCTGGTCCTCCTTTCTTGCCATTACCCACCCCCATCATTTTATTAGGCTTTTTACCATCATACCCATCATCAAAACTATCATCATCCTCATCATCAAAACTATCATCATCATCATCATCAAAATCATCCTCTTCGTCAAACCGACCACCACCGCCACCGCCAGCTGGCAAATTAAATTTGACCGTTTTTTGGTCTTTGTTAGGCAGCTTGATATCTTTGAACCCTTTATTAATTGGCATTTGCATTTGTTGATTATGACCTTTTCCGTCTTTTTGTTTATCTTTCCCACCACCCTTTTGATTCTTGTTATCAAAACCCATGTTTTTAAACTGGTTATTAAGAAGATTCACGCCTTTCGGCGGCCCCCACAACTCAGCATGTTTACCCGACTTATTAAGCTTCTTTATAAGTGTTGCCGGATCTGCGTTACCCGACACTGTTACCTTCCCTTGATCAAGATCAATGCTGGTTTTATACACCCCTGTTCAATTGTGTTACCAAAAAACGTTAGTTAATTAGTTTTTTTATTTAAATATTTGCATTTATTGAAAATATTTAACTACTATACGATTAACTAAAAAAGACTACTAGTCCACTTATGGTCAAAACTTAAAAGAAATAACTAAAGTGTATAAACACGCAAGTCACTTTTTCATATTCCCTAATAATGTCTTGTTATTGCCTAAAAGTAAAACATTTAGGTGCAAACACGCAAACCACTTTAGCATCACCCGTCACTTTCCCACCTTCCTCTTTTTTCATTCAAAAATTATTCTCATTCTTACTAAAATTTTCATCATTCATCCTTCTACTCATAAAATTATTGATACTATTTATCTTTTTCAATCTCAACCTTTGATTTGAACATTTGTATTAATTAAATGTGTAGAAACATAAGTTGTAAGATTTAATAGGAAACGATATATAGTATTATCCTTTTTTATTTATATCCATTAGTACTCTTTTGTTGTACAACTAATAACCTTGTCTTTTGTGCTTGGAGCAACAAGAAAGAAGAAAGAAGCTCATTCAACTATCTGTCAATTAATGTGACAATAAGATATTTTAAAAACGACCTTAATTAATAATAAAAGTTCAAAAAAGGTTAAAAGTTGTAACCTTCACCAGGTGTTATCCGGTAAAATTTTATCAAATAAAAAATAATTGACAATAAGATATTTTAAAAACGACCTTAATTATTTATAAAAGTTTAAAAGATTAAAAGTTGTAACATTCACCAAGTGTTATCCGGTAAAATTTTATCAAATAAAAAAATATTTTTTATACTAAATTTTATTAAGTTCAAATTAAAAAATAAAATTAACTTTTGTAGCGAATTATGTTTAATATTGTATAAGTAAGATGATAAAGTGCAAAAAATTTATATGAAGTAATACTATACTATACTATTTTTCTTTATTATAATTGTATACCAAAATATTTTGCAATCCACCGAATTATTAATACCGAGTTATTAAAGGAGATAAATAAGAAATAAGAGTAAATTACAGTTTTTGTCCCTGTGGTTTGTCTGATTCTGTGTTTTTATCCCTGTACTTTTTTTTCTGTTTTTTTATCCCTGAGGTATGCAAAATTCCGTTTTTTTGTCCTTCCGTCCGACCTCCGTTTTTTTTATGAAGGAGGAGGTAAACATGAAAGTACAATGTTTAAAGCATAAAGTACATGTAACTAGGATAAACTGACCAAAATGCCCTCACGTTTTGCATACCTCAGTACATGTAACTAGGCTAAAAAGAAATGGAGGTTGGACGGGAGGACAAAAAAACGGAATTTTGCATACCTCAGGGACAAAAAAAAAAAAAAAGTAGAAGAATAAAAACGCAGAATCGGGCAAACCACAGGGACAAAAACTGTAATTTACTCAAGAAATAAATAAGAAATGAATGAAGGCATGTGGGTAAGGGGAGGGAAAGACAGGTCCGTCATGTCAAGACTGGTCGCAGTAGCTTCGCTTCGGCAGGGCTAGTCGATGGACCACGTATCGTCATTTCGAGATTTTATTTTTACAATTTCTTTATTTTTTATTTTAATAAAAAATATATTTAATCAAGAAATTTTATCTTATTAATTAAATGTTAGTATTTCTCATTTAACAAAATATCTATAATATCTTTCAAGACCTATATATATATATCATTCAAAATAAGTAATAACACTTCATAAATGAACAATTTGGAGTGTTCGGAGTTCAATTCAAAGTTTTGTCTAGATGATTATTGATCTTAAAATCCCTAAAGTTAATATTTTTAACTTCATATTTTATAGAGATGCATTATATGTATTCTCAATAGTTTAAAACATTTATAGCTCATTAGACACCGCCCTTTGATGAAGAGACAAATTAAGGTAAAGTCAGTGTAACCTAACACCGACTACGAATCTAGTATTTGCAGGTTGGAAAAAAATCGTAATTTTGACTAATCGTATTTCACCTAATTTCGTAGCAGCAGGTTCAAATTCAAAACACCGTGTGTTACAAATATCATGAACTTGAGGTGAAAGTGACCAGATCTCAATTAATCGGAGAAATTGAACCCAACGAAACTATTATTTTGTTGAAGCGATTTGAGGAGAATAGAAATACTAACCGTCGACTTTATTCAAGAGCTTTTTAATTTTCTGCTTACAGCCATCACAGGCGCACTGTATATTCACTCTGAGGACACAAGTCTGCAGCAAAAGCAAATTAGGAGGAATAGAAAAAACCGGTGAGTAATCAACGGAAAACGGAGGTGGCTGTTGTAGATGTTAAAATTAATTAAGTACCTGAAGTTTCATGGAGTCTGGCCTGTTCATTTTGATTGACTGTTGTTTGTTGTTTGCTTGCTCACACCCAATATGTCGATCTGAACAATGAGAGAGAGAGAGAGAGAAGAAGTGTAAAATAAAGCACACTCAGTTTAAAGCGGTAGGGAGGTGGTGCTTATTTCAAGCTTCAGGTGGGACCCACAATACCAATGAGCTACAGCTTGGTTGCCTGGTTGGTATCTCACTGATTATGTGATATTTTGATAAAAATATGTGATATGTATCCTATTTATTTATTGGGTTTTACTAATACGTGCTCCATAGGCTTACGATATCGAATACTTAATAAATCAAAATTTCTTTAATTAGTTTAAAATGATATTTATGGGTCATTAATATTTTTGTACTTTACCGATTTTACCTTTACCATATATAAAAATAAAAGTTTTTATATAATTAAATGCAGGGGCATAAAAGACATTTAGAATTATTACGATGTGTCCCTAGGGCATATATATTAAAATTTTCCTTATTTATTTTATGCATAGTGGATGTGTGATGTATTTGGTGGATGTTTGGGAAATTTACTTAAGGGGTTTATTAGGTTAGATCATTATAGGGCGTTGATCATCCATTCTCCTCAACCGACGAACATCTTCCACTGGCACGACTCGTCATCCGCAATCTGTCGGTGAGAGGCATCGACTAGGAGAAAAGTGGAGAAGAGAAATTGGTGAGACCCAAAGTGATTTAATATAGTATTTGTTATTTTGTGTGTGTATATATTTAATAATGATTGGATCCTAAAAAACTGAAGAGAATATGTATGTCAGTTCGAGACTTGGAGTGTCAGGTGACGTGACCCTGATTTAATAAAAATTAACGAGTCAGTTGTGTCATCGTTGGACTAGTCTGATAGTCTTAAATAAGCCTTCTAAACACGACTTATATAAACGTATAAGCTAATAATCCCTTAAATAAACTTTCTCGAACATTTCCTTAATGTTAGGCATGCAATTACTTAAAATTACATATATTTAAACCTAAACAATTTAGTTTTAATTAATATTCTTTTAATAGGTTGTTTATTACTCCGTATGATTCAAGGTTTGTCGGATCAACTCTAGACGAAGAAAAAGTTATACGCATGTAGTTTGAAGTTTGTGGGGTTGTTCTCCCGTTTCGTCGTTTTCCATATAGTTTTTTTTCTCTCTCGTTTATTTGCTAGTTTCTTGTTAGTTGTTTGCTTTGTTAATGTTATTGTTGATATTCAAAAATAATTTCTAACATGTATTCAATTAATTCTCTTTTACCCTAATTAAATTTTTATTGACTCATTTAATGTCACATTTTCCTAAATAATGTTTATATATTTTATCTTGTCAAATTTTAATTGAATTTACATTTAAGCTTATGTATATAACTATCACACATGTTCTATCATCTCTATATGTGTATTAATTAAGTACATAAACTTAATATATATGGTATATACATTAATTAGTAGTCCAACGCCTAAAGTTCATTTAAATAATAAAATTTAGAGGAGAAAAAGGAATATTTATAATTGAGTTCGACTCAAACAAAGAAAAAATACTTCCTCCGATTTAAAATAAGTTATACATTGTTGGTTTCACGGTTTTTGAGGCAAAATATGATAATGATAATTAAATTAGATTAATTGGATGGTTAGTGGGGAATAGGTCCCACAAATTTTGAATTAAGTGAAGTTAATGATGTTTAAAAGTAAAAGTAAGGATAAAGATGTCATTTCACTTTATTAAAGTAGATAGTTAGTGGGTGTGGGTCCCACTACTTTTTACCAAATAAGGTAAGTTTTCAAAGTGTATCACTTATTTTGATACACCCAAATATGGAAAGTGTATCATTTATTTTAAATCGGATGAAGTATAAAAAAAGTTTTCAGGTTTTCATTTAAACAGACCAATTCAGAAAGATACTTGAATTTCTCTTCTCCCTATCCTCTATTTTTGTTAAACGTGTTTTTAGTGTTTTAGACATTGCTTTACAATCGACCAAAATAATGCTAGCCTAATAATTAGTTTTAAAATGAGATTAATATATACGTAATACTTGTTTATTAACAAAGAATTTAGATATGAATGATGTAACGTTGAACTTAACAACTAGAAGTTGGTAACCCCTTGAAGAAGATCATAATAGTCTTCAATTAGGTACCCAACACTTGAAAAAAGTGTCAAAGTAGACATAACCTTAAACCCATGAAGGAGATTTCCTTTTAGTATAATATACTTGCAGGAAAAAACTACTGTATTAAATGCAAACAATAACAACCATAGTTATTATATTCTTAAATCTAATTTCAAAAAATGAGTTCAACTGACCGAACTTTTATTCGTTATATACATAATCTAATTATTATTGTGATTTTAGTTATGTGCCTGATATTCATATAGTAAAAAAATTTAACGCACATATAATAAGAAATTATTTCAAACATGTTACAACTCATCCATGTATTATTTTTTTCAAATAACATAAGGTTACTCCAATTAGAAGTGGATGGGTTGTAATTTAATAGGACAGCTCGACATTTATTTTGTTTAATTAAATTAATTTTGTATTGACATGAGCCATCCATCTTCTAGTGTACTTCATTGCCACCTCCATGATTGCATTGACCCCTGACAGCTTTGAAGTCACTTAACCTACTAAAATCCAATATCTAACTGCTATTCATTCCATTATCTAAAATAAAATATCATGTGCACATTTTTAGTATTGCTTTTGGGTTTGAGCTCCTTCTATGTAACTTTTTAGATGTGTCTAATATACCCAACTTATAAGTTATAATGTAATGATTACAAGATTCGACTAATGTCACTAAATCGTTAAATATTTGGGTAAGGGTAAAAGTGACAATGGATCGGATCTTGAACTAGAATTCTATATCTACCTAGGTACCCCATACCCCTCCTGCCTTAAATAAAAACATTACAAAAATAAATTTATTACAATATAAGGTTAACCCTACGTTTAAATGTATCATACTCATTTTCTATGGATAATTTGAATAGGGAATAAATTCTTGCATTAAATTTTTTTATGCTTATACCACAATGGTAGATTGGAGTAATATATAACTTACAATGTGTGAAAAAACCACCGAATAAGCATCTCTCAATATACTTGTTTGCACTCTATATACTAATAATCACTTTTTGTAATAAAAAAAAATAAGTTAATTATTTGGATACTATATTAAGAAAACTGGCATGTTCCTTCCTCAGGGTTGATAGTGGACAGTGATAGACCATAAAGTGTAGTTCAAGACTTCATATACTTATCCTTTTGATTATTAAAACCCAACACCCAACACATACTCTGACAATACGACACCGCATTCATACCCATTTTGTTTCCGTTTTTTATTTTCATCAGGACATTGATCGTACATCATCCATGTTTCCAGGAAATTACGAGTTTCTCCTTCCCACATTTCTAAATATTCGATCTTATTTTTTAGGGTAAATTACAGTTTTTGTCTCTGACCTTTTCTGGATTCGGAGTTTTCGTCCCTAAACTTTTTTCTTCTGTTTTTTTTGTCCTTTATGTTTTTAAAATTCTGCATATTTGTCCTTCCGTCTATTTTTGGCGGTTAACTGACGAAAAATGTAAGACATATGAGGGCATTTTGGTCCTTTTCACCATTCTTCATCTTCTTCAACTCCAAACGAACGAGAAGGCCAGATCTGAAAAACGAACATTCAAACTCACATTCAAAACGAACGAGATGAAGAACAATATGTCTAGATCTTTGATTTTAGTTTCAGTTGCAGGTTCTAGATCTGAAGATTTGTTATTTTAGCCCTAACAATTTGATTTCTGCAACAATCAGTCGTTTCTGATGCATCACCGGCGTTCGCCTTCTTCCAAATGCTGTTGTTGAGGCAGTGGTAGGGTTTTCCGGTTATCTTCTCCGGTCATCTTCCACCTTCTTCTCGATAACAGGTTACAGGTAACAGAGGAAGATCATCTGCACCTTCGTCTTCTGTGTTCTTCCCCATTATCCAACTTTTCAGCCATGGCGGAATCATATTTGCAACTTCTGAAATTACAGATCTTGAGCTACGTTCTTTACTCGCAGGACCACTACCACCATTATGCTCGGAATCATATTCCGACCCAGTCGCCCGTTCTTCTTCTCCACCAGATCTGTGCACGAGCTACAAAACCTAAAAATCGGGTCTCTCGCCATCTCCTTCAAAACCCCCAATTTCAAAATTGATCTTGAAACATAATCTACCGGAGAATACGAAGAACCGCCAGATGGATCAGAAGCCGCCGCCGGAGATTTGCAGGTTGCTGGCGATGAAGACGATGATGATGGTGTTTGTTGTAGAATATGATGCTGGTGTTTCTTGCCGTCGAAGGAGTGCAAGGGTAATTTGGGGAATTGACAAAAAAAATCGTCAGTTAACGGCCAAAAATAGACGGAAGGACAAATATGCAGAATTTTAAAAACATAAAGGACAAAAAAAACAGAAGAAAAAAATTTAGGGACAAAAACTCCGAATCCGGAAAAGGTCAGGGACAAAAACTGTAATTTACCCTATTTTTTATATACCCAATACCTTTATGGTTTGCTGGTTTCAGAGTCTTTGAATTTTACACACCCCTAAATCAACTTTTAAAGATCATATAATACAATAAATACTAAAGGGCTTGTAAGCTAGCATTTTAAAGTAATATAAGGTATTCTCCATTAATATGTGATCATGAGTTCAAATCCTGTTATAAATATTATGAAGTAAATTTAAAAGTAATTTATAAATTATGTGTGTGTGTTTTTATTGTTAAAAAAAAGATCGTATAATACATAATAATGCCCGCACAAACTCTTGACTATATTTTTGTATGATTTATATATATATATATATATATATATATATATATATATATATATATATATACACATACTCACGGTTCAAATGTTGGAACTTGATGCACTGGGGTCGAAATCGGTTGGTTTACAACCCTATCAACAACCCTTCGATAAGGATCTTCATCTCTCTTCTTAATCAAATAAGCCATACTTTTTTCAACTTCACATTTTATCTCCATATATAATTCTTTTGCGTTTTCTCTATCTTTCAACATTTTTTCTTGTCCCTCTGTTTTTATGGGCTTCCCAAATAAATAATAAAATCGGCCCGGTACCTTTGGCAAAAGGCCCGGTATGTAAATCTCCTGGTTAGCTACTTCTCCTTCCATATTGGTCCTGTAAATGAAATGGTAAGGTTGACTTTAAAAGTCAAAGGGGCTATTTGTTGACTTCGGAATTTGTTGAATTCCTTGGGTTATTTAGGGAATACGTTAAGAAGTAAGTTGAATTATGTAACAAATGATACATGGGTTTGAAAGTGTTGTGTTAAATTAGTAATGGAATCCAGATTAATTTATATCTTGCAAAAAGTCAAACTGACCTTAATCTAGTAGAATCCTCTTTGTTAAATTTTCTGATGTAGTCGTTTAACACAGGGACTTTCATAACATCGTCATAGTCAATAACCAACTGAAACAAACAAAGTAAGTGTGAAATATCGGATTTAAGACAAGAAAAACCAGGGTTATAAATTATCATTATATAATTATATAATCTTGTAATATATGTATATGTATATGTGTATATATATTAGTGCATCATTACCTCAGCGAGATCATCTTCTCCTACAGCTCCAAATGGTACAATAGTAGCACCAAACTTTGCTGCCATTCTTACAAATTCTGGTTGATCAGGCCAAAACAACTTGTATTCTTCACCCTAATATTATTATTGTTGTATATTTATAGCCATAATTAACGGATTAATATCTATTTAAGGATATAAAAAACTACATAAAATAATCAAAAGTTAAACAATTACAACAAAAAAAATTTTGAATCATATTTCAACAAACCTTACGATGAAGAGCTTCACGTGCACCACCAGGATAAAGCAATCCAAAACCTTTTGATGAAAACAATTTGAAAAAATTGCTTGCACTAACCGGTAAGGCACCAAATACTTTCATTGTATCAATAAATGAAAATTCATGAAAATCATATATAAATAGTCCGGGGTGAGCTATACCACGGACAATTACTTTTTTTTCTCTTAAAAATTCTAAAATTAATGGTCCAACTTCTAATCCCAAAAGCATGTGATAACCAACTAACAAAACGGGCCCGTTATCTGGAACGCCCGAGAGCCCTCTCACTATTTTCCCATCTTCTAGTGTTGAAAACATAACTGGACTTGTTAGAAACTGGAACCACCTGAATTGTATCATTAATATTAGTCAATTTCTTATATTTATGGGGCGCATTGTATAAAAGGTAACGGGCTTTGTGACAATTAAAAAAAAAAAGACTCGAACTTTAAAAAAAAATCATTTAATCTTGTAAGTCAACCACCATTCAGATGGTCAAAGTTACTAACACATCAGCTGCCACGTCATCGACTCATCATTTAGATTACCCTGAATATCAAATGAATTAGAATGCATGTAATTTACAGATTTACCCATTTCCTTGGAGACCACTTTTATACTCTGACATACTAGGTGGCAAGTAATCTTTTACATAATCATGCTTCCAGGTTCGTCTATACATTGTCTTGCCTTTAATTATTGTCAACAAATTAATACCATTTTCCTGAAAAATAAAACATAATTTTGCTTAATTTGAAAGCCTACTAATTAACTACATAAAAACATATCAAAGATAGAAAGAGGTATATAAAATTTAAATTTTAATACCAGTAAAAGAGTGTGACCATTGTCTCTAAAGTTACATATTTTGCAGTTCTGTACTGTTCTTGAAAGCCTTAAAGCTTCATCTCTACTTGGAAGCATGTTATCCTTGCCACTGAAATAAAAAAATACATAATTTTATCAAAAATTATGAAATATACAAAAATTTAATCTTATGTTGTTCTTCAATGATGTTGTATAAATTGTCCAAAATGAAACTAACCTTGCAAGCACTAGGACTTCAGCTTTAACAGCATGTAGACGAGAATTAGTATATGCAGCAGCAGATTTAAGCAGCTTCAACTTCCAACTAAGTGTTGATTTTGGAATTATGTCAGCCAGTCCCTTAAATAAAATTAAAAAAAAAACAATTAAATATATAGCGATCCAAATTAACAAAATATAGCATGTGGCACAAATAATTGGTCTAAAGCCTTACCGAAAGGCTAGGAAACATAGAAACAATGTTGTTAGATAGTTTCTCAAGATTTGGAAAATGTGAGGTTTCCGTACCAACCATTGCCCATTTTATAGGATCACCTAATAAAATAACAAGACTTAATTATGTTTATTATTATACAATTATTATGATTAATACAAGTTACGTAAGCAAATATATAAATGATATTCTTCTAGTGCGTTACATGTATATTAACACTTCAGGAGATACATGTATTATGTATTTCCATTAATATAGGTTCAACAGCAAAAAAAACTTAAAATGTGCTAATTTTATAATGCAGAGAACTTTATTTATTGTTATTAACTTAGCAAATAAATTATATATATACCCATTACAGTGCTAAGAAGATAAGGAATTGTCACAGTAAGTGAATCAGGTAGGCCCTCTAAGACAGGAAGCAGAGGCTGCAATGGTGTTCTGTCAAATGAAGTTGCTGAAATGGATGATTAAAATATTAATATTTAAGGATGATTAAAAATTAAAAATAGGTAGTTATTTTTAAAATAACCTGGATTTGATAGAATAACTACTAGATCAATGGTTGGATTACGTGCAGCAACTGCAAGTGCTAAACATCCTCCAAATGAATCTCCAACAAGATAAATTGGCTTATTTGGAAATAAAGCATGCTCAAACCACAAGGTTTCCTCCACAAATGTCACCAAATCTTCATATACAAATTAAATGATTTAATTAAACAAGAAAACATAGGTTATACGTTAGTGTAAACAAGAAATCATGAAAACCTTCAAATGGTGTTCGATCATATACAGGAAGGTGCAAGCATCGAACTTCAAAAACCCTGAAATTATATTTTCCCTTAATTGAATTTTCACAAACAATTATACATATATTTTACTCACTTTCTAAGAGACTTTTGGTGCAAAATGAGGCCCAGACCAGTACCATCCATCCCTACATAAAATCACCAAGTTTAAATTAATCAAAAGTTGGATTATGAACACAAACATATCTGAAAAGACGTTTTATAATTGTATATTACATTGCATAATGAAATCAAAGATCTATAGTATAGCTAATTTAAGAGATAATGAACAAGATATCATCATGAAATACCACCTCTGAAGCTGAAATATATGTAAACTGAATAAAATTACCTGGTAAAAACAGAAGAACTGGTGAATCAGGTAAATGATTATCATTTCCATCAGCAACCACCGGGCAAAACCATCGTGGTGGCCCACCATCTGATTTAATCAAATCTTTGGATATATCAATGTAATCTTTCACACTTTGAGTCCCATAACCATCATCCCACAAAGGCTCCAATTTTTCCTCTTTCAATATACTTTTTTCATTATTAAAATTAGAAACAAACAATTCCTTCCTTTCAGCTTCATCATTTGAAAATACTCCATTTACTTTAACTGAATCTGCTGCTGCTCCAATACACTTAACTGAAACTCGAGATAATCGATGCTTGTAACCTGATTTCAAACCAAAACATAGTGACAAATTCACAACTGAAGCTGTTGCTTCTACAAACATGACTTCAAAATCAGTATACTGATTGTTTTATTCTTGTATAATTGTATAAACAATTGGCTATAACTCTATCAACTTGAAATAACAATGGCTTTGCAAAAATCAGTTTTGAATTTTGTTATTATTTCCTATCACGGTACAACAAGCTACATATAGTAGCATGTGGTTCATGGAAACCCTACCAATTCGGGAGTAAAATTAAACTTCCCGAACGTGATGTTTTTTAACGGAAATGAAAATTAGGAAGTGTGTGGGGACTATGAATGCTATGAGTACCGAATGTAACTAATATCATGCAACAATTATTAATGCAAAAGAAAGAGATATACAAATAATCTTAGAAACAGAATGAGGTGCAATTGAATGGAGAAAATTGGTGTTTTCGTTAGTTAATGGTACTCAAATCCAGTTAACTTCGCTTACCTAATTTAACGATTGATTGATTTGGACAGATGGTTGAGATTATGAGGCCGATTTCTGACCATTACTTCCATAAATGACGAATTCTGGGCCTTCTAAACATATCAATAATTAACGAAGACTTTTGGATTAATTCATCGTTCAAAATTGCTCCATGAAACGTGAATCTAGCTGAAGAAAAATAGTGACGTCGTACATTTTGCCTTTTGTAAAACGTAGACGTACGGTTAGGATGTAAAACCATAAACACATGAATATGAGATGGTTATTGCAACAAAACCATGGTTTAAAATCTCCAATTGGGGTGATTAGCAATTGGGCCGGGTCGGACCTTTTGACCGGGTGTTCTATGAGGTTTTTTTGGAACTACATTAGGATCTGTATAGGATTCCAATAAAAACGACGATTATAATAAAGAAAACACAGATTTGTCTAACCCAAATTCATTCTGACGCCATCGGCCCAATTTGCTTTTGGCCAATTTTGACAACCAAATATGATATTGATATGCCATCAAATACGATAGAGTGGTCTTCCATTTTTATTATAAGAGGACATACTTATAGGCATAAAAACCTAATGACGATAGCCATCACATGTAGAGGGGTGATATTTTGTGTGGTTCACGCTTAGGGTGTTCAATATTTTGATATATCTGGATTGTACAATTGGACAATTTAGATTGGATATTTGTTTTTTGGGATCGGTTTGGACTTGAACCAAATAAATAGACTGGTTTTCGGATTGGTTTCAGTTTTCATTGAAAAAATCGGATTGTCCAAACAAACTGAATAGTTATATATATGATTTTTTTCTAATAATCTTACAACTATTCAATTCAATTATATGATTTTTATAACTTTCCAATATCTCATAAGTCCAAATGCCAATAGTGACACAACTAACGCCATCAATTTTTCTCAATTCAGCGTCACGTCAACTCACACTACAACTGATATTCAAGTGACATACACATGCCATCAATACTCACTCTATTTAGTTTTTTAGACCCACCATTATAAAACATACATGCACACACAAAAAATACCAAATACCCTATTAAAATACATTAGGCCCCACCAAACACCCAACTCTCCTCTTCCTTCAAGCTAAGAGTCCAAGCCCTTACCCCCAACCGACGAGGCGTGACAATGGGCGAGGGTGAACTGATGTCATCGGTTAGGGACCGTTGGCACCAATCTTACTTTCTTTCAAAGTTATTCGAAATTGAATCAACATACAGAAAACACTCTCAAACTTAATATATTTTGATGTCTTGTACTCATACTCATACTTTGTTGTATTTCACTACCGTGTTCCAATGTGGCCATGGGCAGTCCCTCTTCACGAGAGCTATCACATTGTGAAAGGGGCAGTGTTCCATTTCCTCCATGTCGTGATCGCTTGTCACCTATAAACACACTATGACATGTCATTCTCATACCTACCAGCCTTACGCAAGATATAGATATGATTCACGACGGAATAAAATACTCAACGCACAAACCTTAACTTATATAAAACAAATATTATAATTTACGGAAAGGTAGGTCAGCATAGTCTGCTCTATGCACGTTTTATAACTTTCCAATATCTCATAAGTCCAAATGCCAATAGTGACACAACTAACGCCATCAATTTTTCTCAATTCAGCGTCACGTCAACTCACACTACAACTGATATTCAAGTGACATACACATGCCATCAATACTCACTCTATTTAGTTTTTTAGACCCACCATTATAAAACATACATGCACACACAAAAAATACCAAATACCCTATTAAAATACATTAGGCCCCACCAAACACCCATCTCTCCTCTTCCTTCAAGCTAAGAGTCCAAGCCCTTACCCCCAACCGACGAGGCGTGACAATGGGCGAGGGTGAACTGATGTCATCGGTTAGGGACCGTTGGCACCAATCTTACTTTCTTTCAAAGTTATTCGAAATTGAATCAACATACAGAAAACACTCTCAAACTTAATATATTTTGATGTCTTGTACTCATACTCATACTTTGTTGTATTTCACTACCGTGTTCCAATGTGGCCATGGGCAGTCCCTCTTCACGAGAGCTATCACATTGTGAAAGGGGCAGTGTTCCATTTCCTCCATGTCGTGATCGCTTGTCACCTATAAACACTCTATGACATGTCATTCTCATACCTACCAGCCTTACGCAAGATATAGATATGATTCACGACGGAATAAAATACTCAACGCACAAACCTTAACTTATATAAAACAAATATTATAATTTACGGAAAGGTAAGTCAGCATAGTCTGCTCTATGCACGTTTTATAACTTTCCAATATCTCATAAGTCCAAATGCCAATAGTGACACAACTAACGCCATCAATTTTTCTCAATTCAGCGTCACGTCAACTCACACTACAACTGATATTCAAGTGACATACACATGCCATCAATACTCACTCTATTTAGTTTTTTTAGACCCACCATTATAAAACATACATGCACACACAAAAAATACCAAATACCCTATTAAAATACATTAGGCCCCACCAAACACCCATCTCTCCTCTTCCTTCAAGCTAAGAGTCCAAGCCCTTACCCCCAACCGACGAGGCGTGACAATGGGCGAGGGTGAATTATTGATAATTATTAAAAATGTCAGAGTTTTTGTTTTAAAATCTTGACCATTATTTTTTTTCCTTTCTGTAAACTGAAAAAATATTATTTTATTAATTTATTTAACCCACTACTCCACCATGCTCCATGTAATTGGAGCCCGAGTGCCCGACCTCTTCCTAGTGCCCACCCAGGCATCTCCGTCAACCGATCTCACCCACCTAACCCCCACACTTGGTGATCTAAAATTGTCTTAATTCTAAAAAGTTGGTGAGTGATACGTGACTACGTGAGTAGCTTATCAATTAAGAGTTTGTAAGCTCAAATCTTATATGAATCATGTGCAAGTTAATACAATATCCACCATTATAAAATAAAAAGAAAAAAGAAAAAAAAATTAACATTTTTATTTGAGAGATGATATTATTTAATACTAAATATTCTTATTTATTTTTTTATTGAACTGATCAATACAAATGTCTAAAATATAATATTACAAAATAGAATTAACTAAATCTTAGAGTAAATTACAGTTTTTGTCCCTGTGGTTTTTCCGATTCTGCGTTTTTGTCCCTGTACTTTTTTTTTTCGCTTTTTTTGTCCTTGTGCTATGCCAAATTCCTTTTTTTTGTCCTTCCGTCCACCTTCCGTCTCTTTTTGCCGTTAAAGGCCCTCACGTGCTGAAAACGTGAGGGTATTTCTGCCTTTTTACTAAATCATTTGTACCCCAAGCTTTAATGATTATACCTAAGCTTTATTCTCTTTCTTCTTCATCCTCTTTACAAACACCCACATAAAATCAGATTAGAGCTTCAAAATACGAAGGTCCTTCAATGGTAGATTCTTGTCCTTCAAAACCCTAATATTCCATTTTGTTCTTCCCCAATCTCCGGCGATATGGACGAGCAAACCGCTTTCTCCAACAATCACAGCCTCCACCACCCGTTTCCTTTCGATTTCGCCTCCTCATCTTCCACTGAGTCCGAAAGAGACGACGACGATGTTACTGGGTTAACTCGCCGTTTCACTTGATCTCTTTCCCTGCAAGAGCATCTGAAAACACCCTACCCTGTTGAGGTATTTTGTTTTGTTTTCAGTAATTGTGCTATTTGTTGTTTCATTTGTGTTCTATTTCTAATTTGGGTGTTTCTGTGTTTGATAGAGGAAGGGGGTTTTGTCTGGTTCGCCGGAATCTACTCTGAACTGGAATTTTACCGGTGGTACGCAGGTTCGTTCTTCTCCGGCGACGCCATTTGTTCAAACGGAAGAAGACGCTTGGGATCGTATTTACGCTGCTGCAGGCCAAGTCCCTAGGATGAAGATGAGGATGAACGACGACGTTTTTGCTAACAGAGGACTAGTCGGAGCTCCACGTCCTACTCTCTCTCATCACAACTATCACCCCATATCTTTGGATTCTTTGGATTACTTCATGTTTCTATTATAAACAATTAGTTTATAATTAGGGTTTTTCTTTTAATTAGGATGAAGAAGATGAAGATTGGGGAAGAACATAGAAGAAAAATGGTAAAAAGACTAAAATACCCTCATGTGCTTGGCACATGAGACAACTTAACGGTGCAATTTTGACAGAGTTGGACGGAAGGACAAAAAAACGGAATTTGGCATAGCACAGGGACAAAAAAAACGAAAAAAAAAAGTACAGGGACAAAAACGCAGAATCGGAAAAACCACAGGGACAAAAACTGTAATTTACTCTAAATCTTATATATATAATCATTTAATTTTATTAAAAAAAACTACAATTTTCATTTTGTTTATATATACTCAGCTCCTTAATAATTATTCTTAGTACATACTCCAACCCATTTGCACATGCGATATATAACAAATATTAAATCTTCGAAAAGTCTGGTGTCACAAAAAGTCGGTATCAATTCACATGTCTAATTTTTTTAAGAAAAAAAAAATTCTTTTACGATTCCATCAGCCAGTTCAACTGAAATATCTTGTCTAACTAAACGAGTTATAATTATTTATTTAATCGGCTCATCTTGACCGCTACTTTCTTATTTCCGATTCAACTAATTCGTTCAGAATTTTAAAACATTAAAACTTTGTTATAGAAAATAAGTTTCTATTGAATTAAAGTTTTGCTTGGATATGACAAATTTTACCTTTTAACTTTAACAAAAAGTCCAAAGCAAAAAATTTATCTCAAATAGCTTTTAGAAATAGTTAAGTTTTATAGTCAAGGCCTTATAACTTAGTGGTATTGGAGAATGGTGTAATGTGTGGTCATGAGTTCAAATTCTGTCATGAAAAAAAAAGAGTAGATTAGGTTAAAAAAAAGAAATAGCTAAGCTTTATAAAAGATAAATTACGAGATAATTACATTTCTACAATATTTAACTCTACTATATACATTTATTTATTTTTTTAAACGGCCAGTTAGTAAGTTAGTGGTTCGAGCCTAGACAGTGACATCCACAAGAGGTAGTATGCCTTCTCTCGAACCCTCCACCTATGAGGAATAAACCCCACCACCTATTCACATGAGGAAAAGCCTTCAGCAAGGCTCGAACCCGAGACCTTGTCAATGAAAACCCCTAAGGTTTTCCTTGGTGGCCAGTTGTAGGGGTGAGCATAGCAGGGTACCCGCCGGTTCCGATCGTGTAACACCCTGAAACCCGGCCTAGCATTTTATTACTTTTGGTGAGTAATAAATGTTGTTTGTTATTTTATGTGATTTTATTTTAATTGTTTAAAGGCAATTGTATTTTTAGCCAAGGGGTTAAAATTTACTAAGACTGAGATGTACATATATTAAAATAATTTTTATATATTTGAGTTCACTTTTGAACTAGAGTTCCAAATATATATTCGTTGTTTGAAACAGAGTTAGTTAAGTATTTTAAATTAATTAAATGTGAACCAGATACATAATATAATATTGTGTTAAATGAAAAATTAAACATTTCTTTGTGTGACACGTATGGTGTACGTGTGTGGTGGCGAGGAAAAGAAGAAAAACCCATATTTTTCTTTCTTGCTTCTCCTTTTCACGTATTTAAACAAACCAAAACAAATGTTTGGGTATTTTTCATAGTTTCACAAACTGAAGCTTAAATCTCTACCATTTTCAGCCTTAATCACGTTTTGGTGCAAGAAATCAAGTAGGTAAGTGGTTATTGTTCATCTTATTTGAAGTTCTTAATAGAAACTTTATTAGGGGTTGTAAGTAATTGATTTAGATTGAAAATATGATTTTGGTTTTATGAGATGCTCTGCTGCTTGGGATAGGCGAAAGGAAATAAGATTTTTTTTTTTTTTTTGTGATTGTGTGTATAGTATGACACAAAAAGGCCATAAATTAGGATATGATTTTAGTTGGTGTGAACTTACTAAATAGAACAAAAGAAAATAAAGTTTTAGTTGTTAACTGCTATGATGTATATATGTATGTATATAAAGAAAACAAGTTTGGGATATAGCTTTGTGGTGATTGCTACTTGGACAAAAGTAAAATAAAAGTATTGGTTTTTGGGTTGGACTACTACCTGCGTACACTCAAAAGAAAACCCATATGGTTTTAAAGTTGCAAATTGATATTTTAATTGTATTTAGTATAAGTTTGATCATTTAAGTCAAAGTCATATTAATGTCACCAATGAGATTATAAAATGTCGTTTGATGATATATCTTATGTTATGATCATGAAGTATTGAATAACCTTGGACCTCATTGTATGATTTTTGACCCGTAATGGTAATTAAGCTAAAAGTTGTTAAAACGTATTTTGTGTATTTAACTTTGACCATATACTTGTGCAAGTTGACAATGACAAGTATGTAGAAGATGGTAAGTTAAGTTGGATATGTAAATAGTTGTACACTTTTTGACTATTGTGATTATATGATAAGTATTTGTCATTTTCGGTATAATTGGTTACTAATTCGATGTTTGTTTTGATTATCAGGAAAAGGAAAAGAGGCTCAGTAATATTAGACAACTGAGTGGAAAGAGACTTGGCTAAGGTGAGTGAATTTATAACCTTTGTATTGCTTAAATTGCAATGGTTTGGATTGCAATTGACTGGAGTTAATGCTGATTCAGTTAGTGTTGATCCCGTTAGTGCTGATTCCGTTAGCGCTGATCCCGTTAGTGCTGACCCCGTTAGTGCTGACCCCGTTAGTGTTGATCAATTAGTGCTGATCAATTAGTGCTGATCAGTTAATGTTGATCTAGTTAGTGCTGATTAGTTAGTACTTCTCCCTCATTTCAGGACCAGTATTAATGGTATAATGATAATTAACTGGTTATGTGTTAATTGAATGATATGTGCACATGGAAAAGAGTGGAGGACAGTCTGCGTGGGGGGCTGGGCTTTCGTTTACTGTTAGACAACGGTAATTGTACCTTGGCATATGTGTTGTGTTTGAAGGAAGCTTTACCGTTGCTAATGAGTAAAGGGCTTCTGGTAAGCCGTTGTTAGGCCCACAACAGTTGTAAGGTTCTGCAAAACCGCCGGTCCTTTCGTTATTTGTGAATCTGTGAAGATTGTGAATCCGTGAAAATTGTGAATCGAGATTGTTGTACTTAGACAATATAAAATGTTATATTTTCATTCACTTAGCTTCGTGCTAATCCCCCACTATGTTGAATCTTTTACAGGCTGTAGATGGATGAGTCTTTTGGAGATTAAGATTAGGAATGATTGACCAAGACTTAAAGAAATAATTTTGATGTCGAGCCGTAATGTTAAGTAACACTATTTTGGAAAGTTAACTTTTGTAAAATTATACATCTTATGTTTTTTATAACTTGTGAATAACAAGTTATATATATATATATATATATATATATATATATATATATATATATATATATATATATATATGTAATTTTGAAACGCTTCCGTATGTGTTGTTAAAAAAAAATTGTTCAGATTTTGTGGTGTTACAATTTGGTATCAGAGCCTTCATTTGGCGGTGTGTACATAGTTAGGTGTAACATTCCCAAATCTTGGCTCAAGTTTGGTCAAACATTCCTAGTGTGTGGGGATTAGGAAAGTGTGATTAGTATGTGAAAGGTTAGTATGTTAGGTACTAACGGTTTAAACTAAAAAAATTTGTGTGATGTTGTGATTGAGTTTACATGTATGACAGATACAGAGAACCCGACCCCTTGACCTCAACATATAGTGATACATCAGGTGATAATGAAGAAATAGACAGAGTAGAGCATGTACATAAGTTGGAAAATCAGATGCAGTGGCTTAGAAATGCGGTTCATGAGTTACAACAATAAATTCAAATTGCACGAACGGAGACTCCTCCAGTTATAGCTATTCAGTTGGTGATATCTCTAAATACCATACTTTTAAACTTTACATTCCAGCCAACACAATTTCAATCTTATTATCCCTTTCCACCTCAAGAAACATATCCATATCATAATTTGGGATGTCTGCCGCATTTGAGTTTGAATCTTTCGTATGCTTGCAAACAATTAGTGGATTATAATATTTGGGGTTCGTATCAAGACAAGAATTATAAACAAAACTGTAGGGAATTTGAGAAAGCCTCAATAGGAAAAAGTTTATTGATCTAGATGACCGAGAGAAATGGCAGTTGATAAGATATTTCAACGAAAAGTTGAAAGTTTTGAAACAGTGGTTAACCGATGAGCTCTCATAGGAGCAATACTTTATTAGGGTCTTTTAGTTAGAATACAGGAGTACTTTTGGATTAGCTGAAATATTACCCAGTCTTTTGCCCTGGCTAAAGCTATTGAAGATAACACCAAATTCCAAGAAGAGGGGTGTAAGGATGAAATAGTTATGAAAATTAAAAAAAAAATTATAGTTAGATCATACAGTACACAACAAAATAGAAGGTTGATGAGAAACTAAAAACAGGGAATCAAGACCATAATTCAATAGTTGGTGGTATTAATCAGAACTTGTGAGGGTGCAATAATTGTAGATCTTCTCATTCAGAGTTTTGTACTTTCCAAATTATACGATGTGTTTGATGTGGATTGGTCAGACATAAAGTACAAGATTGTGGGATATCTTGGTGGTGTATGTTGGAATTGTCTAAAGTGGGAATAGATTGAGTGATTGTCCTTTTAAAAATAAAAATGAAGACTAGGTCAAGGAATGGGGCTGTCGGGAGATCGTCATTTCGGGCTAGAAGAGAAAGAATGCTACTTCACTTGGGAGTGGAACTTACAGGATGACGGTGGATGATGCTACCGTCACTGTTGATGATATCACGGGTATGTTTTCGATAAACTTAAAACCTTATGTTACGTAATATTAGAGTAAATTGCTTATGCATGTTTTGTGGAAATATGTGATATATTGAAAGTAATTGATTTTGTGTTCCTTCATTTCAAGAGAAGTGAAGATGATTGGTGGTGTTTAATTCCAGTCACAATATCTGAGACTGAAGTTGAATTTGATTTTGATAATAAATATTGTAAAATTCATGAATGAAATGCTTATAACTGAAATTGATGTAATTATAAGTATATAATGAGTGGTCCGGGTGGGACTGGTGATTAGAATAAGGGAATGGTTAATCATTAATGTGGACTGTCGGGTCACACATAGTGACTTGCGGGGTGTGAGTTGCTCATTAAGTATTTGTGTTATTCAATGTTGGAGCAGATAGCTCATTTATGTCTTGTCTAAATTGGTCATATGTTAAAATTAACTGTTTGGGTTGCTCCCTTGCTTCACGAGGAGTGAAGATGATGAGTTATATGTCGGTTTCAGTCACAATATATGTGACTACAGATCAATTTGATTATAATAGTAATTACTGTAAATTCCTGAAATATAAAAGTTATAATCAAAACTTATGTAATTATAAACGTTGGCTGAATGTCTAAGTAAGACTAGCAGTTGGTATAAGAAAGAGGAAATTCTTGCGGTGACATGTTGTGTCGCATGTAGTGATGTGTAGATTGAAGGCCGAATATATCGGTTCCATAAATGTGAATCTATTATTACATTTGTTATGGGTGTAAATATGAAAGATAGATAATGACAGATATCTGAATGATTTCTGAATGACCTGAAAGAATATATGATAAATTTGCCTAAAATGTCTCCCGAGCTTGAATTTGAGTATGAAAAATTTGACTTAATGAACCTAGATTGGCTACTATTTCGGGTTGTTTTGTGAATGATAGATTGGTGATATCCTTAACATGCTATAAAATTGGATTTAATTATGAAAATTTCTTGAGAGAAGTGTTGGCCAAGTTAAGATTGGATGCTGTTTTATGTGACAATTGATGCCAATTTTGATTAAGAAATATATAATTTGAAATTTAGTGGATTCAGACCTTAAGTTTGATAACGGTGATTAAAATTTTTGAGTATCGAGACAAGGTTAGACCGTAAAAAGTGTATGAAATTTTGATGGAATGATGAACAAGATGTAAAAATTATAGACTTTGAAATGATTCTTGTGACCGTAAGTAAGGAAACTTTGAGATTATCTATGCTTTTGGGTTATTAAAAGACATGTAAAGGATTATCTTTTAACCGTAACTTGGGATTTATAATTGTTGTTTTGCCTTAAAACTATGGAGACCTTATTGTTTAATATGAGATGCATCGTTTACGCAGACCACAAAAGAATGTATACTACGACAAAAAGATGGTTAGGGTACATTAGAGGATTGTGAATTATGAAAATGATAGTTAATTTGAAGAAAAGTTCGAAATGCCTATGCTTTTGGATCATTAAAATATCACAAGAGGAATTAACCAATCCATGACTTGAAATTTGCGAATTTTGCTTTGTTCTGAACTGTGAAGACATTACCGTATTATAAGAAATGCATTGATTGTGTGAATCATAAAAGAGTTTAACATGTGACATATGATATGGTCAGAACTATTTAAGTTTATGATTGTCAAACCACTCGTATAAAGAAAACATTATCAATGCCTATGCTTGGAATTGTAAGGGAATTATAGACCATATTTAGGTGACATGACTTGAAAGAATTTACGAGTTCGTAGATGTAATGAAATTGAGGCAAACATATTTGAACCGACAATATCGAGGATGTTGACAAAGAAGAAAAATATAGATATTGGACAACTTTTCGGATGAGTTCATAATTGTGCACTGATTTAAAAGAAATTGTCGAGTACTGATTGAGGTAGTTGGATTATCAAGAGTTCTCAAGTAGGTATGAGAACATTGTGGGGATACTAGTTTGATATGATGAATTAAGACCAAGAAAAAAATTGTTAATTGATTAGTTTGAGTGTGATCAGATTTCGAGGACGAAATCTTTTTAAGAGTGGTAGACTTGTAACACCCTGAAACCCGGCCTAGCATTTTATTACTTTTGGTGAGTAATAAATGTTGTTTCTTATTTTATGTGATTTTATTTTAATTGTTTAAAGGCAATCGTATTTTTAGCCAAGGGGTTAAAATTTACTAAAACTGAGATGTACATATATTAAAATAATTTTTATATATTTGAGTTCACTTTTGAACTAGAGTTCCAAATATATATTCGTTGTTTGAAACGGAGTTAGTTAGGTATTTTAAATTAATTAAATGCGAACCATATACATAATATAATATTGTGTTAAATGAAAAATCAAACATTTCTTTGTGTGACACGTATGGTGTACGTGTGTGGTGGTGAGGAAAAGAAGAAAACCCATATTTTTCTTTCTTGCTTCTCCTTTTCACGTATTTAAACAAACCAAAACAAATGTTTGGGTATTTTTCATAGTTTCACAAACTGAAGCTTAAATCTCTACCATTTTCAGCCTTAATCACGTTTTGGTGCAAGAAATCAAGTAGGTAAGTGGTTATAGTTCATCTTATTTGAAGTTCTTAATAGAAACTTTATTAGGGGTTGTAAGTAATTGATTTAGATTGAAAATATGATTTTGGTTTTATGAGATGCTCTGCTGCTTGGGATAGGCGAAAGGAAATAAGATTATTTTTCTTTGTGATTGTGTGTATAGTATGACACAAAAAGGCCATAAATTAGGATATGATTTTAGTTGGTGTGAACTTGCCAAATAGAACAAAAGAAAATAAAGTTTTAGTTGTTAACTGCTATGATGTATATATGTATGTATATAAAGAAAACAAGTTTGGGATATAGCTTTGTGGTGATTGATACTTGGACAAAAGTAAAATAAAAGTATTGGTTTTTGGGTTGGACTACTACCTGCGTACACTCAAAAGAAAACCCATATGGTTTTAAAGTTGCAAATTGATATTTTTATTGTATTTAGTATAAGTTTGATCATTTAAGTCAAAGTCATATTAATGTCGCCAATGAGATTATAAAATGTCGTTTGATGATATATCTTATGTTATGATCATGAAGTATTGAATAACCTTGGACCTCATTGTATGATTTTTGACCCGTAACGGTAATTAAGCTAAAAGTTGTTAAAACGTATTTTGTGTATTTAACTTTGACCATATACTTGTGCAAGTTGACAATGACAAGTATGTAGAAGATGGTAAGTTAAGTTGGATATGTAAATAGTTGTACACTTTTTGACTATTGTGATTATATGATAAGTATTTGTCATTTTCGGTATAATTGGTTACTAATTCGATGTTTGTTTTGATTATCAGGAAAATGAAAAGAGGCTCATTAATATTATACAACTGAGTGGAAAGAGACTTGGCTAAGGTGAGTGAATTTATAACCTTTGTATTGTTTAAATTACAATGGTTTGGATTGCAATTGATTGGAGTTAATGCTGATTCAGTTAGTGCTGATCCCGTTAGTGCTGATTCCGTTAGCGCTGATCCCGTTAGTGCTGACCCCGTTAGTGTTGATCAATTAGTGCTGATCAGTTAGTGCTGATCAATTAGTGCTGATCAGTTAATGCTGATCCAGTTAGTGCTGATTAGTTAGTACTTCTCCCTCATTTCAGGACCAGTATTAATGGTATAATGATAATTAACTGGCTATGTGTTAATTGAATGATATGTGCACATGGAAAAGAGTGGAGGACAGTCTGCGTGGGGGGCTGGGCTTTCGTTTACTGTTAGACAACGGTAATTGTACCTTGGCATATGTGTTGTGTTTGAAGGAAGCTTTACCGTTGCTAATGAGTAAAGGGCTTCCGGTAAGCTGTTGTTAGGCCCACAACAGTTGTAAGGTTCTGCAAAACTGCCGGTCCTTTCGTTATTTGTGAATCTGTGAAGATTGTGAATCTGTTAAGATTGTGAATCCGTGAAAATTGTGAATCGAGATTGTTGTACTTAGACAATATAAAATGTTATATTTTCATTCACTTAGCTTCGTGCTAATCCCCCACTATGTTGAATCTTTTACAGGCTGTAGATGGATGGGTCTTTTGGAGATTAAGATTAGGAATGATTGACCAAGACTTAAAGAAATGATTTTGATGTCGAGCCATAATGTTAAGTAACACTATTTTAGAAAGTTAACTTTTGTAAAATTATACATCTTATGTTTTTTATAACTTGTGAATAACAAGTTATATATATATGTGTAATTTTGAAACGCTTCCGTATTTGTTGTTAAAAAAAATGGTTCAGATTTTGTGGTGTTACAGATCGGAACCGGAACCGGAACCTCTTGTACCGGTACCTCAATTCTCGGAACCGGAACCGGAACCACCGGTTCCGGTGCCGGTTCCGGTTACCCTGTCTCTAAAATCATAAAGTTAAAATAAGACGCAAAGCTTAAATATTAATCATTTTTTATCATTTTATCTACTAATCTTTGAATAATCAAAAATTCAAAACACTTAAACATATGATTGTCTAATTATTATATTGTTAAAACGTTATATTTACACTAATTAATGACTAAATTCATTCAAAATGACATAAAATTTATCATATTGTTAAATTTGGACATTAAATTTCTCAAATATATAAAATTTTAATAAAAATAGACCGAATAATCGCCGGTTCCGGTTATCCACCGGTTACCGGTTCCTAAATTTTGAGAACCGGAACCTCTTAGGACGGTTCCATAATTTTAGAAACCGGAACTGGCAGTTCCAATGCGGTTCCGGTTCCAATTCCGGTTACCCGCTTTTTCTGTTCACCCCTAGCCAGTTGATCTACACAAGGTAACATTGTAACACCTCAATTTTTAAAACATCATTTAAATCATATTTTTAAATAAAAATATTACAAAGTCCAATATCCCAAAATATACGGTTTAACAAAAACCATTAAAAGTTTATCAGAGTTTAAAACCGGTGTTACAAAACAATATCATACCCATAGGATAACGAGAACTACCTACGAGCTCCCAAGCTGAACAACACTAGGCCACTTCTAACGGGACCTTCTAATCCTTCGATCCTGAACCTGAGTACATAGCCATAAAAACAAAGTAGTACGTGAGACAAAATAGTCTCGTGAGATACATGGGTTTTTCGACCCATTCTCAGATATAATAAAAGTCATAATATTCATTTCTATTCTTTATTTACTTATTAATTATCAACTTATATTCTTACCGCTTATTCGAATTTACTAGTAAGCTAACCGTAAGCTTACCCATCACGTAGTCACATACATGTAAGCTATCCATAAGCTTACCAAATCTTTATCACATACGCTACGGACCTCTCCTAAGCAAACTCCCCCGATGTGGGTTAACTAGGTAAACTCCCCCGTTTCCGGGTTAACTGAAACTCCCCCGTTTCCAGGTTAACTAAAACTCCCCCGTTTCCGGGTTAACTATTTCTCGACATGCTACTCTTGCGCAGGGTGGTACCTCCCCAAGTAGGTGTCACTAACTCCCCCAACTTGTGTGGGTTAACTATGATCCGGATCCTTTTCTCAACACATAATGAAATCATCAAATACGGGCCTATGCCCGAATAATACATACTCAAACATAAATTAGAATACATCTATTCTAATTATCATATTATACTCGTTTTTATTCAATTTCAATATTGACTTAACCAAGTCCTTTCTTAAATAAAGCATATCTATCATTTGTCAAAAATATATTACTTTAACTTCTCTTTGACTAGAATACTAATATATTCCTAGTCACTTTATATTTATTTCCCCTAGCAATTCAATCACTACTCTTATCAGTATATTATACTAATCAATACTTGATACTTGGAAATCATGGTTATTAGCTTTATTAATACATATTATTAATAAATCAAATATCTTACTTTCTAATTCATACTCTTAATCATACATCATATAAATAAAGGATTATTAATCACTTTTTCATTATCAAAATCTCTTTCAAAATCATTAGTCATTTAGACATACTTAGATAGTCTAATATTGGTATTTTCATATCTTTTCAATCATATCTTTATTAAAACATTTAATTAATAAAGACTCATAAAACATTATAGTTTTCAAAATCATTTGCTATGTACTCAGTAAAAGTCTCATGTACTCACCTTAGCCAAGCTAACTCCAAATCGTGTCTGACAACACGAATCATTGCTTTCCAACTTGTGAAATGTCACCAATCTTTAGGTCTTCTTGACCTACCATCAATATCATCATACAATCTAGTTATTATCCATAACCAATCACTTAATCAATCTATAACAACATTCCTAACCACCAAGTTCATCCAACTTGGTGGACTCTCAAACCCTAGTTCATGATTCCATCACAAATTCCCAAATCTAACTTATACACAATGATTACAGGCTTACAATGAGTGTTCTACACTCATGTTTAGTCATCTTCCCCAAAGATGACATGGTAGGTTACCCAAACCACCATTTTTCCCAAATTAAAGCTCATAACTAGCTAGATAACATCAACAATCAAGAAATCTTACCTTTGATGTTTGGATCCTTCAAGATGGTGAAGATTTGAGCTCAAGAACACCAAAATCGCCCCCCTTTCTCTCTCTAAAACGGCTGCACAAGTGTTGGGTGAAAAATGAGCAAACCCTAACTTTTTCCCTTTTATTCAGTACCTGAAGAGTTCGCGCCGCGAACCCCAAGTTCGCGCCGCGATCTTCCCGTGTCGCGAACTCTTCGCGTCGAGAACCTGGTCGTGAACTTCATGCCTCAAAACCCCAAAGTCTCTGGTCGATCTTCGCGTTCGCGAACCATAGTTCGCGCCGCGAACTTGTGCTGGCAGCTAGGCTGCAACTTTTTGTTGTCCAATTCGACCCGGTTTCGACCTTAACGATATCAAACGGTGTCCAAATGACACGAAACCAATTCCCACGTCTTTTAAACGATTTATCCTTATTTATCATATTTTTCCATAATTTATTTGATTCAAATTTCGGGTCGTTACTACTATCTACCCCTTAAAAGGATTCCGTCCTCGGAATCACTCAAAGATCTCTAATCCGCATTCATCCACTCATACCACTTTTATTCCCTTGCATTTATTATAACCAACATTTCCAATCACAAACCCAATGACAATTATACCTTTAAAGACCCACTTAACTCCGTTATACACGAACGGGTCAAAAATCAAACTTTTAATCCTTAACATCCAAACGGGTCAAATTCGCACCCTTCGACTATACCTCTTTCCGTTAATCAATTAACCATTCTCAAATACATGTAGACGATACATTGCGATCTTACCATTACCTAACCATTCTAAGCAAAAGTCAAAACTCAATTTTGACTAAAGTCAACAATCCACTAGTTGACTAACCTTGACTTATGAATAAAGTCAAACTTACCTTGCAATATTCACATACTCTTTACTGGCGAGATATCACTTCTCCAACTTTTCGTTCCCGATTCCAATATCTACATTTCCTTCCTCAATTGTTTCCTTTTCCCTCGATTTTAGTTTCCATCACCAATTAACAATCTCCATTTAAAGTAATACCAATCCCTATTACTTTCTAACTTTCGTTCAATTACTTGTACCATTCATAATTTCCTTCAAACGTCCTTATACCATACTTGTAATTACCGATTACCGGCTTTATAGCCTCAATAACATCCAATTGTGGCCTAACCACTTACCATACGATTTTCTCCACTCATAAGTTTCTAATAACTTTGCTTCCTAAGAGCATCCCTTTTCCACCATTTATACACTTTAGGCACAATCTACACCTAACTATGCTTTAAACACAACCCGTGTTTTCAACCCAATTCTCACTTACCATATAATTATAACAATAACTTAACCATGTGGTTCTACATACCCAATTATGAACATCATAATCCTGATACATCAAATCAAACTTTAACTATCTCATCGAGATGATCGGAAAGCCTCCAATCCATCACGATCCAAACTGTCACAGTGATCGGAAAGCCTCCAATCCAAAGTGACTCATCCAATCTCGTCAATCAGAAAGCCTCCGATTTAACAAGATCCACATAATCCCATTATATCTTGCATACAATTCATGTATGCATCTTTCACTTAGCATCATGCTATCATTTTCGTTCATAATTAAACACATTCTTTATTCAACTCACAAATCTCCACATTTCACATAACATTATCTCTCTAAGGTCACATACCTTTCAAAGGCCATTACTTCCACTTATACACCATACCACACGATATACACATATTCACTTTTAGTGCTATCCACTAATCAAACCATTTACCAATCGACTCTTACTAAAAATACCTTCTCAACAATAATATTTTCCAGCTTTTCCTTTACCACCGAGGTAACCACTAACACCTTTTTAATTATCCATACCTTACCGATTCACGCGACCCTTATGAGTCAACCCATTGACTCCGATCGATACCCAAACTTAAACTATCTCACTTTTCTATAAACTTTACCAATAACAAACTATTCATCCTTGACATCGCATACGTCAACCCTGACATGAATATCTGCACTACTTATCCGGATTCCCACCGAAAACTAAAGTTCCACTTTCAAAATCATCATTTCTATAGCTTTCCATTCATACTTTACCAGTCTTGCCGAAACTTAGTACTTCACTGTACTACCACTCTTTCTTTGAACACGTTTACTATTCTTATGATTCACCTTCCGATAATCTATAATGACATAATTCTTTCTACCCTTACTCCACGCGACATACCGATCGCCAACACATTAAGATATACTCATGTAATAAACCGGGGAGACATTCTCCCACACTTATTCTTTTCACACTTTACTATCCATTTATAATTTATTTTTCACACGCAATTCATACAAGCACCAAAATTGGGCACAGATAAGCAAACGAATTCTAATCACATATATACCAATAATTTCATAAATGAATTACCTGAAGCGGCTCCATAAGCCTCCTTCACCCGATTCCTGTTGGCGGTTGATGCTGACGTGTCGGTTCTTTTCCTCGGGCACACACTACTATAGTGTCCCACCTCATGACAAGTGTAGCATTCCACTTCGTCAAGGTTCCTTACTTTACAATCTTTTGCTCGGTGCCCAAATCTTCTGCATTTGAAACATATAGCCGTGTTTGCCTTGCATTCTCCCTGGTGATTCTTACCACAACTTTGACAACTTCCAACACTACCTTTCTTTGACGGACTCGGTCCAAATCTTTCTTCCTTTGTCGATCCCAAGCTACTATCGGGCTTCTTCTTTTCCCTTCCTGACGACAACTCTTGTGCTATTCACCGAATACCCCTCTCTACACCTCGAGTGGCACAAAACTCTTCCTTTAATCTACTCGTGAACTCCTTCCACGACATCTCATATAATGCTTTCTTACCCAAAGTATCATACATGGTATTCCACCATGTCAACGCTTCATCCTTCAACTGTCGGGATGCATAAGTGACCATGTCTTCCTTCGAACACTTGCTACTTTCTAGTACTTGTTCAGTTTCCCGAATCCAACGCATCGTCACCTTCGGTTCCGAACTTCCATAATACACTCCGGGGTTGCACGACATGAATGTCTTGTAGGTGCATCCTTCTCTTTCCTCTGGCTCCGAACCATCAGTCTCTTCGGTCAAAGACTTCTCTGTACGGGTCTTGCTACCCGAAGACTTACTCCCACCGCGAGATTTAGAATCATCTCGTCTATCCACATTCAAACGGTTATCAATAATCCAGTTCATATCCACATTCACCTCATCCCTCATCTGATGAAACAAATTTCTGATCGCTTCCATAGTTACCGGTGTTTGGTTTGCATCAAAACCGAAACCCTCTCCATTATTACCGGGATGAGTCGGGATTCGATTTGAATCCGCCTCATGATCTCGTGGAACTTCTCCACTTCTTGGGTTCACCATTTGCTATATCAATACATTAAACTATTAGAACTCAAACGATTGACTCAATAGTCACATATACCCAAAATAGCCCAAAACATTATCTCTCCTCTAAGGGATCAACCCTAATATACTCATACTTTTACGGTCTCAAAAGATCAAACATGGACATCCTATGGAAACATACGGTCCTACTAGCATAGCTTAAGACTAGGGAGGTCAAACCAACCTAATTCACTTAAACTATAGCTCTGATACCAAGTTGTAACACCTCAATTTTTAAAACATCATTTAAATCATATTTTTAAATAAAAATATTACAAAGTCCAATATCCCAAAATATACGGTTTAACAAAAACCATTAAAAGTTTATCAGAGTTTAAAACCGGTGTTACAAAACAATATCATAACCATAGGATAACGAGAACTACCTACGAGCTCCCAAGCTGAACAACACTAGGCCACTTCTAACGGGACCTTCTAATCCTTCGATCCTGAACCTGAGTACATAGCCACAAAAACAAAGTAGTACGCGAGACAAAATAGTCTCGTGAGATACATGGGTTTTTCGACCCATTCTCAAATATAATAAAAGTCATAATATTCATTTCTATTCTTTATTTACTTATTAATTATCAACTTATATTCTTACCGCTTATTCGAATTTACTAGTAAGCTAACCGTAAGCTTACCCATCACGTAGTCACATACATGTAAGCTATCCATAAGCTTACCAAATCTTTATCACATACGCTACGGACCTCTCCTAAGCAAACTCCCCCGATGTGGGTTAACTAGGTAAACTCCCCCGTTTCCGGGTTAACTGAAACTCCCCCGTTTCCGGGTTAACTAAAACTCCCCCGTTTCCGGGTTAACTATTTCTCGACAGGCTACTCTTGCGCAGGGTGGTACCTCCCCAAATAGGTGTCACTAACTCCCCCAACTTGTGTGGGTTAACTATGATCCGGATCCTTTTCTCAACACATAATGAAATCATCAAATATGGGCCTATGCCCCAATAATACATACTCTAACATAAATTAGAATACATCTATTCTAATTATCATATTATACTCGTTTCTTATTCAGTTTCAATATTGACTTAACCAAGTCCTTTCTTAAATAAAGCATATCTATCATTTGTCGAAAACATATTACTTTAACTTCTCTTTGACTAGAATACTAATATATTCCTAGTCACTTTATATTTACTTCCCCTAGCAATTCAATCACTACTCTTAGCAGTATATTATACTAATCAATACTTGATACTTGAAAATCATTGTTATTAGCTTTATTAATACATATTATTAATAAATCAAATATCTTACTTTCTAATTCATACTCTTAATCATACATCATATTAATAAAGGATCACTTTTTCATTATCAAAATCTATTTCAAAATCATTAGTCATTTAGACATACTTAGATAGTCTAATATTGGTATTTTCATATCTTTTCAATCATATCTTTATTAAAACATTTAATTAATAAAGACTCATAAAACATTATAGTTTTCAAAAACATTTGCTATGTACTCAGTAAAAGTCTCATGTACTCACCTTAGCCAAGCTAACTCCAAATCGTGTCTGACAACACGAATCCTTACTTTCCAACTTGTGAAATGTCACCAATCTTTAGGTCTTCTTGACCTACCATCAATATCATCATACAATCTAGTTATTATCCATAACCAATCACTTAATCAATCAGTAACAACATTCCTAACCACCAAGTTCATCCAACTTGGTGGAATCTCAAACCCTAGTTCATGATTCCATCACAAATTCCCAAATCTAACTTGTACACAATGATTACAGGCTTACAATGAGTGTTCTACACTCATGTTTAGTCATCTTCCCCAAAGATGACATGGTAGGTTACCCAAACCACCATTTTTCCCAAATTAAAGCTCATAACTAGCTAGATAACATCAACAATCAAGAAATCTTACCTTTGATGTTTGGATCCTTCAAGATGGTGAAGATTTGAGCTCAAGAACACCAAAATCGCCCCCCTTCTCTCTCTAAAACGGCTGCACAAGTGTTGGGTGAAAAATGAGCAAACCCTAGCTTTTTCCCGTTTTATTCAGTACCTGAAGAGTTCGCGCCGCGAACCCCAAGTTCGCGCCGCGATCTTCCCGTGTCGCGAACTCTTCGCATCGAGAACCTGGTCGTGAACTTCATGCCTCAAAACCCCAAAGTCTCTGGTCGATCTTCGCGTTCGCGAACCATAGTTCACGCCGCGAACTTGTGCTGGCAGCTAGGCTGCAACTTTTTGTTGTCCAATTCGACCCGGTTTCGACCTTAACCATATCAAACGGTGTCCAAATGACACGAAACCAATTCCCACGTCTTTTAAACGATTTATCCTTATTTATCATATTTTTCCATAATTTATTTGATTCAAATTTCGGGTGGTTACAAACATGTTAGCTCCAGCTTCCAATGTGTCAAGCATACGATATCTTATGGGTCACAAGTTCACAACAAAGTAACACAGCTACCATACCAGGTATCTTGCACTAAGTTTCACGCGCAGTGCAATTTTTTTACTGTATGTTGTGAGTGATATGTTATTTTAGTGGCTTTCTAAAAATGATGTAATGACTTGGGTTATAAATGAATGAGTATTTTGGTTTGTGAATGTGAAAAGGAGAACGAGATGTCCCTGAGGTGTCTCTTTGACTTGAGCACCATACTTAATATCGCTACCAACCGTGACACAAACGACAACTTCTGTTTTTGCAAGGCAACGTCAGCTGACACTCCAACCGATATACTCATGCCAACAATACTCATTCTCTCCACTTTTTAGATTTTACCATTATAAAATACACACACATACAGAATACCCTATTAAAAACTCATTGGGCCACCTTCCCCTCGTCTCCTGACTTCCGCCCGCCGATGCAAAACACCGAAGAACCCAAACAAAAGCACTATGCCAATAGTGAAGGAAAAGGGACGCCCTTACCGAAGGACCGTTGGCACTACTCTAATGCTCTAAAACTAAAACTTCCACATGTAAAAGGAAGATGATATCTACATCATAAAACTATTTTTTTTACAATACTATGCAAGTTTAAAGCAAACGATATAACTATAGCAAAACATAGATTATGATATGAATTAATTTTTGTGATGTAAAATCAGTAATATACTTTAAATCCTCCGTTAAAAAAAGGGTTTTAACATGCATAAAAAACTTGTACATTGATTAAAAAAGTAATATTCCTAAAATTCAGGGGGGTTGTCTTTTGTTATTTTGCCTTCTTAATGACATCCCTAAGGGCCGTCATTATCATTTTCCAAAAAAAAATTCCCCAAAAGTATCGTTTATTAATAAGAGATTAAAATATTCGTCGCCTAAAATCAAATCTGATTGCTTAGGAAATTAAATTTGACCTCCCTATATTAATGGAATGCATAAATGGACAGACCTTCACCTTCTCTCCACGTTTCTCGTTAGCTTTCTAATTGCATACTCGAATCGTTTCAATCAAACCCAAGCCACGTCATAATGGAGGACACAAATGGTGAGCATTTCTTTGCATGTTCAGTCAATCTTCCTTTTCGTTCAAATTTGCTTCATATTAGTTGAAATTTATACCAGAAATATATTGTTTGAATTTAATTTTGTTATTGAGAATTTGATACGTTTGACTTGGAAACATGTCAAAGATAGAACTAAGTCAATGATGTGCTAAAAATTCAGTCCGAACAAATCATCTATCTATCTATTAATATAAACAAATGTATTCCAAAACTTGTACAATTTGATTTTTGATGTTGAAATGTTTCATTAGTATAGATCTGGTTGCAAATTCATATCAATTTTGAATTTGAAAATAAAACCTTGTTGACATTTCAAGTCAACGTATGGATCTGTAACTTAGCATTGATTATTTGAATTTTTCCAATTTGATTGGATTCTGCATTGTTCCTGATAAGAATTGAAATAGTAGATTATTGAGAAAAGTAGAATATTAACCAGCCTATAATTAATTAGTGGCTTTAATCAACTGATTATGTTATCCTAATTATGTAGTTGAGGATAGAGACAACAAGTTTTTAACACTAGCTATTGAAGAAGCTTATAAAGGCGGATGGCCGTTTGGGGCAGTTGTGGTTCAAGGTGATGAAGTGGTAGTCAGTAGCCACAACATGGTCAAAGACCAGATTGACCCAACCGCACATGCCGAAATCACAGCAATTCGAGAGGTTAGCCTCTCGTTTGTACCCAAATTTACATAATTATTTATTTATTTTGTTTATTCAGTTTCATATGTTTTTTATACTTTATATCAGGCGTGCAAGATATTGAACAAAACTAATCTTTCTAAATGTGAGATATACGCCTCGTGTGAGCCATGCGCCATGTGCTTCGGTGCCATTCAGTTTTCAGGATTTAAGGTATTGGACTATATTCCTGTTTTTGGAAATTGCAATCAGGGTTTGTTTTTTTAGTTATTTATTATCATTTTTTTTATTTTTATTGCAGAGGTTGGTTTATGGTTGTGAAGCTGAAGCAGGGATTGATTTTGGGGCTGCTACTACTATTTCTGATGCACTAAGAGGTACTGGTTTCAATAATAAGGTTGATTTGGAGATCAAGAAAGCAGATGGTGATATAGCATTGATGGCTGAACAAGTATTTGAGGATGTAAAAAACTCAAAATCATAATGTGTTTGTGTTGATGTTAAATTGGCATAAACTTGCATTTGAACTTGATTTCTAGCTTTGTAATTGCAAGGACATTTTACTGCATTGGTTTATAATTGCTTATGAAATTTACATGGCATATTTACATGGTTTATATTTAATTTTTTCCCACGCAAAATATGATAATGTAACTTGTTTTGTTTTACGTATTTTAAGAGTGTTTTTTTTTCGTAATCTGCATTCCGACTCGCAAATGCGAGTCGACTAATCCAAGGTAACCACCCGGAATCGCGCTAATGAACCTGTGGCACAACATTATCTTGAGCCCACTAATTGTGCTTTTAATATATTTCTTAGAAAACTCAACAACAAATCTTTTTGTTATATTCATATCACCTTCTATCTATGATAGGTTAAAAGATAATATTAAAAATAATAACTTATGATAGGAGAATTTGCTATTTTTATACAAATTATACCGTTTAATGCAAAGGATGTCGTTTCATCATGTGATTCATGTCATCACATAGCAGAAATCTTATTCCATGGAGCAATTCACGGGGATAAAGTCATAAAATCCATTTGCACGTGCCATATACATAAAACAAATATTTAATCGACAAAACGATAAGTATGACAATTAATAATAAAAAAGTAATACAACAAAGAAGACACTTATAAGTTATTCCGTTTTAAATAACAAGAACGATTTGCTATTTTGATTATTTAACGAGCAAATTCCAAAAAAATTATAACACATAATCTTAAAAGATACGAAATTAAGATTTAAAGATGGTATAATACATTAACGGGGTTAAATGTTTAATATTGTCACCAAAAGTTAATAAATTATCTTTTTTATACAAAGTATTTATTTATGAATGACTTTTTTGTTCAATTTGTGTATCAGGTATTTAGGTACGATCTTTGTGTTAAATTTTGTATCTTAATCAGGGGTATCAAAGAAAATTTTAAAGGTGTGCAAAATTTTAGAGTGCAAAGTTATGTTTTTTTTACTAACGTTTTCCTTAAAGTCAAATCGTAAATCAAATCAAAATAATTTTTGTTTGAAGAAAGTTTAATCGAAAACTAAATCAGTCAATCAAACTTCGTGTGTTAGTTAATTCAAGAAAAAAATCTTAAAATTTAGCAATATAAAACATAGAATGCAATTTTTTTGTAGTGCTATATTTCATATATAAAGTCAATTATTATAAAAAATCTTAATCCATATTCGTATTCAATTTTGTAATAACGTTCAAGTCAATTATTTAAAGTGTTTGATGTGGACTAATATGTCACCAGTTAAAATAAATGTGTAATCAGATAAACATTAAACATAACATTTTTAAACCTAGATAAAAATAAGGGGAAAATGAGTCGAAACAAAACAAAATTTTAATGAGAAATAAAGTAAAAAACTTTAAAAATAAGAAAAAGAAAAAATAGATATAAAAAAAAATATACTTCTACTTCATTTTGTTAATGAGAAAAAGAAAAAATGAGTCGAAGTATATGCATATGGATAGGACTTGAACTAAAAGTATGTATTAAAATAAATGAGTTAACCACTAAGCTAATATACAACTTGTATTAGTTATCGTCCATATATTATATAAATTTGGATGAGCAAATGCTGTAAATTAACTGACATATAAAAAATTTATACTAATCGAATTTTTTTTAGGGTGGGCATCGCCATAGATCTTAATCGAGAAATAATATCATTGCATATTATTTGTTTCTACTTCATTTTGTTAATTATCACAAGATGATATGTGTATTATGAGATTATTATTTATAATTAAATAATTATATTTGTAAACTGCTAATTATTGTTTGAATTTCTATATGTGTTGAAGATAGAATATTAATTCTTTTGAGTCTCTCTATGTTTCAGTTTGTGTATTATGCTTTGACTGGCTTTAAGATTATTAAGTATTCATAAATAGTATTTTTTATAAGAAGAGTTCTTTTTAATAATTTAGTAATATGAACATCTTAATGAGAAATGATATTTATATCTATTTATGTGTCTATCTATCTCTAAATTGGAGATTTGCAATCTATTAATTCTATTTCTTCATATTATCTCTTGATTTTGACATTTGTCATCATCAAATGAGTAACCACATAAATATGCACAAATGATAGACATCGATACCATTTCTCTATCTTAATTTCTAAATATGATTTATATAGTTACAAACCACAATCACATAATAATCCTTGTATAACTTAAGGAATGTGATTTGTACAGAGCAATTTTTATCCATGTAGAATAATTTTATATCAAATGACAGTCATGTCTTTAAAGGAATGAGTGAAATGAAAATTTTGATAAAAAGAAAAGAAATACATAATTGTCATTTAAGATGAAATTGCTCTATATGAATAAATATTAGTTTGTATGATTTGTATGAATCACCTCCCATTAACTTAATGATATGTAGATAATTCTCTTATTTTTATTAGTTAATAAACATTAAATATTTAAAAAACAATAGTCCTAGAAATCAAATATGATTTGCTTACGAAATAAAAGTTGGACCTCCCTATAAATATGGAAGTAGATGCATAAATAGACCGACGTTCACATTCTCTCCACGACTTTCTCGTTACCTTTTTAATACCATAATCAAAACGTTCGAATCAAACCCATTAACGCCAACTCATCAATCACCATGGAGGATACAAATGGTGAGTCTTTCTTTCCCTTCACTTTCGTTTTTGCTTTCAATGTTGTTGTTATTGATCATGTTATGTTCATTCAATCTTCCGATTTCGTTCGATATTTACTTCACTTTAGTTAATTTTATTTTGATGATCCCCAATTTATATCTTGTAACTTTACCTAACGGTTCCCATTTGACCTTTATTCGGAATTTCAGTTGAGAATTAAGAGCTCGATTGCTTTCAGAAATTGTTGTTTTCAAATTTGTAGTCGGGATTTGATACTCTTGACTTGCGTAAAAAGTCAAATCTATAATTCAGTCAATGATGTGCTAAAAATTCCAGTATGGGCAAATCATTTATCTATAATTATGTATTAGAAATTGCACAATATGATTTATGATGTTGAAATTGAGACACTGCTATGGATCTTGTTACAAATCCTTATAAATTTTGAAATTGAAAAGAAAGACATTTGAAAGTCAACGTGTGGATCTGTAATTTAGTATATTGATTTTTGGAAGTTTTCCAATTTAGCTGGTTTCTGCATTGTTCTTGATGTGAATTGATATTTATATAGGATTATGTGGAATCTGGATTCTGTAGTACTTCAATTTCTGAATTTGGTTTATTAAATCCTAAATTGGAAACTGTGTCATAATTTAAAACTGATCTCAAATTATATATTTTTCACTCCACAAATCTTCATCTTTCTTGTTAATTAGTTATTGAAACTTTAAAGAAAACGATATTATGTCAATTTATCTTATTTTATGATATTACAAGATTACTTTATTCTGTAATAAATCTCCTTCCTATTACTCAGTTCATGCTCCCCTGTTTTTATACCACTAGAAACTTCGATTGTGTTGGAATTTAACTATGATATAGGTTTATGCTCTAAGGAGAGTTTGGATGTGCTTATAAACCGATTATTATGATTGTAGTTTTGAGTGTTTGGGTACAAATGATTATCTGAGAAAATATAAAATTAATAAATTGATTATTGGATTCTGTTTATGCAGGCATCCAAGATCGAGACCATAAGTTTATATTGAAAGCGGTTGAAGAAGCGTATAAAGGCGTTGATTGTAAGGATGGGGGACCGTTTGGGGCGGTTATAGTGCACAACGATGAAGTGGTTGTTAGTTGCCACAATATGGTCTATAACAAAATGGACCCCACATCACATGCTGAAGTTACGGCTATACGTGAGGTTAGCTTATTTTTTTGTACCCAAAATTAACGTACTTTTTTTAATGTTATGATTAACTTTATATTGTGGGATTTGATCATTGTTACAAATTTATGATCTTGATCATCTCTTGTGTTAAGTTTTGTATCATTGTACATTATTTCAGGCATGCAAGAAACTTAACCGAATTGAGCTTTCTGAGTGTGAAATATACGCCTCGTGTGAGCCCTGCCCTATGTGTTTTGGTGCTATACATCTTTCACGTATTAAGGTCTGTTTTTGGCACATGCCTGTTAAAACTTTATAACATTCTGATACAATCGGGCCCAAGCATTGGGGAAAGGTATATGGTCGACGCAAGGGCCCAAACATAGAAGAAACTTGAGGCCAAAGTTACCTATAGTCGAATGCTATTAGGTTTAGGATTTACCTTATTGTTTTGTCGTGTCCTATTAGGATTAGGATTGCTGGGATTCGGTTATATAAGAAGACCGGATTCTAGTGTTAGAGGCATTGAGTTGTTTAGTGATTTATCTGTCTTTTGTTATTAGGGAGACACCCGGGTCTTTAATTCCGGGATTATCAATAAAGCATTCGATTATTCTTGTCAATTCGTATCACATTCTTTTATGGAAAATGAAATCAGGTTCTTTTTTTATTTTATTTATTTATTGTTATTTTTGGTTGCAGAGGTTGGTTTATGGTTGTGATGCTGAAGCAGCGATTGCTATTGGATTTGATGATTTTATTGCGGATGCATTAAGAGGTACGGGTGTTTATCAGAAAGCTAATTTGGAGATTGAAAAGGCAAATGGTAAAGCAGCCATGAGTGCTGCACAAGTTTTTGAGAAAACAAAAGCCAAGTTCTCAATGTATTGATCAGAAACTGATTCCTAACTTTGTAATTGATGAACAATTTCTTACATTGGTTCATATTTACTCATGACAATGGTATAAAAGCTGGTGTTTCTGTGTTAATTGGTACCAGTGTTTGATTGGGATTTATCTTCTTATTAAAGAATATCTTTAAGGATATGGATGATTCATAGTAATCCTCTTAATCTCTTATATGATTGATATGTGATCTTCTATAATATAAGTATTTGTTTTGTTTCGGGTTTTAGTTAAGTTTGTGAATTAAAGAATATCCACTTCGGTTTAGTTTATTTTTATTGTTATTTGTATTGTTTGTGTTTACTGTTTAGCTATCGATCCAGAACTATAATAATAACAAAACGACTTAGTAGATGATGTTTGGATGCGAGTTTGAAGTTGCATTAATCATACGTAGTATTTTGTTTTAGTGTACTATACTCTTTAAGAAAAGGATAAGACGTGTTGTTAAATAGAAGTAAAGCCTTTTTACATTATGTAAAAAGAAAAGATAAAGTAAGTTTAAATCTAATTGTAAGTTTTGTTATAAGTATGGGATGAAAATAATTATTTTAAGATTATTATAATACCTGTCACCTTATATTTCCTACCCAATAAGAATTATGATACATTAATTTCACATTCTCTTACACACCACTATCAGTCATTATCGCCTAAATGGCTAAATCTTGCAACCTCTAGATTAAAAAATCGTTGGGAAGTGTTTATTATTGCAGTGCTAGTTTGCTTAAGACCGTTAACAATCTGACATCAACTGATACCTTAGTTCTTGTCAAATTAACATCACGTAAAACACTCTAACTGACACTCAACTGACATACCTATACTACTTAATATTTTATACATAAAATACACACTCAAAATTACTAATACACACATTCACCTTTTACATCTTCAAACCAAAGCATTTAACCAACGCTAGCTACTGAGCATGACGTGTCAACAGTATTCATAAGCGGGTAGCTATTAGTGGGGACTGATGATAACCATTACACCCGTTTAATAGTATAACAACTCTCTATGTTATGTCAAAACTTGTGATATGGTTAGAAGTTTTATTAGAGTTGTTTTTTTTAAATATATTCTAGAAATAAGCCTTTTTATATCGACACATTTTATCAATTACTAAAGACTTTTATTAGTACTAGAAGGGTACCCGTGCAATGCGACGGCGGGTACCTAGTTACTATATTTTTAGGCGAACAAATGTTGTTTGGTCACACGTCTTTTGCATTAAATTGATTATCGGAGAGGTCTTGTGATGGGCTTCCACTCCCAGATGTACTGGGCATTAAATTGGCCTTGTCAAATTTCAAAATGTTGATGGGTCGGAATTCATGGATTGGAAACACCTTATTAAGATAGTGTTCGAACATCTTAACCAAAGCTGTGAGTTTCGTTAGTGGTAAGTGCTTTACCTTTGGAACAGTCTCACGCGGGTTCGAACCTTGTAAGCAGCTTTTTAAATATTTTTCAATCCGGCAAATTGAACATTTCAAATAATGGCAGGTTTGAATTTTGACATGCGTTAATTAGAAATATGCAATTTGCTTTATAAAGTAGTATAGATATGTATTTGTTCGGAAGGGATAATTCTTAGACCATGAACTACCTTGAATACAATACATAAACACAGTTGTTAATCTACTTTATTCATGTAATTATTTTTACATTTTAAACGTGCGGAAATACCTGTCTTATCTGCAAATAGAGTCCTTTTTAAATAAGCTGCTCAATTTGAACGAAAAGAAAAGGAAAAAATAAAGAGGAATGGTATTTATGTCTAGTTATGTTATGTGTATACTATGAGGAAAGAAAAGTAATACATATCAAGTTTAGAGATGTATAAGCTCATGCATTGGCACAAATAATAAGCAAGAATATCATTTCTCATAAATAAAAACTGCTAGAAAGACAATAATGGTGCAGTGACTTGGGATTCGTTATCTTTTTAATTTCAAAATCGAACCGTTCGATTCAATCCATTAACGACCAACTCATATTTTGTCTGAATTGCAACATGGAGGATATTAAAGGCTAGTCTTTCTTTCCCTTTCAATCGTTTGTTTTGGTTTTTCGCTTTCAATGTTGTCGTTGACCCCCAATTTGCTTCATTCTAGTTGAATTTCATATTTGTGATCGTTGTATCGGAATTGAATTCTCTTTGGAATTTGAGTTTAGAATCAAGAACTGGACTGCTTTCAGAAATTTATGTTTGAAATTAAATTTGTAGTTGGAAATTTGATCTTATCGTGGAGCAAGTAATATTTTTGACTCGGGTAAAAAGTCAAAGATGGAACTAGGTCAATGACGTGCTAAAAATTTCAGTATGAACAAATCATGTATCACTAAATTATCTAATTCTGATAATGCGGTAATCGAGGATAGAGACAAGAAGTATTTAATACAAGCTATTAAAGAAGCCTATAAAGGCTTTAACTATGGAGACGGATGGCCGTTTGGGGCAGTTGTGGTTCAAGATGATGAAGTGGTAGTGAGTTGCCACAACATGGTCAAGAACCACACTGACCCAACGGCACATGCCGAAATTACAGCAATACGAGAGGTTAGCCTCTTCGTTTGTTTTGTACCAAATTTACATACTTTTCTTTTTATTTTATGTCTTCACTTTCATATGTTTTTTATACTTTAAATCAGGCGTGCAAGAAGCTGAACAAAACCAATATGTGAGATATATGCCTCATGTGAGCCATGCGCCATGTGCTTCGGTGCCATTCAATTTTCAGGATTTAAGGTATGTGTCCTATATTCGTGTTTTTAGAAAATGCAATTTGTTTAGTTATTTATTATCGTTTTTTAATTTTAATTGCAGAGGTTGGTTTACGGTTGTGAAGCTGAAGCAGGGGTTGATTTTGGGGCTGCTACTGATGCACTAAGAGGTACTGGTTTGAATGATAAGGTTGATTTGGAGATCAAAAAAGCAGATGGTGATATAGCCTTGATGGCTGAACAAGTATTTGAGAATGTAAAGAAGTCAAAATCATAATGTGTTGATTTTAAATCGGCTCAAACTTGCATTTGAACTTGATTTTGAGTTTAATAATTGCTGGACATTTTGCTGCATTGGTTTAAATTTACTTATGAAATTTACATGGTTTATATTTAATCACATGCCTCCCACACCCCCAAACACTAGAAAAAGTATTTAATGTCAACAACTCCAAAATAATAACATTTCCGTACTATTGTATTACATCTTCTACGTCGACTATACTTTATTAATTATCACACCCTCCAATACATTACAATTGTCACTTTTTGACATATGTATTCTTAGCAGCTAATTTATAAATGTTACCAAAACAAATCACAACAAACTATGATTAAATAGCTCCCAAAAGAACACATCAAATAATAAAATTGACAACAAACTATAAATTATAGTTGACAACAAGCTGCAAAATAATCAAACAATAGCTCTTCTATATACCTCTGGTTTGTAAAACTGAATGTGTCAACCAACTTGAAAAGAAAACTTCGGGGGTTCATGGCTGACCAAATTTCCCCACAAATTCGCCAGTGCCACAAAATATTTATCTCCATTCCATATCACCATTTTCATTTCTGCATACAATAAAAAAAAGGTAATTAAATAAGAATCTAAATAAAATAAGATATTACACGAATATGTATATATGAATGAATGGTTGATATGCACCTGGTACTACTCGTGGTGACAAAAGTGATAACCGACATTTTGATTCCTCTTGAGAAAGAACTTCATTTGCAATTGCAACTTCATCAAGGTTTCTAATATGCCTGATTGACTTTAATAAAGAGTCAACAGGGATAAATTCTTCAAGCCCTGATGTTGACCAGATTGACTCACATTCTTCTAGAAGACCAAAAATTCCTGATAAATCTGCACCACTTAACAGGATCCAGGGTTTGTAGAACTTGACTGCTGCTCCCAAAATCAAAACCGTTCTATAAATTTCTCCAAGGGCAATAATGAACTGTTTACCTGAATTAAAATTAAAAAAAATCTTCAATGACTAGAGCTACAAATGGCGTTTTTAAATTATTAAACAATTGATCTAAAAGCCTATTAATTATATCGCATATACTAGAGTAAATTACATAAATTGTCCATCTGGCCTTGTATGCAATTACGGATTTCGTCCCTCAACTTTTTCTTATTACACGGATAGTCCCTAATTTCGGAACTTGTAACATCAACGGTCACTAATTTAAAAATAGGCCGTTAAATTTAAGGGACCGTTGATGTTACAAGTATCAAATTAGGGGCTATTAGTGTAATAAAAGAAAGTCGAGGGAAGAAATCCATAATTTCATGCAAATCAGAGGGATGATTTATTACATTTACTCCATATATTATCATAATTATAGAACAGTACCTTGGAGGTCAGAGAGTATTTGATGATGTAAATTATTTTCTAATGATTGCTTCCAAATCAAGGTACCATGTTTCAGTTCTTGAGAGCATACTGAAATCACCTTAAACCATAGGGAGACATAATTAGCTGGTTCACCCTTTGGAGCTAGTTTCAGAATCTTTAGCACTGTTGTAAAGTGGTTGATGAGATTAATGGCTGTTTGCAAATCAGATTCTGCCTAATCACAAGATGAAAGTTATTAATAATTATATACCCATTTTTAAATTAATAAAAAGGTTTAGAGCAAATGACATACTAATGATAATCTTGTTGATATGTGATATTCTGACTCGAGTAGTTGAAAATATGGCTCATTGAGAGTTTCAATGTATTTCTCAAGAGAAATAATTCGTTCCAAATTATCATCCAAACCATGAAGATGGTGTTTTGCAAGAACACATAAATCATCTTTTAAGTTAGAATACAAATCCGTACAATTGTTCAGTTTCTTTTCAAAAGATAAGTTCTGATTTTCAGCTGTTGATAGAGAGGAAGCAGAAGCATCCTTAAATTCCCATGAATTATCATTAAAATCATCATCATTATTATTATTATTATCCAGTTTATGAGAACTGTATTCATTGTCAGTTGTATCCAGTAATTCTATATTTCCATCTGGATTACCCTGATGATTAGCAGAACTGATTGACTCTGATTGGCTGTACAAATCTGATAAAATGTCATTAATTGATAAATTTGAACGCTGATTTCGCGCATGTTTGGTTGATGATTTAAATAATTCTTGCTGAAAATTCAAGGAATTATCAGTTTCAGGATCCTCTTCAATGCCAAAGATAGAAAGTGGTACAGCCTCTTTATAATTCTTTGAACTCAACTCAGATCCCTAAAAACAAATAAATTATATACGAAGTATAAATTATAAACTCAGTAAAGATTATACAAATTATATACAGAAAAAACGTATTGTGTCAGTGAATAAAATGGAAACTATGCTTTAATCTACCTCCGGTTTTGATTCAGCTTCTGGAATTGTTGTTTCAAATTTTCCAAAATTTTCATCATCAGCACCTACACGAGGAGGTTGTGAATCTGCTTCATCTTTAGTTTTCTTCCACTCATTTTTAGATAATAAATCTGAGTCAACACCATTTTGAACCACTGAGGTTTGACTGAAGTCAACCCCATTGTTCTCCTTGTGTGATACACCAGGAACTCCATTTGAAAATGCAAATATATCAACTGGTCCATGGGATGTGTTATGTGAACCCAATGGGTCAAACCGTTCTTCAGATAATTCCTGTGTGTTTAATTCAAACCTCAAATTAGGTTAATCAATTTAGGTTAATTTACTCATGAGCTAGTATATGTCATGATATGTGATATGGTTAAATGGTTTACCTTATTTGATGATTGCTGTTCCATAAACGCAGTCTCAAACCCTCCAAATGAATCCTCAAAATCATCACTCTCACCAAGTGGATTTGAAGTTGACTCATTTGTGGTACCTTTGAAATCAGCTTTAAAGTCAACTGTAAAACCGTTTTGAAAGCTTGTGGATTGGCTTGTTACATTAGTTTCAACAGAAACCCCATTGTTTGGTGATGCAAATAAATCAATAGGCCCATGTGAACCACCTTGTATACCCTGTGGAAACAGAGCCTTCTCAGAAGGTTCCTAGAACAACAAGCAGATTGTAAGATTCCAGAAATAAAACTCTCAAATTCTAACCTGCAACTATAAATATGCAAACTATATTTGGATTTTCAATATTTTTAGAGTTCAAACAAAGTTAATAACCAACTTTTATCTGTCAAGTAAACTTTAAACCGTTTGACATCAAAAGATCAAGGTGCGTTAATTCACATGAAGCAGCAATCATTACCTTATTATTCTTCTTCTCATTTTGCGCTAATTTTGAGTCTGAGAATGCATCTATGAATTCCCAACCGCCTTCATCATCAGATCCATTACTTCCAGCAGCAGCAGCAACTGTATGTAAGCTAGAAGAACTCAGTGAATCCGAATTTGAAAACGGATCCTTGGATACAGTTGGATTTACGCCAATGAGGTCCAATTCATTGCCGTTATCAGCCGCCTTGGTGCTCTGCTGCTGTTGTCTTGGTCCGTACAGATTGGCGATTAGGTCATTGATTCCCAGATTCGCATTATTTTTGTCATTAATATTGTTATTGTTGGATACGAAACCACTATTACTGGAAAAGGACGGTTCTTTCACATCATCTCCGGCCACAGGCATCACCGGTTTCTCATCCTTGTTCTCCTCCTCAAGATCATCTCCAAATAGAGATAGCGGCAGAGCTCCGTTAGTCTTCTCCCACTTTGGTTGTGGTGGTGGTTGTGGCTGTGGCTGCGGAGATTTGAGGTTGTGATCTGTTGTCTTGTTTTGGAAAAAACTGAAATCTCCCCAATCGTCGTCGCCGGTGGTGGTGGCCTGAATCTTAGATGAGGAATTTAACATCGTATGATTAGATGCGAACGTGAATTCACCGAAAGCGTCGTCGTCATATTCGTCCGCCATTATTCTCCGACGTCCCGGGTGAGGTGCCCAAACCGGCAAGATATGATAATCAATCAACTTTTTTTCTTTAATTAATTTCATTTATACTAGCAGTACCCGCGCAATGAGGCGGCGGGTACCTGTAAATATGTTGCAGCGACCAATTGGCAGATCGTGGCGGTTGTTATGGTGCTGGTGATGGTGGGTGGTCGTAATTTCAAGTTATTAGAGTCAAGTGATAGTATTTCAGTTTGTTAGACATTGCTAATTTGGAAAGGTCTAAATACCTTATACTTTGTACTATGGTAAAGAAAAGATAAGAATAACCGAAGTCGTAAGGCATTTGGTTGCGTAACATAATCCAAAACTAATTCCCTTGACACATTACATTTACCCCATACACAAGAGGTACACAAGAACAAAATAAACAAGTTTAATATAATCCACAATTACTTCATAAAACTCAGTAGTTTAATCACAATTATCCATAATCCGTCCAACAACACCATAGTTATCCTCTAAACGTTTGACATTGGCTAATCATGCGTCAATCTCGCTACGTCCCTACATTGAAGGTCATCTAAAATCTTAAGTTGATAATTCAAACCGCAACTCCACTGCAATATTCTTGAAATAGGGAACAATCATTAGAATAGATTTCCATAAATGACAACATATTTTTTTATCGTTTTTCTCATATGTGGTACACATTCAACATATGTGTTTAAACTTTAAACACATGCAAAACCTTCAACTATCACTCCTAGGAAATAAAACTTCAAATATTTCTATTGTCTAATAAAAATGCAACATGCATGGGCTATGTAAGATATTTATAACTGAAAGGTTTTTCCATCCCGTTGTAGTAGAAAAATTAAAATGTCACCGCCTCCAGTCATCACCAACATGATCCCGAGTGCCTCAGTCATCACCAACACGATCACGAGTCCCTCCAATCATCACCAACATATACCGCCAACTTCTTCGATTCTAATCAACTACATCAAAAAGTCAAACTAATTAAAAATTCAACTTCAAACAAAGAAAAGGAAAGGGAAAAACATTCTAGAGTATGTTCTTCAATGTTCTTAAGAGTTTTATGAGTTTTGTTTTAAAAATATGTAAATATTCAGAAGGAAATCCAAACATGAAAAAGATAATGATATTTACTTCATTTTACTTGGGCCACGGGCAAAATTATTACAAAACCTCAAATACTTAACATGTCAAATAGAATTTGGCAACAGGTTCATTCAAACTAATTTTGGGTTGTAATAGTGTCTATTTTGGACCTATAAAATGGGTCGATTTAAATATTTGTTGGTACCTGAATATATTTGGCTAAGCGTTCTCCTCTACAAGGCCCACCTACTTTAATCTGAGATGTAGCCAACAGAATCATTGGTTTCCCCACTTCGTTGAGAGATTACAACTCCCAAATTTGCATCTTTTGCCATTTACACTACTTCTATCGCTTCTGTTACTGTCCCTATTTAGTTCACATGCAAATAGCATCATTCATAACCATATGCCATCAACATATACACATTAAATAAAACAAACAATTAAAATTCCTAAAAAGTAAAACTGAAATAATTAGACTTCCCAATCAAAGGTTCAAAACTGATATTGCAGATTATGCTTCTTATATCCACCAGATGCTTCCTAAAAATCAAAAAACAACCAACATAAAAAAGTTTTTGAATGAATTTGTCAACCTGGAAATCTCTCATAGCTATAAACTTCAAATCTCCACTAAATTATATTAGTAAAATAACATTTGTATGACATATATACATATCTCGTGCCAACCACGAAACATGACCATCACTTGCTAATGATTACTTTCAGACCGGAGCATATGGTGCCAACATACCAACCATTGCAATATCAACAAATACCTACCAAAAGGTCTACAACATACAACTAAAATTCATTCCAAAAAATCATTCCCTATTTTTTGAACTTCATTCTGTAAAATGTGAATAAACTTAACATTAACATTTGCATTAGCATTAACACTGAACTAAATAAAACAACTTTTAAGCATTGTTTGACATTAAAAGTTTAAATTTACCTGTAAATCGAGAAACTGAGTAAGAGTAAGTTTTCGAAGTCCAGTGGATTTTGCAGCTTCTATAACAAACCTGAATATAATAAAATCGCAAAAAAAGACAGAAAAAAGATGGAGAAATCTAAATATAACAAACCCGTGCAATGAAAATGGCGAAAGAAGGAGGTGGTGACGGAGGGGACGTCGGTGTGCGTCGATGGAGAGGGTTGCAGAGGAGGGGCCATCGGCGGTTTTGTGAACTCTGGGAGAAAGATCAATTGTTTTTTTGGGATGTGAAGATGCTGTTTTGTTTTTAGGGTTATTTGAATGACAAAAGAGAAGTGAGAGTAAATTGATTTATGAGAATGGTGAACGAGTAGGCAGAAATGAAGAGACGGGAACAAAGAGACGGAAACGAAGAGACAAAGGTGAACTTTCCAGGCACGCTCTGTTGAACACGGATGATTGGTCATGATCAGACCAATGGAGATGGAGCAAAGGGCTTTAAGCAGATGGGCCAAAGTAAACAAATATTACTTGTGGGCTTAACCCCACGTTTTAATATGTTTTATTAACTATGTTCGGAATGACAACGCAGCTGAAGGCTTGTCCGAGTGGTATCGTTGTTGTTGTGTAACCCGCAGGTAACGGGTTCGAATCCTGGTTGATGATATTTTTTTCCAAAAGAATTATAATTCTATAATTAGCAAGTGTGTTGGCTGAATTTTCAGCCTGCTAATTATGAAAGGGGTAAACCCTTTATAATATAGTAGAGATTTACTTCAAAAACTTAAATTATACTACTATATATTCTCTTTTAAAATTTCTAATTATTTTCATTTACTTTCAAATCTCTAAAACTTTCATTTATTATCAAATTAATTTATATTTATTTAAAAAACACTATATTATCCTTATTATAATCAAACCTGAATTTTATATATTTATTATATACAACGCATTTGAGATCTTATTTAATTAGCAAAACTTTATTTTAAGTCAACACATTTGCTATCGAGATAAATTTATGCTTCTAAAATATATTCACAATGAAGGACTGAACTTGCAACATTTACATTATTAACACAATACGCTAACCAACTGAGCTACTAGATATTTCTATCAGTAGAAGCACTCTCGCGGGGATCAGAAAGGCGGAGGTAAAAGGGGTTGCGCTCTCCTGCAGGGTCCTAGGCGCAACGCCTGTAACACCACAATCTTAGAGCCATTTTTTTCTTATTTTTTTTATTTTTTTTATTTTTTTTATATATGCATACGGAAACGAATTAAGAAATACCATAACTCCTACTTATTACACAACATAAAAACTATTTAAAAGTTAATCAAATATATATAAAACGTTTAAGGTGTTACTGAAAACGGGCTCGACTTGGTTTACAAAATCAGAGTACGGTCAGACTTCCAAAACCCGACTCTAGTCGAGCTAAATCCACAACCTGAAAAGAGTCAACAAATGAGGGATTAGCACAAAGCTAAGTGAATAGAAATAACAATCAATTTGCATAACCACAACAAATTAAAGACAAGAGAAATCAATCTGGAAACCCGTCCAAACTTCCACAAGCAATTGGACGTTATGAGAGTATCGGCGGACTTGCAAAGTACCTACAACTGTTGTTGGCCGAACAACAGTTTACCGATGACTACTTTACTATTAGCACGGTAGTCCCCCCTGACGGAACACATCCGTAGGAGTCCGAGCACCCCATCCAATAGTAACGAAGCCTAGTCAAACCCACTCATAGCTAACCTCTAGAAAAAACATGTGCACATACTACCATTAACAATCCCACATTTAATGGTACCACCGGAAAAACAAGAAAAAAGAATTTTCCCAAAACCAGCCAAGATAGCGCCGCTATCATAGATAGCGTCGCTATCTTTCATGGAGATAGCGCCGCTATCCGAAGATAGCGCCGCTATCCACTAAAAGATAGCGTCCGCTATCTAAATACCAAACGCTATTTCGGGCTGCTGTTTAATTTTTCCAAAACGAAGCAAAGATAGCGCCGCTATCTTCCCCAGACCAGCCAAAATGCTGCAATTTTTCTCCTACAACTCTACCAAACCAAAACCTTTGTACATCACACAAGAAGAAGGTTAAGTCCACTCACCTTAGCTTCCTTTTAGTACCGAGCTCAGTAATCTTATATCACTGAGGCTCCTTCCCTTTTCCTGTACAAAATGAATACCGAATTAGTCACCCGAAATCATCAATTGTTTAACAAGTAATACAAGCTTAAGGCCACATCTTGCAACCACAACTTACAACCAATTACTTGCATTTTACACATAACCTATACTAAAGTCTAACACTTCATCAAGTCGATTCATTAGGCATATTGACCAATTTGCACACTAGGCCCAAACGGGTCAAAACAAGAATAATGAGTCGGGGCTACACACAACATCATCCAATGAGACATCCTACATGATCAACATCACAATTACATATCTAACAAGTTACTTGCATCCAATTGCAAGTTTCACCAACTTTGACCTTATTTAGGTCAAATGCACCAATTGTCAATCAAACGGGTCAAGGCCCTAAACAAACATGATTCTACTACCCAACTAGACAACTAGCATATAAATGACATGAATTTGACAATTAAAGTTTACAAGCTATACAAGACCAAAAGTCAACTCCCAGGTTTGACTAAAGTAAACAATCTATAATTTAACTAGTTTATGACTAAATTCCCATCTAGCCAAACACTATCATCCTTTTATGCATTTTCATAACAAGTAACTAGTGATCTTCATAATTAACAATTACCATTCCAACATGCGTAATTAACCTAACACAACATCAAGAACACCAAAATACACAATTCATCAAATTAGGGAAAAAACCATCTTCTTCCCATAACCACCATTGATGGAGCTTTATGAAAGCTTCACCAAATGAGCTATAACTAACAATTCAACACATATAACTTGCAAGAACTTAATTAGACACCAAAACATGCATCAATTTCGAATTACAAGCAAGATTCATCAAGAACTCCATCAAAACCCACTAACTCAAGAACCCTAGTTCATCCCTACTTCAAGAACATGAAACCCTAGCTTATGAAGGAAGGAAACTTACTTAGATTGCTTCTATAATCCGAAAATCACACAAGGAATGCAAGAACTTCAAGGTTTGATCTTCAATTTGAGAGAAAACTCAAGAAATGTGTGTGTGTGTGTGTGTGTGTGTGTGTGTGTGTGTGTCGTGTCTGGCAAAAGAGGGAGAGAAGAAAAAACCAAATTGCCACATACCCCATCTAAAGAACACGTACCCCCTTCCCAAACACTGATATTTTCATTTAAACACAGTACATGATATTAGGTTCACAGATAATTAATTCAGATATTAGACCTAACTAACTCCAATTTTAACAACGAAGATGTTTTTAGAACCCCGGTTCAGAAATGAACCCAAATATGTAAAAAATCATTTTAACATTTAAATATCTCAGTTTTACTAATTTTTAACCCCATGGTTAAAAATACAATTAATTCAAATAAATCAAATAAAATCATATAAAATAATAAAATAACAAACAATAAGATATTACTTACCAAAAGTAATACATTTTATAGGTCGGGTCTCGGGATGTTACAACGCCCCTAGTGGCATCCAAGGGGCAGCGCGTCAAAACAAAAAAGAATTTTACATAAATGACTCTATTACATAAACACAATGTTAATTATATACACCAAATCTTCAATAATTAATTATTAATTTCATAAACTTACAAGACAACTATTAATTTTATAAAGAGTAAATTACACGAATGGTCCGTGTGGTTTGGCAAAAGATTTGGATTTGGTCCTTAACTTTCATAAATTACACTCGTGGTCACCGTGGTTTGGACTTCGTATTGCTTTTAGTCCAAAATCCTAACAGATGTTAAATTGGGTTGTTAAATATTTTGAAGTGACCAAAATACCCTTTATTTTCTTTTTCCATTTAATTTTAAACTCATCTCTCCTCTTGAAGATCCATATAGATCATATGGGTCTCATACCCTTGGGAAGATCAGCTAACTCCCAAGTTCTTTTCCCATAATTGAATCCATTTCATCATTAATGGTATCCTTCCGCAAAGGAGCATCTCTCGATGTCATGACTTCAGTAAAATTATTAGGATCATCATCTAAATTAATAGCTAAAATGACATCTCTCGTAACCTTAGATTAAGATCCTTCAACTAAGTATGATAGAAAATCATCTCTGAAATCCTTTTCCTTTCTAACACTTGTACTTCTCATTGGTTCTTCTACAACAGAAGAAGGTGAGATAATATCTCGAGAAGTACAAGGTGTTGAAATAGGATTAGAGTTGGGATTGGAGATCTCATCATCTCCTATTAACTTATCGTCGAAGAATTCCACATATCTGAATTTCACGACGACTCCTGATTCATTATCCAACAAACAGTAGGCCTTACTATTCTAAGCATAATCAATAAGTACACACTCCATAGCTCGAGCTCCCAACTTGGATCGTTTAGAATCAGGTGTACGATAATAAGCTAAACACCCCCACACTCTTAGATAATCTAAGTTAGGTTTTCTCCATTTCCATAACTCATATGGACTAGAAGAAATCACACGACTAATGATTCTGTTGTGCACATAACATGCAGTCAACAAAGATTCCCCCCCACAGATTGTGTGGCAAATCCGATTGATTCAACATACAGTTAACCATTTCAACAAGGGTTCTATTCTTTCTTTCAGCCAATCCATTTGGTGGAGAGTATATGGTGAAATTCTATCATGCTTGATACCATTCTCTTCACAGGATGTATCAAACTCATGATTAAAATATTCTCCGCCTCTTTCTAAGCGAAGAAAATAATGTGTTTGTCATGTTGATTTTCAGCCTCACACTTATACAGTATGAATGCATTAAAAGCTTCATCTTTTGAATGCAACAAATATATATATAAGTAACGGCTCGAGTCATCACAAATGTAATAAAATGTATTTTTCCTCCACGAGTGATTATTCCATTCAGTTCATAAATATCTGAATGAATTAATTTTAGTAATGATGTATTTCTCTTAACACATAGAAAAAGTTTCTTTATAAATTTAGATTTTACACAAGTTTCACATTTGTCATAATCTTTGTTATTTACTTTTATCAATCATTTTCTTTTTCACGAATATCACGAGTGATTTATCAATTTTACAAATTGTGCACTTTCACAATTTTTTTTTCCAAACCCTTTTTGGTATTCAATATTGCCTCTCCTTCCATCCACCTTTTGAATCTAGTCTTTGCCGTGTTTCCGACTGTAGGAAAAATTAATACACACCAGCGGATAATATGTAATTAAGTAATAAGTCATTAACCCAAGGCTTCTAGCATAGTGGTATTGGTGAAAAAATATCTCATGACCTATGGGTCATGGGTTCAAGTCCCGTCATGGACAAATGGTGGGGTTTATTCCTCATAGGTAGACGGTTCAAGGAAAGACATACTACCCCTTATGGATGTCACTATCTAGGCTCGAACAACTAACTTACTAATTGGCCGTTAAAAAAAAGTAACAACTCACTAGAAAAGTATAAGTCATTTTTTACACATAATTGAAAGTTTACTGATAAATTGATTTTAAAAAAATCCAAAGTACATTTATATTATTTTACTTCCTCCGATTCAAAATAAGTGATACATTTTGGGTTTCATGGTTTTTGAGTCAGAAGATTATAATGATGGTCAAATTAGATTAATTAGATGGTTAGTGGGTAATGAGTCCCGCACCTTTTGAATAAAGTGATGTTAATAATGTTTAAAAGTAAAAAGTAAGGGTAAATGAGTCATTTCATTTTATTAAAGTAGATAATTAGTGGATGTAGGTCCCACATTTTTTTGCCAAATAAAACAATTTTTTAAAATGTATCACTTATTTTGAATTATCACTAAAAGAAAAATGTATCACTTATTTTGAATAGGAGGAAGTTTATGCATAATTGAAAGTTGATTACTAAATACGGTAAGAAAAGAGCACATATTGTAAATACTTCCTCCGTATCACAATAAGTGATACATTTGAAAGATCACGGAGTTTGAGACAAAATATTAATGTAGAGTTAAAATATATTAAAGTATGATTAAAATATATTAAAGTAGATAGTTAGTGGATGATGGGTCCTATTTTTCTTGAATAAAGTGATATTAATTAGTTTTAAAAGTAAAAGTAAGGGTATAAGGGTAATTTCACTTTATTAAAGTGGATAGTTAGTGGAGGTTGGGTCCCACATTTTTGCCAAATAAGGTAACTTTTGAAGTGTATCACTTATTGTGAAACACCCATAAATAGAAAGTGTATCACTTATTGTGATACGGAGGAAGTATTAAACAGAAGAACACTAATCTATATTCCTATTAAAAGAAAAGAATTTGAATCTATTTTTTCTTATTAATGCCACATTAGATGCTGACATGTAATGACATGTCACTCTCTTTGCTGCCACCTATTTATGGTCCCCACGTTTTCACTTTCTAAAGATATGGTAATGACTCAATCGTTGATGACTGGGATCGCTACATAGGCTGATTGTCTGCCAACTGTGATCATCATTCCACGAAAATTATGCATAACTGATACAGTTTTTAGATCGTGAGGTTCAAACCCTAACTGCTCAAAAAACGTTTCCCTCTTCTCTCTGCCATATTAATAACAGGCAGAAATTAGGAATTCAAAATCAAAACCTTCATCCTCAAATTCTTTAAAGCCCGTTCATACTTGGATCAAGGTTTGTTTCCAATAGTTGTTAATCTAATTTACATCTTTCGTCGATTAATTTTAATTAGGCTTTTTTCCTCTTTAAACTTCCATGAACGATTTAATTAGGGTTTTTGGCGTGACAATGTAGGTGTTGAGAAAGCTTTCTCACTCACCTTTTTTAGCAGAACTCAAAAACTATGAACTGTTACGATATCAATTTGAAAGGAGTTTCACATCATGGCGATATCAATAAAAAAATATTTTTATTCCCTTTGATGAAATTTGGTCAAAACCTGAATTTTACAGAGAGTGGAATTTCACATCATGGCGATTCCATGGTTGTTATTTGTTTTTGTTTTTTTAAAGATTGAAATTTGAACATTTATGGGATTTCTTATTGAACTTCAAATAAAGATTCATTTTTATCGTAATGTGTATTCATCATTTTTATTCATATCATATTTATTCATATGCAAGCAATGTATTTCTGACCAATTGTTGATTTAGTTGTTTCGAATTTCGATGTGCATGTAAAGTGATTGTAAATTTGCGAACCCAATAATCAGATAATTTGATTTTAGTTAATTTCATATTTACTAAAATTAGTTTTGTTACTATATGTAGAGGCAGTGATCTTCTGGAGCCGGTAATGTGTGTGGTTCATCTCAAGTTCTCAACAAATACTATTGGTTTTAGTTTTACACTATTGAATACCGAAAAATCTTAATCTCCTTCTCACCAACGAATTGATGAGGTGAAGGTGATCAGAGATGAGTCATAATGGAGGTAGATAAAGTGCCTTATTTTCACCTTCCTTCAAGTTTCTTTGTATATTATTTTGTTTCTTTAGTCTTTTCAGAGACTCAGACTATGTGATAGCAAATGTGGGCCAAGCCTAAATGAAGTTGCTAAACACGACACTAACTCAACTTAGATGGGTGGGTCGACCCGAAACATTTGTTGTGCATTTTAGAACTCTGTAGGTTTTGCTGGTCACATTTGGACTAAAACCTTCAACTATTCCAACTTTTTTTATGTTTATCTTGAAAGTAAAAAAAAAACACAACTGCCTATTTATTATTTCATGTTTATTAATTTTTACTGTTTGGTTATCTAATTTAATGAGTTGGGCTAACCTACGGAGGTCTTGCAGAAAATTGGTTGGTAGAAGTCAGAATGAAATTTCGTGATGAGATTCATATCCTGAGATGCTCCTTTATACTATTGTTTCTTCTAAAACATTTGCTGATTGTACATATCCGATTTAGTTATATCATGTTGGATAATTATCTTTTGTTAGGTTTTAGGGACAACCTGGGCAATATGTTAATGCTGGTGGGGTGCATGTACTGGTGCTCAAATGCAACGTATGTCAGGTCAAAGAATGGAGCATAAATCCAATAAATACCAAGGGCGAGCAGATCATATCAACTCTGAGAATGAAATATAGTGGTTTATGACCAAAGCAGAGGGACAATGGAGATGGAACATTTAACATGTTTTATGAAGGAATGTAGTAATGCACTAACCGAAATACCTTTTTCTTGTATCGGTCAAAACGGGTCGAGTCGGTTTGACCCGAAAATACTTTCTCTTTGTTTGTTTATATAGGAAGTCAAAATCTTCTGACCTATGCAATTAGTGGTTTTTCATAATAAAAATTCAATTTCTCAATGTTTAATGACAATTAATTATTTGAGTACCACCTTTTTTTCATTATATATGATAGAATACATCTCATTTTTTACCTATTCTAAATTCATATAACTGTTGCATCTATGATTGTGATATATAGATTTTGGCTGCTTATACTTGATCTCAGAGCTCACGCTCGTGAGGAAGATATGGAGGTAGGTTATGAGGATAATCTTGCAACCCAGTCTTTTGAAGGTCTTGAACAAAGATTTTATCATGACATATTAAAACTCACCAGATAACAAAATGATGCAAAGGATGCACAGAGAATGCACGCCATATAGAGGTTTGTAAGATATTTTTTTAACTTCTTTTAATGATAGATACCGGTTGAGTTGAGTCGACCCATTCATTTAATATGCAATACAAAAAATTGATGACATTCGAGGTTGTAAAAAAAAATGATGATATGTTCGAGAATTAATAGTTTGTACTTCTTCTTCATTTTTTAACTTATAATGGTGATTTATGGAGCATTATTGTTTGCTACTAAATTTGTATATCTATAGCTAATGTTTTCAAAAATATATAAAAATATTTGTTTGTTCCTTTCAATTATTTCAAAAGTACAAAATTTCAATGAATAAAGTATTTTTAAAAAACTAAAATATTAAGAAAATTTCTATAAGCCACCCGTGATTTATCACGGGTTATAGGCTAGTTAGCAATTAAATTAAAATGTTAAGTGACAATTTTGTTTTGATTTTGTACTTTAACCCTAAACGATAAAAGTAGAGTAAGATCGGACGGACAAGAAGGAAGCAGCGTGAAGATCGTAAGGCCGGCATGATGAAAGGCTGTCATCGACAGGTCACTCTATCTTTTCTCGTGGTCCGAATGATTCTCCTCTTTCTCCATATACTCTCCAAGTCTCCATCACCTCCCCTTTCTTTCCCATTTCCAAATTTTCAAAACGAGACAGAACTCAAGCCTAGGGTTCAAGTAGCCGGCGTTCTTCTTCTCCAAGATCGGCTTCTGCTTCTTCGAATCATCATCTTCTACTTCTTCGATCTACTTTTAATTCCGGTAACCTTTGAATCTCCTTTTACTTATTATTGACTGATGTTTTTGGTAGCTTTAGAGCGGCTGAAGATCTGAATCTCTATAATTCATTTTGTTTATAATTTGTTAAAGCTGTTCTTACTAGTATTTTGCTGTAGTTAATCGAGATTAAAGTTAAATTAGTTGTTTTTGCTTTTAATTAGTAATTTCATCTGGATATGCGTTAGGATGGTTTGATATGATTCGGATTTACTTAGATCTGCTATCTGTTGTTCATTTCTGACTTGATTTGTGTAGAACTTCTAATATGACGTAATCAGATCTGTTGGTTGCGATTTTGATTACTGCGATCTGTGATATTACTCGATCTATGATCTCTCTGAATAATTGACTTGATCCAATTGTGTTTCGTATGTAAATCGGTAGCTTTGATGTGTTTGGTTGGTTTAATTTCAAGCTGCTTTTATCATAATAACAGTCGATTAAATGTGTTTAGCTTGCAAGTTGTTCAGTTGTGTGTGACTCATGTCAACTATGGAAGTCTGAACTCACAAACTTAACTATTGTAGAGATTTGATTAGTAAAATAAAGTAATAACTTACTTAGATCCTTTACTCATGCAATCAAACATAATTCATTTTATATAGTTTTACATTCTGTTTAGTTTGCTATCTGTAACATATACTTGTATGAATCATGCATGACTTTATCTGTATTTCACTTATTGTACAAGTGAAGTCTTATAACTGTTTTTGAGCTACAGTTTATAAAAAAATGGCCGATACCGAGGATATTCAGCCACTTGTCTGTGACAACGGAACCGGGATGGTGAAGGTTAGTTCCTTCATACAAAATAGAAGTTTTTTGTTTTATTTTTTGGTTTTTTGTAATTGTTCAGTTTGAATTTATATGGTTTGTTTAACTAAATACACAGGCAGGGTTTGCTGGTGACGATGCACCAAGGGCAGTGTTCCCAAGTATCGTTGGTAGACCAAGACATACTGGTGTTATGGTAGGTATGGGCCAAAAAGATGCTTACGTAGGAGATGAAGCACAATCAAAAAGAGGTATTCTTACCTTGAAATATCCTATTGAACACGGTATTGTCAGCAATTGGGATGACATGGAAAAGATTTGGCATCACACTTTCTACAATGAGCTTCGTGTTGCACCTGAGGAGCACCCTGTTCTTCTCACTGAAGCACCTTTAAATCCCAAAGCTAACAGGGAGAAGATGACTCAGATTATGTTTGAAACCTTCAACGTCCCTGCCATGTATGTTGCCATTCAGGCTGTTCTTTCACTTTATGCCAGTGGTCGTACAACCGGTTAGTTTATTTCCACCTTTTTAAAATTACTTGTATTCGTGTTTAAAATTTTAAATTCTTATTTTTGTTGTATAGGAATCGTGTTGGATTCTGGAGATGGTGTGTCACACACAGTCCCCATTTACGAGGGTTATGCTCTTCCTCATGCCATTCTTCGTCTTGATCTTGCTGGACGTGATCTTACTGATTCCTTGATGAAAATCTTGACTGAAAGAGGTTACATGTTCACCACCACTGCCGAACGGGAAATTGTTCGTGACATGAAGGAGAAGCTTGCATATGTTGCTCTTGACTATGAACAAGAGCTTGAAACTGCAAAAAGCAGCTCATCAGTGGAGAAGAACTATGAATTGCCCGATGGGCAGGTGATCACAATTGGGGCAGAGAGATTCCGTTGCCCGGAGGTTTTGTTCCAGCCGTCGTTGATTGGAATGGAAGCTGCTGGTATTCACGAGACTACTTACAATTCAATCATGAAGTGTGATGTTGATATCAGGAAGGATCTTTATGGTAACATTGTTCTCAGTGGTGGGTCCACTATGTTTCCTGGTATTGCTGACCGTATGAGCAAGGAAATCACTGCTCTTGCTCCTAGCAGCATGAAGATTAAAGTTGTTGCACCACCCGAGAGAAAGTACAGTGTCTGGATCGGTGGATCAATCCTTGCTTCACTCAGCACCTTCCAACAGGTAATTTTAAAAAAATAAATAATAATTGTAATCAATATAATATTATTAAATTATTATGAAAAGCTTAAACTGACATTAATTGTAATTGTTGTTAATCAGATGTGGATTTCCAAGGGTGAATATGACGAGTCTGGTCCATCCATTGTCCACAGGAAGTGCTTCTAAGTATTGGATTTTGTTGCTTTTGAAGGTTGACTTTGTTTTATTTTTGGTATTCTATTGCTCTTTTTTTCGTGTTATGTTGAATGTGAACTATGTAAGACTGGCAGACGTTTGATATATATGGGAGAAGGTAAGTAAGGGGATTAACACCACGTTCATCTCTACTCTGTCTGCCCCATTTGTCGATTGTTGCCAGTAATGTTTGTAGTTGGAGAGTCGTTGTGATGTTTTATTATGAATTTAAAGTGTTGGTCTTTTTTCTTATCTGTTTGTTGGCAATAATCATTTTAATGCCTACTTGTATCAGAAATCGTCTTAGACTCTTGGTTTGTTGTTATTTTGTGATTTATAAGGATTCATTTATTGCTGGCTTTTAGTTAAACTGTTTGTACTGCATTATAAAATGTAACCTATTGATTACCTTGGATGAGATCATGAAATTTGTAACTGAATAAAAATCTAACATGCTGAGCTGGAGTCTGTCGTCTACAATCCAAGATCGCCTGTCTATGGCATACGCGATATGCCACTCTGGTGTAACCAATGCCACCATTTTGCAACCAATGAACCTTTCTCGAGAATTTTTTCAATGGTCTTTTGAGAAAGTTCTGGTGGACTTAAGGGATGCTGTAATATGACGTCATGTACTCTTCGGTCCTGTTTTTCGAACACTTTTGAAACACAAACCTTTAATAACTACAGTACTAATTAGAAGCGAGTTTCCCACATTAATCAACCACACCTCAACTCAAGATCATGAATATCATAATTTTGATGAACAAAAACGTACATTAAATTATACATTCAAACTAAATAAGGTCTGATCACCATATTTTACTATTGAGAGTATAATACATAATCAACAATTAGCAAAATAGTATTATCAACAAAGAGAACATCATAGAATACAAAATGTAAGCAGATATATGAGACCGTAAAGTGTAACAGTTGTGGTAGTGGAGACGACTATGTCACCGGTTGTGGAGGAGACCACTGTTGACGAAGGCAGAGAAGACGAACCCAAGAACTTTTTATTGGAACCTTCGAGCAAAAGAGAAGTATACATGTAGTCAAATGTCAACGTGAGTATATGAAGGACACACTTAAAAAGAGTAAATATAACGTAATTAAAAATTATAAGTCAAGTGGAGTCAAGTTCAAGTTCGCGCTCGACCTAAACCTCAACTTGAAGGTCATAAGAGCATTTCCAATCACACTTTATCCCTAACTTTATCTCTATATTTAGAGCTTTTTCATCTCCAACTCAACTATATCCTTCACTTCGAATATAGAGTTTCTCAAAAATCACTTTATATTTGAAATGAAAAGGTATTAACTCTATCCATGGACCCCACTTTGCAATGTGAGTATAGCTGTTAGTTGCATGTGGTTCCATTAGGTTTTGAAGTGTTTTAAAGAGAATAATAGAGTGAATGGTTGGAATTGGGATGTTGTTTAGAGGGAATGATCCTACAATTTATTGAGATTGAGAAAATTTTATAGAGACTATGGTTGGAGATGCTCTAAGGCTATATACTTGAACTAAAATGATAGCTAAACTTGAAGGTCAAAGTCTAGATCGTATAAAATCGTCTCGAGTCTCTTGATAAATAACCGACTAATTTGCAGCCCTGATAATTCTTGATATGTTAGAATTAATCTTATTTAAAGTTACAAAAAGGGTACTTAACAATTAACAAGATGTTAGTTAGTTCAATGTAAGCCTCCATTTATCACCTTGGAGGAAGTTTCCAACTGTATACACATTCACATGCTCAGCCGGAATCTGGCTACTCCACGTCACCCTTCCCGCCAAATCCGCCCCTTTTCCACTATTATCAAATTCCCCATAATAAAGTGTCTTCAGAGCAAAATCACCCGTCCATGGCATCCACCCCTGTGGTGTAATCAATGCCTCCATTTTACAGTCAATAAACACCGTTCTCGAGAACTCCTTCCATGGTCTTCCGAGAAAATTCTTATGAACTTTAGGTTTACTGTTAAATAACGTCATGTACTCTTCGGTCCCGTTAATCAGACAATTTTGAAACACGAAACCGGTTGATTGTGCGGGATCGATTCGTCCGTGTGCGGTTACGGCGTTATTCTCGCCCTTTTCACGGTTTTGCTGACGTGGACGGATAAGGATGGTGCAGTCCTGGAAAATTGAAGCAGAATTGCCGAATATGAAATCGACGTTACCTTCGATGTGGCATGATTTGTAGAGTTGACGAAGGGAATGGGCGTAGAGAGTGTCTTGATTGCCGAGGAATTCGCAGTTTTCGATGATGGATTGGTCGCTGTCGGACCGGAAAGCTACGGCTTGGTGGGCGTCCGGACCGGCGGTGTTTTCTATTGTTAAATTACTGGCCATGAATCCGTCACCAACCACACCTGTTGTAATAAAAAGTGTATCAGGGAATTGTATTTATGCAAAAATATATATTTCAATGTTGTAATACTTTCAACTAAATTTATTAAAAATGTTTAAATTAAATGATAAAATTAGGAGTAATATATGTTAATTATTTTAAAATTAAAAAAAGTAAAAATAATATAATTTTTTTTTATCTTAATGCCCACTACATTTCCTTTTCCACTTTCCAATATAAATTTGAGTGGCACTACTCTTTATTTATCTATCAATAATTAATATTTAAATTTTAAACTATATGTATTTTATCTTTAAAACACACAAATTATACAGAAGCGACACTAATAAGTAAAAGAATCTATAGACACTACAAATTTTAGATCATGTACAACATAATATAAATTTTATAACTAAATATGATAAACCATAATTATGATAAATGCAATTAAAGTTATGCGTGACTTACCGAATGTGGCTGTATTATATGTAGAAAGCCCAGGCTGGCCCACGTTCAAAGAGCCCGTAATTACTGTTTTGCCCATCCCATCCCCCAAGATCACCACATTCTGCTTTTCCAACCCGACCCGAACCGTTTCTTCATAAACCCCCGCCTTTACCCAAATCACAAACTGCCGCCCGTAACCCCAATCCGGCGCTGCATTCACCGCCTCCTGCACCGTCGCATAATCACAACCACCTTTACACACCGTCACATCAGCCTTCAACCCTACCGGAACCCCCAATCGCGGCCCTCCTTCGCCGCCGGACGTACCACCCTCCCAGAAACCATCTCTCTCCGTCTTCGGCGGGCTCCACGACGCCGTTTGGTCACCAAACACATCATACGCCATCATTAAACTCAAAGCATTGCTTGTGTAATCAATCAACGTGTTCGTAAACGACATCGTTTCGTTAATCAATTTAGTATCGTTTACGTATTTCAGGGCGGACCAACAGTCGTACTGGTAAGCCAATCCTGCACTAGTCCAAGCACGACCGTTTTTCGTCTCGCCACGTGGCAACGCATCAGCCGTTGATTTGAGTCGGTAGTCTGAATTGCGTAAATGCTCGATGCAGTTCTTAGCGGCGATGGTGTGATCGAGACTGCCTTCCGAAGCTTTCAAGATCGATTCCGTCATTGACTGTGCTGTACGGAGGTTCTCCGACGAGACGGATAACGCCGATTGAATGATTTCCATCGCATTTCTGTTCGGATAGTGAATGAGTGAAGATTCGCATAGTTGTTGGTACCTGGTAGCTTTACAAGCTTGTTGGACCAGATCGGCGGATGATGGTGCATTTTTGATAGACGGGGTTTTGATGTGACGGTGGCGTGCGGCGGCGGATGAGTTTGGGTGAATGAAAATGAGAAGAGAGATGAAGAAGATGGATATGATAGCCATGTAAATTACAACTCGTTGGGTTGAAATTGGGTGATGAATTGGTTTTCTACGATGCATTTGATCAGAGATATATATAGTGATTTGAAATCAATGGTGGAATTGTTAGTGGGGTGACGAATTTGGAAGCTAGCGTTTAATGTGTGTGTGTAACCTGTGACTCTATGAGTGAGAGTTTGGAGTAGGGGTGAATATGGTATGGTACCATGTATATTTTTCTCATACCGCGTACCGTACCAACTATAATTGGTACACTGATTTATCTACCATTACCATACCAAGTTTACTTGGTACCAATTTGTTTGGCTACCAACAATCTTGGTTGGTACAAATTGATAATGGTATATACCAACATCACTAACTCATATGAAATTAAAAAAATTAATAACAAAAGAACAATGATATTTTATCATTATCGACCAGTTAAACATATTAACAAGTGTTCCGAACATAGAAACAAAATAAGCAAAATGATATAATATGTTACGTGCTATATAAACATAATCTAGTACGATAAAGTAACAAAAGATGTAGCTATCTTGTCGTAACTGAATCACTGATTTGTGTGAATGTACATATAAAATATTATATTTTCAAAGATGTTTTTAGTTTTAAAGTTAAAATAAGTATGTCTTATTATATTATATTAGTTTCAGATATATTTTTTGGGCACATCTATAATTTAAATAAAATATCGTATATTTTAATATCTAATTGGAATCTTGGGCAAATAGGTTGCTAGTTTGTTATAATATATTAAACTAAAAATCATATAATATATATCTTGGTTGGTACGGTATACCGTGGTATTTAAAATTTGTGTACCATTACCGTACCATGATTACACAATTGGTACGGTACTACCAACCAAACATATTGGCTACCAACATATTGACTACCAACTATACTTGGTATGGTTGGTAGCATGTTGACTGGTTTTGTTCGGTATAAATTTGACACCCCTAGTTTGGAGTGAGGATGGGATGCCATTGAGGGGATGTAATCACGGGTTCCATAGGATCTGCCCCACACACAAGTTTTGTCACAACCTAAAAACTTTGATTATAATAATTGTGATGTTTAAAATAATTTTATTGATGTTAAAATCATTCTCTAATATATGGTTCAATATTAAATAACACCATGTTAATTTATTTTATTATTGGGTAAAGGTTCAATTGGTGCAAGTATCAATAATTGTCTTTACATCAAATATGTCCATTATCATGACCGGTTGCATGTCCTTATATTATGAATTACTTCTTAACAAATAGACAAGATGTTGGTGGTCACATGTGATGTTTTGGGAGAAAGCCCTCCAACAAATTGCTATATCCGTGTGCCATATTTGGTTACCCACTACTTCAATATCTTTTGTTATAGTGTGTGTCTAATATATGAGTAATGATATTGAGTTATAGATATGGGTCAAAATTAAATGATAATAGGAAAAAGAATTAGTAGATTACACAAGTATCCTATCAAGTGGGTAAAATTATGAGCATGACCAGATGGTAAAACTAAATATCATTTCTTCTAATATATATTATATATCCTCAACCTTTTGGTAGGTCTTTAACGCTAATTACTTTTACATATTAAACTACTGCCTTAGATAAATAACTTCAGTTGTTAACTTGTTATAGACAATTTATTTTATTTTATTAAAATATATTTAAAATGTTTGTTAAATAATTAAATATAACATATTGCTAGCTACATTAAGGGGTTGTTTGGGAAAGCTTATTTAAAATAGTTTATGCGTATTAGCTTATAAGCTTATTTAAATTAATAAGCTTTTATTAAATAAAGTGTTTGTTTTAGCTTATATAAGGATATTGTAAAATTACCGAAAAGGGTTTAATGAGTAAGAGGTTGTGAAGAAAAGAAAAATGATGTGGAGGTTAAAAATGTAAAGTCCTTAGTATTCTTAGATAAGCCTTAGAAAGTCCCACCAAAATGACTTTTCTAAGGAGGCTTAAATAAGCTCATAAGCACAAGCTTATAAGCCTAAACAAACACTTAATATAATAATATATGCTTATTAAGCTTAAATAAGCTAATAAGCTAATAAGCTCCATAAGCCCTCCCAAACACCCCCTAAAGGTATCTAAAAAAAATTGTATATTTTAACCATAAAAAGCCAATAATTTAAAGCTACTAACCATTTATAGGATAGTTATACTTTAAAAGTTATACCTTCATTATAATATTTTGCTTCAAAATCCATAAAAACAACAATGTACCACTTAAGGCAAAACGGAGGAGCAAGTAGAGGTGAACGTGGTCCGAGGATCGGATCGAAACTGCTAGGACCGAAAACAAAAATCATGAAATGACAAAAGCGAAAATCGAACCTAAAATCATAATCAGTGTTGGTTCGGTATGTTTTGGGTGGTCGTTAATTTGATTTAATTTTTTCAGCCCAAATACTCATCCCTATAAGTAAGTAAAAATTATATTAATCATAGCTATTTATAGCTATATTTGACATTTGATTTGATCATATACTTCTCGTTGTGTATTTTTGGAGGGACGGTGAGTGAATGGGGCGGTGTGCGCACATGCACCAAGTACAATTAATTTGGTCATGGTCAATGTCATTATCCAACACAACTGTTTTATGAGTAACTTTACATCATTTTAATTACTTAACCAAGAATACTTTTTACAGATTTTTATATGAGTGAATAGTGTCTATAAATTTCACAAAGGGGTCGTGCAAGTATTAGAAATCAAATAACACATGAATCGACTTAATTTGTCCATGACTTTAACTGTCAGCTTCTTTTCAGTGGCATCCAATTTGCCATAAAAAACAAATTACCATAAGTTTAATGTTAAGGTAGAATATTAACTAAAGAAAATATATCCACGTGTAGAAGATACGTCATGAGTTGAGAAGAAACACTCTTGGAAAATCAAAAGAAATAATAAATATTCTTTACAAATAATATTAAAGACGAAATCGTGTTTTTAAATTCCCAAAATACAAATGAAAAGAAAATAGATATAACTAATATACTAGTGATACAAACCCTCAAAACCCACCATGTCATCATGCATGGTTAAAGGTTTCAATAAAAAAAGTAAGGTATGGAATGGGATATTAGCAATAACCAGGGTAGAAAAATAACTTCACTTGACAGTTAGTTAAACTCCAGTTCCAGTTCCTCATACAGCAACGGTTTCAATTTCCTCAATCTCTGTTTCTGAAGCAGAAATCAAAGAAGCTGACTGAATCTTTCCAGCATGCTCAAGCCTCATCAATATCACTCCCCTGAGATACATACATACATACAGTTATAAATTAAAAAAAAAACATTAACTTTCATAAAGTTAATAAACATAATATCAAAATGTTTTTTTAGAAAAATGGTTATAAGTACCTTGCATAGCGTGCTTGTATAGGAATATCCCTCACTTTAATTCGGTTCACTGTACCACTCTGACTCACCAGAACAACTTGTTCATCACTTTCACCATCATCTGTAACACACAACAAATTACATTATTATTATTATTATTATTATTATTATTATTATTATTATTATTATTATTGTTTTTTTGTAATCATAGTTAAAAAACTAATTTCACTTGAATAAAGAAAATATAAATTTGGTAAAAATGTGTGACAGAATGAAACCAGCAACAACGTTACCTGCTGTAGTAAAACCGACAACAAAGACAGCAGCTAGGCGGTCTTCAGATGAAAACTTCAGAAAAAAGAATTAAAAAATCATCAAAATAAAAATAAACCAGTAAAAAACAATAAAACTAAAAAATATAAATAATTAACATACCTTGTAACCTATTAACCCAACCCTATTTAAAGGAGATTGTCTAAAGCGAGAGAGAGGAACTCGTTTTCCAAAACCATTTTCTGACACAAATAACAGCCATGGCCCATGTGGTTGCTTACTGCAGATAGAAACCAAAAAATTTTAAACAAAATATGTTAAAAAAATTATTAAAAAAATATTAAAGAAATTACCGGCTGTTAGTCACACTCTCTATTCCATATGATTTTGATGCAGGTATAATATCCACACATGCCATTCTATCCCCTTCTTTCAGTCTCATTGCAACTGCACCTCGTGTATTTCTTCCAAGTGCACGAATCTACAAATTTAAAATTTAAAATTTAAATATAATTATTTATTTATTTATTTATTATTGTTGTTATTATTATTTTTGAAAAATCAGAAAAAACAAAGTGCTTACAATTTCACAAGAACTAACGATAACCAAACCGTTTTGTGAAGCCATTGCAACATAATCTGAATTCGTGCAATGACGGACCCATTTGAGTGAATCACCAGGGACCTATAGCAAGCAGGACTTTTGAGTCTTGAGAAATATTAATATATTATATTTAATTTAATATTAAGTAATAAAAGAATTAATACAAACCAGTTGAAGTGCTATAATTCCAGTTGACCTAATAGATTGAAAGTACAATAAAGATACTTTTTTAATGTATCCATTTGCAGTAAGCATTAGAAGATATTGATCTTCAGCAAATTCGCTAACGGGAATTATAGAAGTGATTTTTTCACCATCCGATAGAGACAAAATCTGGATTGTATATACACAAGTGGACATACTTATATTAATATTAGCAAAGTAAAAAGATAATAATATTATGAACACGTTTCCATAAAAACGGGTTCAAATTGCCATATGAATAAAATATGTTGTTCATGGAGAAAACAATACCTGGATAAGGGGTGTGCCTGCAGCTGCACGAGAACATTCTGGAATCTTATAGGCATAAGCAGAATATACAATACCCTTGTCACTACACAAAAATAAAAATAATTTTTTTTTATCAATTTATATCTCATTTTAACTAATGAATGCCATATAAAAATATAGTTTAAAGGGAAAAACACATAACATATATATACGATGTTGCAACCATTTAAAATATAAAATTTATATAAAAAAATTGTAGCAAGCACCTGAAAAATAGGAGACGATCATGTGCACGACAGACAAGAAAGTCAGACATTGCATCATTGACCCTAAGTTTTCCAACTGATTTACCAATCGTTCCACGATTTTGTAGATTAAAAGTGTCAGGTGCCATCCTTTTTACATAACCCTTTTCACTAAGTGCCTGAAATTGCAATATAAAGTCTTTCAACATTAACAAAATATAATAATAATAATAATAATAATAATAATCATAATAGAAATAAGTGTCTAGGGTTTCTAAGTACCAATAACATTTCGTCATTAGGGATAACATCTATTTCATCAAGTGTGCCATTATCAGCATCTTCTAGAGTTGAACGCCTTGGAGTAGGGAACTTACTCTTTATCTCACTTGCTTCTTGTTCAATTAACTGAATAAAAAACAAAATTACTATTAACTAAATACACCAACATAAATAGATATAATTATTATTATTATTACTATTTTAGATAATTTATTATCATTACCAATTTCACATAATAATCAATTAGTCGTTAATATTTTTTTATAAGTAGATAATTAGCAGTATTACTATTTTGGATAAATATCAGGATTGTAGTTTTAGTATACCTGCAATATTTGCTTTCTGCTTGATAGAAGTTCCTCCAACTGACAGATCTGTTCCGTTAAGGATTTTCCTTCACTAATGTACTTATTTTTCTACAAGAAAAAATAAACAGCATACATATTAACGCACTTACAAAAATAATAAAAATAAGTAACATTTAAACATTTTGTCAACGGAGTATGAAAAATGTCACACCTCAAGCAATGTAAGTCTCCTTAAGTTTGTATCTAATATTGCTTCGGCTTGTTTATCCGATAAATTGAACCCTTCAATATAAACCATGCAAGGAATTTAGATAATGCTACCATAAAGAAAATTATAAAAAAAGTGGGACCTACTTTTTCTCAGTTCAGCTGAAGCCATTGAGTTACTTGTAGATTTTCTGATAGTATCAATTACATCATCAATATTATCGAGCCCAATTATGATACCCTTTATTTACCAAAAAATAAAACAATGTTAATAGTTGTTACTTGTTAGTTATAGTAATTTTTTAAAGTGGATAAACTGAGGACAACATAACATTTTAGATTACCTCAACAATATGATTTCTGTCTCGTGCATGTGCAAGCTTAAACCTTGCTCGTCTTTCAACCACTGAGCATCTAAAATCCAAGAAAGCCTGCATAATATTATACAAGATCAAGTAAATTATTATTGTTTCCTTTTTCATATTTATAAGATTTATTTGTGTATAATAGAAATATACTATACACTTGTTGCTATTTCTAGCAAACAACTTACCTTAAGCAATTCCTTTAAGCCCATTTGTTTAGGTTGTCCATCTAGAATACTGCAACAACAATCAAACATTACAACTTATAAGTCAACCAAACCCAAAAGTCAACCATGTATCAAGATAGAAATCAGAAATTTTGGTATCTCTTTGTTCCTCGCATTTCACATTTGGACATTTGTCTAGAATATTAACGAGAAAAAATAATTTCAAAAAATTAGAAAACCACTCACCCAACCATGTTGCAGCTAAAACTTGACTGTAGAGCAGTGAAACGATATAAATTATTCAGAACAATAGATGGATCAGCACCCCTTTTAAGCTGAAAAATTCAAATGAACCATTTTTAAGTTGCTTAAAATATATATCAACTCCTTTACAAATTAAATACATGGCAAAAAATTACAGAATATTACCTCAATGACTATTCGCATTCCAGATCGATCACTCTCATCACGAATATCACTTATTCCTTCCAAAGTCTTAACAGAAAAAGAAAAAAATAATGAGATACAAATTCAGCCAGTATTAATTAAAAAGAGAAAATATGTCTATAAAAATGAAATAACTGACACCATATGAGCACCTTATTCTGAATTAGATCAGCAATTTTCATAACAAGAGACGACTTGTTGGTCTGATAAGGAATCTGTTCCATATATAAACATAAGTACATAACAAATTAATGCAGCATATTGTAAGAACTTATAATCTGGTAAAGAGTCAAAGAGAGTTGACCTCTTTTACTACAATTAAAGCATTTTTTGATTTAGAATCAGATGTTTCAATCTCTGTCTTTCCTCTGACTATCACACGTCCTTTACCAGTTCGATAGGCCTCCAAGATGCTGGAATAATAAGAACAATCTAACCAATTAATTAAGGTAAACATGATTTGTTAGAATAAAAACATATTGTTGTTTATCTAATGATAAATTAGGATACTTATAATATTTAAAATTTTAAATAGCGCAAAAATAAAAAGGTACCCAAGATTTCCCATTATGATTCCTCCGGTTGGAAAATCAGGTCCAGGCATGTACTCCATTAATTCTTGCAGCTGTTACAAAATCAAGTATTCCATTATTTAATTTCCAAAAAATACACAAATCTGACAACATGATAATAAAAACATTGAAAATATATATATTTATTATTAGATGATGGAATATATACCGATGCATCTGGATTATGAATCAACACAGATAGAGCATCAACCAGCTCCTCAAGATTATGTGGAGGAATATTAGTGGCCATTCCGACCTATAAAAGAAATGGAAAATTATAAATAATAAATTATCAGATTAAATAATGTAAAGTAAAAAAGTAAGGGTAAAAAAGAAAATATTAGGTAAAATCACCGCAATCCCTGAAGCTCCGTTCAATAATAAGTTTGGAATCCGAGCAGGAAGCAATGATGGTTCTTTTAGTGAACTGTCAAAATTTGGAACAAAATCAACCTGCCAAAATATGTTATTAGGTCACAAGAATAATGTACAAGTATTATAAGATTATAATATTAAACAATACTTACTGTATCCATTTCCAAATCTGATAAAAGCATTGTTTCAGCAAGTGCCTGAAAAAGTAAAAGAAAAAATTAACACATAAAGTATATAAAATATAAGATGATGAAGATATAAGATACAAAAGACATACTTCCAATCTGCATTCTGTATACCGCATAGCTGCTGGATTATCTCCATCCACTGAACCAAAATTCCCATGGCCACTAACAAGTGGACAACGTAATGAAAAATCCTATAAATAATTATGTAATCATTAAAGTTTGAAAATACAAATTATACAACTATAAAACTAAAATCGATAAAGTGTTAAATGTCATTTGTGCCCATGTAGTTACTTTAACCAAAATTCTTGTTTAACTACCTGCGCCATTCGGACCAATGAATCATACACAGCAGTGTCACCATGCGGGTGGAACTTACCAAGGACCTAATAGAGAAAATAGAAAACTGTAATTTCACATTATGAAAATAAGAAAATGTAACCAAATTTTAAAAAAATGTAGTCAAGTGATAACCTCTCCAACAACTCTAGCACATTTCTTATGAGGTTTACGCGATGAAAGCCCTAATTCATGTAATGCATATCTGAAATCACAGTAACCACTTACATCAGTAGGAATAACTCCTAATATAGAGGTCCAATTAATCAAATAAAATATAATCATATGCAGCTGTTTAACTAATTCCTGTGAAGAACAATGCTTGCAAGTAAAACTAGTAATTATCTAATCAAATAAAGTATGAAACACTAACAATATACGGCGATGAACAGGCTTCAATCCATCGCGAACATCAGGCAATGCTCGTCCAAGCAAAACCGACATAGCATAAGACATATATGCTTCAGTAGCCTCTTTATGAAGCTCCTTTGAAATAATCCTTTCATGATTACCGTCACCGTCACTACCAGCAGCCACCGTCATTAAACCCCCATTTCCGCCCTCTCCTCCTTCATCTACACCACCGTCGGTCGCCGGACTTTCTCGGCGCTTCGAATTCACCGATGTCAGACGGCTAGGGCGTGAAGTGACCGAAAGGAAACGCAGACTATCGACGCTGCATCCGTGTCTCGATGATCGTGCAGTGGAAATTGGCACAGATAGCTGACTGTAACATCGGAAGAATCGAAATCCGGTGGTGAATGCCATTGAAGAATTGAGTGAGATGGAGCATGAAGGGTTCATGCCATCAGAAGATGTAGTGTCGATGGTAGAGAGTTATCGCTATCTTTGTCTGGATACTGGTTTTATTTTAGCATTTGGGAAAGAAACCCTCTTAAACCCTAATAAAAGGGTTCAATGGTTCATGCGCGCTCTTTTCTAAATTTACAATTTATTACCACAAGGAGGTGATGTTTCTTTCATTTAGCAATTTGCATAAATGATGCTGAATGTATATGGATTACATAAATAATGCTATTTTTAGACCTTTTGCAAAAATAATGCTATCCTATGGTGGCAGACTCGGATCCCCTAGTATCCCATCTTGGCAGACCCAGATCCCCTAAAAAAGAGAATTTATGTACTTTTTTGTACTGTTTCTGACATCCCCTAGTGATATGCCCGGATCCCCTTTGAGTATCCCCTACCCGTACACCCGGATCCCCTTGGAGAATCCCCTTCTCATACCCCCGGATCCCCTTGCTAATACGGAAACTAGGATGATGAAAGAGAAGGAGATGAGTAATACTTAGGGACAAGAGATCTATGGTTTAATTACTCTGTTTCTAATCCTTTGAAACCAAATTGAACCCTAATTTTTCTTCGATTTCTCTTGTTTATACGATAAAATGGATATAGAAGAGGGTAATTTGGAACCCCTAGTGATTGGTTGACAGGGTTGTTAACTTGTTACACCCTGTTTTTTCTTTATCAACAAGAAGCTTCACCAATGATTTGATGTATACAGAGCCTTGTTGTATCTATATATTTCCATACACACGCACATATAAATACACGCCTGTATATACGTACGGTATATTCGCACAGTAATAAGATTTTGCCAAAATCCAAAATACAAACAATTTTAGTTGGACTTTTCTATTCATGATTATTTATTAATTTTTAATTCAATGAGATTCAATCTAAATTATTATTTTTTATTAGTACTTGCAACATATCACTATATCAGTAGCAGTTCCTTTTGTTGCAATTTGATTTTATTTATTTTACTCATTTACTACTTGCAAATATCACTATTTATTCGTTTCCGTATTAGCAAGGGGATCCGGGGGTATGAGAAGGGGATTCTCCAAGGGGATCCGGCCGTACGGGTAGGGGATACTCAAAGGGGATCCGGGCATATCACTAGGGGACGTCAGAAACAATACAAAAAAGTACATAAATTCTCCTTTTTAGGGGATCCGGGTCTGCCAAGATGGGATACTAGGGGATCCGGGCAGGGGTGGCAATTGGGTTGGGTTCGGGTTAACGGGTTCGGGTTGGCAGGTTGACGGGTTGGAATCACTAAACCCAAACCCGACCTGTTAGAATTTTGGGTCAGAAAAAGTAACCCTAACCCGGACTCATTTAAACCAAGATAACCCAGACCCAACCTGTGTAACCCAAAAACTTATTAACATGTTGGAGGGTCAAGTGGGTTAGCGGGTCAGAATAAGGTTGACGGGTTAGGAACAAAAAAATGAACCCACATACAAGGCTAATCTCAATCCAATTAATAAAAATAACAAAGTTCAACTTCAAATACATAATTAAGGGGCTAATCTCAATCCCAGTGCGTGAGATTTGAAGGAGAACTTCAAATATGAAAGGTAAAAAAGAAATGAAAATACTTTAGGTAAGATAACTAATTTAAGGGGTGTCTTATACTCCCTCTGTCCCACAAAAAAGTACCCATTTCTCCCTAAACTTTTGTCCCACAAAAAAGTTTCTATTTCTCAAATTGATGGGGGTCCACTCAATAAAATAATATAATTTTCAAAGACCCCACCACTAACTATCCAATAACTATCTTTCTCTCTCCAATCAAACCTTATATTTTAATCAAAAATAATATCAATTACCTCACCACTAACTATTTTCTTAAGACTTGTGCCCATGAGAAATGGGTACTTTTTTGTGGGACGGATGGAGTATTATTTATATATTTACTATGTACATATTTTTCTAAAAAATCTTTAAAACTTAAACGGGTTGGTGGGTCGACCCGGGTTCGCTCAAGACAACCCGAACCCAACCTGATTTATAAACAGGTTGGACGGGTCGACCTGTTTTTGACCCGAACTCATTTATGGTCAACCCAAACCCGACCTTTTCCGTGTTGGGTTCGTGTCGGGTTGCGGGTCGTGTCAAGAATTGCCACCCCTAGATCCGGGTCTGCCACCATGGGATAGCATTATTTTTGCAAAATGTCTAAAAACAGCATTATTTGTGCAATCCATATACATTCAGCATCATTTATGCAAATTGCTCTTCTTTCATTTAGGTCACTAAGTTGTCATATTACCTATAATAACTATTTATTTAGAAGTTTTTTTTTTTCATTCTAAAATGTAGTGTTATAAACTTATAATATATTAGTTTATTAATATCATATGTATCTTCGCAAATCTGTAACGAAACGCACACACATACTCTTCAAGATTACTTAACTATAAACTTTCAGTTTGTGCAACATGTTATAAAAATATACATTTTAGTTGTTAATATAACTTAGAATTTAAGTAACAACAACAAATATGTTATTTAATGTTGTAACATATAATTTGATTGCCAATACTTATAAAGAGACTTCAATGTTTTAATTAAACCGAAAAATACATTGTTGATAGGACTTGATATTGAGATAAACAAGTAATTTGGGTCCGCGCTTCGCGGCGGGGTAAAAATATACACATCATATCTATAGATTAACATATCCATAACATACAGTCGATAAAAAAGTTTCACACGAAAGCATTTTCTTATACACATAGATTATACAAAACCTTAAAACATAAGCATCATTCGTACAACAAAAGCTTGATAATATACACATCATATTTTACATAACTAAACAGAAGCATCATTTGTACAACAAAAGCTTGATAATATATACTTAGGTTATAAGTAGGGCCCCGAGCCATTATTTATCGAATCATCAACCTTAGCACCAAATGAAGTCATGGCAAACATGAGGTTATAAGCCCGGATATTATCCATGAAATGCCCGTCTCTAGAGAGTTTTTTAATAACCTCTGGAGCGTATCTTCGAAGTGGTAACCTAACTCGACCACTTCTACAACACCGGTTGTATATAGGTCTTTGACTCAGAGATTGACCTTTTAGGCGCTCCTCATGCCAAAAAAGGGCACCACAATACTCACAAACCTGATCACATTCACCCAAATCAATATATGTTGGTACACCTGTTACAAAAGATGTCATTAATAGAACATAATTAATAAAAAATAGTGATGCATAAATAAATAGTTTATAGGTTATTCATTTGCATGAAACACCTTTTGAAGATGTCTCGCCAGTGGATTTATGAGCATTAGAGTAGCATTTGTGTCGAGGCCCCCATGAAGAGGACGATGTGCCAACATTACTTTGATTATCAGCAACATTTTGGCTACAAAGTTGATTCACGATAACAGGACACCTAGGCGCACCATGAGAATAAAAACCAATGCAAGGTGCTGAATCATGTGAGACCCTTCGTAGCTGTCGAAGCCGTGAAGAAGAAAGAAATGTTGAAACATCAACGTCGGGTGATCGGCATTTTGTTGTTTCATGATGGATTTCTTGTGGATTAGAAAAACATTGATATTCTTGGCCAGCGTTGTTTCTATTAGCCAATATATTTTACCTACTTTCGTATTGCATTAGTGATTGCATTGATTCTGATTAATAGGTGGTTCATCATATAAATCACATAGCAATATTTTTCTTTTCCGATTTTTCATTGTTAAGAGCTAAATATAATATAAGAAATAATCCATAAACAAAGTAGGCTGCCCATGTGTTAAAACAAAAATCATGATTCATATGCAACATTCATCAAGAACATGTAAATTGCATCATTATATAAACATCCACAAACATAATCTTATAAACATGATGATAGATAGTAAGAAATATATTACCTGAAGTTCGTATCGAGTGTGTAGCTGAACAGCCACTGTGAATAATCACTAAAGTTGTATCCTAAAAAATTGAACAAATTTTTTTTTTGACATGAATAAGGCTCTTTTGGAAAAGTAACAAATTGACATGGGATAGTTAGTTAATTCATAAACGAATCAATGATAAAATTAATGGTTACAAAGACAAATGAATTCCTTTACGACCACAAATTCATTTATGTTGACTGTTTTAGGCAACCTATTGAAACAGGTAAACTGTTTTTTTATTTTATTTTATAATGTACCTTTAAAGTATAATATTCCTTTAAGGTCACAGTTTTTACTCTAATCACTTCGAGAAAAAAAAAAGACTTTATTTTTTTCAGAAAATTCGGAAATACATAAAAAGGCACATAATTTCACCCCAACAACCATTAAGAAGGAAGGAAAAAAAGTGGGATCGAATAGGCGCAATCATCAGATTTAAGCTAGGTTCAAATAATCAAAATCTTGGAATCCAAAAACCATATTTCAAGTAAATAATATTTTCACCACAAATTCAAATAGAAAATCGAGACCGAATTACCGGTTCCAGTTCGGGCCGGGCCGGGTAGATTTTGGGTTTAGACCCGGTGGAACGTGATAATGTTGCACAACAACCACTTTTTACGAATAAAGTTTCTGTTTTATAGCAACAATTAACAAAAAACAATTTTGCACAACATTTCTTTACATGAATACATTTTTTGTTTTACAACAACAATTAACACACCAACAAATTTACAAAAAACTGACAGCAAACAGAAGCAGAAACAGATTTACAGATACATAAGGTGATACGTATTAAAGAATTTGATATCAAATTATGAAAATTTTAGTGTAAAACTTTAGAAAACGGTGTAAAATTGAGCACAAGTAAAAAACATAATACACAAAAAATTATAACTGAAACACCCAAAAATACTATGATAAACTACCATTATTTATCTATAAGCTAAACTTGGGTAGCGTATTATCTGAAATTGACGATTCATGTAGTCAAGAATCTGGATTTGTTGGTGACGTGCGAAAATTGCCGGCTATGCTCGACTAATTTGTTCATATATGCAATCTGAGGGATTTCAAAACATCAAATCGAAGAATTAGCGATTCTAACAACCAAATGCAATATAAAATTGGGAATTCGTACATAGAGATGTTGGATCACGTCACAACACAAAAAATGATTCCAACGAAATCATTATTATGAAAACCTAACTTTTTAGGTCAATTCCCGACATAATAACATCACGAATGGAGATTGTAATTGAACGGATCTAATAGCTTTAAGCAATGAAAACTTTGATTTGATCAGATTAGTCCCAATGAGCAATGCATTACAGATCGGATAGCAAAATAGCTGATCTGAAACATCGTAACTGATTTTGAAATTGAAAACAATCAAACACAAAAAGAAAAAACACAGATCATATAACAGTTGACAAATTCATGTCTGAATGACAACGATTACTAAATCTCTGATATTTCATGTTACACTTTATAGTTTATGCTAACATTAGTTGATTAGTATCAAAAATCTGCATAAACTTCAGATTCGATAATTTAATATAGAACTGTTATATTCTACTACTATAAGATCACTACTTTAATGGTGACAAAAATTACTAAAACATTAATCTAAAAAAAGTAGCTTGTAATCAATAGAAGTGATGCCAAAAATTATAATACTCATACTTTAAATTGATTTATGTAACGCCCTGAATTTTCGGGTAATTAAATATTACTTTTAATTAAATTTAAATTATGTGATAATACTTTTAATTAATGATGAATGTGTATCGTCTCGTGCTTAATTGACTAGTTATAATATTAAATGGGATATATGTTAGTTGTTGACCGTCATTCGTCTTAATCCTGAGACCTTTAATTATTTTTGACGTTTTAACATCCCGTGAGTTTGAGTGTTGGGTCGAGGCCGGCCGGAGGCCAAGGCCGAACCCCCTTCTTTTTATTTGTTAATACTCGACTTAAGAGAAAGAATGGTTCAAAAATCAATAAATAAAATCCATGTCGTTTTCTTGGAGTTTGGTTCCGAAATTTAGAGTCCAACAAAGAAGCTTGTTGTGGTCATAAGCATATTCGTTCAAGCAGGCCAGGGGGTTGCGGATTGAGTGCATGGGCTTGCTCATTTTATTAAATCATGGTGGCCCGAGTAGATTTAGAATAGGACTTTAGGCCTTGGATATTAATCACGCCAGTAGATTTTGCCAAAGGAAAATCACCATTTGGTCCTACCCTAATTGCCGGCATTTCTCTACCCCAAGATACCATTCGGCTGCTGCTATTTCCGCCCAAGGGAATGAGCGAGAGAGCGAACGAGCAGGAGCAAAGATCGAACAGGGAAAGCTGTGATTATGTTCAAGCAAATGAGTTCTAGTCGAGTTCCTACTGATCGAGTTGTAGCAGAAACCACCAGCAAAGTGAAGATTGAGCAGGTGGTGACGCCGGGCAGATTCTAGTCGAGATCAATACATCGGGTGTTCTATACGGTAAGCAATGGTGTTCTCCTGTTTCCGGACTTTCTCATTTCCTTTTTGTCATTTCTTTCCGGTTCCTGTTTTAATCGAGTATTGTAATGAATTGTGGAGGATTCGAATAGGGAAGAAGCAATCAAGGCGTTGAGTAGCAGGTGGTTGCGACTAATTGATCGAGCCGGACTTGTCTTCAATTCGGTAGAATTCTAGCTTTTGTTCTAATCTTTGTCTCATCTATCTCGACTGTTTGTTTGTTTTCTCTTCTAACTTAGTTTCGTGCAGAAGGGCTATGACCGAACCAATGAGGGTTCGGGTTTTCGATTTGAATTCTGTTCGTTTCGTCCGGGTGGTTGCTTGTAGATTCGTTGTTAATTCATCTAACTGTTAAATCGGGTTTTAATGTCTATATGTTCCATCTTTTAATTGAAAAACCGTCCTTGCTGTTTTGGTTCCATAGGTTAACCCTAGACCCGAACTTCTGGACGTCCCGGTGGCATATAGGTGTTGGTGTCGGGTTACGTTTTGTAGTTATTGTATTGAGAAAAGGTGCAGTTTCTGGCAGATTTCACCCGCCATGTTGCGGGATGTTTTTAGACGTCTTAGAGGCAGAATTGGAAGAGGGCCGGCTCACAGAGACTTGTTGCCCTCTGAGTTAGCTTTCCGAATTGTCCGAGCACCTGCTAAACGGATTGACGGTTTGGAAGTTACGGTCAAAACCGTAAGCTGCCACAGTGATATGTAGCTATGTGTCTGTCCTGTTTTGTAAACTGTTTTTGAGACCCTTAGGATCAGATTTGGAGATGGCTCGTCTCACAGTAAATTGTCAGGCTCGGAGTCTTGTTTATGCGATATAAATTTGGGGTTAATCTAGTAATCGGGTTGGGAGTTATGATTGTCCCCGTGAGACTGACGGGTGCTGTTACATTTCTATAAAAACAACTTTTTGAGTTGAGTTTTAATCCGGGTTATTCTACGTGTTTTAGGATCGACTAAGAGATAAATGGTTGTGCTTTTGGTTGTTAAGGATCTTCGGAGCTTACGTATTCGAGGTGAGTATTCTCACCGTGTATTCAGTTTTAACGTTATACATGCATGACTTATGTGTTATATTTCTTGCACCATAATTGTTATCTGAGCTTGAGCTGTTATCTGAGTTTGATCCGCTATCTGAGTTTGATTTGTTATCTGAGTTTGACATGCTATCTGAGTATCTGAGCAGCTGTTGATTTATTTTAATCTGAGACATTGTGCCTGGGTAACCGAGCTCGGCACAGGGTCATTCTGTGCTACTACTTGCTAGGGCAATCTGAGATAATTATGTTAAAGAAATAATAAAACATAATAACACACATCTGAGTTTTGGGATCACCTCCCGTCTGAGTTTTTGGAATTATTCCCGTCTGAGTTTTTGGGATTATTCCCGTCTGAGTTTTTGGGATTATTCCAGTCTGAGTTTTGGGATCACTCCCGTCTGAGTTTTTGGCTTATGCCTATCTGAGGTGTGAGGAGAGGCGAGGTTGATCTCTTGTCCCAAATCACACAAGCGCGCTATATAAATTAAAATCTGAGTAATAAAATCTGAGAAATAAATCTGAGTAATTAATCGAGTAGTTTCTGACTAGGAGTACACCGATGTGCCCTCATGTGTTGTATGTTAGGATTGTTTGCATTTTGAGATATTCACTCAGCTTCTCCAGCTGACCCCTATTTTCCCCCACATTGTTTCAGGTACCAGCAGAGGAAAGGAGAAGGTGGACGGTTGACCGCTGTATCTTTCATTACCGATGTGGACGGCATTTAATATTTTAAAAACACTTAATTTTAACTATTTCCGCATTAAATATATTTTAAATGAAAATACTATTATTGGGATTTAATTATTCAAGTTATTGGGACCTTTTGATTATAATTTTGTTTTCAAAAATTTTAAAAATCTTGTAAATTTTAGGGTGTTACAAGTTGGTATCAGAGCTCTGACTTGAGAGATTTGGGTTCGCAAGGGGCGAATTCAAACTCAAGTTTGAGTATCGAGTTTTAAAACGAGAAAAGAGTCAATTATTTGTCTGAGAAAAGTTTCCACATCAAACATACATCATGTCACGTCGACCTCTCGCTTCCTATTGCCGGTAATATTTCAGAGCTTTTATTTATTTGAGAATTTCGTTGTATTCTGAGTTTTGAAGAATGACAAATATGAGAATTGCTATCATTAATTCGAGTATAATTTCGATATAATTCTGAGTGTATTTCGCGACTAAGATCGCTTTTCTGAGTATATTTTTCGTGTGTAATTCTAAGTACATCCGCGTTATACACGCTACTATAATTACATAATATTTTATATAATCTGTGAGATTTTATAATTCTGAGAAATTCTAACCAATAAGGGTAATAAATGAATATAAAATTATGATATAAACTTCATAAATTATTTAACGAGGACATGTTTTGGGGTGAATAAGAAAAGAGGAGTAATAAATTCTTCATATTGATAAAATACTAAAACCTTTCGTTTTAGGGAAAATACTTAATAAAAAGAGTTATTGAAACGAGTAAACGGTGAAACGAATAAAAGAAAGATGTTTTTATTATCAAAAGAATATTTTTGTGACAGTTCATCAAGTCCAGCAAAAGTGAAAATACTGAGAACATATTTTAAATTTTTTTTTAAAAATTGATAATTATTTTACATGATTTACATTTGAGCTAGACGAGGAACGTTAAAAAAAAAAAAAAAAAAAAAAAAAAAAAAAAATTGGATTTTATTCTTATCCGTTATTTCAGAGTCGTTTTAGTTTTTAATATTAGAACTTTAGTTGGATTAAGCATGTTTTTTTTAAATGTTGAATTAACATTTGAGATTTTATTTAGTGGAACCTTTTCACTTATTTTATCCAAATTTAAAAATTTAAAATTTATGAAATCTTTGGACAATTAAAAAGGAGAATGTTTTTTATAAAGAGATGAGACATGATGTATTGGGAAAATCTTTTTGCTGAGAAAATAATAAACCGAGATTTATTAAATTGAGATCAAATGAGAAAACTTTTAAAGTATATGATTTTAATAGCTGAGACTGAAAATCCATAATTATTTTTTTATGAATTCAGTGAGAGATTATTTATTTAACGCAAAGATATTGAATAACCTATGTAAGTTTGTTATACCAATTAATCGAGGATTGCCAAGTCAAATTAAACAGAAATTATTCAAGTTTATCTTAAAGGGTATTTATTAAAAGTGAACCAAAGGGAGACTATCATCATTGATTCGGTGTTGATCTATTTAAAATAAATTAAAAGAGTTTATGAACTATATTATGTTCTGAGTTTAACTGTTGAAAACATAATAAAATATTTTGCTGAGTGCCTTTTGCTGAGTGCATTTCTGAGTAATGTTTATAAGATTTCGAGTACATACAGCTGAGTGCATATCTGTATTTATCAGATATTGAGAGTAAACTTTTCTTCCTTCTGAGTGTGATTTGTTTGTGGATTACTTTTATGTGGGAAGTTGTGAACTTTGGGATTGACTCGTGACCAAACAAAAGCATGTGTCGAAAGTAATAGAGGGCCCCTATTACCGTACACACAGGACTTTTGGTTGGTTAGGGGGAGATTTTGAGGGGAACAATGGACCAATGCTTGTTATGGTGAATTTAGTATGTGTATCCTAATTGTTTGTGTGACTACATACTTGCTTGTTTATTTTGGTAGACAATACTAGTTCCAAACTCGAGGACGAGTTTTTCTCCAAGTGGAGTTGAGTAGGGGTAAAAAGGAAAAACTGACAAGAAATGAATATCATTAATTATTATTTATAAATATTATGAGCATGGTGCTTATACAAAGAGATTTTGTTGGTATGAATTTAAAGTGCGAAATCTAGATACATATAAATGATAAAATAAATTATAAGAGTAACTATCAAATCAAGCAGTTAAGAATAATTAAATTTATTCCATGGGTAATTATAGAGTTTACAACAAAATGATAGATCGGGTTTATTGGAGAAATTAATAAATCAAGTTAATTGGGTTGAACGAATATCGTGCAAAAGGGAAGTAGTAATACTACAATTATATACAAAATAAGACAGTATACTTATGCTTGGGTGGTTATAAGTGTGATAATGAGAAAGCACTAAATTAAAGTGATGAGAACTTATTAATGAGTCGAATATGAGAAAACTGCTACAATGAAATTTGGAGGAAAATGAGTTTAAATGAGATCGGTAAATTGCTAGTAATGAGTTATTATTAAAACGAGCTAAATGATAAAATTTTATTTTGATTAATTACAAAGTAATTTTGAGTTATAAGAAATTTCCAAATCGAGTTACATGAGCAAATTAATAAAATGAGTCAAACGAGAAAAGTATTAAGTTAACGGGAAGTTTTATTCAAATTTTTGAAGTATTATAAAGTGTTATGAGTTTTGAGGTATTATAAAATTATATAAGAAAATCCTATTTATGAATAATTATTAAACTTGAGATGAGAACAACTATTCAATCAAGTTATATTGAACTTAGGAGGAATTTCGAAAAGAAGAGAATGTACTGAATCGACGAACCTTGAGTAAACCGTAAGAATAAAGTGTAACTGCGAATGGAGTGAATGGGAACTAAAGAATTAATTTGTAATTTAAGTAACGAGAAATCATTATAAATAAGAGTATGAAATTTAGTTGGAATTTTCAGTGGGTAACATGAAATTAATGAGTAGATATGGTCAAAATAATTAAGAGACATTCTAAAATTGTGTAAAATCAGTGAGACGGCCTATTATAGGATCGTTAATCTAGATGAATGAGAAAACATCTATTAAAATATTATCGAGAAACCATTAAATGTAATAGAATGAGAACCTATTAAAGGGAATTAAATGACAAGATCGTTAATTTGAGCTGTTTAAAGGGTTATCAACATCGGTAATATGCAAACCTAATAGAGTAAGGTAACAATATAATGTTAATGAAGAATTATTTTGAGGACCAACAACACGGTTGAGAAAGAATATATCATTCCAAGTATTATAAGCTGGTAAATTGGAACACGCGAATAGTAATAAGAATGAGTAAAAATGTGATTTATACCTAACGCTATTACTTGTAAATATTATTACCTTATGAGTTGTTACTGAGTTAGAGTTTTGGGTTTGCTCCTGAGTTAAGATTTATGAGTTTGCTCCTGAGATATACAGTTTCGAGTTATACTCTTGAGTTATATTTTGAGTTCATTTCCGAGTTAGACTTCTGAGTTATAATTCTAGATCATATTTCCGAGTTATATACCTGAGTATATGAGAATTTGTGTGATATGTATATTCCTTGTGAATAATTTACCTATTTTTGTATTAGTTGATAGAGGTGTAAACCACTAAATTGCTTCTTATACCTTAAGCAAACTGTTGTCCCATAGAGTAGAGGACCCTTTTGTGAGACATTACTGATAGATACTTGAAAATAATAAGATTTTACCTGTTACTAAATGTTAAATGATCATTTGTTTGAACCGTGAGGGGATAAATTCCCAATAAACGTTATCCCTAACGCCATGAGAGAGTCGTGTGTGGTAGTGAGTATGGATTGGATGACCAAGTACCATGCCAGGATCATCTATCGCCATAAATAAATCCGTAACAAATCTCCAAGTGGAGTTGAATCGGAGATTCAATGCAACATTTACCGCAGGGTGCAGGAACCGTGTCCAACCGCGAGAACAAGAAGACATCTTCAGCATGGTTCCACATATTATTTTGTGTATATTATCGACACCATTCTCGTCGTGAAACCGAGATCTTTAAAAAAAAAGCGTTCCGATTTTTGCCCTTATCGTCTTACGCCACCGAAGATGGAAGATTTGTATGAATGATTGCGAGGACCGGAGATTCATTATTAACGAATAGGTCACCCTGAAGAGCTTCTTCTTGTTTATAAATTTTTTTTTCGAGTCTTCCCATTTGAAGATGTGTGTCGTTGGCGGGTCAGAGTCTGAGATGCGAGATCGCTATTCTGAGTTTTTCCGAGTGATGACTTCGGGGACGAAGTCTGATTCAAGTGGAGTTGAGTTGTAACGCCCTGAATTTTCGGGTAATTAAATATTACTTTTAATTAAATTTAAATTATGTGATAATACTTTTAATTAATGATGAATGTGTATCGTCTCGTGCTTAATTGACTAGTTATAATATTAAATGGGATATATGTTAGTTGTTGACCGTCATTCGTCTTAATCCCGAGACCTTTAATTATTTTTGACGTTTTAACATCCCGTGAGTTTGAGTGTTGGGTCGAGGCCGGCCGGAGGCCAAGGCCGAACCCCCTTCTTTTTATTTGTTAATACTCGACTTAAGAGAAAGAATGGTTCAAAAATCAATAAATAAAATCCATGTCGTTTTCTTGGAGTTTGGTTCCGAAATTTAGAGTCCAACAAAGAAGCTTGTTGTGGTCATAAGCATATTCGTTCAAGCAGGCCAGGGGGTTGCGGATTGAGTGCATGGGCTTGCTCATTTTATTAAATCATGGTGGCCCGAGTAGATTTAGAATAGGACTTTAGGCCTTGGATATTAATCACGCCAGTAGATTTTGCCAAAGGAAAATCACCATTTGGTCCTACCCTAATTTCCGGCATTTCTCTACCCCAAGATACCATTCGGCTGCTGCTATTTCCGCCCAAGGGAATGAGCGAGAGAGCGAACGGGCAGGAGCAAAGATCGAACAGGGAAAGCTGTGATTATGTTCAAGCAAATGAGTTCTAGTCGAGTTCCTACTGATCGAGTTGTAGCAGAAACCACCAGCAAAGTGAAGATCGAGCAGGTGGTGACGCCGGGCAGATTCTAGTCGAGATCAATACATCGGGTGTTCTATACGGTAAGCAATGGTGTTCTCCTGTTTCCGGACTTTCTCATTTCCTTTTTGTCATTTCTTTCCGGTTCCTGTTTTAATCGAGTATTGTAATGAATTGTGGAGGATTCGAATAGGGAAGAAGCAATCAAGGCGTTGAGTAGCAGGTGGTTGCGACTAATTGATCGAGCCGGACTTGTCTTCAATTCGGTAGAATTCTAGCTTTTGTTCTAATCTTTGTCTCATCTATCTCGACTGTTTGTTTGTTTTCTCTTCTAACTTAGTTTCGTGCAGAAGGGCTATGACCGAACCAATGAGGGTTCGGGTTTTCGATTTGAATTCTGTTCGTTTCGTCCGGGTGGTTGCTTGTAGATTCGTTGTTAATTCATCTAACTGTTAAATCGGGTTTTAATGTCTATATGTTCCATCTTTTAATTGAAAAACCGTCCTTGCTGTTTTGGTTCCATAGGTTAACCCTAGACCCGAACTTCTGGACGTCCCGGTGGCATATAGGTGTTGGTGTCGGGTTACGTTTTGTAGTTATTGTATTGAGAAAAGGTGCAGTTTCTGGCAGATTTCACCCGCCATGTTGCGGGATGTTTTTAGACGTCTTAGAGGCAGAATTGGAAGAGGGCCGGCTCACAGAGACTTGTTGCCCTCTGAGTTAGCTTTCCGAATTGTCCGAGCACCTGCTAAACGGATTGACGGTTTGGAAGTTACGGTCAAAACCGTAAGCTGCCACAGTGATATGTAGCTATGTGTCTGTCCTGTTTTGTAAACTGTTTTTGAGACCCTTAGGATCAGATTTGGAGATGGCTCGTCTCACAGTAAATTGTCAGGCTCGGAGTCTTGTTTATGCGATATAAATTTGGGGTTAATCTAGTAATCGGGTTGGGAGTTATGATTGTCCCCGTGAGACTGACGGGTGCTGTTACATTTCTATAAAAATAACTTTTTGAGTTGAGTTTTAATCCGGGTTATTCTACGTGTTTTAGGATCGACTAAGAGATAAATGGTTGTGCTTTTGGTTGTTAAGGATCTTCGGAGCTTACGTATTCGAGGTGAGTATTCTCACCGTGTATTCAGTTTTAACGTTATACATGCATGACTTATGTGTTATATTTCTTGCACCATAATTGTTATCTGAGCTTGAGCTGTTATCTGAGTTTGATCCGCTATCTGAGTTTGATTTGTTATCTGAGTTTGACATGCTATCTGAGTATCTGAGCAGCTGTTGATTTATTTTAATCTGAGACATTGTGCCTGGGTAACCGAGCTCGGCACAGGGTCATTCTGTGCTACTACTTGCTAGGGCAATCTGAGATAATTATGTTAAAGAAATAATAAAACATAATAACACACATCTGATTTTTGGGATCACCTCCCGTCTGAGTTTTTGGAATTATTCCCGTCTGAGTTTTTGGGATTATTCCCGTCTGAGTTTTTGGGATTATTCCAGTCTGAGTTTTGGGATCACTCCCGTCTGAGTTTTTGGCTTATGCCTATCTGAGGTGTGAGGAGGGGCGAGGTTGATCTCTTGTCCCAAATCACACAAGCGCGCTATATAAATTAAAATCTGAGTAATAAAATCTGAGAAATAAATCTGAGTAATTAATCGAGTAGTTTCTGACTAGGAGTACACCGATGTGCCCTCATGTGTTGTATGTTAGGATTGTTTGCATTTTGAGATATTCACTCAGCTTCTCCAGCTGACCCCTATTTTCCCCCACATTGTTTCAGGTACCAGCAGAGGAAAGGAGAAGGTGGACGGTTGACCGCTGTATCTTTCATTACCGATGTGGACGGCATTTAATATTTTAAAAACACTTAATTTTAACTATTTCCGCATTAAATATATTTTAAATGAAAATACTATTATTGGGATTTAATTATTCAAGTTATTGGGACCTTTTGATTATAATTTTGTTTTCAAAAATTTTAAAAATCTTGTAAATTTTAGGGTGTTACAATTTACAATTCCACCAACTCAAAAGTAGCATAATAATTTTTTAGTTGACAGCAAAAAGAATTTAAGTACCTAATTCACACTCATCTTGTAATAATTGTGAACAGACTAACAGAGTATAAAATTGATAATTTTGATTCAATTATACTAAAAAATGCAAGATCAATTATGTATAACAGAGGGAGAGCGTGTGTGCTAACTTGTTTCCACATTTCTCGCTGACTTGGTTGTCGTACTAAATATGACGGCTGGCGAAAATTCCACGGCGAGCTCTACTCCTCACCACGTTCATATCCGGCAAACATTTATTCAGTGATTCTTTCAATTGTAAACTTAGTATTCCTTCAAAACTCAAAACCGTACACATCTATAAACTTTGACCAATTTGTATGTATATGCATTTTTGTTTCCTGCAGATTTTATAATTTATGATGTTTTAGGTCAATTTACTTTCTACCATTCAACATTTTTAAAACCCTGGAAATGGCATATAAATTAGTCAAATTGAGTATAAATACTACTTTTCACAGAAAAACCCCACTTTTCTTGAAAATCATTAATACACAAAGTAACCAACAAAGCAAAAAATTTTGAACAAATGAAGAATTAGGGATTGTTGATTTTTTTTCCGTAAGCAAGTAATCCTCGTCTGATTCAAAATCAGGAACACTACGATTCATCATCTGATTTAAAATCACGGCCCTTGTAAAATTCATCACTTTAATTATTAGGGATTTTTAAGACTGACCTGATTGCTGGTGTAGAGAGTCGATTGCTGGAGAAAGATGAAGATGGTGGTTGTTGGAGTAGAATACCACCATTTTGCAGTGATTCTTTCACTTCGGGATCCAACTTGCAGATGAGGATGGATTGATAAGAAGATACAGGGGTTGATAAGAAGGTAAGGAAGACACATAATTTATTTTTTTCCTTATGATTGAATGTTATAGCACGTACCTGAGAGATGAAATTAACAATGGTAGTGAAGAAGAAGAAAATAATTGGTGTGCAACTTCAAATCTAACAAAAAAGGGAAAATCATAGGCAGCTTGAAGAATGATCGATGGCCTGCAGCTTCAAATCAAAAGGGAAAAATAGGGCAAAATCTCTCACAAAAAGAAAGAGTATATGAGTTTGTGGCGTAAATCTCTCACAAAAAAGAAACAATATCTGAGTTTGTGGCGTAGAAAAGAAGCGTAAGGGAAACATCTGTTCATCTACTGGTCATCTACAGGCTTTTTCTTTGAGAAATGTTAATATAGGTAATGATAGCAACAACAAAATTTTATGAAGTACAAGTCATCAATCCTTTTATCACCTTTTGATCTTATTTTTCTTTGGAAAATGATAATGACAACCCTAAGGGCTGTCACTAAGACGTCAAGACACGCATCAAAAACTGTTGGAAATAATAATGGGTTATTTGCAAGTTGGTAAATTTCCTATTATTATGAGAGTTGTGGAGCTTAATATTTTATGAACATCTTTTGTATGTCATAACCATTGACACTAAATGTCATAATATGTGACATAATGTTGAATTAATCAAGAGTTACAAAACTCTTGGTTTGAATGTCATTATGGTACTTCAAGGCATGAGAGCCTATATAAACAACCTCTAGTTGTGAAGTTCTACACACCAAAATTCATAAGCTCTCCTCTCATATGCTCTCTTCTCATGATGTTGTGTTTTGATATCATCATGTGTTTCCAAGTAATCACTTTGTGTTGTCGGTAATTCTAGTGCTGTAGAATAATACTGATAAACTGCATCAAATCCTGGGGTTCTACGTTGAGGCTTGCAGCATATAGAGCGCGTAAAAACCTTAAAGGACAGGAATTACAATTCCGTGCGGTTCGTTCTTCATCAACATTCAGGTTTGATTGTTCCATTTGGTTCTTTCTTTTTTGTTGATTATGATATTGAATTATCAATATCAAATACGGTTTTAATATCGTAATTGTCTAATTATTTAATCACCGAATATTTAATCAAAACAACAATCTTTAAGGTTTTTATTTTGTTATATATTATTGTGTATATATACACATATTTTCTTTTATAAAATATTCGGTGATTAATAAAACATTGAGATATTATGTCAATGGTTAATATATATATATATATATATATATATATATATATATATATATATATTAAATAGAGTTCATTATGTGAATGTTTAATATATATATTCATGTTATGGAATAGTTTTAAAAGTGATTATTATGACTATTAAGTTCAACTTTTATGAGTTACATTTTTTCTAATCATGGCTATTTAATATATGTATTTTAATGTTTTGACATAATTAAATATCTATTTTAATCTAATGGACAAGTTAAAACAAAAGGTTTTTCTCATCTAAAGTGGGTGTTATATGAATTATCATGCTTATGGTTGAAGCATTATAATTGATTTAATTATTATTTTTTGTATATAGATTATTTCAAGATACTTTTATGTTTGAAAAGTATACTATTTGAAAAATCATGATTATACAAAATAGATAATTTTAGTGTTAAACGGAATCTTTCCAGCTGTGTATCATTAAGCATTGTATTGAACCTATAAGTGGAATAAATTATCAGTCATCCCCAAATAGGCTCACCTATTCTTATTACAATGTCTAGGAAAGTTAAAGGCGGTTTTTCTGACTCCAAATGGGGGTGGTTCCGATACGCACTAGCGCTGTCTACTCTCACCGTCTTTCCTGGTTGTATTCGAATAGAGTTACCGAAAAGGGTTGACTAAATAATTTTTTCCTTGAATGTGGTTAAATACTTGGAGTTTCACAAATTTGAGGACTACTCTTTGGATGTTTTGTCGAAACACTTCCTTATTGAGAAGGAAAATCTCATAAGAGATCAAAAGAGTAAAGTCAGATTGAGTGTGTACCACATGTCAGGTGGGAGCTCGGATTTTGCTTATGTAAAAGGAATTGCAAATGTTGTTTCAAATCTAATCCACTTGGGTGCAAGTGTGGGTCATGTAGGAGTCAATATGACTACCTCAATTACTCGGGTGATGGAGGCCCGAGACTGGTTTGTGGATTCTGGAGTTAACATTCATGTTTGTGGAAATTGTGATAGTTTCAAATTTATGGTATGGTTCGAGAAGGAACTGTGATGACATGTGTTGACTGCCATAGAGTACTTGTTCATGGCATTGGCACAGTGGTTCTAACATTGCGAAATGGAACTATGGTTACCTCCGAGAGGTCGTACATGTTCCTTGAATCTCCAAGGGACTTATATCGGAGAACAAATATGACAAAAATAGTTACAAGCCGGTAATAATAAAAAATGGTCATATCGTGTTCTCCAAAGATGGGTTATTATGGATCAAACCATCATCAAGGGTGGAATGTTTATGCTTGATCTATGTGGTGATGGATAAGATAATGTTGTATCTATATCCAATGATTATGTGTCAAATGTTGATCTTTGTAATCGTGAGAATATGATACTGTCAGCGTTAGTGACAATATCGCTAGTAATGATGTAACTAAGTTTCGAATTAATGAAATAGTTTTTCAAATTATATTGCGTGTTCAATTTCTTTGTGTCATAAAAGGTTAGCTCACACTAACATTAAAAAAAATATTGAAAAGACACAATCTAAAGTATTGATAGAAGTAAATAATAAAGATTTTAACAAATGTGAAACTTGTATAAAATCAAAGTTTACAAAGAAACTTTTTCAAGTGTCAAAAGAATTACATCATTACTAGAGTTGATCTATTCAGATATTTGTGAACCGAATGGAATACTCACGCGTGGAGGTAAAAGATACTTCATTACAATTTGTGGTGACTATAGCCGCTATTTACATGTTTACTTGTTGCATTCAAAAGATGAAGCTTTTAATGCATTCAAACTGTATAAGTGCAAGGCTGAAAACCAACATGACAAACACATTAACATTCTTCGCTTGGAAAGAGGCGGAAAATACGTTAATCATGAGTTTGACACATTCTGTGAAGAGAATGATATCAAGCATGAGATAATTTCACCATATACTCCCCAACCGAATGGATTAGCTGAAAGAGAGAGTTGAACCCTTGTTGAAATGGTCAACTATATGTTGAACCAATCGGGTTTGCTACACAATCAGTGGGGGAAGCTTTGTTGACTGCATGTTATGTGCACAAAAGAATCACTAGTCGTGTGATTCTTTCTGGATTATCTAAGAGTGTGGGGGTGTTTAGCTTATTATCGTACACCTGATCTTTAACGATCCAAGTTGGGAGCTCGAGTTATGAAGTGTATATTCATTGGATATGCTCAGAATAGTAAGGCCTACCGATTGTTGGATAATGAATCAGGAGTCATCGTGGAATCCAGAGATGTGGAATTCTTCGACGATAAGTTAATATGAGATGATGAAAACTCTCATCCCAACTTTAATCATATTCTAGCACCCAGTACTTCTCGAGATATTATCTCATCTTCTTCTGTTGTGGGAGAATCACATTCTACTGTTGTTGTAGAAGAACCACCTTCTTCTGTTGTAGAAGAACCAACAAGAAGTACACGGGTTAGAAGGGAAAAGAATTTTGGAGATGATTTTCTATCATACTTAGTTGAAGGATCTCAATCTAAGGTGACGAGAGAGATCATCTTAGTTATTATTTTGATAATGATCCTAAGATTTTTAATGATTCCATGACATCGAGAGGATGTTATTAGTGATGAAATGGATTCATTTATGGGAAACAAACTTGGGAGTTAGCTGATCTTCCCAAGGGTATGAGACCCACATGATCTAAATCGATCTTCAAGAGGAAGTATCATCCAGATGGATCAATATCTTTCTATAACGCGAGAGTAGTCGCTACACGATATTGATTATTTCGATACATATGCTCCGGTTGCTAGGATTAGTTCAATTAAAACTCTTATAGTAATTTCAGCATTGAAAGGACTATACATTCATAAAATGGATGTGATGACAGCCTTTCTAAATGGATATCTCAAGGAGGAGATATATTTGGAGCAACCTGAAGGTTTCATAGTAACCGGACATGAAAACAAAGTTTGTAGACTTATTAAATCACTGTACGGTTTGAAACAAACTCCAAAACAGTGGCATGAGAGGTTTGACACCACTGTATCTGCATTCGGTTTTAAGCATAATAGTGTTGATAGATGTATCTACACTAAATGCACACCTGAATACACCGTAGTTATCTGTCTTTATGTTGATGATATGTTGATCATTGGCACTCACCTACAAGGTATTCTTGATACGAAGAAATACCTATCCTCGAACTTTAAGATGAAAGATTTAGGGGAAGTGGATACCATTCTTGGTATTAAGGTTAAAAGGACAGATAGTTAAATTTCTCTAAGTCAATCTCATTACATAGAGAAAATATTGACAAAGTTTCAACACTTGAATATTAAGGAATTTAACACTCCTTTTCGATTCTAGTGTAAAACCTGAAGTGAACTCTGGTAGAGCAGTGGCTCAACTAGAATATGCTAGTGCAATTGGAAGTATGATGTATGCTACATATTGCACTAGACCTGACATTGCTTTTTCAGTAAGCAAACTAAGTCAATATATTGTCAACCCCGGTACAGAGCACTGGAAGGCATTAGGAAGAGTACTAGGATATCTGAAAAGGATTAGTAATCTTAAGTTGACTTACACGTCAAAATCTAGTATACTAGAGGGGTATTCAGATGCCAGCTGGATTGATAACAGAAGTGATTCTAAATCCACAAGTGGATGGATTTATACACTAGCTGGTGGGGCTATTTCTTGGGCGAGCAAGAAACAGTCATGTATAGCTCATTCAACGATGGAAGTTGAGCTTATTGCTTTAGACAATGCAGGCAAAGAGGCAGAGTGGATTAGAGATCTACTCTTGGATATCCGTTTGTGGGATACTCCGATGCCTTCAATTCCCATGTACTGTGATAGTGAGGCCACACTATCTAAAGTATATAATTATGAATATAATGGGAAGTCGAGACACGTAGGTCTTCGACATAATTCTGTGAGACAACGAATTGATAGTGGTACCATCAAAGTTGTTTAAGTCAAGACAGCAAAGTACTTGACGGATCCGTTTACCAAACCTCCGACGAGAGATTTGGTTACATCTACCGCGGGAGTCATGGGTCTAAAACCAAACTAGAATCGTTAGTAATGGAAACCCAACTTGAACTTAGTGCTCCTATTTTCAAGTTTAATGGGTAATAACGAAATTACTAACGATAGAAGGTACTATCAATCCAGATAGATCCATGTGAGGTAGGATAGTACGTCGTTGCCGAGAACGAGGATGAGTTAATACTCTTAACAAAATTTTGGAGACATCTAAGCAACGAAGATGTTGTAAAATTTTGCCTATTTGATCTAGAGGTGGTGCCGCCTCAAATGAAGACTTTTGGTTTGTCTTCTAAAGGGTCATGAAAAGGATTTTAGCACATGACCATATTAGTGCTCAGAGAGAACACAAAGACGGCATATGTTATGTGGGGGTAAACCGGGGAGGCTACTAAGGTTCTTGGTTTAAACCTATTAGGATACCATTGAATCAGTCTCCTCTTGTTTGCTCACATTAAACTTGGGTTTAATCTTCGTGACACCTAAGTGACAACATATGTCTGAATGAAAGGAAACTTTCCAACTTGGTGGGGGATTGTTGGAAATAATAATGGGTTATTTGCAAGTTGGTAAATTTCCTATTATTATGAGAGTTGTGGAGCTTAATATTTTATGAACATCTTTTGTATGTCATAACCATTGACACTAAATGTCATAATATGTGACATAATGTTGAATTAATCAAGAGTTACAAAACTCTTGGTTTGAATGTCATTATGGTACTTCAAGGCATGAGAGCCTATATAAACAACCTCTAGTTGTGAAGTTCTACACACCAAAATTCATAAGCTCTCCTCTCATATGCTCTCTTCTCATGATGTTGTGTTTTGATATCATCATGTGTTTCCAAGTAATCACTTTGTGTTGTCGGTAATTCTAGTGATGTAGAATAATACTGATAAATTGCATCAAATCCTGGGGTTCTACGTTGAGGCTTGGAGCATATAGAGTGCGTAAAAACCTTAAAGGACAGGAATTACAATTCCGTGCGGTTCGTTCTTCATCAACATTCAGGTTTCATTGTTCCATTTGGTTCTTTCTTTTTTGTTGATTATGATATTGAATTATCAATATCAAATACGGTTTTAATATCGTAATTGTCTAATTATTTAATCACCGAATATTTAATCGAAACAACAAAAACTTGTACAATAATCAATAACCGCCCCCTGCATTTTAGGAATCATCCCTCACTACTAAAAGTACAAACGATTTATGCACGTAACAACCTCTTATTGACAGCCCTAAGGGTTGTCATTAACAAAACCCTTTTTCTTTTAATATGGAATGAATTTATTGTTTTTCATAAAATCTGCAGTTTATTAGAAGTATGGTTGAGGCAAAGTCATGACTAAATTGTAAGTAGGTTTTTTAAAAATATTTATGTGACTAGAGTGGCAGTCGAACGGGTCGGACTGGGTCAAATTGGGTGTTTAGTCAAACATAGCGGGTCGCAAGTTAATAAGACATACAGTAAGTAAAAAAATATCTTATTAATAAAAATTGGCTGCAAAGTTATTACAGTTATATCCGACAGAGTTTCATACTCTGAGAAAACTTTGTAGTCTCTTGTTACTTGGATTGATTGATTGATTCATTGCATTTTATAATATCTCGGCCTTTCTTTTGTAATGCTTTATTTAAATTATTATTAGTAATTCCAAAGATCACTTATTGTGTAACAAAAAAAATCAAATACTACAATTTATTGCCCGTATGATGCAAAGTGAATCAATTAAGGAAACGTGCAAAAAGCATAACCCTATGGCTTGTTGGACTTATGGTTGATACTAAAAGAATAATTTTAATCGAAGACTATATGAGCCCGTAAAAGAACAAGAAGTCCACGCCCATGGCAAACCATGACATTAACAAGATAAAAAACCAAACCCATATGTCAAGCCCAAGTTTTAAAAAAAAATAAAAATTAATTTATAATCCTGTAAACTTTTTTTATATTTAACAGCACACCACGTACTCTAAACTGCAATAGACTACAAACTATGACTATGTTAATGTGGAATATATTTCAACATCTTATATTATATCGTTAGATTATAATCCTTTTGGTCTCTAACTTTCTTATATATGCATAAAATAGACCAGCTCCTTTATATTTTTCTAATTTTTTAACTTCTCAACACTTTATCGCTTCTTCTTCTTCTTTTAACTTGTATCTTGATACCAATATATTTGGTTTTGTAATCCATCGCCAGCTATATGAAACTTCTCATTAATATGGACTGTCTAAGTATAATCATTATGATAAATCGGGGCATGTTCACTTTATGGTAAGGATTAACGAAGTATAAGAATATACCATAGTTATTTTGAAAAATAATATATATACCATAGTTGATTTTTGTATGATAACAATAAGCTCATAAGCTTAAAAAAGTATAAAACGGGTCTATAAACTTTTCAAAAGGTCAATAGTTAATAAGTCACAGATAAAGTAAAACAAATCCTCAATAATGATAATTTGAAAACTGTTACTTCATCCAATTCAAATTAAGTGATACACTGTGGATTCTATGGTTTTTAATGCAAAAGTTTATAATATGATTATATTACATTAAATTGGATAGTTAGTGGACATGAGTCTTATAAATTTTGAATTAAGTAGAATTAATGATATTTAAAAGTAAAAGTAATGATAAAAGTGTCATTTCACTAATTAAAGGATATAGTTAGTGGGAGTGGATCCCACTACCTTTTACAAAATAAGGTAACTTATTTTGATACACCAAAAATTAGAAGTATATCATTTATTTTGATACGGAGGAAATATTATTTTTTATGTATTGTGCTTGAATATCATTTATAAGGGTCTTTCTAATATGTGCCCCAGGGGCACACGGTTAGAGCATTTAATTAACTTAAAGTTACCATTGAAATTCAAAAAGTCATTTAATGTATTTTCAGAAAAGGTAAGAAATATGCTTTATTAATGTTTATTAATCCATCATTTGGAAATTATTAGTTACTTTAATGCACCTAATCATGTACCCTGTTAGAAAATTCTCATTTCTAATACTATATGTAAAGTCAACAATATTCTATTCAAATTCTATTTTAGAATGAAAGTTATGATAAATCAGTTATGAAGGTTTTCCAAACCCAAGCAATATGGAGGGTTTTATACCTTATGTTTTCATAATTTTACCATTATGATTGGCACATATCAAATGGACTATGAAATAAAAGATAAGAGTTACCATAATCGGGTATGAAACAAAACTATAAATTTGTAATCAAGCATATAAAAGATACAATACTAAAAATATTTATATAAATCCGAGTAGAAAAAACAATAAGCCTATAAGGGTTGACCTTTTTCAAAACAGACTGAGTTGACCGTCTAAAAGTCAAATATAAACTACTTTTTAATACAGTTACAATTAAAAAAGAACAATGAATAATCAAAAAATGGTTAATCCTTGAACCATTATTGTTGGCTTTTTCATAATCTTGAAATGATATATTTGTAAGAATGGTGCTGCTATATACGGAGTATTATACAGTTAGAGGAACTTAAAACTTGATTATTATACTTCATTGTATCCGTTGACTGGTCAACACGTGCAAGCATCCACACTCAGATCTTCTTAATCCCTGCACAAACAATGTGTTGTAGATCTTATTAAACGACTTTGACTAATAATTTTCCCATTTGACTTGCCTTTGTAAAAATACTAAAAATGTTGCACAAACGGGCCGGTGGTCTGAGAACCGTGAGTCCCAACGTGTGTATGACTTTTCATGGATCCCGTCTCCATACCATAATATTCTGTCACACCTGCAATTTTTAGGTAAAATTGGTGATGTGTGCTTTGACTTTCACAACCTAAAGACTTTTTTTAACTGGTTTGTAGTGTAAAAGTAATTTATTTGACCAAAAAAAGTCAAAGTTTATATCTTTATGAGGAATTACCATGCTGGAGTTCTTCTTTTGCTCTTTGATTTAATGGTATCTCCAGCATACAAATCTGAGTTGTAAGAGTATTTGTATGTTGGTGGAAAATAGATTTTTCCTTCTTTCCAACCCTCAAATACTCTCCCACTTTCCCTTTCGATCTTCAGCTATTAAAACATACCACAAAACACAACCGACAAAAAACATTCAAAAAATAGCAAGATTCAAGATTGTTAATGTAATGTTTTTTTTAAATATAAACGAGATCCAAGAATGAAGAATCCACATAATTACTTAAAAAATTGCTTAAAAGAAAATGGGTCAAACGTGTTGAGAAAGTGTGTTTTTAACAAGGTAAATGATTTAATTTAAAAAACTAGATCATTACTGAAGTAATAGAATATTTATTATCATATTTGACACACTAATTATATATAAAAATATGATTTTAAAGACAAAAAGTATCTGGGTCAACCCAGACCGCCCTGTTTTGACCCGTTTAACCAACACATTCATTTTGCCACCACCTCTAAATATAATAAAAGATACAAATGTCATGAAATTACATTAGAAGAGAAATTAATATAAGAAAGTACCTGATCTTTATTAAGAAGAGCATCCCAGTCATTCTGCTCTAGAAGTTTCTTGGTTTCATGATAACTAAGAGCAATTCGATAGTTTAGATCCCCCAACCAAATGACCCGACTGAAAAAAATAAGATATATATTAAACCTCAATATTATTCAGTCATATATATAATTTATAAAAAAGGTGGTTACTCGTGGTCTAGAATTTTGTCTGGCACTTTAGCATTTGGTATTTTACAAATCCTTGGAAATAGTGTGCTTTTGAGTATTTCTATAACGTCTAAGTTTCTCCTAAGTTCATCCCCTTCTTTTTCTCCTGATGCTAAGTGACTGCAGACAAAGCAAAAGCTCGTTTGCTTGAATGTCATGCTCACTGAGATACAACCCTGTAACAGTTGCAATACAGATATATTTAAAAAAATAAAAGAAAAAAAAAATCCACACGGGGCCCACTTGTACATATGTACTGCAAGTGGGGAGGTCCCTTTTTAAGCATTATTCACTGTCTCATCAGATGCATGAGACAGTGAAAAAACAACTTAAGAAAGGGACCTCCTGTATGCAGAACCCTTACGTGGGCCCCACTTGTAAAGGATCAATTATAAATCATTAATTATAATTATAATATAAATATACCTTGTTACCAAGATAACCCAAAATCCCACGGCTTATGCAAGAAGTTCTTAAATGTCCAATAAACGGAATAAGCTCCTTTTTTACCCAAATTGTAACAAAGATTCCCACCATTTGTTTACTTTTTATTAGACTGTATCTCAAATGTTGGTTCTTGCCAGCTGTCACAGGAGTGATGACATCAGCAGCAACCGCACTAGTATTAAGTGTATCATCTTCTTCTGACGAAGACAGGTCATCGAACCCGTTTGACTTTGACTTTTGACAGGCAAAACATGAGTCCCTTCCATAACTCCTTTCATGCTCAATAATTGTGCAATTACAGCTCTTGAATCTTCTTCTACTCTCTGATCGAAAGGATCTGCTAGCTGTTTTTAATGATGTTCTTTGTAAGAACATGGAACTGCTGCCACTAAATTTCCTTTCAAAAGAATTTGAATTTGTATTTGATCTTTTTAGAGGGTAGTTATAATCATTATAAGATGATTTATTAAGGGATTGACTTATTAATGATAGCCATTTTGCTGCAGATCCGTTATCTTCTATAACTAACACGTTTCCCGCGTTTAAAGGGACTATTTCCTGAAAACTGATAACATAAAACAAATTATAACAAATATTAATAATATATAATAAAATAAAAAAGTATACCCTAGAATGTATATATCAGATTGACAATGAACTTGTAGAAGATTATCAAGATTTAGATCACTTGAAGGAGATTTCCCTCCTACATTCCAAGTTGCTGTGAACACTCTAATGACAAATAAAAAATAAAAATAAAAAACATAAAATAAATGAATAAAACTTATGATATGTCGATAAAGAAAGAAAAAATGTCATGAATTTGCACCTGAGGGACTGCACATCAGTACTAACTGCCATTGAATCTCTTAACAAATCGACACAATCCAACGAATGAATTTCGTTAGCAACTTGAATTTCTGCAAAAGTATAATAAATTCAAGACTTTTATTTGTAACCCGTGATTAATGAATGGTGGGTGTAAACTTATAAAGATGATGTGGATAAAAAGATCATAAAGTTTATTAAATGAAAGCATCAAGTGATCTAGGGCTCGATGTCTTTTTTATGTTACTTAGTGAGGTTAAAAAGCAACATAATTTTGAACATATTCTCACTTTCTTTTTCTTTTTAATCAAGTTGTTATATTCCTCATTATCTTATCTTCAAACCAATAAATTTCAGTCTCTAATTCACAGGTCTTATGGAAAGACTTTGACCAGAATTAAAATGTAACACAACTTTAAACACACAAAAAAGAATTTAATAAATACAAAAGCACAAGGCTGATTTAAGGGTCAAGAAATACTTAACCTGTGGGATCATAAGAATTTTTGATTATTTTCCCTTCATCTCCATTATAAAGCCTCATTGACAAAATTTTATGAATAAAAGACTGTAAAGTGTAAACCATCATCATCATCATAATACATAAAAAGCAGAATAATAACATAATCATAACAAAATACAGATTAAATTAAAGATACAAACCTTTTTAATTTCTTCATTTTTTCCAGTCATTTTCACACGTGTATGAACCAGATTCCAGAATCACATTTCCTCAACTGAAATTACCAAAGAAAACCCAAAACCCATATCAGATTTAACCCGGAATTCATATAAAATTGGGGGAAAATACAGCTAATAACACAACTTTCGAATAAATAAACAAAATTTACAATTAAAAAAAGGGGGAAAACCACCAGAAACCATGTTTCCTGATTTCTGGAAACAAAAAGTTGGTTTACAATAAGGAGACATTGAAAACCCCACATGGGTTTTCAAAAAAGAAGTCAACTTGATTCAAAATTTGATGTGGGGTTTATGGTATGTGCGGATATCAAGAAACAGAGAGAGATTGAGGGGACCTGAAAAACATTCTGTAATCTGAACTTTGAATTCTTTTTGAATCTGAATTAAAATTGTTCAATTCAGTTTGCTTCTGTTTATGCATTAAAAAAAGTTCAAATTTGATGGGAAGTTGTTCTGAATCGAATGAAGGAGTACGTCAAATTTGGGAATATATATGATATATCTCTGCCAATTTAAGTGTTCTTGGTTTCGTGGCATCAAGACGTGTTCAAGATTGTATGCGTAATTTTCATTTTAGACCCTTGAAGTGTGTTTTATTTCACTTACGACATTAAATGTTCATGGACAAAACCATATTTGGTTGGTATCATTTATTTGTAATTGTTTTAATTAATTTTAGCTTTGTAGTTTATGGTTATAGAACAAATACTTTTTTTTTGTGAATTTGTATTTTATTTTATTTTAATGTGTATGTAGCTTATAGTTTACGTTAACATCGTTGATTGTTCTAAAAGAGAATTATTAATAATAGCAATTGTTAAGAACAAGTACGCATAAACCCTAAAAATAAATTAGTATCTTATACAATCACAAACTCATTTTAAAGGTTTCAACGTGATTTTTTATAATGAACTATTAATTTATTTAAATTAGTATATAGAGTTTTGTGATTATATATTTGTTGTGTTAAATGAATAACTTGTTATATAGATTACTAGTATAAATCTTGCTGAAATGAGTTAGTTTTTCAATTTTTAATGTAATAATATAACATCTCGCTCGTTACAGTAGACCATAGTTGTAACACCTCAATTTTTAATTACAAAATATTTGCCCAAAATAAAACATTTTTCATAAATAGAAGAACTATCCCAAAAATATGGATTTACAAAAACCTTTGGTATGAATCAGAGTATAAAGTTTTGGTGTTACAAAATATATCAAAACCAAAGCTAAGCATAAATCCAATCTAAAGTTCTTCTACTCTAGGTCCCGCATCTCTATCCATGCGTACCTAAGTCTTCGATCCCGAACCTGAGTACATAGCAAAACAAAACAAGGAGTACGTGAGACAGAAACGTCTCGTGAGCTACATGGGTTTAGACCCCATACGTTAATGATAACAACCGAATCACAATCAAACAAACAAACAAACTCATAAGCTATCACCCATCTGTCTAGTCACCCTATTGTGACTCTAATACCTTGCTTTCCTAGCAATCATACCTAGTTGTCAGGACATCCCCAACCAACTAGAACCACATTAACTTATTAACCGGGGATCCCCCGCGTTAACAAGCTTCAAGGTAAAGGCAAGAGGGAATCGCCCAATCTACCAATACCTGCCTTACTCGCCGGACTACTTCCAGTTAGCAAGACTACTATCATGGAATGGGCCGATGGGGATCCGCCCAAATGCTCCCCATTCCATACCTCATGACCGGGGATCCCCCGAATCATCACATCATCTCACCATATCATAACTCGATGGTTATGTCAATCTAGCTCTCGGCTATCACGTCTATCATCAAACAAGTTAGTTCAATACTATCATTGGTATAACTAACTATCAACTACTAGTCTACACAATTAAGCAAATAGACCATAACACAAGTAATAAAAATGTATATCATAGGCTATGTACTCAGTAAAGTCCACACGTACTCACCTTAGCAATAAAGATGCTCCAACTGTGTCCTTGACACCAATGCTCTTGCTTCACAATTTCACCGACTTTCCAAGATGTCACCGAAAGCCTAAACAATGATCATACAATGATCAACATCACAATCTACTATCAATGTGTTCATCTACCTCTAGATAACACCCATCAATCCATTTCCCCCAAATATGGTGATTTACCAAACCCTAGGTTTAACCAACCCTTAAGATTCTTACAAATCTTAACCATACACTTGATTTCCTTATTAATATACCATCTATTAAGTGTATACACCATTTATATCACCATAATCTATAACCCCAAGAACTAGGGTTTCAACCCCAAGCTTCTAATCCCATAGATCTAAAGCTATAACTACAAAGGATTGAAAATATACCTTAAATCTTCAACTAGGAGTGAAGAATCACAAGATTTGACCAAGAAATCAGTTCCAATCGAAGCTTTACACTCAAAGTCGCTCACACACTTGAAGAGAGAAACTAGGGTTTGATCTTGGCAATAAATGAGCTCAAATCCGTCTTTAATGCTGCCAGACAATAGTTCACGACGCGACGAGAGTTCGCGTCGCTAACTATGCGCCTCCAATACATCGCGATCGCTAACCCATCGCTAACTACATCACGCCCGATAGCCAAACTCCCTGGCCCGACTTCCCGATCGCCATCTCCGAGTTCGCGACGCGAACTCCTTAGGGCAGCTGGGCTGCAGTTTTTGTCAAGTGTCTTGACCCGTTTTCGCCCATAACTTTCTCGTTCGGTCTCCAAACGACACAAAACCAATTTCCACGTGTTTTATATGATTTATCCATAATTATCATATTTTTACATATTTTATTTATTTACAAATTTCGGGTCGTTACAACTATCTACCCCTTAAGAAGATTCCGTCCTCGGAATCTCATCATAGTTCACGAAATCCGGGTACCTCTTCCGAATCTCGTCTTTGACTTCCCAAGTCAAATTTGGTCCAAGAGAATGCTTCCACTTGACCAATACCAACTCGATCTCCTTATTCCGAAGCTTCTTTGTTTTCGTTTCTAATATAGCCTCGGGCTCTTCAATCAACCGGTTCGGGCCGTCAACCCGCAACTCTTGCAATGGAATAATATTCTCAACTTCCCCGATAAACTTCTTCAAATAACTCACGTGAAAGGTGTCATGCACACCTTGAAGCTCGGGTGGAAGTTCCAATTTAAAAGCTTGAAGCCCGACCCGTTTCAATATTTTAAACGGTCCCACATACCTTGGACTTAGCTTTCCTTTCTTACCAAACCGCATCACACCTTTCCAAGGTGACACTTTCAACATGACCATATCACCGACATCCAAGTCGTATGGCCTTTTCTTCAAACCCGAATAACTTCGTTGTCTATCTTGGGCGACTTTCATGTTGTTTTGAATAATACCAATCTTTTCATTTGTCACTCTCACGATCTCGGGACCCGTGAGTTTCGTCTCTCCCGCTTCCAACCAACAAGATGGAGTTCTACATTTTCTACCATACAACGCCTCATAAGGCGGCATCTTGATAGTCGAGTGATAACTATTATTATACGAGAACTCGACTAACGGTAAATGTTCATCCCATTTACCACCGAAATCCAACACACACGATCTCAACATATCTTCAACCGTTTGAATTGTTCTTTCACTTTGACCGTCGGTTTGCGGGTGATAAGCCGTGCTCAACCGCAACTTTGTACCCAACTCTTCTTGTAATGACCGCCAAAATCTCGAGGTGAACCTCGCGTCTCTATCGGACACAATCGATAACGGAACCCCGTGGAGTCGAACGACTTCATCAACATATAACTTAGCCAACTTCTCAAGTGGCAATGTTTCCCGAATTGCTAGAAATAACGCACTCTTGGTCAACCGGTCAACTATGACCCAAATGGCATCGTGACCTCTACTCGTCTTCGGTAAGCCCACTATGAAATCCATAGTTATATCTTCCCACTTCCCGGCCGGTACAATCAATGATTGAGCTACCCCGTACGGTACTTGATGCTCGGCTTTCACTTGTGCACACGTGGCACACTTAGAGATATACTTGGCCACTCTCGCCTTCATTCCGGGCCACCAATAAACCCGTTTCATATCTTGATACGTCTTTGTACTTCCCGGGTGAATCGAATACTTCGATTTGTGCACATCATACAACAACTCTTTTCGGATACCACCGAACTTAGGAACCCAAATACGGCCGCCTACGGTCTTCAACCCTTGTGCATTTTCGAGAAAATGTTGGTTTTTACCTAACCGTTCTTGTCTTAACTCGTCTTTTCCCATAACTTCTCGTTGGGCACTCTTGATTCTTTCGATGATGCTCGAGACGACTTCTATACGTGATAAAATTCCTCGGTTCGGGTTTTCATATACCTTTCGGCTCAAGGCATCGGCCACCACATTCGCCTTACCCGCGTGATACACAATTTCACAATCATAATCGGCAATCAACTCGATCCACCTTCTTTGTCGCATATTAAGGTCTTTTTGTGTAAACACATATTGCAAACTCTTATGATCCGTGTACAACGTACACCGAGTGCCATACAAATAATGTCTCCACAACTTCAAGGCAAAAATAATCGCCGCCAATTCCAAGTCGTGTGTCGTGTATCTTAATTCCGCATTCTTCAATTGTCGCGAGGCATACGCGATCACCTTTCCTCTTTGCATCAACACACAACCGAGCCCTTGATTTGAAGCATCACTATAAACCACAAAGTCTTCCATACCATCCGGTAACGTAAGGATCGGCGCGTTACATAACTTTTCTTTTAACAACTTAAACGCCTCTTCTTGCTTCTTCTCCCACACAAACTTCTCACTTTTTCTCGTTAACTTCGTGAGTGGAATCGCGATTCTCGAGAAATCTTGTATAAATCTTCGGTAATAACCGGCTAATCCAAGAAAACTTCTAACCTCGGTAGGAGTCCTCGGAGGCTCCCAATTTGACACCGCTTCAATCTTGGACGGATCAACCTTAATACCATCACACGTCACCACGTGACCTAAGAATTGCACTTCCCGCAACCAAAACTCACACTTTGAAAATTTAGCATACAACTTCTCCCGTTTTAACACATCTAACACAAGTCTCAAATGACCTTCGTGTTCTTCTTCGGTTTTTGAATAAATCAAAATGTCGTCAATAAACACGATCAAAAACTTATCAAGAAACGGTTTACAAACCCGATTCATCAAATCCATAAAAATAGCCGGTGCGTTGGTAAGACCAAACGGCATCACTAGAAATTCATAATGACCATAACGTGTACGGAAAGCCGTCTTCTCGGTATCGCCTTCTTTCACCCGAACTTGGTGATAACCCGACCTCAAATCGATCTTTGAGAAATAACTAGCACCTTGCAATTGGTCGAATAAGTCGTCAATTCTCGGCAACGGGTAACGGTTCTTAATAGTTACCTTATTCAACTCTCGGTAGTCAATACACATTCTCATCGAACCGTCTTTCTTTTTAACAAATAACACCGGTGCACCCCACGGTGACGAACTCGGACGAATAAAACCTTTATCTAACAATTCTTGCAATTGGGTCATCAATTCCCGCATTTCGGTGGGAGCTAAACGATATGGAGCACGAGCAATCGGCGTCGCCCCCGGAACTAGATCAATCTTAAACTCGACTTGTCTCTCCGGTGGCAAACCGGGCAAGTCATCGGGAAATACTTCGGGAAAATCCCGAATAATCTTGACATCATCCATTGACTTCTTTTCCTTTCGGCCATCTAATACATATGCAATAAACGATGTACAACCTTTCGATATACTTTTTCTCGCCTTAATGGCGGTAATCACATTAGGCATGTGATGTCGTTTCTCCCCATACACATACACTTTCTCGTTCTCGGGTGTCCTAATCGACACAATTTTCTTTCCACACAAAATCTTGGCTTGGTGCATACCCAACCAATCCATACCGATAACCACATCGAACGCCCTAATTCCCATGGGCAACAAATCCACCTTAAACTTTCTACCGTCTATTTCTATTTCACAATTTCTATAAATACAATCAACCATAGACGTTTTCCCGTCGGCTACTTCTATCTCATACATTTCATCTAACTTTTCGGACGGTACATTCAATTTACAACCGAACTCATAAGACACAAACGAATAATTGGAACCCGAATCAAATAAAATATGAGTTGGCAAGGAGTTAATGAATAGAATACCTGACACCACATCGTGTGCCTCCTTCGCCTCCTCCCGAGTAAGTTGGAAGGACCGCCCTTTCACCTTCGCCGGTTCCACTTTCTTTTGAGCCGTGGACACCATCGACTCCATCCCCTTCTTTGGGCACACATTGCTATAGTGCCCCTTCTCGTGGCACGAGAAACACTCGATCTCGGCCAATGATTTTGACTTGCATTCACGGGCCATATGCCCCGGCTTCCCACAATTATAACAAGTTTTCGACTCCCCTCGGCACACGCCGGCATGAGTCTTCCCGCACTTCTTGCACGAGCCAACACTTCCTTGTTTAGAGAAGCTCGAAGTGAACTTCCCCTTCTTATAAGTACCCGAGCCACTCTCGGCTTTTCTCTTCTCGCCCACATGGGCCCTTTCGGCAACACGTGCCTCATTTACCTCCTCTACACACCGGGCGGCACTAATAGCCTCATCTAGTGAGACCGCCCTTTTCACTTCCAATTGATAATCCCACGGTAGCCCGCTAGCATACCGAACCACTCTCAACCTCTCATCCGAGTAGGTTTTAGCAACAAACGGGAGCAATCCCGTGAACTCCCTCGAATATTCCTCCACCGACATATCACCCTTCTTAAGGGTCACAAACTTTTCATGCATCTTTTCCAAATCCCTTTCGGGACAAAATTTCTTTTTCAACCTCGTGGTGAACTCATCCCACGACATCTTTTCCACCACCTCCTTCCCGAGGGTCTCATACACAATATCCCACCACACCATGGCATCTTCTTTCAACAATTGTGACGCATACGTCACCATATCAACATCCTTACACTTACTACTTCCGATAACCCTCTCGGTTTCTCGGATCCACCTCATCGTTACTTTCGGGTCCGAACTACCCGTATACACATTTGGCTTACAAGCCATGAAGGATTTAAACGAACAACCTTCTTTCACAACGGGCCTAGCCCTAGCATCACTTTGGCCGCCCGTGGAGGACTTCCCCTCCCCGGTGCCACTACCTCCGGTTTTCTCATCCGACTTAGCCTCGGATTCCCGGTCTCCACCCGACCTCTCACGGTCTCCAATAATACGGTGCACTTCTTCGGCCACCGTTCCCTTGATTTGGTCGATAATGGTTTGGAGATCCGCCATGGTCACCGGAGTTCTATTAGCTCCGACCTCCGATTCGTCAACCCGATGCATTGATGGTTGACTTTCTTGCTCACCCACCCTCTCAACAGGAGGTACTTCCTCCTCCCGGTTCTCCGGGGCTTTCCCACTTCTACGAGTGTTCACCATTTCTTTCGATCAAGACTATACGAAAGACATTAAACATTTAGTACCTCGTGTACAACCCATTAGTCGCGTACGACTCAATACTCAAAATCATATCAAATTCATCGGTCCCCTAGGTTCAACCCTAAACTTAATATAAAGTCTCAAGGTCAACCTATGATCTTAAGGAATCTTATATTCCTAATGCTACAGTCTAAGACTAGGATGGTCACCCAACCTAATTCACTTAAACCTGGCTCTGATACCAAGTTGTAACACCTCAATTTTTAATTACAAAATATTTGCCCAAAATAAAACATTTTTCATAAATAGAAGAACTATCCCAAAAATATGGATTTACAAAAACCTTTGGTATGAATCAGAGTATAAAGTTTTGGTGTTACAAAATATATCAAAACCAAAGCTAAGCATAAATCCAATCTAAAGTTCTTCTACTCTAGGTCCCGCATCTCTATCCATGCGTACCTAAGTCTTCGATCCCGAACCTGAGTACATAGCAAAACAAAACAAGGAGTACGTGAGACAGAAACGTCTCGTGAGCTACATGGGTTTAGACCCCATACGTTAATGATAACAACCGAATCACAATCAAACAAACAAACAAACTCATAAGCTATCACCCATCTGTCTAGTCACCCTATTGTGACTCTAATACCTTGCTTTCCTAGCAATCATACCTAGTTGTCAGGACATCCCCAACCAACTAGAACCACATTAACTTATTAACCGGGGATCCCCCGCGTTAACAAGCTTCAAGGTAAAGGCAAGAGGGAATCGCCCAATCTACCAATACCTGCCTTACTCGCCGGACTACTTCCAGTTAGCAAGACTACTATCATGGAATGGGCCGATGGGGATCCGCCCAAATGCTCCCCATTCCATACCTCATGACCGGGGATCCCCCGAATCATCACATCATCTCACCATATCATAACTCGATGGTTATGTCAATCTAGCTCTCGGCTATCACGTCTATCATCAAACAAGTTAGTTCAATACTATCATTGGTATAACTAACTATCAACTACTAGTCTACACAATTAAGCAAATAGACCATAACACAAGTAATAAAAATGTATATCATAGGCTATGTACTCAGTAAAGTCCACACGTACTCACCTTAGCAATAAAGATGCTCCAACTGTGTCCTTGACACCAATGCTCTTGCTTCACAATTTCACCGACTTTCCAAGATGTCACCGAAAGCCTAAACAATGATCATACAATGATCAACATCACAATCTACTATCAATGTGTTCATCTACCTCTAGATAACACCCATCAATCCATTTCCCCCAAATATGGTGATTTACCAAACCCTAGGTTTAACCAACCCTTAAGATTCTTACAAATCTTAACCATACACTTGATTTCCTTATTAATATACCATCTATTAAGTGTATACACCATTTATATCACCATAATCTATAACCCCAAGAACTAGGGTTTCAACCCCAAGCTTCTAATCCCATAGATCTAAAGCTATAACTACAAAGGATTGAAAATATACCTTAAATCTTCAACTAGGAGTGAAGAATCACAAGATTTGACCAAGAAATCAGTTCCAATCGAAGCTTTACACTCAAAGTCGCTCACACACTTGAAGAGAGAAACTAGGGTTTGATCTTGGCAATAAATGAGCTCAAATCCGTCTTTAATGCTGCCAGACAATAGTTCACGACGCGACGAGAGTTCGCGTCGCTAACTATGCGCCTCCAATACATCGCGATCGCTAACCCATCGCTAACTACATCACGCCCGATAGCCAAACTCCCTGGCCCGACTTCCCGATCGCCATCTCCGAGTTCGCGACGCGAACTCCTTAGGGCAGCTGGGCTGCAGTTTTTGTCAAGTGTCTTGACCCGTTTTCGCCCATAACTTTCTCGTTCGGTCTCCAAACGACACGAAACCAATTTCCACGTGTTTTATATGATTTATCCATAATTATCATATTTTTACATATTTTATTTATTTACAAATTTCGGGTCGTTACAATAGTTTTCTTTTGTCTCTAACCATACGATCATTCCTCATAATGTCACCAATCCTGATACCACTATTACTCAAACACGTTTAATTGTGAAATTCTGATAAGACTATATTTGTTTATGGGTGCAAAATAAGTTGTATTCCCTCTGTCCCTTAATAATTTTTTTATTTCTCCCTAAAATTTTGTCTCACAATAAAGTTTTCATTTCTCAAATTGATGAGGTCCACTTAATAAAATAATATAATTACTAAGGACCTCATCATTAACTATCCACTAACTAACTCTCTCTCCAAATAACCTTATATTTTAATTAAATTTTTACCAATATGAACTTTATTACCACTAATTGATTTACTAACTATCTCCTAAAAATATGTGTCCAAAAGAAATTTGAACTTTATTAGGGACGGATTGAGTATATAGTAAGACCAATATTTACTAATGAAACTATATTTCCCTTTCGTGTTAGCAACATGGAACCCTTTGTCTCTATGATACATCCATATTTATCACTCATACTAATATTGTTGGCACACAAGAGAGATATTGGGTTAGTGAGTTTTAATTAGCTTCATTAGACGCAACGTGTTTTGGGGCCATTAACACATTGCATGTCATTAGAAAACGTGCTTACACAAGAGAACTACAATGATTATTACTTAAATGTTGTTACACCACATTTTTTAATTTATATAGCATGATAATTGTTTTATATATTTGTACAATCTATAGAAAGACTTGTACAATATGATATAGACTTAGTACTTTTACTCTCACCTCTAATTAAGTTAATCAAAGATGATTATAATATGTCACAAACACATAATAATATTTCAATAAAGAAGAATATGAGAGAAAAAAACGGTAAATGTAGTAAAGAGACGGGGCTTGTTGAGTAAAAAGTAGAAAGACAAAACAAAAGTGAGTTAAAAGTTGACGAACTGGAAATCATTGTAAAGTAAAAAACAAAAGGGAATTAATTTTGGTACCACTTTTTTTTATGCATATACCACATAGTACAAGTAAAATTGCAGACTATACAAATATATGATGCAACTATTATGGTATATGCATCAAAAGATAACTAAAACAAAACTAGTTGGGGTTCAATTCACAAGAAATCCGTCCGTCAAACAAGGTGGTCCAAGTCATACAACGTGCAACCCTTAAACACCCCACCCCACCCCACCCCACCCCTCCCCTCCCCTTTTGGCCTTTTCTTTTAATATTTAGAGTTATTAAATTAATAGAATCTAAGTGTAGAGTCATTAATCATTAATCTCATATGATAATCCGTCTCAACATAATTATTTAAGGAAAAAAAAAGTGTGTGCTTAGTTTCACGACCTTTCATAGAATGTGTAAAGAATGCAATTTGTTTCAAGTATTTTCTGTACTTATGTGCAAAAATTATGAATAATTTTGAGGCAAACTAATATACTTTTAAGGTGAATTTTTAATTGTATACACAAGGGTGAGCTGAGTGAAAGGAAAATTTAAAGAAGCTCCGACTGTTAGATTAAAATCTAATTTTTTTCCTCGTCATGACAAGACACATATGTGTAATTTTATTATAAATGTATTTTCGATTATAACGACCTCCTTCATAGTAATCGTCATGTAATTTGTAAAAAGAAATGAGGAGTTAATAAGTTTAAAGTTTGACATGGTTCCTCCGTATTTTGAATTTTTCAAATTTTGCATGTCGTATTTTCACCTTTTCAATGTCTATAAAAAACGTTTTATTGCAAGAAAAATTTGATCCGACAACTACTTATGGATTGCATTTTTTCAGGATTTCCCCCTTTTTGGTTAAGTTGCTTCTTTGATTCCAGCGTTGCGATCGTTTCAGGTTGGTTTTTCCCTTTACGTATGCTTGCTTTGTGGTCCCCCTCATTAGTCCTTTTCTTTGGGGCCCCTTGTTTTCTAGGGGTGTTTATTAAATGGTCATTAGCCTAGCGGTAAATGTATTTGTAAGGTTGAGGGTTCAAGTCTTATAGTAAATATATGTGGATTTATGAGTAGACTATATTAAAAGAAAATAATCACTATAAAAAGAAAGTTTACTAGTTTTATAGACGACCGTTGGGCACGTTTAATATTAGAGAACTCAAGCTCGACTCGTTTCGAGCCTCATATGTAAAGCTTGTGTTAGACTCGTTAATGTTTTTATAAGTTCGAATTCAGCTCGACTAGGCTCATTTAAACCCACATATACATATACACGTAATATATAATTGTTTTATTTTTATTATAATATTTTAATATATAATGTAAATATGTTATCTTTTTATATTATAATGTGTGTTTGTTGACAGCTAAAACCCCACCACATCTGCCCACAACATCAATGCGCATCGCATTGTACATGTTACGATCATCATTATTAGTCTGATCAAGAAAATCACTCGTGTTGTTTGTGTCACTGGTTGGGTTTCAAACTTCCAAAAATCAAGTTTGACCCGACCACACTTGAATTTTATAGCTTTTTAAATTTTATTTCCATTTTTCTAAGGGATTTGTCAATAATGCACTTAGGGCATTATTAAGGACTAGCAGGTTATCCGCGCAATGCGGCGACGGGTATCCTACGACTAAATTTGACGGCGATCAAGTAGTGGGTAGTGACGACGGTAGTGATAGTGGATGCTGGTTGTGCTCGGGCAGATAGTGGCTGCTGGTAGTGGCTGCTGGTAGTGGCTGCTGCTTGACTAGGCATTTTAAGTTTTTGCGTTATGTAGGATGTTTTTTTTTGGATAAAAACAAAGTATCAAGTAGATCAATTGGTTAACACACAGTCTGTACTCTCAAAAGGTTTTGGATTCGAATCCCCTAAGCAATTATTTATTTATTTTGTGGTGTTTAAGATATTTCCCAGAGTAGAAATTTAAGATTAAGTTTAAGATTAAGACCTTCTAAATTTAGAAGACCTAAATGCTCTAAGAAGGAGTAAGATGATTGAGATGTTAATGTGCAATTAAAGAAGCATAACTACTTAAAAATCGTTAATAAAATTCAAGGATGTGATTTTTATTAGAGCATCCACAATGGTTAACCTCTCCAATGACTTATTACTTTTGCCACATCATCTAATAACCTATTAGTTAAAAACATCTTCAATAGTTAACCTTTCCAAAGACTTTTTCTTATAAATTGCTAATTTACCTTTAACTATATCACATGTTTTATAAATACCCCTCACTTATGTAATTTAATAATTTATATAGTATTACAAAACTTAATAATTTTATAAAATATATTTTACAAAACTACTATAATTTATAGTTATAGAAATTATTGAAATATGATAAAGTTATAAGTTATAGTTATAGAAATAATAAATGATTCACCTATAAATATATACATGAGTTTAAAATGTAAAATTGTTAAATATAGGGACTAAAATAATCAAACATTGAAAGATGTTCAAGTGGTTGGGGAAGATCAAGTGGTTGGAGTGACCTCTTAAAAAAGTCATTCATTCCAATGGTAAAAAGTCATTTTAGAGGTTATTCAAATAGTATCAACCTCTTCTTCAACCTCCCATTGGAGATGTTCTTAGTTAACTTACAACTGCAAGTCAAAAAAAAAAAAAATTCTTATCCATTACCCAATGTTTAACTTTTTTTAAAGCAATAATTTATTTATTTAAAAAATAATTGGTTCAAATAAAAGCTGTTAAATATTGATATGGCCACTTTTCATCTTATAAAATGAGAAACTGAAAATTCTTGTATATATTTTTATGTTTATTAATTTTCAAAATCAACAAGAAAATGTTGGTAGGTCGAAAGCTATGACTTTATGTTTTATTGGACATATACTCACACAAGCTTTACATTATTATTATTATTATTATTATATACAATATACTTATACTTATACTTATATATTCAACGAGATTTGAACATGTGAGATAGTCGTTGATATTTCATCTACATATGCTATAAATATCAATTTTAGTAGTTTGTAGGTATTTTTTTTAACGATAAACACACACTCTCTAATTCTATATCATTTTGTCCACGTTGGTATTTGAACGGTTGAACCCACAACTTTATGACACATATCCTTATTAATAGTAGTTTGTAGGTAATTAGTATCATTATAATTAATGGCAATCACATATCATATAAGTTGTAATTCACAAATAGCCGAGCATCCTATCAAAATATTTTACAAATCTGAAGATTATAACTTTGCATGATAGGCGAATTGAAATTTATGGTGACAAAATTATACGGAATGTGATGATCCATATCAATATCGACTTTTAGGTAAAGTATTACAATTGCAATTGCGACAACTTTGATATTATAAATATAATTAATTTAAAAGGAAAAAAAGAACCTAATTCCATATGTTATTTGGATGTTCTTAACCACACAATTTGATTGATCGATCCGATATTTTATGGTGGATGTCATCTAAATATTCTATGCTATTATGGTTAATTATTATAGCATTGTTCATTTTTCTATGGACTATAAAAATCACAATCACTATATATCTATTTATGTTATATTTGTCTTATATTTGCTATAAATGAAGATAGAGTAATATGAACATTTAACTCAAAATGCCAAATTTGTACAAATATAATTTAAGTAATTTATATAGTGATATAAAGATAATAATTAACCGTTGTTTTATATGGATATCTACTAAGAGAAATGGTATTTGTATCTATCATTTGTGCATACTTATGTGCCTACCCACTTTTAAACGTGACATGTGTAATCCACTAATTTTTTTTTTCCTCATATCATCCCTTGAATTTGACACATGAGTAGGCACAAATTTTAGGTACAAATACCATTTCTCATCTACTAAATAGTACGAGTAATATTTTCATGCCATTATGTCTATGGAAGAAGAAGACTTCATCCACCTATGACCTATTAGCATAAGAGTATAATGCTATTGCCATATTTGCTATTGCCATATTTGATATTTGGATCGTCTTTGGAAATTTCCCATTCCCACTTAAAAAGACAATGTCGAAAGTATATATACTTTTTTCCGCTTTTCGTGATAAACGATGGATGTTGACTCATTGGTGTCTTATACATTGAAAAATAAATAATTTATATGTTTAAGCTTAATGTAAAATTTATATAAAATAAAAAATAATAAGAATATATAAATATAACGGTGTTCAACATGTTGGTTGTTCATGTTCATTCATGGGGTACTTCATGTATCTCAGTTGTTTATGTTGTAAAGCCTACAGGTGACGGCGATAGAAATTAAGATCTCAATAATTCTGATTATTCTCAATCTAGTCGACTAAATTGATTTAGTAGATTTAATTAATGTATGTCACTGACGCTAGGGATATGCAAGGTTTGGCGAAACCGAGCATATCAATTGAATTTGTCTAGTAGGTTTTCCATATGTCAGTCTACTGGTTTTGTGATTTCTAAACCATTGTATATGGTCCCCGGTTTAAGGTTTGGAGGTCCAAATTGGCCATTAGGCCGAACTGTATGTCTATGTGTTATATTTTGCTAATAGTATGGATATTTATAACGAATTTAACTGACTGGTCATTTTAAGTTCTTATAATACACATTGTTTCAGGACAAATGAAGTATTTGTTTTCTTAACGTTTTAGTTCTAACTTGAAATGTGATCAAAGGCTATATAAGGTTATAGTGTTGACACCAACCAATTTCTTTAACATAATTTGGTCGGTTTTTACGGAAATATTTAAATATTACATCAAAACCGAACAATGTATATGCTTACTTGACGTTGCTGTTATTAAACTAGCTATAAATATAAAGGATTTTTATAATGATATTTAATGTTTAAGAATGAATTTAATACTGTAATTAATTATACTTTATGGTTACATGTATTTTTATTTTTACTATGTCTAGTATATTTGAAATTTTTCTCAATATTTTCGGCGCATTAAATTTATCAAATAAGCGGACTGAATACCAGTTGGTCAAGAACCAGTTGGCAAAAACGGACTCGCACAAGCCCGCGAGTCATCAAGCGTGCATGAGTTCCAAATTTGACAAGTTTTTGATCCAACAACTTGCACCCCAAAGGAAAACTCAATGAAGGAGTTTGACCTCCTTCTCATTTCATTGGTTATAAACCCACTTAAATTTATTCATCTATCAATATGAGATAATTTCTCAGTCATTTAATTTGTTTAATTTTTTATTCTAAGTACCTTACTTCGAAACAACTCTATTTTGTACATCTCCATTTTGTTTTAATTTCAATTGGTTAACAACAACTCATGCAATGGGTAGGAAAATATATGTTGTGGCAAATAGAAAGTTACCACATGGCAGACTGATGGTCAAAGAAGATGTCATGTGACACTACAAACTTTTTTTATATTTTCATATGTCATTTTCTATTTTTTATTTAATTTAACTTTTTATTTTAACAATTTTTTACTTTAAACTCTTCTAGTTGTGTGAATTTTTTTTAATGATATTTAATGTATTCAAGATACACAATGTTTTTATGAGTTGCATCTTTTAACTATACATATATAAAACAAAATTTCTTCATAGGAAGAAATCGGGTTTTTGTATATTGCTTTTTATATACTTCCTCTGATTCAAAATAAGTGATACACTTTTCATCTTGGGGTGATTCAAAATAAGTGATACACTTTGAAAATTTACTTTATTTGGAAAAAAATAGTAGGATCCACACCCACTAACTATCTACTTTAACAAAGTGAAATGACCTCTTTACCATTACTTTTACTTTTAAACATCATTAACCTCACTTTATTCAAAAAACGTGGGACCCAATACCCACCAACCATCCAATTAATCTAATTTAACCATCATTATAAACTTCTGCCTCAAAAACCGTGAAATCCAAAGTGTATCACCTATTTTGAATCGGAGGAAGTATTATAGTGATATTTTGTCAATTTTCAATTACAATCTTTATTTATAAACATTCATAAATTGTGTATAATATAAAAATTAAAAATATATTTGAATTTTATGAAATATTATTACAAAAATGCATATAGATCAATAACTTATTATCTAAATATATAAACCAAAATATAATAAACACATAGTCCCGGTATTTGGCTAGTCAAACAACATGTTTTGCCGTCCGGAAGCATGCCAATCTCGTAGGTTGTGGAAATTTATTTTTCTATTAAGTTATGGGTTCCTTAAGTTATAAACATAACCAACATTCGTATACTTCAAGGATATAAGATAAATATTAAGAAGTAAATAAGGTACTTATAAAATAGTTATGATTTTTGGGAAAGTGAAACTAAACTAAAATACATAATACGTAGTATATATTTAATCATATTATTATATTTGCTGAGAAAATAAGTGTGGAAAGTCAAACCTAACATACCAACCATAGTTATATCGACCCGTAACTCTAACTCGTTCATGTCATCGTCGAGCACATGTCTTGTTTGAAATTGCTACCCTTGCTCTCAGAGTATAAACTAAATGTATTTTTGTGTTTTTAAATGTCTGGCTAACTTTTAGATTAATCGAATTAAACATTAATTAAAATGTTAAACCCTAACAGGTATGATTAGATACTATGTTGGAAATTGTAGAAACCCATTAAGATTATACATTATACTTATGTCAAATATATAAAATTACATATGTATAATATATATAATACACCCAGATCCACAATTTTTAAAATATGTAAAATTGCTATGTCCAACGTGTCATGCATAACAATGATATGACACCCAGATCTACAAATGTTGTTTTTAAAAGAATTAGTTTTGCCATTTAAAAAGGGATAGCGGCGCAGCTTGTTCCCCGTTTACCTTCTTTCTCCATGTAAAAAACGATATTTTAATGGAATTTAATTATATAAAAAAATACTCTTATAAATATTTTCAATATAATGAACATAATAGTTAACTAATTCTTTTTACTTTTAAGATGTTGGACAATGACGTTTTAAAAATATCTCCAGCGACTAGATATGTTTCAAACTGGCCTCGAAGTAGACATTGAATAATATTAAATCCACTTTTTTTATATTGAAGTAACATGGTGATATAATAAGGTGGCGTATAAATAAACAAAATGAAAATAAACTCCATCATCATACCACTGTCATTGTGTTATATTAATAAATATATTTTTCTCTTGCATTTCAAAAAAAAAAAAAAAAGAGAGAGAAAAAAAAGAAGAAGAGAACAACTATATTCATTTGACTTCATTGTTTACGGTTGATATGATACCTATTTTCTATATTGGTTTTGTAGAAATAGTTTTTAACAAAAAGAGTAAATTACATTGTCCTTTAGGTTTATAGCAAATTTCACCAATGGTCCTTTAGGTTTATAGCAAATTTCACCAATGGTCCTTTAGTTTCAAAAATTACACTGATGGTCCTTATTTTTGAAAGGTTTTTCACCGATGGTCCTTTACGAAAAAGTCCGTCTATTTTTAAGTTGACTAACATCACATGTGATGCACATGGGGGTATTTTGGTCAATTTGTCTTAACCCTTCTCAATTAAATTACACGGATGGTCCTTTAAGTTTATAGCAAATTTCACCAATGGTCCTTTAGGAAAGACAAATTGACCAAAATACCTCTATGTGCATCACATGTGATGTTAGTTAACTTAAAAAATAGACGGACTTTTTCGTAAAGGACCATCGGTGAAAAACCTTTCCAAAATAAGGACCATCGGTGTAATTTTTGAAACTAAAAGACCATTGGTGAAATTTGCTATAAACCTAAAGGATCATTAATGTAATTTACTCTAACAAAAAAGAAAAAAAGTGAACGGCCCTTGCTTAGGTAAAAAATGTCTTTTTCTTAAGAGTATTAAAAGTTAAAACCAACCGAAATATCTACATCCAAAACACACGAGCAAATGAAAAGCAGAAGTTCTTAAGAGATAGACCGTGTGCTACTGTGCTTAAAAATCAAAACTATCAAAGCTACTAAACTTAAACTTAATATTTTAAAATCTGGATTATTACTTGACTCGATATGATGACCGGATTAAGAGTCAACTGGTTCAAGTTGAACTTGAACTTTGAACTTGCATTTGGATTTTGTTACTATGTTTCAATTTTCATGTTTGTGGTCTTAGTTGATTATGATTTATGTGTGTTTCTAGCTATATTTCTTGTAGCAAAATGCATATCATCATTCTAAGTTGAGTGTTGTACTTTCTTAATTGTTGGTGTTTGATGCATATGTTCTACTCTTTGTTGTAACTGAAAAAATTTAGTGACAAAAATGTGCAACTTTTAACTTTATGTTACATGTATATTTATAGTATTAATTTGATAAAATATAACTGGACAAATGTGGTTATCTTATAAAAAAAATACTATGTACATATAGATTTGTATTTAAGGTGGTCTTTAATTTTTATGTAATCCTAAGAAACAAATCTTAGTCATTGGGTCAAAAAATTTATTAACCACCACTATCATCAAATCACATGTGATTCAATATACAACCACCACCACAACCACGGGCCACTGCCGACGGCCGCCGCAATCACATGTAATTGGATACGCAATCACATGTGACTGAAAGCAGCTGACGGTGGCTAAGGGTAGCTGGTTGTGGAGACGGTGGCCGACAGAGATTGGTGGTGGTCGGTTGTGTCGAATTCATGTGATTTAATACACAAGGGGTGGTGGTGGTGGTCGGCGGTATGCAATCACATGTGATTTAATACATATGGGATGGTGGTTGTGTTGATGTATTGAATCACATGTGATGGTAGTGGTGGTGGTGATTTGAGGTTGATTGATCCAAGGACTGAAATTTATCCCTTGTGACTACATATAAATCAAGGACTACGTTTAACATTTCTCTTTACATATAATATAATATAAATATAAATTAATTAACAAGTTGTACTACTTTTAGCTAGTTTTTATAATATGGCTCGTTGGTGATGTTTTTCGATACAACAAGAGTCTCTGCCTAAACAATTGGTATGTGTGATGCTTGTAAGTTGATCAAATAGCTTCATGAAGACTTTTCTGATGCCTAAATGAAAATGAAGGAATGTATTTTAATACTAATATCAATAATTTATGGGGCATTACATTATTGAGGTCTTTAATTACAACAAGTAACATGCATTGATTTGTTCAATAATTAATAGTGTTCCTGTTTGTTGGTGTTCTATTTTGGCCCTTTTTTCTTCATTTTGGGCTTTTTGGTTGGACTTCTACTTGTAGCTTTTATTTGGGCCTTTTTTGGTATTTTGCAACCCGAATGGCCTTTTTTGGTACACCGGTGGCAAAATACCTGAACCCGAAAGGAAAATGAAAAGAAACTTGAGCGGGGAAATATTAATTCGAAATACGAGCACACAACAGCAACGGCAGCAAACCGCATCAAGTCAACAATGGCGAGAACCAAACACCCTGCTAAACGAAGTTGGGGCAAGCCATCAGAAGGTCAGTTTCTCGCTCTTCTACTCTCTCTGATCTCGTTTTTTCCTTCTTCGAGTTTCTATTTCAAACCCTAATTTTCCCATCTCTTTCAAATTGCAGCTAGGGCATCTACTTCAAAGAGTACTGTAATGCACTTCTACTACTCATTTCTTTCAGTTCTGAACTTATATTCTTGTAATTTGTGGTTAGGAAGTTTTGCTGTTGATTTGTGGTTTAAATGCACTTTTGCCGTTTGTTTTTTTTTTGATATTTTTGGCAGCCGAAAAAAAGTCCGAGGAAGAAACCAGAGAGTGAGTTTTTTAGGTTTTTTTTTGAATTTGTATAGTGCAATTGTGTAATTTCGGTTTTAATGATCTGAAGTATTTTGAAATTTAGGTTCTGGAACTGCACAAAGGAAAAGGCCTCACCGTTTTAAGCCTGGGACTCAGGCACTTCGTGAAATTAGGCGTTTGCAGAAGACTGTCAATCTTCTCATTCCAGCTGCTCCTTTTATTCGAGCTGTGAGATTCCTTTATTTATCTACTTATGTTGAGTTTATGTATGTATCTGTTTATGTACATTGTATATTTGTATGTCATCATGATAATTCCTGCTTAGGTTTTTAGTAGCCAAAAGATGTAAACTGTGAAGATTTTGTTTATATTCCTGTTTAGAGCGATCCAATATGAAACAGGAAAGGAAATCATATTGTAGGAGAGTAATGTAGATGATTGTAGCATTGTCTTCATTTTCTCTAAAATCTCCATCAGTATTCAACTCATCCATATATAGTTCCCAATTTGTGGTTGAAGTTAGAATCACTATACTTACATGAATATCTTGAATTTCATCCATCTATATGAAGAAGCACTGATGTGTTCTGCAACATTGCATTTGACAGTTTTTGTTTCAAATTACATTACATGCAAAACATATCAAAATTTATAGGAAATAACGAACAAATTGTAGCTAGGTTGTCAAATTATTGTTTAGAAATGTGTCACCTACAGTATACTTTCTTGGTTGTAAACGACATTTTAACTTTGGATTAATAAATACATCTCGAATCTTTGAAAAGATATGTGTTCAATACATTTCTGTTTAGGTAAAATTTATTTCTTTCTGAACAATCAATATAATTAGTAAACTGTAAAGTAAATTCAAATTGCTAGGAAATAACAAACAGACTGAGGCGATGTTAACTTAGCCGATGAAAAATCCTAGATTGAGAGGAGTTTGTTGCTTATTATGTTTGAGCATTTGTACTTTTTTTAAGAGAAAAGTAAAAAAGTTAGTTTGTGGTTGCAATTGGTGATGTTAATTAAAGAAAGGTGGTTTGTGTTAATAATTTGTTACAGGTAAGGGAGATAAGCAACTACATTGCCCCTGAAGTCACTCGTTGGCAAGCTGAAGCTCTACAAGCCCTTCAAGAGGTTTCATAATTAATTAATTAATTAATTTTCTTACTTCATATGATTAATCCATTTGCTTTCCAAATTACCCTGATTAACCCAAATGTACTTTTAGGGCTGATGAATTTCATCTAGTTAATAATAAATTTAGGAAAATGATAATGACTGCCCTTAGGGCTGTCAATAACAAGGCAAAATCAATATAAAAACCGCCCCCTGATATTGAGGAATACTACTCTATTACTGAATGTACAAACGTTTTATGCATGTTAGAGACAACCCTTAGGGATGTCATTAACAAAACCCATAAATTTATATGCATTTACTACAACAAAACTGACATTCTTAAATCTGTTTCAGGCGGCAGAAGATTACCTAATTCAGTTGTTTGAAGATTCAATGTTATGTGCCATTCATGCCAAGCGTGTTACCCTCAGTAAGTTTCCATGGAACTCTAGACCCGTTAACTTATGAACATGTTGATTTTGGGTTGTATTTTATCTCAAACATGTCAAATTTAAAAATAAGAAAAAATACAAGGAAAATGGGTCAAACAGGCCGAAGGTTGCATAAAGTCTATTATCATACCTTCAGCCTTTTAAATCGTTTTAAAAAAAATCAATTATTATTGCAATAAATTACTTTTGTAATAACTAAAATTTCATCAACTATTTATCTATATTTCTAAAAATTGAAAAAAACAAACATGTTTCTAGGTCAACTCAACCCCACCCGTCGGTTTTTGGCCCATAATAAAAACAGCCCATTTTGACCCGTGACCATTTTACCCTTTTTTCCAGTGAAAAAGGACTGGGAATTGGCACGGAGACTTGGAAATAAAGGGCAGCACTGGTAGTTAGTTTATTCAAACTAACGGGAAATTGTTGTAACAAGACTAATATGTAAGGTACTAAAACATGGCATTTACCCCATTGTGCAAAAGTAGGCATAGATTTATGATGAAAACATATTGTTGTTGAATGCAAATTTATTCTAGTAAAAACATCATTCACCTATTAAACTTTACTTGTATTATCAATTATTTTCTTCATTTTTTGTCGATTGTACAAAAGAAATATAAAATTATTAATGTCTGGGATTGGTTTTTATTTTGTGTACTTTTTGGATAATCCAACAAACACCCGTATCCGTTTGTTGTGAATTTTGTCGTTTTCATAACATTTTGCTTTCAGCTGGACCATTATAACTTAAATTATGTATCACTTCAGAATTCAATCAGTACAATACGACAATTGAATTAAGTAGCATCTCAATCATAAAAAAAGCACACAGGTGTAATAGATAGCAAACTTCATTTAAAAGTTAAAATATCCCAATTCCCACGCGTTATATTCTGCCACGTTAACAACTTAATAATGGGAGGTAGTTAGTTACCAAAAGGGCCCTCATGGTTTTACTTTATACAGTTTATCTCCCTAGGTTTGTTAACTTGTAGCAAATCAATGTCTTAAAAACAAGAATCATGGTCAAACTAAGAACTTACTCGGTGTAAAAAACCGTGTCATTTAGAATGATGAATAAACACGCAAATTTTATATAACTGGATGTTTTTTTCCTTCTAAATTTAATTCACCTGTAACAAAGTCTTAATTCATCATTTTGATAAATAACATATTTTTTTTACACTTTCACGTATTACCTTCTTCATATTGTTCATTTGAAGAAGTCAAATATCGTTGTCGTTGTGATATTAATTTTAATATCATGACTCGAGTAAAATCTAAAGTTTTTCAATAACACAAGAAAATACCTAGTATTAAAGTTGTCAAGATTGAAATCTTACTAGGAGTTGTTTTTGTCTCTTCAATATTGGGATCGTAAGATCGGATTAAGATTAGAAGATCCTACTTGAATGTGTTAAGGCCTTTCATATGTGTTGCAATATATATTAACTGCAAATAATATGACTGGTTCAAAGTTTAAACATGATATCATAAGATAGTGTCATAAAATAGCAACGTACTTAGTTTCATAGCACGTTTTGATATTATATATAACTAGTCTATAACCCGTGATAAATCACGGGTGACTTATAAAAATTTTCAAAAATAAAGTTCAAATAATTAAAATAAAAAATGATTGTCGAAGTATAACTAAAACAATTTCCAATAATTATAGTGAAAATGAACTTGAATAAAAAAATCATAACATTGAAATAAAAGTTTGCATTTAAGAACAGAGTTAAATGAATGGAAAACTAAATTCGTTAATGTTAAATAGTAACAAAAACAAAGTATTGATTAAAAAGTAACAAACTATTAATCTGGATATTTAGCTTTTCATACAAACCATTAAATAAATGTTTGTTGTCTGATTTGAACCTTTCAATAATAAAAACGGCAATAATCTTGAAGCTTGTTAAAAAATGGTAACGGTAATCTGGGGGATTAGCAAAATATATATGAAGAGATGCATTCTAGCACATTTTTCTACTGAAATTTTGAAACAAAACAACTTTTCCATTCTAATATTGATTTTCTTGTAAACACTTCTAATATTTTATGAGGAATCCCTTTGATCATCACTCAACAACTAACATGAACTGTTCAAAACAACAAAAAGTCAAACGGGTCAGATTTTTATCCAGAAAACCTCTTTTAATATGATGTTCAACTTGAGGAGCTTCATGAGCATGCAGAAACCAGTCTAAATCTATACCAGTTGCCCAATTGAAAAATGTGGTCTCATCAATTTTCAGTTTTGCCTTTGACTTTGAACTCAAGTAAGCCTTCCTTAATCTTATACTCCTACAGGTGGACCCTCAAGTCCAAGAATATGATTGTCTGTAGGTCTCGAGAAATTGCCTCCCTCGCCAACATATTTCAAATATCCACACACTCTAGTCATGATTGCAGTTAGACATGGAGCACGTCAAGTAACATTAAGACCCGTTTGAGATAAAACATAACCAAAATTTACTCATTAGCAAGTAAATGGGTTGAAACTGCCACCTCTAGTTGCAGTCAATATTTGAGGTGTGAAGTAAAATTTGCATGGGTTAATTTTATTAGTTAAGAAAAATAAATTATAAGCCTTAATTTCAGTTACCTGTTGATATAATTGGCGCTCCACCGTAAACCACTACCACTTTGAAATCTGTCTTATGTGCAAACTTTTGAGCTTCCTTTATGTACAAGTATGTGGATCAAAACGGGTCAAACTGGGACGACCCGAAACTTTTGTCCAAAAAGTTTAGATTATTAATAAAAAGAAATAGTGTGTGTAATGTAAGTACTAAAATGAAGATTTTAAAAGGTTTTATGCAGACTTTTGACCCGTTTGACTAATTAGACCTATTTTGTTTTAAGCTTCATTATTCACACCTGTAAACTAATTACAAATTTTATGTTTATAGATAAATTACCTTCTGTTTAAGACCTTGTAATCTGGAGACGATCAAATTGAGATGTTGAACGACGTTTTCTTCAACCTGCAACTGTATGATATTTTCAGCTTTTACATGAATCATATGAGACTGAGAAATTAAAACAAAACATGAAATTTGTACATTCTAGATTTAACACAATTAGATTTCAACTTCAATTCCTCAACCGCTTGTTTAACGTTTTCGAACCCTAAAAAAACGTAATCAATCGTTATGCCCTCATTACCGATGTCAGAAGCACTACGTATGCATTGGTAATTATCCAGTATGAAACAATAATTCAAACATCAAGTATGTAGTTTCAATGGCAAACTCAATTTCATAATCAGCACACCAGTTATCTTTTTACCCCAATCAGGTTGAGCCATTAATTATTTTGCTAAATATCTTTTTACCAATTTCATAATTTAATTATTTATAATTAGCATCCCATTATTACTAATTCAATTATCTTTTTACCCCAATCAGGTTGAGCCATTAGTTAAAAACATATTAAAAACATCTTTATGAAGGAAAATTAGCATTTTTGACTTGTTATTTAAAAATATGTTTATGAAGGAAAATTAGCATTTTTTACCTGTTACTTAAAAACGGGTCAACTCGGTTTTTTTACCTCCATCATACGGGTAAACTCAAAAGATTTAGCTTAAACATAAAACGGGCCAAATGTATCTTGTCAAACTGCTACAACATTGTTGTTAAAATTAAGATTATTATATAATTGATATAATTTTTGAAATCATATTTGACAATATATTTAGATAATTCGAACAAATATTGATTTTGGTATCCAATTGTACCAGAAAGTTTCAATTTTGACCAAATTACCTAGCTCAATTTTGACCAAATTACCCAGCCCGTTTGACAATTCAGTTTTGCAACTTATGAAATATTGACATGCTAAGTGAAACATTTAGTTAAATTAAACATTAGTTACATGAAATAATAGTCAATGGACATCATTTTAATAATTAAACATTAGTTACATGAAATAATAGTCAATGAACGCATTTAGTAAAACCTAAGTCCTTTATCTGGATAATCTGTCTCATAAGCCTCCCCTAACAACGGATTAAACAGTTTGCAATCTCTTCCTTCAGTAGAGGCATATCCAGATACCGCAAATGCAGCCACACTCAAAGTTCCCCTAAGGCTGTTATCCTATATTACATAATAAAAACATCAGCTTAAAATTAAAAACTCATAATACAAAATAAAAATAATAAGCTTAATTACCATTTTCCCCATTCATACGCCCAATCAAGAAGATAAGAATATCCAAATCTTCAAAACACTTTTGCAATGAAGAAATTGGTTCATTAAAGTAAACATGAAACATACATTTTCAGATCTTTTAAAGTATTATCTTTAATCTTAGACCAAAGACTTACACTTTTTTTATTTTTGAACAGGATCGGGTAATTTCTTTTGTCTTTTAACATGTGGGAAATTAAATCCAACTGGTTTACGGGTCAATTTCGGACTCGTTCATTTAATAACCTTCCTCATCCGGTTCCTCTTCAAGTTGTGAATTGACAGAAAAAATACAAACTTTAACTGATAAAATAAGAGTGTGATTATGACCATCACAGATCATATTAACACCTGAAATTATAAAAAGAAAATTAAATTTAGTACTCAAAAGAGAAAGCAAATTCAAAAATTCTAATCAACATTATTATTTAAATTAAAACATATATGTTTTATTAATGAATTTATTTTTATAAAAAAGTTATAAACCTTATTTTAGGTACATCCGTACATATTTGATTAGAAAATTGAATATTACACAAGACCGTTCGAAAAATTGAAAATAAACCAATACCTGACCAAAATCAAATTCATACACGAGCACAAACTCTATTATGAGATCAAAAAGGTCTTCTAATAAAAAACAAATGCACACTGCATAGCTTGAAGTTCATAGTTCATTATAGACATCATATAAATTAGACAAAACAGAGAGACATATTTATTTGCATACAACGGATACGTACATTAGTTTACATTATAACAATGACACCGATCAAGCATTTCATCGAACAGTAGGTGTTCAGTTCCCTATTCACAAGATTCATGGATATCTAGATTTATTTAGGTTATCAAACGTACCTGACGAGTGACGGTAATTTCAGGGCAATCTTCATATCCGAGTTAGGTAACTTTAGATTGGAAAACAACCTTGAGTTCGCAGTAAATGAACGGATTGAGCACAGCGCTAAGAGGAGGAGAGAAATGACGCCTTGAGAGAAACGACTGAGATTAGGGTTTCCAAAAAATGAGGCCTCATATACTCATTAACCTACATGGCATCTTAGGTGGCATAGAATTATGACGTATTAATGACGTGGAAAGAGTGACGTGGCGAGAATTCAAAAACGCTTTCTTTTATTATATATAAAGATAGAGTTTTCTGTATTAATTATGTATTAATGTATTAATTTGGTATCAACCAGAGTTTTCTTATTAAATAACCACTTTGAAATAATAAATACCAACCACACACAAGAACAATCTACTTTATCTATATACATATAAAGATTGAGTTTCAAAATTGAAGTAGTCATTATGACCATCTAATAATTTTGCATTTAATTTCAAGACTTAACCCTTTATTTGGCCACCGTGAGCAGTTACACATACCTAAGAACTTAAGAAGATGATTAAATCACCTATATTTAATTGCCGTTACATCCATAGCCAAATTCCCATCGTCAGACTTCATGCATCTCCATTCTCAACCTTAAATGATGAACTTAAAAAGTCATGCATATATTAAAATACTAAATACGTAACTGAAGAAGATGGACAACCATTCCTCACAACCGTTTCTTTTCCATTCAATTGGAACGGTGTCTCCACTCCCCTTCAATATACAAGACGCTTATTCATTCCTATTTAAATCTGTGACCTTCAATTTGTAGACGTACCCTTTTCCATTGTTCTTCGAACTACATTTTCCGTTGATCCTGTCGACATTTTCTTAAGGTATAAGGGGTTCGTTTTGTTTTTATGTTCGTTACATTTTCGTTTGGTATAAACAGGTTCGTTTTTGCTTGATTCCCTTAGAAGATATACAATTTCACATACGCACACCATGTGTTCGACGAACGTAACCTGACTATCTCCACAACTCTTAACCCATACGTCGGTAATCGGTTTCTTTCTAAAACATTTATTATGTTCTCGCGTTTGATATTATTACTTCGAATAATCATTTTCAACTTTCTAATTGTTGTGCTTTTACTCATGAATGTACAGTTGTATAATAATGGTGTAAATATTTTGATTGGGGCATTTTTCATGAATTTTGATCATATTATGGGAAGCGTTGATTTTAAGAGGTGATTACTTATGTTTAATATTTATTGCGTTTGAATTGAAATTAGTTTTGACCATGTGAACTAATCACGGCATGTAATTTCTTCACTCTTAAATTCAGATTTACATTTCGAAGGTTGTGGTGTAAAAAAAGAAGTCAAAGTCAAACATATCATGAAGATGTGAACTTGATCTTACGCATGATTCCAAAAATGCACATATATATTTGTCTCCCATAAAATGCACATACGTATTTGGTATATATAATTTTATATGATTTAAATGTATGTTATATACGCACATATGCATATTGATGTAGTTTATATGATAAATGTATGTTATAAATTTTGAATTCTAAAATTCAATTCATGATGCACATATGCACTTTGATGTAGTTTATATGATAAATGTATGTTATACATTTTTAATTCTAAAACTCAATTCATGCGTTTAAGTGAGTTCTTTACAATAAGAACGTTCGGTTACGAAAATGATAAACTTTAACGTATATATTACATTCGGTTACGGAAATGATGAACTTAAAAAGCCATGCAAAATGCACATATGATTTCTTTTATTGAGATCCATATATTTTATAGATGTAGTTGATTGGTATATCAATCTCACTGTTCAAAAGAATTGAGATGAAAAAGTTTAAACTCCATTTCAAAGCTAAACATGTTAGTGGTCATGTTTTAGGTACTTTGTTCGTAACACCATTTCAATGTATATGATTTACTTTCAAAATTGACGTTTATTCTGAACAAAGCCCGTGCGCCATAAAATGCACATACGTTTTTGGTATATATAATTTTATATGATTTAAATGTATGTTATATATGCACATATGCATATTGATGTAGTTTATATGATAAATGTATGTTATAAATTTTGAATTCTAAAATTCAATTCATGATGCACATATGCACTTTGATGTAGTTTATATGATAAATGTATGTTATACATTTTTAATTCTAAAACTCAATTCATGCGTTTAAGTGAGTTCTTTACAATAAGAACGTTCGGTTACGAAAATGATAAACTTTAACGTATATATTACATTCGGTTACGGAAATGATGAACTTAAAAAGCCATGCAAAATGCACATATGATTTCTTTTATTGAGATCCATATATTTTATAGATGTAGTTGATTGGTATATCAATCTCACTGTTCAAAAGAATTGAGATGAAAAAGTTTAAACTCCATTTCAAAGCTAAACATGTTAGTGGTCATGTTTTAGGTACTTTGTTCGTAACACCATTTCAATGTATATGATTTACTTTCAAAATTGACGTTTATTCTGAACAAAGCCCGTGCATCGCACGGGCCATGTTTTCTCGTATAACTAAAATAATGTAAATTTGATTTAAACAGTTATTTTAATTCTTAATTAAGAAGTTCTTGTAAGTCAAAAAAGTAATCGTGAACTTTCCCACTTTTAAAAGGCAGATTATATAAGTTTCTAAAATATACAATATTTTTTCAACACTCTTTCTACATCGGCCGATTTGGTAATCATTAAGCATTTAAAATATTCCTTCGTTTGATTTAACTTTATAATCCTTTTATAATGCTGTCTCATTGAAGTATACACTATTTTATTATCCGGTTAAAATTTTATAAAATTACAAATGATGTCTAGCTCAGCTGGATTGATGCATGCGTTTTATTCACATATGAGGCGTGAGGTCTGGAGTTCAAATACCGTAAACACCTCTTGTGGTGCTAAATATGGAGGATTTTTCCCTGAAAATTCTTATGGGGGCTGGGTTTGCCCTGTAAAGGAGCTCGACCCCGGGATGCTCGCTGGAAAATTGCGAGTAGGCTTCCGTTGATATCATTTGTCGTTTCCAAATTTTTTTAATAAAATTATTACCTGAAATAAATAAAAAATTACACTCTTTTATAAATTTGTAAATAGCAAAACCATAAGTATGTAACCAAACCCGGATTTGATGGGCTTAGTCACTGATGTCACGTTAGCGCCACTTCAATTTTATCTCGCGCAAACTAAACATATAAACAAATCATCAAAGCATAATGTACAATATATTATGCATAATACAATAAACACCGAAATCTTTGTCTTACAAGAGATCTAGCGACCAAAAAGAACAAAAGATGGAGGTGGGATGCGTCTACGAGTAGTCACATAATGGGAGGGACACATTTACAAGTAGGATGACCGACTGGTTTCGTCATTCATTACGAGTGGTTTAAGCTAGACCATTTTAGTTTATTTATTATAATCAACCATAATAAGAATGATTGATAATTATTTTGTTGTACTTCTTTCGTTTCAAAATAAGTGATACAAATTATGTTTTTTGAGACAAAAAATTATAATGAATATTAAATTGCATAGTTAATGAGTGATGCATCCCACATATTATGATTAAAGTGAGTAAAATGATATTTAAAAATAAAAGTAAGAGTACACGAGTTAGTGTGTATGAATCTTATTATTTTTTACAAAATAAGAAAATTTTCAAAATCTATCACTTATTTTAAAACATCACAAAATGAAAAGTATTTCACTTAATTTTAGGTCTCACTATTATTCTTAATAATTAAACATAATTAAAACAGAATAAAATAAATTCAGAACTCCTTCTTTCCATTCCACTTCCATGTGACACCACCCAGATTCCTTTCCCCACAGAAAGAAACCAACTTTAATCCGTAATTTATGGTATTTTAATCACAAGTTGTTATGGACATAATCAACAGTAATTGTCAGATTAGGGTTCTTGTAGACATAACTCTCAGAAACCACTGCTGTGAATCAGATGCATTTGCTGAATTTTGACCAAATTCTATCATTACGTTAGGCATGGAACCTTCACTTTCTTTCATCCCTTTATTCTGTAATTTATTTGTTTATGTTATCTTTTCTTTTTCATTTATTATTTTTGTTTTCTAAGGTCTAAACTCTTTTGGATTCTCTAATCATTAGTATTTGAAAATTGAAACCCACTTATTATTTTAGTTTTGATTCACAGTTTTGGTTCAAATTCGTGATTTTGGTATATTGGTTTTGAGTTTCGAAACTTTTCTGATCTGGGTTTTTTGTGAATATTGGAAAAACAGATATATTTCTGTTTAGTTTTGTTAAATTTCTTACTTATTACTTCTGATGTGGCTCAAAATCCATGATTTTGAAGGTGGGTTTTGGATATTGAAGCTTTTCTGATCTGGGTTTAGCTTGAATTTTGAACAAAATAAGATCTTTCTGTTTAAATTTGTTCAATTTATTGATTTTTTGTTAATCACGCCCAAATGGTGATGCTTTAGACATAAATCAAATCTGGGTTATGGGTTCTGTTAATTAATTGATATACAAGCTTTCCTTCAGGTTCTAGGGTTGCAAATTTGATCAATTAAAATGGAGGAAAGAATTGTTCTAACGGAATCAAAATTCGAAGAAGATGAAGATGAGTTTAGAAGTTGTTGTGCAGACGAGGAAGAACTTGATGATGCAGAAATATTAAAACAAGATTTAAAAAATGGTAATGATGAAGATATTCTGGATGAATTTTCGGTTAAAATGTTTTTCAAGGGTGTATCAATTACAGATCCTATAAACAACGATTTGGATGTTTCGGGTATTGGTGTGGTAATAGAAGGAGCTAACAAATTTCCTTTAATTCAAGTGCAAAAAAAGCTTGAATTTTTTGTTGATGAATCAGTTGCGGATTATTTAGCTTTAATGGATGGTTTATTAGAAGCTACACGAAATAACATCAAAAGAGTATTTGCATTTACCGATTCAGCAATCTTGTTTAATCAGGTAATATATTATTTCAAGTTGAGTATAATTTTATTCTAATAATAATTACTAATAGTAATAATGAGATTTTGTTATCTTTATGTACCGTTTAATGTCACTAAAAGATGGTTTCTTGTCCTGATTGGGTCATTAAAAGATTTTATTTACAAAAATGATGGTTTCAAAGCAGATAATTTCTATTAAGGTTTTTCTAACATGTGACCCTAGGGCACATGATAGAATCATTTAATGATGTTCAACTATTCCAAAAATAAAGTAATAAACATTAATGATGCTTAAGTTTTCTATTTTATTGTGATGTATTAATTGTGTTTTGTAATTTAATTGGAAAGTTGAATATCATTTAATTAGAAAAACCCTTTCTATTATAAGAAAATGTTAAATTTATGTATAATAAAATATTAAATTTCTGTCACCGGTTTAGAAAAAATATTAACGATCCAAATGGGACACAAAACCATCTTTAAACAACCCCCCAAAAAAAAATTGTATAATTATTATCAATGAAAATCGAAAAGTATATTGATATTTTAGGCAAATAACACTTTGCTAAAAGTTCTTATAAACACATTTCCTTGTGTTCTTGATTCTAAAGCTGTGATTTTTCTTCCAGATTACAACCGAAGAAACACTCGAGAATCCTCTTCTCATGGCATTAAAACAAAGAATCTTAGAACACGTTGAAAATCTTGAGCATTTTGTTATAAAACATGTTCCAAATATTGATCTTGATGAACCATTACGGCTTGCACAAGTAGCAATTGGAATCATTAATCTTCCTAAAAACAATGATCAACCAGTCCAAAAATGTTCAATCTGTTGTGAAAACAAACCAACACCAATGACAATCACCATGAAATGCTCCCACAAATTCTGTTCATTTTGCATCAAATCACACGTTGACCAAGAAATCCAGTCAACTCAACTACCCATCAAATGCCCGTGTTCAAATTGCCGATATTACATTTCTACCCCTGAGTTAAAATCGTTTCTTCCGGTTGCTTCTTATCAAATGTTGGAAACAGCCCTTTCAGAACCGAATTTGCAATCTGCAGATAAATTTTACTGCCCGTTTTCTGATTGTTGTGTTTTACTTGATCCTTGTAGTGATTCAAATCAATCTGATAATAATTGTGTTGAGTGCCCTGTGTGTAAAAGGTTTATCTGTGTGAAATGTGGGGTCCGGTGGCATTCGTCATTGAGTTGTGATGAGTTTCAGGATAGCCCGCCACGTGGGCGGGAAAATGATGATGACGTGGCGGATAGAAGATTGAGGCAGTGCCAGATGTGCGAAAGGATGATCGAATTAACGCATGGTTGTTATCATATTACATGTTGGTATGATCATCTTCATATTTTTATTAATAGTATTATAATATTGTGTTATGATAAATGATAATGGGTGGGAGATAACGGGTCGAAATGAGTTTGTAAAGCTCATTGTAGTACAAGTTGAAATGGGCTGAGTTGGGTTGGATTGAACCATAGTTACACGGGAACGGGATCGCTCTGGTACGTGGAACGAAAACGGGAACGGGGATCGGTAGTCTTTAAAATTAGGTACGGGGAGGGGTAGTCTTCTCCGGAACGCTATATCGGTACGCGGAACGTTGTACCATGTAATGTGGTACAATATACCATAAATTATTAAAATATATAATATATAACTATACTAAATATCAAAAATAAAAAAATTATGTGCATATTATGTAAAGAAGGGAATATTTGAAAGGTGTAAATTACCAATAGTGAAGGGTTAAAATTATAAATATAAAAGAAATTTAACTTTCAGCAAAAAAAAATAGAGAAACTTTGCGAGCATGTGGTATAAAAAGAAGAATATCGTGACTAATTTACCCTTGATTCGCCGTATGAGCTTCCAAATCGCCAAATTCTTCGTGAATTTGTTACCAAAAATCAGCGATTTACCTTTCGAAATTGATTCCAGTAAGATTTGGGTTTGAAATTTGTGTATCCGATCGATTGCAATCGCGTTCCCAAATAGCTAGGGCTCGTAAACGACTGCAATCGGGAACGCCACAGAGACTAATTGGTTCGCGTATCGAGCAGCGATCGGAACGCAAATGTACCCGTTTCGGGAACGCAAAATCCGGATCGGGGTTCGTGGGGGTGATAGCGTTTCCGTGTAACTATGGATTGAACCATAAATACTTTTTTGTCCGGTTTTAAAATCTTTTTTAATGGACTAATGAGTTAATTTTGATTACAAAAATATTTTTTTTTCAAGTTTTAATCTAAATCTTAGATATAACGATTTAAGAAAGGGGTCGAATTCCGTTGATTGACCCAGAGATACTTTTTTGTCCAGATTTAAAATCTTTTTATTGGACCTATTAGCTAATTATAATGACAAAATCAATACTATTATGGTTGTAACTTAAATCTTTAAATAAAACAATTTAGCAAAGACCAGTCCAAAGGGGCCAAGTTGGTTTGGATTAGGTTGACCTGCAAACGCTTTTTTGTCAATCTTTTGCAAATAATCATTGAGTTAACTATGTCCCAAAATTATCTTCTACAAACAAAACCACACAATTTAAGAAAAGTGCATTTATTACACCGCAAAAAAAGTTCTATCTTTGCCTCAAAAGTGTTTTTTGATTGGTGGAAACTTCAAAGGGACAATAGATTTTGGGATATATTAAAAAAAGACAGACAATAAATTTGGCACGGAGGGAGTATTACAAAAGCAACATTGTTACGGTTATATAATCTAATATCTAAATAACACAATTCATGAAATTCTATTTTCACCCCATATGACCTGTTTCCTTTTTAGCTACTATTTTTATTTAATTTAAACTGTATGAGATAATACATAACCCAAATCGACCCGTTCAAAATTAAGTTAGTCAAAATTGTCACACCTGATAATAACCTTGTTTTTGATTAGGTGTGGGCACGAGTTCTGTTATTCTTGTGGTGCTGAATACACCAACAACCAACAAACATGCGAATGCTGCACATTATTTGCTAACGACGAAAGAGGAGAAAATGACGATTTTACCCTTACCCAAACCTTGAATTCGAGCCCGGCAGTTGAAGAATGGGCATGGGACTCATGTGGGTCACTTTCAAACTTGATGGATGCTTATTCAGATCAAGAAAGATCACAACTTGCATTAATACAACGGTTTCTTGCTGGCGGGTTTAGTTTAAGTGATCATAATACATACACGTATCAACCCCCACCCCCGTGTATAGATTCGGGATCTGAATATCTTGAAAACACCATGAAAGATCTTCATCAGGTTCCTTGGCTTGAAAGGTTTGTGTCGGTTATTAGTGACGATTATTATGATGAGTACACTCAATGAAACATATTTAATGTTAGGAAAATAATTCAATTACTATTGAAATTCGTGATTATGATCTTCATCTTGAAGATTATGTTTATTGTTATACACAACATTGTATGGTATCGTATGATTTCTTTCTTGAATGAAATGATAGATGACAAGAACGTTCAAAGATGGAAATCTGTGTGTGTTTTACTGATGCTTGTCGTTTTGGCATATCAACAAACACTTGGCGGGCATGTTTTGTGCAATTTTTGTGGTTAAAATGTTTTGTTATTCCAACTTCATATGTTACTCGACATTAACTTGAAAAATATTCTAAATTGGCTTGATTTAAGTTGGCGGATCTCGAACTCGAGTATTATATACTACGCTTTTCAAGTTTGTGTGTATGGTATAGACATGTGTACGGTTCAAGAATCAAATCGAACCATTTGGAACCAAACCATTTGATCATAAATATGGTTTTACATATATGAAGATGTACTTTATAAAGAAATTTCTTGAGCTGAGAGTAATTCTGTGATGACAAACTTGTAAAGCAAGTTATGATTGTAACATTTAGGGGAGGGATTAGAAATATTTACCAGCAGTAGTAGCTTTTTGCGGGGATAAAAAAGCAGGGGTTGAGTGGGGATGCTCGTGGGGTTCAGGCGAAACAAAAATAAATTAAACATAAGAGACTCTATTAAAGAAAACCTTATTTTATTATATAAAGCAATGAATCTTCAAGAATTGATTTTATAAACTTACGATACAACTAATGATTTTATAAATTTAAAAGTTAAAAAAACGTACACATTTTGGGGTTCTATTTTAGGATTAGTTAGGTTGTGTAGCAAGTAGCAACCCAAATACAAGTGGCATAAGGAAAAATGGGGACATCAAAATGGGTCTGACCCGGACTTGAATTTCACATGGACTTCCTTGTTTCCCTTGTGAGATGACCCGCTTTTCAAAATGGGCCTTAGTCGGAGGTTTGCTAAAGAGGCCCACGTGGCAGCTTCGTCTCTCAACATCACAAACCCAACCCGGCCTCAAAATAAAATCCTCACCGATCGTACCAAATCACCTCAACAAGAAACTTCGATATTTCAGAAATAAATAATTTTAGGAATTCGATATTTCAGAATTAAAGAACAAGACAAGATTGATTGTCATTTTGTCCCCAAAAAGTGATCGAAGACAATAAGTAAAACAAATCTGGGTCGGTTTAGGAGATGAAGTTGACAAAATTATCATGGAATACTTGAATTGGTCCTACAAGTAACAAGTTGTGCATCTTTAACATATATGCTTCCACTTAGAAAGTGCTGTGCATATAATAAGGCTGATTATCACATGATTGAAACATGTTTAGTGTGTGCCTTCATGGATCTCTACAAGTAGCCTATGATTGTAATTACAACACTCATATATATATGTAGTGTAATAACACGTAATCCATGTACTTTATTGAAAGGATTTTTCATGTTCTAAATTTCAGTGGATAATGTAACTTTAATATTACATCCGTAAGTGATACATTTGAAGAATCACGGTTTTTGAGACAAGAGATTAAAAAATGATTTAAGATATATTAAGGTGGATAGTTACTGGAGAATGAGTCTCACTTCTTTTGAATAAAGTGATATTAATGATGGTTAAAAATAAAAGTAAGAGTAAAAGGGTAATTTCATTTTATTAAAGTAGATAATTAGTGGAGAGTGAGTATCAAAGGAAAGGCCGGTTCGAATTTGTTCTTTCTTTTTTTATTTACCAAATAAGGTAAGTTTTAAAAGTGTATCACTTACTTTGTTCCACCCCTTTTAGAAAAGTGTATCACTTATTTTTTTGATACGGAGTTAGTATCATTTGCAATCAACTTCCCATCAATTTCGACTGCTGTATACTCCTTATCTGTTTTTCACATACACAAATTCCAAAGATTCAGCATTGTAAGTCAGATATCAGAAATAATATGTTGTCTCAATGGTTTCAAAGTCCATACACATTTTGATTAATGAGGCCAGAATTATGAACTGTTGAAAGTTTTAGGTTATTAAATTTAATGTTACATCAAAATCTACAGCTATGATGAAAAGTAGTGGTTCTACTTCTAGCTCTAAATATAACCAATACCAAATTTCCTTCTGAACTTGAATTCAAAAATCAATCACTGAGTTAAAAATTCTTGTATATTATATATATTTATATCATTATATGTTTTTATATAATTCAACAAAATACATATTTAACATATATCATATACCGAGTAATAAAGATAATATTTACACAAAAAGTTAGTATATTTAGTTTACATACAAATTTTATATACAAGCCTAAATGCTAATTGCTAAATGAGCCCAAACAAGCTAAGTCCGATTTGTAAAATCTGTTACAAACCAAGTTTGAGCTTTACAAAATAAAATTTAAAAAGAGTTCTCATTTACACCATAATTTTGAACCTACTCAATACGCAGACCTTAATTGAATACTTTAGTTTATCTTAATTGTATATGCCAATAGGCTCATAATAGACTTAGTCTGTCAAAAAGTGAATTATATATGCTTATCATAATATTAAAACAAAAACACGTGTCTTCATGTAAACTTTGTACAAATGAAAATAGAGTCAGAATTTCACTTATATTTTTTATTTGAAGAAATGACCAACTAAGTGCTGATTATTTGCTGGTGTTTGCAATCATTGTACACATCTCCCGCTTTTTAAATTGTTTCATAATACCACTTGGAGAAATCTGAGATCAATGGTGCATGTATTTGACTTTACAAATTAAAAACTGTTGGGTTTTCTATGCATCTAGCCACAATTTGTTTAAGGCGGAAATCAAAAACAACTTGGTAGAACATTGACCCGATAAAACTATTTGGACCGTTAGGTTTACAATTCTAACGCAACTAGAATTTAATAACTAATTAAATGATAAATTCAAAACTTACATTGTTACGGTTTGGCGAGGATGACAAACCTTGTGATCTCGTTCTTGCCAGATTCACACTATGCCTAGGATTCAAGAAAGAATCCCTCTATCGTATCACACCCAAGGGTTATCACAAACAGGACAATATACCACAACGTAGTATAAAGCACCTTGAGAAAACGAGTACCGAAAACCAATCGAAAAACTCTTTCGATTACCGGCGGTGGCGGCGGCGGAGCAGCGGTGGTCCGGCGGTGGTTCGACGGCGGCTGGACGGCGGGGCAGCGGCGGTTCGGTGGTGGCTGTGGGGTGTCGGCCGAATGGTGCAAGGGAACAAGAAAGAGTTGTTAAGTCTATTTAGGTTAATACCCTTTAACCTCTATATATAGTGCATCAACCCTAATTAGAGTCAAACTCTAATTAGGTCAAAGCCCGTCACCACCAAGCCCGGTCCGAACCCTATGCCTAGCCCGAAACCATTTAATTAATTAATACCCATTAACTAATTAAATACGTCAAGCCCGATAGTCTATTTAATTAAACAATTAATTAAACACTACATTTTTCTCGTGTTTGTTGATTCCTCGAGGGCAACCCGAATAGGACTCTAAAATACCCGAACCGGAATACGGGTTTATTTGATGTGTTGGACACCAATTCCAACAGTCTCCCACTTGGACATCTCATCAACTATAAACGGTACGCGTTCGTGTATCCTTTAGAGTGTGCATAGCATGTGCAGCTGCCGAACTCTGAACTATCAGAAACGGTCCTATGATAAGTGATCATATGTCCTTCGTTGCGCGATATCATGTAACTAGTGACATGGACTTGTCAATCACTCTAGTTATGATTATGTTTCCTGATTCGAGATTTATGATGACGTTTTGACTACATAATTGAACTTTCAAGTTAGTCATGACCTGCGCAGGTACTTTAGTGTCACATCAAATCAACAGGGGGCACATAGATATCTCCTCTATCACTTTGATCAGAGGGAACGAATAAACCTTAACTACATCGTCTTCCTTCATAGTCATCACATAATACATGGAACTAATCTTTATAGCTACCAGTTACGAATAGCGTTGGAGTTAGACTAATGCATCACGAAATCGTACTTAGGAAACGATGCATCTTGGTTTGAAGACTCATACGATATTATCGCCTCACTATTACCCATGATAAAGTCCATGGGGTAATACTCTGAGCGTGGGTTGGTCCAACATTTAAATACACCTTTTTAAATGCTCATGAGAGTAGCAGCAATCTCTATGCAATGTTCATACCTTTGAACAATCTACTCACTCTCCCATGACATCTTAATTCAGTTCTTATTCCCATAAGAACGATCGACTGTGGACGTTTAAGTAATCTCTTAGTTTACTTAGGAATAGGTTCTAAACATGCAAAAGGTTTGAAATGGAATAATTAAATACTATATGAACGATAGAACACTTGCAAATTATTTAATCTCCATAAATAAATCATCAATTCATACAATTTAATATTCACTACAATTTCAAATGAATGACAATTTATGATAAGTCACTATGAAATCTAATTCCTATCGTCCTCGCATGAGCATCATGTTTGGCACGACTTAGTGCTTTTGTGAAAGGATCAGCCGGGTTATTTTCCGACGATACTCTTGTCACTATCACGTCCCCATCTTCAACTCGCTTTCTCACGTAGTGAAACTTTCTGAGTATATGCCTGGTTCGACTATGATCTTTGGATTCTTTAGTCAATGAGACTGCACCTTCATTGTCGCAGAAGATTTTCATTGGTTCCTTGATGCTTGTTACGACACCAAGATCCCCAACGAAATTCTTCAACCATGTGGCTTCTTTTGATGCCTCACAGGCAGCAATATACTCAGATTCGCAAGTTGAATCAGCTACTGTCTCCTGCTTGGAACTCTTCCAAGTGACAGCTCCTCCGTTCAATAAGAACACCCACCCAGTTTGTGAGCACGAGTCATCTCTATCCGTTTGGAAACTCGCGTCACAATAACCTTCCACAACAAGTTCGTCTTTCCCACCATACACTAAGAACATATCCTTTGTTCTCCTTAGGTACTTGAGAATCGTTTTCACCGCAGTCCAATGATCGTTGCCAGGGTTGCCTTGGAACCGGCTCACCATGCTTAGCGCATATGAGACATCCGGGCGAGTACATACCATGGCATACATGATCGATCCAATCGCCGAGGCGTAAGGGACTCGACTCATTTTCTCCAGTTCTTGCTCAGTACTGGGACATTGACTCTTAGACAATGTTATGCCATGATTCATGGGTAGATACCCTTTCTTGGAATCAACCATACTAAAACGTTTTAGTATTTTATCCAAGTATGTACTCTGGCTTAATCCTATTAGACGTCTTTCTCTATCTCTGTATATCTTTATACCGAGTATGTACGCTGCGTCTCCTAGGTCCTTCATAGCGAAACATTTTCCCAACCAAGACTTCACGTCTTGCAGTGTAGGAATATGATTTCCTATAAGGAGTATGTCATCCACATACAGTACTAGGAAGACAACAACGCTCCCACTAGCTTTGATGTAAACGCAGGACTCATCTTCACTCCTAGAGAAACCAAACTCCTTGGCTTTCTCATGGAAGCAAAGATTCCAACTTCGAGAGGCTTGTTTCAATCCATAAATGGATTTCTCAAGCTTGCACACTCTATCAGGATATTTCTTATTGATAAAACCTTCTGGCTGTGCCATATAGACATCCTCAGTAAGTCTTCCGTTAAGGAAGGCGGTTTTAACATCCATCTGCCAAATTTCATAGTCATGAAATGCAGCTATGACAAGCAATATTCTGATAGACTTTATCTTGGCTACTGGTGAAAAGGTTTCATCATAATCAATCCCATGAGTTTGAGTATAACCTTTTGCAACCAACCTAGCCTTATAGGTGTGCACATTCCCATCCATGTCTTTCTTCTTCTTGAAGATCCACTTGCATCCAACGGTTTTGACACCGGGAGAAGTCTCAATCAAGTTCCATACTTGATTGTCATACATGGACTGAATCTCACTCTCCATAGCCACTTTCCATTTTTCAGCCTCAGGGCCTTCCATAGCTTCCTTATAACTCGATGGCTCATCGTCATCAACTGGTAAACTATTACAAGTAGATGCATCGCCTTCAGCAATATGGAAATCATAATAATCACCAAAATGCTCAGGAGGGCGAACAGTTCTAGAGGATCTACGTGGAACGGTAGGAGTTACATCATTTTGTTCAACAGGAGTCTCATCCTCTGGTTGAGTGCTAGTGTCAACTATAGGTTCCACTACATCTTCATCGTTTGACTCTTGACACTCTTCAAGATCAATTTTGCTCCCACTGTCTTCTTTGGATAATAGCTCTCTCTCGAGGAAAAATCCTCTTCGAGATACGAACACTTTGTTCTCTTTCGGATTATAAAACCGATATCCAAAAGACTGTCGTGGGTAGCCAATGAAGTAGCACTTCTCTGATTTGTTATCTAGCTTGTCGTGAGATTCATGTCTCACATAAACTTCACAACCCCAGATTTTCAAATGTTTGAGGGAGGGAGGATTCCCTGTCCACATTTCAGAGGGAGTTTTGGCAACCTTCTTAGTTGGTACAAGGTTCACGATATGTGCTGCAGTTTCTAAGGCATATCCCCAGAAACTCACTGGAAGTGTTGATCGACTCATCATTGATCGAACCATGTCAAGCAAGGTTCGATTTCTCCTTTCCGACACTCCATTAAGTTGTGGAGTTCGAGGAGGTGAGAGTTGGGATACTATTCCACAACTCTTTAGATAGTCGATGAACTCTTGACTAAGATACTCTCCGCCCCTGTCAGAACGGAGCATCTTAATCTTCTTGCCCAGTTGATTCTCTACTTCTTTCTGATATTCTTTGAACGTTTCAAAAGTATTAGATTTATGTTTAATCAAATAAACATATCCATATCTACTGAAATCATCAGTAAATGTGACGAAGTATCGCTCACCATGTCTAGTGTTAGACTTGAACGGTCCACATACATCAGTATGTATGAGGTCCAACAAGTCTTTGCCTCTTTCACATGACCCTGTGAATGGCGCCTTTGTCATCTTGCCAAGTAAACAAGACTCACACACATCATTCGATTTGAGGTCAAATGATTCTAACACTCCATCCTTTTGGAGTTTAGCTATGCGTTTCTTGTTTATATGTCCTAAGCGACAATGCCATAGACATGACTTATCCAATACACCTTTGGATGAATCAACATTTAATATTAGATTCCTTTTGTTTACGCAACCATCTATTTCATATATACCAGCACAAGGAATAGCTTTAAAATAAAACACATCATTTTTATAAACTAAAATAGAACCATCCTTATTATCAAAAACAAAGTTAAAACCATCCTTAAACAATGCGTAATACGAAATAATGTTGCGTGCCATAGAAGGCGAAAAACAAACATCTAATAAAAGTAAAGAACATCCATTCCCAAGCATGAGCTCATAATCTCCTATCTTGGTGACAGCAGTCGAGACTCTGTTTCCCATGATCAGATTAAGCTCTCCATGCTTCAACTTCCTACAATTCTTAAGTCCCTGCATATCAGTGCAAATGTGAGTACCACACCCTGTATCTAGAACCCAAGAATTAGACATAGAAGTATGATGGAGTTCAATCATAAACGTACCTAGGACACCAGACTGTTGGATCCTATGATTTCTCAAATCATCAAGGTACTTTGGGCAATTTCTCTTCCAGTGACCCATCTCATCGCAATAGTAGCATATAGAGTCTTTAGGTGCTATTAAAGAGGTTCTCTTTCTTTTAAGCTTTCGTTGGGCATGTCCCACCTTAGCTTTTCTTTTCCTCTTAGGACGAGAAAGTTTACCTCTTCCAGCATCATTAGACTCAATGCTCAAGACTGGAGATTCGAAATCACAGTCGCAGGCCGTTAACAAGTCATTCTCAACAACTTTTAACTCCTCGTACAGTTCAAACGTTGTGATTTCCCTCTTATTCTTGTCGTATTCTGATACGTATGAAGAATACTCTGGAGTTAGCTTGTGTAGAATCATATCGACAGCTAACTCGTTAGAGATAGGCATACCCAGACTTTCTGAGTTATGTATGTATTCCCTCATCTTCGAGATGAAGTTACACACTGATTCTCCATCTTGCATTTCGCAATTCTTGATGAGTTCCATGTTTTCATGAACAGCACGAGTATTACCGAGATAATCCACATAGTCAAAATTTCCAATAGCTTTTCGAGATGAAACCTTATTAGGAGATGACTTTGGTGGACACGGCAGTGCGAGTACAATCGGGAGTGGAGGTGGTGGTGGTAGAGGAATTGTGTTGTCATTCAAGTTTGAACCCATCTACAAAAGAAACAATTTCTTTGTTAGTGAATTCAATAATTAATCCTTATAATAATTTTCCCAATCTTTATTCATAAGGCTAGGATACGCCCACTAGTTATTTGATGTGAAGAGGGATGCCGTATTTCACACCAAACAATTTCGTGTCGTAGGCAAACTATTGTCAATTTCAATCTTATGAAATCCCTAGTTCTTTGAGATTCATTCTCGTGGGAGAATGGCATGTTAATCTCGAATCAATGCTCATTCTAATCTATATGACAGGGATACCGTGGATCATATATTAGAAGGTGAAACAACCATGGAATACCCACGTGGACTTCTCGGCTCAAGTTCGCTTGAGTATCGCGAGAATCGTTTCACTCATAAAATAATCTCACAATTAACGTACCGGTTAACCACACGAGTTCCGTTAATCAGACTATGATACGAGCGCGTGTCATTCAATGGAGAGCACACAATGTTCACATTTAATTAAACGGGAAGGATTTGTTTAATTTTATGATTATACTTTTAATCTTGACATCATCCTATTATGCCTGTTCGGTAGCTCCATTCCAAGACAAGGGAAGCGGCGGGGCAGGTCAGCGCATGGCGTGTTAAAAACGCAACCCCGTTTAGAGATCTATATCTCTTCCTTTTCATCCTTTAGATGTCTTAGACTATGGGTGAGCCTACTAATGACATAAGTAACGATGTATTTAACTTTAGTTATAATATATATAAACTTTTATATAATTATATCTATGTACATTAAAGCCTTTTAATTACATTTACTAAAGTTCTATATAGTACAATTAATTTTATAAACGCGCGAGGACGCGACGTTTTAAATCCTATTATAACTATATCTTATATAATATTTAATAAACTTTTATTACATAATATTATATATATAAGGGAAGAATATCAAATCACATTTGATATATATGGGAATTCGAAATATATATATATATATTCTAATTAAACTTTTAATTAATATATATAATATATAATACTTATTTAAATATTTATCTTTATTATAAACTATTATAAGATAAGACAAAACAAATTTAAATTTATTCGAAAATCCATACCCTTTTAATTTTTAAAAATACCAAAAATATTTAAATATATATAAATATATACCGAAATTATTTTCGGATATATCTATATCCATATTTAAAATATCTTTTAATTTTTTAAAATCATATCTTTAATTCTTATTAAAAGATTTCGGATATATCTAATATATCCCTAATTTAAACTATTAAATTTTATCCTTATTTGATACTCCTTCAAATATTATCTAGATTTGCCAAATCAACTATTTTTGGCATATATGTGTTTCGAAAAATACATATATACTTAAATAGGATTTATTTTATTTAATTATTAAATAAATAACCTTTATATTCCTTTTATATATTCCGAAAAATATATAAAATATATAAAATATTTATTTTAAATCTTTTAAATAAAAACCTAGATTTGATAAAATCTTTAGTTCAAATTCTTGATAATTCCAACTTTTGAAATTATCATAATTTATGAATTTAAATAAAAAAAACGTTTTTAATAATTAAATTAATAATTCCGAATTTTCGGAAATATTAAAAATCATATTTTTAATTTTCGGTAATTATCAAAACAATTTTATAAAATACCGAAAAAATCTAAAAACCTATTTTTAATGTATTTTTAATTTTCGGAAACCCCAAAAACAATTTTCGGAAATTCCGAAAATCATAAAAACAATTTTTATGGATTTCGAATTTCTTGTCTAGCACAATTAGACTTGTAAACCAATGGCGCTCTGATACCACTGTTGGGTTTTCTATGCATCTAGCCACAATTTGTTTAAGGCGGAAATCAAAAACAACTTGGTTGAACATTGACCCGATAAAACTATTTGGACCGTTAGGTTTACAATTCTAACGCAACTAGAATTTAATAACTAATTAAATGATAAATTCAAAACTTACATTGTTACGGTTTGGCGAGGATGACAAACCTTGTGATCTCGTTCTTGCCAGATTCACACTATGCCTAGGATTCAAGAAAGAATCCCTCTATCGTATCACACCCAAGGGTTATCACAAACAGGACAATATACCACAACGTAGTATAAAGCACCTTGAGAAAACGAGTACCGAAAACCAATCGAAAAACTCTTTCGATTACCGGCGGTGGCGGCGGCGGAGCAGCGGTGGTCCGGCGGTGGTTCGACGGCGGCTGGACGGCGGGGCAGCGGCGGTTCGGTGGTGGCTGTGGGGTGTCGGCCGAATGGTGCAAGGGAACAAGAAAGAGTTGTTAAGTCTATTTAGGTTAATACCCTTTAACCTCTATATATAGTGCATCAACCCTAATTAGAGTCAAACTCTAATTAGGTCAAAGCCCGTCACCACCAAGCCCGGTCCGAACCCTATGCCTAGCCCGAAACCATTTAATTAATTAATACCCATTAACTAATTAAATACGTCAAGCCCGATAGTCTATTTAATTAAACAATTAATTAAACACTACGTTTTTCTCGTGTTTGTTGATTCCTCGAGGGCAACCCGAATAGGACTCTAAAATACCCGAACCGGAATACGGGTTTATTTGATGTGTTGGACACCAATTCCAACAAAAACAACGTTAAAATCAAATCAAATCTTGATCCTTTTATTTTATAAGGATTATGAGTACAAGGTCAAACCGTTAAACTATAACATGGGATGGAACCGTTTACTACGGTTGCATTGTAAACAAAATAATCGACCTCCAATTCAGAAAAAGGAAACAAATTTTATGTGATTTTGTTTGTGACATTTGATATGTCATCTGGGTATTAATCTTATGATAATAACTTTTGGATGAACTTATAAAGATCACGAGTTTGATCTCTGTGTAAATATATACAAGAAGACCATAAAAGTTTCAAAAACGAACATTGGGAAAGTTCTTTACAAAATAAAATAAAATCTAAAATTTAAATTGAATAAATCAAATCAATTACTTTTATCTTTACCTTGACTCAAATAATCATAGTGGTCGATTTTTTTTCTAAAGAACCTGATATTGTTTCATTTTAAATGTGTGATTGAGGACTCTATCTAGAAGGTATTTAGTAATAAGATTTAATTATAGGTAGAATATATATACTTTACATTTTAAAACGATACAATACTGTATTAGTTTTCATTTGTACATACAAATTAACTTTGTTGAAAGAACACAAAATTATTAACAGATAGAAATGTGGCTGTCAGTAATTTCATTAGATGATTTTATTCATTAACTTTCAATTAGTTAGATACAAGATTAACTTAATTGATAATATATATTATAAATATACAGAAAGTTGTTTGGCCAAGGTAATTCTGCTATTAAAATATGAAATATATATGTAGTATGTTGTTATAGGTAGTGATGTTCACACCACAACTTTTAGGTTATCTACCATAATTAATGCTTAAAGTACTTGTATAATTTTTGTAAAACTTATACTATGTGATATAAGAATTAAAAGTTGTCATGCATAAATAAATATCTTTTGTTCTTTTATTATGGGGATTGAGAGGAACAACACCCGCCGGTCCCCTTAATAGCTCCACCACCGTCAACGATGACTTGTAATGAATATTACCATAAAAGAGAACAATATAATCTTTTAATCATTAAAAGATGATATCCACTTGACACATATTTTAGATAAAGTTATAGTGATGCGTAATTAAAATCTTATTACAGAAAAGGTAACTTGGATTTGAAAACATTTCAAGCATAAATATACATAGACTTACTTCATGTGTCTTGTATAAGTAACTTATGAATTTATGATTTAGATTAAAAATAATATTGTCTAACAATACGTGATTCAAATCAATTCTGCTACTTCAACGCTATCTCATCTTTACCTCTCTAAGACTAAACACATGATTAAATATATATGATCAAATATATGACTAAATCAGGAGTGACATAATCTGACACAATCTGAGCAGCTTTGCATTCTCACAATCATTCGGTCAACCTGACGCCAAATCAAATAAAAAATAAGGAACGTGTCCTCAGGAACGACCGGCATTCCCTCGACCACCATTACGAGGAGTCTAACATTTTCGATATATGATTCAAAAAAATAAATGTTAGTTTCTTTTAAGGGGATAATACACATTACTCTTAGGTAGAAAAAAAAAGTATAAATATATAGAAAATATTAGTATGTTTTTTTTTTTCTTTCCAAAATTAGAAAGACGATTGATATACGTAATACGTGAAACTTACTTTCATTGATGGTAGCAATACGATACCCACTTTCTCTATCTCTATTTCATCACCTTCTTTCTCATTTTCATTTTCGATTTCCACCCCTTTTCCCTCTATCTCTTCTTCCACAGCTGCCATAGACGACTTTTTTTTTCATTTTCTTCAGATGCAATAATAAGATTGAGCAGTCTCTTAAAAGTAATCAGGTTAGTCAATTCAATCTTTCTTCTTTCTAATTGATTTCCACTTCCATTTTATGAATACGGTCTTCTGTTTTTGGATTTAACATAAACCCTTTTCATCGTTTTATTAATCTGATCTGAGTTATTGTTATTGATAGTTAGATCGTATGATTTTTTATTTGAATTTGATTAAACTTTATTTTTGAAATTTGAATACTATCGAATTCATGAATCGCCAATCACCCTCTTTTGATGATGATTTGGAGTTTCTGTTGTGATTATTATTTTTTATTTATTTATTTTTGAGTTTGCAAGTTGTTCTGCTGCTGTGATGGGATTTTTTAAAACTTTTTGGATGAGATCTGTGATATCTAAAGTGTGATCTTTTCTATCTGCTCTGTTTCATCTTTATTAGAAATCAGAGTCAAAATCATTAAATTTTCAGAAAAATAATTTTCAATTCGGATACAAATTTAATCACTGGATCTAATATCTTGTTTTCTTCTCCAGAGACCAGATTTTCTATTTTTAGATTTCCATTTTCCTTCTCAACCTATATGTGTTGACTTAAATTCTTTGTAAATCAAAAGAATTTTGACTCCCAATCATATAAATATATCATTTCAACTTAGAAATTAGCAAAAAAAAAGTTAACTTTAAAAGGAATTTCATGTATTTTTCATCAAAAGTATTAACTATGGTCTAATCTCATGGTGTTCTTTTGATCATCTATCTCTTCTAATTTCTAAACAACAATTTCTAACATAATATTTTAAATTTCTTCCAGGAGACTATCTTATTAACAATTGAAGTGGTATTTACACAGACTTAGAGAGATTATTTGGATTGGGTTAACTGTGATTCATGGGGATCTTTGAAGAGATGGGTTTCTATGGAAATCTCGATTTCCTTTCGGGTCCAAACTGTGAGGGAGGAGAACGGGCCTCCGAGCCCGAACACGAGCAGCCAGTTGAAGAAGATTACAGTGATGAAGAAATGGATGTTGATGAGCTGGAAAGAAGGATGTGGAGAGACCGAATGCTTTTAAGGCGGTTAAAAGATCAAAATAAAGTCAAAGAAACTGATAACGCAAAACAACGCCAATCTCAAGAACAAGCAAGAAGAAAAAAAATGTCACGGGCTCAAGACGGGATCTTGAAATACATGCTTAAAATGATGGAAGTTTGTAAAGCCCAAGGGTTCGTTTACGGGATCATACCCGAAAACGGGAAGCCCGTTAGTGGCGCTTCCGATAATCTCCGGGCTTGGTGGAAAGAAAAAGTCCGGTTTGACCGAAACGGGCCCGCTGCAATTGCTAAATACCAATCGGACCATTCGATTGCGGGTCAAAATGAAGATAATTTAAGCCCGCTTTCAACCCCGCACACGTTGCAAGAGCTTCAAGACACAACTCTCGGGTCACTTTTATCGGCTTTAATGCAACATTGTGACCCGCCACAAAGGCGGTTCCCGTTGGAAAAAGGGGTTGCACCGCCGTGGTGGCCCACCGGAGACGAAGAATGGTGGGCCCAACTCGGGTTACCCCAAGAACACGGGACCCCACCTTATAAAAAACCGCATGATCTCAAAAAAGCATGGAAAGTCGGCGTTTTGACGGCTGTTATTAAACATATGTCACCCGATATTGCTAAGATCCGGAAGCTTGTTCGGCAGTCAAAATGTTTACAGGATAAAATGACGGCTAAAGAAAGTGCCACATGGCTTGCTATTATTAACCAAGAGGAAGCGTTGTCACGTAAGCTTTTTCCCGACAGCTGTCCTCCAATATCTTCGAGCGGGCCCGCTTCGTATTTGGTTGCGGATACGAGTGATTATGATGTGGAGGGTGTAGAAGATGAGCAGATTGTTGATGTAGAAGAGTGTAAACCACAAGCCCGTGAGGTTACTAATATGTATAATCTCGGGCTCATTGGGCCCGCGAACGGGCTTGTGGTTCCTCAATTGGCTCAGGTTAAAGGTGAGCTTGTTGAAATCCCGAGTTCGGATAATTTTGTTCAGAAAAGAAAGCAACAGCAACAATGTGATGAACAGCTGTCACAAAAGATTTACACGTGTGAGTTTTCTCAATGTCCTTATAGCGACACTCGTGTGGGTTTTAGTGACAGATTTTCACGAAACAATCATCAAATGAGTTGTCATTATCGCCCGAATCCTAACCCGAATCATAATCCTTCTCGTAGTGGAACCCTAAACTTCCATATGAAAGAGCCCGTTTTCACTATCCCGTCATTTGGTCAACCGAAGGTCAACACGGGTCAGCCCGTGAACCAGGATGGCCCGTTTGGTGGTTCACAGCTTGGACTTCCTGGAGACGGTCAACGGGCCATTTCTGATCTCATGTCATTTTATGATACTAATCTTCAAAACACCAACAGAAATCTAGGGAATCTTGATGTTATTAGTGACCACCAGAAGCAAAAGTTTCCCATTCAACTCGATGATGACTTTTTTGGTCAAAGTGTCGAGTCAAACATCCCTTCCAATCAGTCAACTTTCTTACCAAACGGGTTCCAGTTTGAGAATAAAACGCCATACAATCCTGCTTTTGATACAAACAATAACTTGGATTTTAGATTCGTTTCACAGTCGCCGTTCAATCTAGGAGGAGTTGACTTTTCTGGGGAGTCAAACCCGACCCCCGATATGTCAATGTGGTATCTTTGAAATCACCAACACAAGAAATCCCAATTAACAGGTGATCAAAGCCTCTTTTTTAATCCATAGTATAGTGTCAAGTTAGTTATTATTAATAATATTCCGCTTGTTGTTACAAAACTCTATGGACTCGTGTTTTTGTACGTTTTCTTGTGACTGAATACTTGTGTACCTCGTGTAACTATATTTTGTTTATATATTGTGGTGTATTATGTCATAAAATATAACCATTTGGCTTGTTACCTTATGCTTATGGGCTAAAAAAGCTATAAACTCATAAACGGTTAAAAGTAAAGTTGTCTAACTTTTCAAATTTATGTTAAAATAAGATGACCTAAACTGGTTAAATAAGTTGGTCCCAAACTGGTTAAATAAGCTGTTCCCTCCAACCACACATTCAGAAGTGTTTATTGTTTGTCTTATAGTGTAATAAGTTAATAAATTGTTTATATAAGTTTACCCAAACATCCCATTATTGGTGCAACCAATAATACACATAGTGAAAGGTGTATGTAGGTGTTTTTGTCTCCATGTGAATGCATGTGAGGGTTGTTGGGTTAGTGATAAAGTTTAAGTCTTTTTGGGAAGGGGCCAATTGACCAAAAGATTAGGTGGCAAACATGGACATGTGACTTTGTGTGGGTCGGGTCCTTTGATGTGGGACCCGGATATGGATAGAGTTCAAGAAGATGTTAATGGTGGGTGGTATAGCTGGATTTGCACTAGACTACAAAATATAAACTTCAAGGTTGGAAGAAGTCATCAATGACTGTTTTGACTCTTTCTGTTATGTGTGTTGTGACTATTTTGATTGGTTTGGGCCTAACATATTGTTACTATTTTTGGTTAAGTTTTTGAAGGGTGGAAGAGTGATGATTTGATGTCAATGACGAATTATGCTTATCGATTGAGAATATCCGTGAGATTATGCTTGACACAAAATATTAAATAGTTAACTTTATTTTTTTAACAAAATGATTCTGACATTTTTAACAAGTTGTAAAAATTTGTGAAAATCAAAGAAAAAAATCATAAAAAAATGGTGAAAGTTGAGGTAAAGAATGATCCAAGAAGGAAGGTAGTTATTCCAAAGGCTGTTATGTGGCTTGTTTATGCGTTAGTTTAGCTTTAATTCGCAACCATATTTTAAATAATAATAGGTTTGGCAAATAATAGCATGAACATTAAACCAACTTTAGTTTGATATTCTCCCGATTTGAAATTGAATAAAATGATAACGCCTATTATAGTAGTAATATTCTTGAGAGAGAAATATTATTGTTCTATCTATTTTTGTAAATGTAATTTTATAAAGGAAAATGATAAACTAAGACGTCAAGACACGCATCAAAAACTTGTACAATAATCAATAACCACTCCCTGCATTTTAGGAGTCAACCCCCACTACTGAAAGTACAAACGATTTATGCACGTAATCACCTCTTAATGACAGCCCTTACAAAACCCTTTTATAAATATATTTGTTTATAAGTATAATGTGTATTTTTATAAATTTATCGTGAAACACAGGCACATTTTCCTAGTAATAACCATCTTACAAGGTATTATTGGCAAAATTTGATGTAGTAGCAGTGAATGAAAAATTAAGTGACCACCTTTTAATGGATCTTACAGCTTAATGACATATTCGAAAGTTTAACTAAACTTCAATCATATGTGGCGTCATTTTCATGAATAAAAGAAATGCCACGTAGGCATCCATGTCAATATCGAAACAACTCATACCCACCTCTCAGTTTGTTCCATCTGATATTCCATTTCATTTTCAGTTTGATTGTTTTAACTACGTAAATAAAACCTATCAAATTATAACGCAAAACTACAAAAAATGAAGGGTGGAAGATACACATACTAATTCCTCCGTATAGTTAATGTCCATACAACTCGAAATTAACCCAATTAAATCACCATCAACGCTTATAAACGCTCAACAACTTATCCAACTGATACACTTTCCCCTCCTCATTAGATACGGGCTACACATGTTAGATGAAAGAAGGAGGGAATGGTAGTTTGGGTATTTTACAGGAGAAGTGAGTTAGGGTTGCTATAAATAAAGAAGTTAGAGAATAATGTGAGGGAGGCTTGGTTTATGATAAAGTTAGATTAGTTTAGCCCTAGATAATTTTCTCTCTAGATATCTAGTTTTACATATCTGTATTCTCTCAAGTTCATTCCTGTAATCGTTCCTTTCACAATCAATTCCACAATTGTTGATTGTTTCATTTGAATCACTGATCGATACTACTAAAGGGTATCAATTGGTATCAGAGCAAGTCGATCCGTAATCCATGGCAGCTGCGAAGCAATTAGGTCGTTCGTGTTGATGAAATTGAATTGTATCATCAATTTCATCAGACGTAGTGCAATTGCGTTGATTCAATCAAATATCGATTCTGTTCCCTAAGTCGATACCGTTTCTTAATTTGATTCGGTTTCTGATTCTGATTCTGTTTCTGTGTCGATTCTGAGTTTATCGGCGATTGAATTTGAAACTTCAATTAACGCAATTCAATCAAATGCTCGATTGTTTTCTTTTTCGATTTTGTTTTGACGTCTCTCACGATTCTGCTTCTGCTTCGATTTTGTTTTCTTAATTCAATTCTGAAATCGATTATGTTTCCTCATTCGATTCTGTTCTTAATTCGAATTTGTTCCTAATTCGATTCTGCTTCGTAAGTCGATCCTGTTTCCTTAATTCGATTCTGAGCGATGGCAAACAACAACTCAATTCAATCGGAGGTTGTACAGTAATCGAACATTGAATCAGTTCAGGCACAGAACGAACGGAGTGATACGTGATTAGAATCACTTCACTCGATTCAATCAGAAGAAATTCGATTCGGTTTCTGTTTCTGTTTTCTTAATTCGATTTTGAATATCAGAGAAGATTTCGATGACGACCAGATCTACCAATACTCGATTAGATGAAGCGGAATTGTCCATTAATTCAATTCAGTTCCAGTTACGTGAATTGGTTCAATCGAATATAGCTCAGAATGAACGAAGTGAGCTGATGATGAAACGATTGGAGGAATTGATTCAACATCATCAATCATCAACTCCGTTTGAAGCTTCTTCCTCAGGTGGTACGTTCTCTAATAACAAATTGTCGGATGGTTGTCCTTTCTTTACAATAGAGTTACCAATTTTTGATGGAACGGATCCGGACAGTTGGATTCTTCGAGCTGAGAGGTATTTTTTGTTAAATCGATCGACTAATGAAGAACAATTAGAGCTCGCTATAATTGCGTTTGAAGGAGATGCATTACGGATGTTTAAATGGGAGAATAAGAGGTGTCCGATTCGAAATTGGAGAGATATGAAGATGATGTTACTACATCGATTCCATTCCAATTCAAACGGTACACCGTGCGTGCAGTTTTTGGCATTAAAACAAAACGGTAACGTTGCAGATTATATACGACAATATGTCAATTTAGCTGCTCAATTGGAAGGAATTTCTGAAGAGGAGTTGTTGTGTCAATTCATAAACGGATTAGATCCTCTGATTAGGTCGGAAGTACGTTTACTGAATCCGATCAATTTGAATGTGGCAATGGAGATGTCAGTGAAGGTAGAGGAAAGGAATAATACAATTCAAAAGGGCAAATTATTAGTAATGAGCTATAATGCTTCAAATGAAAGTCGTTTTCCAAAATCTGAGGGGAATAAGGATAGCGGGATGAAAGAGAAGAACATGAATGTCTTAGTATATCAAGATGTTGAGGGAGATGATAATAAAGAGGATTTTGAGAGCCAAATGGGAGATGATATACCCGAGGCTGTGCTGGCAGCTGAGACTGTTGAAATCGGGTCAAAAGTTTCCGTTAATTTGAAGTCAGGTCAAAATATATTGGTAGAATTCGAACTGTTAGATACTCAAGAGAAAGATAATTACAAGGGGTTGAGTAGAGAAGAGCACGAGCTGTTGGATGAATACAAAGCTAGTTTTGATATGTTCAATGGTCTTCATCTTTCAACTGGGCATGAGCAAACTATTATGTTGAAAGATAGTAGTGGACCAATAAATGTTGTACCATATCATCATGCACCTTATCAAAAAGACGAATTGGAAAAGTTGATACAAATGATGAGATGTTGGATGATATTGTGGTGCATTTTCATAATTGCCACCTTGAGGACAAGGTGGAAGTTTTACGGGGGGGCATTGATACACTTTCCCCTCCTCATTAGATACGGGCTACACATGTTAGATGAAAGAAGGGGGGAAGGGTAGTCTGGGTATTTTACATGAGAAGTGAGTTAGGGTTGCTATAAATAAAGAAGTTAGAGAATAATGTGAGGGAGGCTTGGTTTATGATAAAGTTAGATTAGTTTAGCCCTAGATAATTTTCTCTCTAGATATCTAGTTTTACATATCTGTATTCTCTCAAGTTCATTCCTGTAATCGTTCCTTTCACAATCAATTCCACAATTGTTGATTGTTTCATTTGAATCACTGATCGATACTACTAAAGGGTATCACCAACCCCCCGCCACCCGAATCGCCTTCTTTTATCTTGTTCACATTCAAGAAAGTATGATGGTTGACTTTCAACATGAAAAAAGTCAACCAAAAGCTCAATAAATTCATTCACACATCAAGGATGTATCCCGGGGAGAAGTGGTACGGGTGGTTTAGGTGGTTTGATTTTCTCAACCAACACGGCTTGAGTAGTGAGAATTATACCCGCAATTGATACCGCATTTTGTAGGGCACATCTTGAAACCCTACAAGGATCTATCACTCCAACCGCCAAAAGATCTTCATACGTGTCCGTCATTGCATTATAACCGAATTCCCAACCGAATTCTTTTATCTTCTCAACAACTATTTCTCCGTCCACCCCGGCATTGCTTGCTATCAACTTTGCGGGAGCTTGCAGTGCCTGGAATGATGTTAAAAAAAAAACAACCTTAAAAAAAACAACCTTAGAAAGGTGAGAGAAGGGAAACATACGGATGCTATGATGTTGGCCCCACTTTTTTCATCTGAATCTTCGAAAGAGTTTTTGATGTTGGGAATTTGGTCCAAAAGATGAATAAAGGCGGCCCCGCCACCTGGCACTATACCTTCATCCATAGCTGCATAAGTCGCGTTTTTTGCATCCTCAATTCGTAGCTTTCTGTCTTCTAGTTCCGTCTCGGTATGTGCCCCTACCTAAATCATTTTATTTATATATATCATTACCCAAATAATGTAATATTTGTAATCATATTCGACTTAGAGGGTGTTTGGGATTGCGATTTGCTCATTTTGCCACCTTTAAGTCTATCTGAACTAGCATACTGGGAGAAAATCCCTAAATAGAGTAAATTACACAAATGGTCCTTTAGGTTTGTACCATATTTGGTACTTTAGTTTCATAAATTACACAAGTAGTTCTTATTTTTTGAAACTATTGACAGTTTGACACCTTTGGTCCTTTACCTAAACAGACGTTAACCTTTCCCGTCAAGTATGGTCACGTGTGATCCACGAAGGGGTAAATTTGTCCTTTTCCCTTTCCCGTTACTAACTTGAAACCCATAAAAATCTGTTTGTTTGACGGGAAAAGTTAACGTCTATTTAGGTAAAGGACCACACGTGTCAATAATTTCAGAAATAAGGACCACCAGTGTAATTTATGAAACTAAATGACCAAATATGTAATATGGTACAAACCTAAAGGACCATTTGTGTAATTTAACTCTTTATCTTATGAAAAAATAGTATGTGAAAATCTATGGTGATAGTATGGTAAGGATAGATAGTGTAATCATGGTTATCAAACAGGAAATAGGATTAATTCCACTACAGGGGGTGTTTGGGGTTGCTTTTTTAAACCAGAATATATCGTTTTGATAACACGGATAATCAATTGGGAGTGTTTGGACGGAGGAGACAAACTGAATTTGATATAAACTAACCTTGATAATAGCAACACCACCAGAAAGTTTTGCAATTCGTTCACTGAGTTTTTTAGAAAGATAAGAACTATCTGATTCAGACAGATCTTTTTTAATTTGTGATATTCTTGCTTGAATCTCAGCTTTCATTGATGAGTCAGCAACAATAGTTGTATAACTACTTGTAATGGTTACTTTGCGTGCAATACCAAGTTGATCAGATGTTGCATATTCAAGAGACAGACCCAAATCTCCCGATAGAAAATCGCCACCTAATTTAAATAAATAAATAAATAATAGTCAAGATGAAATATTTAAAATTTAATTATGGTTAATTACCTGTCATTAGGGCGATATCTTGCAATAAAGCTTTTTTTCTGTCCCCAACTCCAGGACATTTAACAACAGCAACTTTAAGTGTACCTTGATTTTTATTAACAATTAGGGTTTCCAAAACGGATAGTGAAATATCTTCAGCAAATATCAGCAAAGGGACACTTAATTGAGTACACTTTTCTAGTATAGGAACGATTTCTTTGACAGTTGATATCTTTTGATCAGTTATGAGGACTTTAGGGTTTTCAAATTCCACACGTAAATTGTTCTGATTTGTCACAAAATGTGGAGACATGTATCCTTTATCGATCTGTAGGGAAAGTATTCCTGAATACAGATTAAAATATAAAAATGAAAAAAAAAAAAAAATTTTACTTAAATAAACATTTTTATATTGTATATTTGTATGACTTACCTTCATTCCTTCTTCGACAATTACAGAAGTTTGACTTGATGAAGAAGATTCGATTGATATTATTCCATCATGACCGATTTTATCTATGGCTTCAGCAATTAAATTTCCAATAAAATCATCATTTCCAGCAGAAATTGAAGCTACAGCTTTTATTTCATCCCTTTTGCTGACTGGGATCGCTCTCTTTTTTAAAATTTTAATCAATTCTTTTACAGTCTTTTCCATTCCTTTCTTTAATGAAACAGGATTTGCTCCAAATGAAACTGCTAATAATCCGGATTTAATCATTTCTCTTGCAAGAACAATTGCGGTAGTAGTACCATCACCAGCTAAATCATTTGTTTTAGTTGCAACCTACAAAAAAATGAAATATTTAATACGGTTATTTGTTAGAAATTAAAATACCAAAATAGTTTTAAATACCTCTTGAATAAGCACTGCTCCTGCATTTTCAATTGAATCAGAAAGCTCTATGGCTTTAGCAATTGTGACACCATCATTAATAACTTTAAGTGTTCCAGATTCAGAAAGAACAACGTTTCGACCTGCATAAATTCACAATAATTTTAAAGATTTTGATATAAAAATATATATTGGATTTATAACAAGTACAACAAACTGAAAAATATTGTGAATAAGGTTAACATAACACATAACAATAACGATATACCTTTTGGTCCTAAAGTGACGGAAACAGCATCAGCAAGTTTATCAATTCCTGCAACTAAACCTTCCCTGCATTCTTTATCAAAACAAACCCTTTTTGCTCCTGCTTTCACCACCACCATTTTCTTCATCAAACTCTGTTTTCTTCTCCATAACACACCATGAAATCTCTGTTTTCCACACACTTCCTTCAAAATCAAAGGACATATACACAAATCAAACATCGGTTAAACCTAAAAATTATGTAAACCTTCCCAATTCCAAAATTAGGTTGCGCTAATCAACTTTACGGAAAATACAATTCATTTTGATATAAAGTTTAACAATATACTTGAGTATCATGAATTTCGTAAGGGGGGTTATAACCATGGGAGGTATTGATGAAAAAAAATAAATTGAAATGAGAAATAACATACATGAATCGAACAAGTTACAGGATGTATGAACATCGGAGGAGGAGATAAGAGAGACGACGACCACATTTCTGCTCGAAATTGGTTGCCAAAAGAACAAACGAGAACAAGGGTTTTGGTGTTGGAGAGATTTTGTGCTCGTTGCAGGGAGAGGTTTATCAAGGGTTTTACCGTTTTGGGTGTGGACTTTGGGATTGCGTATAAAAACCGTTGTTAAAATGCAAATTTGCCATTAGAACTTTAGAAGTAGGGGTAGGAGTATGAGTAACATTTGAACCGAAAATAGTACTGAACCGAAAATCAATTGAAAGTGAACTGAAAATATATAATTAATTCGGTTTTTGTATTTGTAATTTCATAATTATCGGTTTCAGTTCGGTTCAGACCTCAGATATAGGTGGATATTTGGGCTAAAAAAAACCTGAACCGAAACCGAACCGAACGTACCAAAACTGAAAACTTGTAATCGGTTCGATTTTCAGTTTTGAAGATTCATCATTATCGATTCGGTCTTATCAATTTCAGTTCGGTTTTTGAACCATGCTCACCTCTAATTATGAATATGAGCAAATTTGGGTTTTTGACAAACAAATACATACTAAAATGGTAAATTTGCTACTCGAAAAACATATTTTATCCTTACATGATAAGTTCTTCACGTTTCAACAAAAATACAATATTCATATAACAATAAGCGATATATTACAGATTTCATGGTTTTTAAGCAAAACAACCTCTAAAGTAGATCATTTATGGAGAATTGGTCTCACTTCTTTTAAATAAATTGATATTAATGATGTTCTAAGCTAAAAGTAAGGATAAAATAGTCATTTCATTATATTAAAATGGATACTTAGTGGACAATAAATCTCACTCTTTTATCAAATAAGGTAAATTTTAAAGCGCATCACTTATTTTGAAACTGGCAAAATGAAAAATATGTCACCTATTGTGATGCGGAGATAATATAATGATTAATTGTTTAAATATATAGTTGAAATTAGGGGGTACGTTCGGGCGGTTAACGGTTTAATAGAGTTAATCGGTTTGGGTTATTTGGGTTTTTGAAAAAGAATTGACCAACCAATATCCAAACCAAATTAATTAAAACCAAACCAACCATATAAGTAATCGGGTTATTTGGATCGATTCTCCATATAACCAAATAAGAAAATGATCCATAAAATGTATTTGTCTTTAACATTACAAAAACATAATAAAAATCCACACCAAGGTTGTATCAAAATAATAATAATAATAAAATAATTAATTCATACTTAAAATTCAAAGAAAATCAAACAAATTCAAAAACAAAAGAACCATCAATCATGCTCACTGCTAGAGGTGAGCAGAAAAAGAGGGTAATCGGAATCGGAGCCGGAACCGTCTCGGAACCGGAACCTGCTAAGAGGTTCCGGTTCCCCAAATCATGGAACCGCCTTAAGAGGTTCCGGTCCCGGTTCTCAAAATTAAGGAACCTGGAACCTGTGGATACCCTGGAACCGACGGTTACACAACATATTTTTATTAAAATATATAATATATAATATATTACACATGATTAAAATAAATAGATTTTTGATTTATCTAAATGTAAAATACTAGTCCAAATAAAAATATAAATTGACCTTACTCGTTATAATTGAGTCAGAAATTGAGTGATAGTGAGACATTCACTCGCCGTGAGGTCGTATCTTTGTGACTGGCTTTTACATGAATCACACATTTACCAGTTTTTTTTCATTCTTATTCACTTATTTATATTTTGAACAATATTCGTAATCGTTGAAATATATATAAAACCGTTAAATGATATTTGTAATCATTAGCTTGTGTGATTCATTGTCTTGTTTATTCAGTAAATAATGTTAAATTTTTTTGAATTTAGATACAGGGTAACCGGAACCTGCCCTGGAACCGGTGGTTCTGGTTCTGGTTCCGAAAATTTAGGAACCTGTCTTCCAGGTTCCGGTTCCGGTTCCGGTTCCTATATCTCAGGAACCTGCGGTTCCGGTTCCGGTTCCGGTTACAGTCGGAACCGGTGGGTACCCTGTTATGCTCACCCCTACTCACTGCTCTATCTCAAATAACACTCAAACAACATTGTTATTATTCGGTTATTCGGGGTGGAAACCGTATAGGAAATCTTGAACCCAAATCTGAACCATAAAACCGTTTACTATTTTGGGTGCACCCAAAGTCCGAACCAAACCCAAATAAGTCAAACCCATTTCACCCGCTATCATTTGGATTGGTTGATTTTTCGGGTCAAACCGTTTAATGAACATCCCTAGTTGAAATTGTTTACATCTAACTATTTCATAAGTATCCTCTTAGAGCACGCGGTGTCATTGTGTTAAACAAGCGTTAAACAACATTTGCTGCCGCCAACCCACACAGTGGTATGCTATGCCATTAGCGACCCGTTAAACATATACACCGTATATATATATTTTTTGAAAATTATGTTTGACTTGGAGTATTTTTTTTCCTTTTGTATATTATGTCAAAAATATGTTAATGAAACAATAATAATTAAAATATAACTACATACCCTACCTTGTGGCAACGGAAATCATGGGTCTACAATTTACAAAAATAATTATTTGATGGTTCACAGGCTGATCAGTACCTTCTACGTTTGGTTCGTTTATCATTTCTATATTTATATTTCAAACCCCAGTTTCAAATTTAGTTCTAGTATGCCGCATTTTAGACTTGAATTTATTTTAATTCAAGACAAACCCATATATTTATTAGGTTGATTGCCTGTTTTGATATGAAACTGGTTCTAAACAAGAATCAAACTGCTTAAATTGGTCTGATTTTCGGTTCTATATTTTGAATCTCCTGTTGGAATCAGCTCATCACGTGAAAATTGGGTACCTTTTCTGAACTTGTGATATAAAATAAAGAAAACTCTTTTTGGAACTCAAAATTTCCAATCAATAACCGCAATTACCAAAACCCAGAATGCGAAACATACATAACCAAAAAGAAACACAAACAAGTTGGATCCCATATGAAAAATACTTTAAAAAAGCACTTGTAAAGTGACATAAATTAGTGCTTATCTTCTTCTTCACAGAACTTTGAATATTGTTCACAATCCATTAGGCATTTTACCTCATTCGTGTCACTCATCTCCACCTTCATAATCCATCCATTCTCATACGGGCTACCATTAACCTGAAAACGTCATAATAATATCTAATTACAAATTAATAAAATATATTAATTACAAGTAATGAAGGCTGCAGGAGCCAGTAAAAGTTGACTATATGGGTCAAACAGCTAAGATTCGACCCATTGTTTGACCATTTTTTACCCGTTAGCCCGACTCGACTCACTCATAAGTAAATAAGTCGAAATTATAAGAAGCAATGCAATTTTCAAGTGATGGTGGGAGTGTGACAAAAGGGTATTTTGGACATTTTAACTAAAATAACAACTTACCAACCCAGGTGAGCTAGTGAGTTCTTCATTGACTTCAACAACTTTACCAGAAACAGGGGAGTTAATATCACTAGTGGCTTTCACACTCTCAACTGCACCAAAACTACTTCCTTGAGTTACAGCAGATCCAATTTCTGGTAATTCAACATACACCACATCTCCTAAGTGATCTTGAGCATGATCTGTTATACCAACTGTTGCAGAGTTACCGTTGACTTTGACCCATTCATGGGAGTCAGCATACTTCAAATCCTTCACAACTGAAAGATATTACACAAGAGAGAAAGTGAAAAGATGTACAGTAACAAATCATTAATTTGCAAGTATCATATGCTATGCACAAATCATGCATTATTTGCTATGCATGTTCATAAAACCATTTTCTTTCATGGTTTATGAATTTTAAAACCCTAGAATCGAACCATATCCCCTAATTACATAGCAATATTCATCAAGTATGAAGTACAAGTGTACACATCAAGATCAAGCTAATTGTTGGAAAATTAATAACAAGTACAGGTTTGTTAGGTACAAAGTTTAAAAATTAAGTGTAAACTTGTTCATATTCTGAAGAATCCAACCATGATATCATCTCAAATAGCACAAGTGTTAAAAAAACAGATTAAAAAAACACACATTCATGGTGTTCGTCAATTGCAACAAATTTGATTGGCCCAAAATGGCGTGGTAGAAAACAATTAGTCTATTAGATTCAATAATCTTATCGTTTAAGCATTTTTACATTCGATATTGATGCGCACGTTACGAACTTTACAAAATCAATATCAAATGGGGATTCATTTACAAGATCGCAACGGTTGTAGAGATCCATTGATATCAATGAGCTCAAAATCCAAATAACACCAGATCTTGAGCGTAACGAAATCAGAAATCACATTTTCAATTAAACGAACGACAAAAGTAAAAAACAAAGGTGAAGTGATTACCAGAAGCAAAACCTCTATTGAAATTGAATGTGGTGGAGATCTTGAGGTATGAAGCAGCTTTTGATGCCCATAATCTTGATGCCATGATCTCCGTTTTTTGCTCGTGAATGATTCACCAACTCAAATCCCTCTTTTCGATTACAAAAGAATGTTTGGGGGTTGGTGTGGGGTGCACTACCTTTGTTTTTTTTAAGTTTCCTCTCACCGACTCAGGGTTGGTGCAATCCACCAAATTCTCACTTATTTTTTTAGGAAATCTTAATAAACCTTAAATAAATTTATTTCTGTAAATATAATTTAGTATTAATCATCATTAATTTTGTTATGTTTTTACCTTCACCTAATCGTAATGGATCTAATGGTTGGTCATGAGGAGATAAAATTCAAGCGAAAATGGCTAGGTTTATAGGAGATAAAATTACAAATTCCGTAGTTAAATGTTGTTTGGCTTTTAACACAGGTTTAATACTCATATTAAAGATACCTTCCTCATTTTTTTTATAAATTTTGCTTTCAACATAAACACGGTATCCATTACCGTTCCATTACAACCCGCGGTTTTCTGATTCAGATGTTTAATATCGTATTATCACTTCACAACGTACAAACATAAATAACATCAAATACCTTATGAAATGACGACCTAAAACGTCTAAATTAGAACAAAAACTGATCAGAATGAAGTAATTTAGTGCATTCTATAGCAAGCATCACACAACTTCATTAACAAACCTTAACAAATTCAACTGAAACATGCTACTTGCAATAGTTCAATAAAACATTGCATCAAAAGAAAGATTATGTATTCCACAGTTTTAACAATCATCAACAGCCGTTACTACCTCGTTTCCCGAAACGACAATCTCGAAATCTTAGAAAGCAAGAATTCCAAACCCCGTTGAGGACCCGTTTTAGTGATCTTAACCCTCCAAATTAACATCCGGGTCCCGCCAAAATTTAATCACATCAAGTGTTTCTTCTTCTGTTGATCTTTGCACAACTATTTTTGAACCAAAACCTTTATCTCTCATTTCAGTACAAATCTGTCTTGGGTCATTTTCAGCAAGAAATAACATATACAACCACCCTTTTTCCGACAACAAATTATCAGCAACCGGTAAAATCTTATCAATAACCGTTCTGCCATTTTCACCACCAGCCCAAGCAGATGAAATTCCCAAACTACCCACTTCATCTTCAGGTGTAGGAACATAAGGAGGATTAATCACCATTAAATCCACCATTTTTGATAACCGAGCCCTGAAGCTATGTTAGTGGTTATTAATTCTGAATGAACTCCATGTGAATTAAGTGTTTCACGGGTTGCTTTTACAGCATGTGGGTTAATATCGGTTGCAAAATATTGGGTTTTTGATTCGGGCCCGAGTATTAGGGCTAGACTTGTGATGAGCCCGACCCGATTTCCATACAAAAAGTTGGGTTGTGTTCTATTAGTTTTGTTCTGTCTGCTAGCAGTGCGTCCACTAATGCGTATGAGTCATCACATGGTTCGTAAACTTGTGGGTGTGAACTCACGAGCCGAATTTGTGCAATTCTTGGAGGCATTTCTTCAAGAAAATCTGAAGCAAATGAAAAAATAAAAGATAAAACGGTTACAATCATTATATTCAGTAGAAATTTGGTACCAAAATCAGTTACCACATACTAAATCTAAAGAGCGCCCAAATCAGTTCCTAGGGTTCTTAGCATGGCAAAATATGATGATTTATTGATTTTAATTACTCAGGGCACATCACTTGAATCGAAGGCTAATAAAAAAAAAAAAACTATAAAATATAAGATTAATCAATGAAAAGACTCCACAAAAACAAAATGCTAACGATTGCACAGAAATACCTAATACAATCATAGTTCATAAGAAAACGGAAACTGAAATTTCATAGATATAAAACAAAATTTACCTAGAATGAAGCCGCTGGTAGATTTTTCGCAGAAATTACGCTCGTGTCTATGACTGTAACGAAAATTTTCGCCGGAGAAACGATATAGGAATAATATTCGCCGGAGAAAATGAAAGAGGGAGATTATAAGAGCCGAGTATCCAGGTTTTTAACGGTTAACCCGCCCGAACCGTATATTCTGTGATTCTATCCGTCCCCATTTTCCTATAAAAAGAAAAATTGCAAACCCGTCCTCCATCTTTACTCTTTCCCCTTTTCTTTTTCATATTCGTTTTTCATTATCTATACTAGCCTATAACCCGTGATAAATCATGGGTGACTTATAAAAATTTTCATAATTTTTTACTACTTTAAAAATACTTTATTCATTGGAAATTTTGTACATCTAAAATAATCTCATAGTTAAAAGAATTATTTTCATATGTTTTTCAGAACATCAACTATAAAGATTACTAATTTAGTAATAGTAAAAAATGTTCCCTAAATCATCAGTATAAGTAAAAATTTAAATAAGTAACAAATCATTAATCGTAGAACGATATTATGCATCTTCAGCTAAGGGTTTCCAGCATTTTGTGACGGCTAGTGTGAATCGGTTAGAGCATTGTGCACAAGTAACAAATGAAAACACAAAAATGGTTAAAGATTGGCAAATAACTATTTAGTATAATTTGACCTCAAACATGAAACTTTTTCATCAAAACTAAATTTCTATGGACATAAATCATAAATGAGAAATGAAGAAAAAAAATACACATTACAAAGCAGCATATAACCGGTGGTGGTGTTAAAAAATATATATAACCGGTGTTAAACCCAAATTGAAAACTTGAACATCATGCGATCATGATAAGGATCAAAAACTTGAAATCAGCAAAATGAATAAACTGAACCTTACATGATGTGATTTTAAATTGATGAAAATGATGCCTATAAATAACCACTGAATTTGCTACATACGTAAACACATAATTGATATAATGATGCCTATAAATGACTTCTGATAAAGATGACTATCTTCAAGTGAGCACCTTTTACACTCAAATAATATACTTTAAACTCCAACACTTTGCAATCACCACTTATAAAAAAATAAAAGAACATGTTTATTAGCTTGTTTTTCATTTAAGTTCAACCATTTCATGTTTTTGTATGGGTACTTTCTCTTTCTGCTATTAATCTTACTTCATTTTCTAGTAAAGCTAATGGATACTTTCCCTTCCGTTTATATACTATCTTAGATTTTGGATAGAACTACTAGAAGGTTGTTTGCATTGAAAATACCATTTTAATTGACTTATGACCTATTTCTGTTTTTATATACTTCCTCCATTTAAAAATAAATGCTACAATTTTCATTTTGGGTGTTTCAAAATAAGTGATACATTTTGAAAACCTACCTTATTTAGTAAAAGGTTATAGGTCTCACACTCACTAACTATCTCATTTAATACAGAGAAATGATATATTTACCCTTACATATACTTTTAAACATCATTAAACTCACTTTAATCCCAATGTCTGGGACCCATCCCCACTAAGTATCCAATCTAACATTCATTATAATATTTTGCCTAAAAAAGTGTAAAATCTTAAATGTATCACTTATTTTGAAACAGAGGAAGTATATATTTATAATTTTACCATTTGACATGTTGGGGTTATCATGCAAGTATATAACCCAATTACCCAAAAGATTAAATACTTATCACGAATTTTTTCACTGTAATGATGTAATACATTTGGCCGATTCTATTAAAAATGATATTCTTCTCATTATAACTTTTAAGATGGTTAATACTCTATATTCACCTCTTCTCTTTCAGATTGTATTAAATATTAAAAACCACAATTAATAATACAATTTTAATTGTGAATATAGATCGGTTGTGTAATATATTGTGAATATATTCCGGTTGTGTAAATCTTTTGGAATATGCAATCTCGAAATATTTACTTTTTGAGCGAATTACATCTAAGGTCTCTGTGGTTTACCACTTATTGCAGCCACAGTCCCTAAATTTCATTAAGTACACTGGGAGTCCCTGGTGTTGCCATTTTGTTGCACCTGTAGTCCCTGAAGCAAACGTCCGTTAAAAAACCCTGTTAAATCACCCATGTGCACAGCACATGATGGGTAGTATGGTAATTGTCCACCCCTTCCTCATATTTAAACCCGAGTAAATTACATGGAAGGTCCCTGTGGTATACTACTTATTACAGCCCTAGTCCCTAAACTTCATTTATTAAACCGGAAGTCCCTGGTGTATATGTTTGTGTTCGTTTGTGTTCATTTCGTGTACGTTTGTATTTCTTTATGTTCGTTTATGTTTGTTACCCTCGTTCGCGAACCGTTCATGAACACTAAATTTTCTTAACAAACGAACACGAACACAAAATTCCGTTCGATAAGTGTTCGCGAACCGTTCGTGAACACATTTTTTCCTTAACAAACAAACGAACATGAACAAGACCCCACTCGTGTTCGTTCGGTTCGTTTACAGGCCTACAAACGAACACAAACAAGATTTTGTGTTTGTTTAGTTAAACAAACGAACACGAACAAATGTCCGTTCGTTCGTTTACGTTCGTGAACATCTGTTCGTGTTCGTTTGTTTACGTTCGTTTGTTAGTGTTCGTTTGAGTTTGTTTACGTTCGTTTGTGTTTGTTTCGTGTTCGTTTGTGTTTTTTTATGTTTGTTTATGTTTGTTTCGTGTACGTTTGTGTTTCTTTATGCTTGTTTGTGTTTCTTTATGTTCGTTTATGTTTGTTACCCTCGTTCACGAACCGTTCGTGAACACTAAACTTTCTTAACAAACGATCGAACACGAACACAAAATTCAGTTCGAGAAGTGTTGGTGAACCGTTTACGAACACATTTTTTCCTTAACAAACGAACACGAACAAGGCCCCATTCGTGTCCGTTCGGATTGACTTTTCAGGGGGTTGGTGGCGCGACAATAAAGGTTGAAGTGTATACACCAGGAACTTCCGGTGTAATAAATGAAGTTCATGAACTAAGGCTGTAATAAGTAGTATACCACAGGGACCTTCCATGTAATTTACTCGGATTTAAATATGAGGAAGGGGTGAACAATTACCAAACTACCCATCATGTGCTGTGCACATGGGTGATTTAACAGAGCTTTTTAACGGACGTTTGCTTCAGGAACTACGGGTGCAACAAAATGACAACACCAGGGACTCCCAGTGTACTTAATGAAGTTTAGGAACTGTGACTGCAATAAGTGGTAAACCACAGGGACCTCAGATGTAATTCGCTATTACTTTTATGAATATATGGTAAATTTACTTGATCTGTTGAGATGATAACGTAAAGTCACAGAAATCTCGAAGTATTTGCTAAATATATATGGTTACGATATATATTCCGTTAGTGCCGGTTGTGTAAATATACATGATAAATATATGTGGATACCATATATATTCCGGTTGTGTATTAACTAAATAATATATATTCTCTCAAATATTTGGTATATTTGCTTATACCGGTTACCGTAAATATTATTTATTTGTGAAGTATACATTTACGTTATATATGGTAAATGCTTATACAGGTTACCATAAAATCTCGAAATATTTGCTTGTGAATTTTTGGTAAATGTGCAGGCATTAAATGTCTAACAAAATTATTGCTTTGTGATTAGATGTGTCAACGTGGAAAGAGCTGGTAGATGAGGTGGCAGCTAAGTCAGCTTGATTTATGACGTCATTTTGACGTGGAAAGAATGACGTGGAAGAATTTCAAAAACGTTTTCTTTTACTTCCTCCGATTCAAAATAAGTGATACACTTGGGGTTTCATGGTTTTTGAGGCAAAAGATTATAATGATGGTTAAATTAGATTAATTGGATGGTTAGTGGAGAATGAGTCCCACACTTTTTGAATAAAGTAAGTTAATGATGTTTAAAAGTAAAAAGTAAGGGTAAAGGGGTCATTTTACTTTGTTAAAGTAGATAGTTAGTGGGTGTGGGTCCCATTTTTTTTTGCCAAATAAGGAAACTTTTCAAAGTGTATCACTTATTTTGAATCACCCCAAAAAAGAAAGTGTATCACTTATTTTGAATCGGAAGAAGTATTATATATAAAGATTTTGTATCTGCCCCTATTCTTTTCATAGCCTTTTTTATTTTTGCACCTCTATTTTTATTTATCTCTCAAAGTCAATATTATGGTGTGGCGTTTAAGGTACAAGAGACTTTACACAAGGATGAATCTAATCAAAAGGAATATTCAAGCTACCAACACTTGTGTTTTTTTTTTTTTACAGTTTTGCCCAAGAGTGTGAGGATAATCTTTTCCTTTCCTGTCCGTTGATGTATCTACTCTTGAAGGAAATCGCCAAATTGTGGGGTCTAATTGATGTCTGCTTCAATTATTTATTTGTTAAACTGGGAGGTGATTACGGGTCTAAAAGGCAAACATATGAAGGCTTTTAACATGGTGATTTTTTCTAATTATTGGATAATTTGTGATTGGGTATTGATAATGACAACCTTTAGGACTGTTATTAGACACATAAAAGTTGTACATTAATCTATGTGGGGAAGTAGTTCCTAAGATTCAGGAGTAGTTATATTAATGGTTTTTTTGAAATTCGACATCTTTAAGGTTTGAGCCGTTTGAGGTCAATTAATATTGAATATAATATTTAGGATTTAAGATAGAGTATTAGTATTGATTCTTACCATTTATTGCTAATCATAGTCCTACTCATTAGATGTAGACATGTATCAAAATCAAAAGATAATATTCGAAGATAAAATTAATAGATTACACAGTCATCCTATTAATAGGGCTAAATATCATTTCTCTTTTAAGATAATGCTTTAGGTCCTAGGATATTAACTTTTAAGATTTATGGTTATCCTTATCGTCAACGAGTAGTTGGTAAATATCAAGCTATTTAAAAAGCCCCTTTAAATAGCCCTATGCATACCAAAAGGTGCGTAGCCACTGCACATAAATACGATGTAAGTTTCACCCTATTTTCTTATTTCGTTTACATAAATAGTCAAGTTTAAACCCTAGAAAAATTTGTTTTTATTTTCAAAGATTTAAATATAAATATCATAATAATGTTCAAGTTCTAAAGTTTTGGATAACACAGTAGTCCAACAAATTGTGGGTATTGGTGTAGGTTTCGAAAGTCTGCTACTAATTTGAACTCCAAAAAACATCCAATTCTTTTTCTTTCATGGTAATTTGAGTTCCGGCTCGCAAACTAATCATAGGATGAACATAGGTAAAAAATGTTGCTCCTAAAGATTGAACTTATAACCTTCTGAGAATTTCATCATCTTGAAGAACAAATCCAACCACTAAACCATCACACTTATAATTTTCTTTTATTTTAATTTTGATCAAAACCTCAGGAATACCTTGATTTAAAAGAAAGAAATAATTACCTATCAAGAAATTATCCCATGGATAAAAGTAAAAACCAATGACTAGACCAGAAACTATACAAATCAATATATATGAACTGTAAAAATAAGCAGACATTTACTAAAGAAGAGCTCATATCAAAACTGACATTTCCATATTAACCCATCATCCTTAATCACAATCATGACATGATAGATGCCCAGACACTGAGATATTTAAAAACAGGCAAAATTACAAAAGTTATTTTGCTTGAACAAAAAAGAAACCAAATATTAAATTCGGTTTTAAAAGCAAAAACCAAGTTCCAACTGTCAAAATTCAAGATTTCAGTTGACTGTGTGTATTTCTCGTATTGGTAAGTGTTTGAACTACAAAAATAACAGGATTCTCCCTCAAAATTCTTCATGTAACTAACAACATACGAGTTAGTAGTTGTATTTCCACTACACTATAAAGTTCCAAAAAATGTGTCACATTTTGCATCTCGAAATATCATAATACCATGTTTAAAGATCACCACTCGATCCAACCACACATCTTTTCTGATGATTTCTTTTCACCTTCAACTTGCAAACCTTCATTACCAGATTTTTGGCATTTCTCTGAGTTTCCCAAAACTTCTTTTGCTGAACTCTTGTCACCTGAATTTTCAACAGGTGAATGATTTTCTTGTTCTTGACCACTTTTCTGACATTTCTCTGAGTTTTGCAAAACTTCTTTTGCTGAATTTTTGTCATCTGCATTTTCAACATGTGGATGATTTTCTAGCTCTTGACCACTTTTCTGGAATTCATCTGAGTTTTCCAAAACTTCTTTTGCTGAATTTTTGTCATTGTTATCTTCAACATGTGATTGATTTTCTAGCTCTTGACCACTTTTCTGGAATTCATCTGAGTTTTCCAAAACTTCTTTTGCTGAATTTTTGTCATCTTTATCTTCAACATGTGATTGATTTTCAAGCTCTTGACCACTTTTCTGGAATTCATCTGAGTTTTCCAAAACTAATTTTGCTGAATTTTTGTCATCTTTATCTTCAACATGTGATTGATTTTCTAGCTCTTGACCATTTTTCTGGAATTCATCTGAGTTTTCCAAAACTTCTTTTGCTGAAATTTTGCCATCTTTATCTTCAACATGTGGATGGCTTTGTTGTTCTTGACCACTTTTCTGAAATTCAGCATCCAGTTGAACACTTTCACAAGAATATGCATCATTTGAATCTTCTGGCACCATGTTAAGATCCAAATTTCTTGTACTTTCATCACCCTTTTCAACTGCTTCTTTTGTTGAATCACTCTCATCTTTCAAAGCTGGATTTTCATTAAGATTCACAAATTCGTTAATCTTCACAGATTTGATGACATCATCATCACATGCATTTTCACCCCCTTCAACTGCCTTTGTTGAATCACTCTCATCTTTCAAAGCTGAATTTTCATTAATATCCACAAATTCCTTAATCTCCACAGATTTGATGACGTCATCATTACATGCGTTTTCACCCTTTTCAACTGTCTTTGTTGAATCACTCTCATCTTTCAAAGCTGAATTTTCAATAATATACACAAATTTGTTAACCTCCACAGACATGATGATGTCATCATTACATGCGTTTTCACCCTTTTCAACTGCTTTTGTTGAATCACTCTCATCTTTCAAAGCTGGATTTTCATTAATATCCACAAATTTGTTAATCTCCACAGATTTGATGACATCATCATTACACGCGTTTTCACAATAATTTTGCAGCATATCTGTATCTAGAGTAGCACTAACACCATCATCAACAAACTTCTTTTCAACTGCTTTGGTTGAATCACTTTCATCATAATTTTTAACATCCACAAATTTGATGACATCATCATTACATGTATTTTCACAAGAATTTTGCAGCATATATGTATCTAGAGTAACACTAACACCATCATCAACAAACTTCTTTTCAACTGCTGCTTTTGTTGACTCACTTTCATCAATCTTTTCATCAGAATTTTTAACATCCAAAAATTTGTTAATCTCCACAGATTTGATGACATCATCATTACACACATTTTGCAGCATATCTGTATCTATAGCAGCACTAACACCACCACCAACTAACTTTTTTTCAACAAAATCCGGCCTAACAAGTTTCCTTCGTTTGCAAGCGGACCCCATATCTGATGTGGCACTAGCCACAGAATTATTTACTTTCTTACGCCGTTTAAAGTCAACAAGTCTCGTTTCTTGCACTAGTGATCCGTCTTCAATCGCCAGGTCAGCATCATCAACTTCCATATTTGTAACCTCATAATCTACAATCTTACTAACCCTAATTTTATCATCATAATCATCTTGTTTACTACCTGATTTGCTTTTTCCACCCCTTTTTATCGGGCTATTTACAACTTTTTCCAACATATTCATAACTTTGTCAACTGATTCACCCAGCTCAGGTTTTTTATCATTTTCAGATTCTTTTTCACGTTTTAGAGACGATTTTAACCTAGAAAAAACACTAACTCTTTTGTCACTACCAAAACGATGTTCACTTTCACGTGGTTTACATACTCTTCTATCGATATCAATCGGGTCGTTTTCATGCGCACGTTGACCAGAGTCAACATAAGATATATTTCTAGGAATAAACTTCGGAAATACCGAACTCTGGGAACCTTCTAGAACATCTCTTGTTTCATAGGGCGAAAACATGTGTTGACTTTCGGTCAATGGCCCGTAAACATGATCATCAAAATAAGGTGTTGGAGCTTCATTTTGTGAGTGGTATTGAGGTGATTTGGTAATAGGAAATAAAGTAGGATTACTTTCATTGGAAATCGGGTAAAATGAAGTACTTTCCAGTGGGATAAAACTAGATTCATCATAAAAATATGAAGGATTACAAGATGTTGAATAAGCAGTTTGATTGAAATCAGAAAAAGGAATTGTGGGGCCCGTTCTGTTTTCACTTTCTAAAACTGGAAGACCAAAAAAGTAAGGATCATTTAGTGTTTCATGTGTTGATGAAAGACTTTGCCTAAAATCTTTTCTAATATTATATTCATCTCTCAACCTATTATAATCCATAATATCTTTGTCCCTAATTTCCATCCGATCATCAAAATGGCTTTGACTCTTAGGTTGACCAGTTTCATCAAAATGTGATTCGGTGAATATCGGTATGTAACCATCTTCAATAACATCATCATGTTTTATATTTTCTCTCATTAAAAGGTTATCCTTGTTAATTATTCCACTAAAATTATTATGCATTTCATGCTCATCATTTACCCTTCTTAATTCCTCTAGTGAATGATTAATGTTTTTCCCTAATATTTCCAGCCTAGTATTACTATCACAATCACCAAAATCATCATCATTATAACTTGGTAAGTACCTGTCATTTATATCATTCTTCGTTCTTCCATAATTGAAATCATTTTTAATTTCTTCTACAAATTTTTCATTTGAATTTTCGTGATTTGCTTCAAGATCATCATCATTTTCACCTACAAATCTTAACCTACTTCTAATATCTTTCCTAAGATCACCAAATCTTGCATCTCTCTCTGCTGATTTATCATCATGTCTTGATAAATTTCTCTCAGGATGATTTTTGGATATTTGTTTGGAACGAAAAAGTTCCATAAGTTTATTTACCTACAATTTCAAAAGCAAGAACAATAATAAGATTTCTAAAATACATTATGCAAATAAAAGAAAAAAGCATACCTGCTTCTTGTTCAAACCGAAATTGAATTTCTTCCCTGAGAAGTAATTGTCCCTAATTGCATCATGGAATTCATGTTCTTCGAGTGGGTTACATTCCATGATAGTTGTAAAATGGACCTGCATTTACATTTAAATCGAATAGAAGTAAAATATAAAAATAGAAAAACAAAATAAAAACCGTAAATTTTGCTTTGGCAATACTCAGATTGCTGCAAAAACAACAAAAGAGTCCAATTGTTTAATTAACCAGAATCAAATAATTAATAATCAAATATTGGCCTTTTTAAAAGTGTAAAAAAAAAAACACATACCTGAGCAGGAAAATTCTTGCCAGTTGATCTGTATGCTCTAGGCTCAATATTAATATCACCATCAGAAGTAGCACGAAATACACCATATAATATTCTTCTTTCAAACTCAAAAAGAAATAACATCATTCCTTTTTTCACATGTAACACAAAATCAGACATATTTGATGGTAATCCAAACAACTTTCTTCTAAAACATTCTTTTTTCGTTCCTTTATTTGACATAAAAATAGCACCATGTTCGGGTAGCTCTCCCTGAAGAATCTCATCTTTATACTTATACCCCATCTTCTTTGTCAACTGTCAAATATATCCAAAAATGATAAAAACACCACGACAGGTCAAACTTGTAGAGTTGTAGTCCAGAATAGTAGAAAAAAGGTCCACCGAATTCCTAAACCGAAAAATACAAACATATATATATGTATACGCGTGTAACTATGTATCTATATATACATATAACTTAAGTATTTATAGTCATTTACTATATTCTATCCCATATATTGGTTACCAGGCCTAAATACGAGTATTTAGTTAAAAACAATTCCATCCTATATAAGTCAAAAGTTTGAGATTCTTGTAGTGAGCAGAAGAAAAAACCAAATCACAAATCAAATGATTTTCAATCATACCTGAGTTTCTATCAACACAACCAAATCCAACTGTGATTTTTTTGTGTTCTGCACATAAGCAGATTAGTCTAATAAAACAACCATAAAACAACCACAGCAGTCAGCATGTTTAACTCATATAAATAAGCCTAGAAAGACATAACTACCCAGTTACCAATCACAAGCAAACACTATTTCACATAAGAATGCAACATTTCATTTTAATTGTTGAAACAAAATACTAATGTTTCATCTTTGAACAAGTGTTTGAACTTAATTTAATTATTTTTGTCCCTTACTGAACCCTAATAGGGGGATTTTGTATGTGTGTCTGGAGTGATTAATAAAAAGTTGCAAGAATTTGACAAAACTAGACAATGATTCATACTAAAGGATATGCAGTTTTACTTTAATCATAACGATTCTGATCCTAAATTACCAAACAAAATCAGGATAAGAGCGCGTATTTAACAAACCCTAAAAACAGTTCAAGACACACAAAACACCTTATATGCAGTATGCACATCCACGAATCCCTCTAAAATGTAAAACCTTATTAAATAACAACTGAAACTTCCACAGATATTAGACCTATGGAGTAAGAAACAATTTAGCAGCATTAGTTAAAAAAGTACAGAGACGAGCAAAGAAAACGCAGTATCATTCAAACCTACTAGAAACCAATTCACATCCAGAAATCTAGTAATCCTAAAGCAAAATTAACCAGACCGACATAATAAAAATCTACAGAATAATCATGGTGTACATAGGATCATAACAGATAGCAATCGGAAAAGAAGCGCTAAATCAACAAAAACATAATCATTAAGTCGAAAATGAAGACCTCGTGCAGATTTGAAGGAAAAACGCTAATATCTACCTGCAACCAGAATCGGAATCAAAGTAAAAAACGATAACTATACATTCAACCAACAATTGAGTAGTAATTAGGGTTTTCACCGATGAAAAGACGGAGACGATGCAGAAATGAGAAATGTGTGCTCAGGTTTACCTATTTGAGATTTGAGGAAACCTTATATACGTGGTGCCGGATATGATTAAAAATTTACATAAAGTGGTCCCTCAACTAGTACTTTATATTTCCTTGATGGTATAAGTTAATTAATTTTGTTTTCTTTAAACACCTAACACATACCAACAATCTTGTGATCACTTTAAAAATACTACTCCTTTCATCCAAAAAAATTTTCTCATTTGACCTTAATTTTTTATCCCATAAAAAACTTCTCATTTCATTTAATTGATGAGCTCCACATAATAAAATATTATTATTACTAAGGACCCCACCACTAACTATCCACTAATCATCTTTCTCTCTCCAAACTAATCTTATATTTTAATCAAAATTATTACCAATGACCACACCACTAACTATCCCCTTAAAACTTGTGCCCATATCAAATGAGAAGTTTTTTATGGGACGGGGGAGTATAAGCTTTTGTTAATTTAACGAGGAAATATTGGTGCTGGGATTTAAAAGAATGCATAATTTTTGGGAAATAAAGCCCCTTTGATATGTAGATCCATTTCCGTACTTTTCGATTTGTCTTCGTCTATAAAACTTTGTGGTGACATACGTTAGTTGTGCTGATTACATTTTAAGAGTTTGTGCAATTTAAGTTATCATGAAAACTTTAGTTATCTAATAAATATATGAATTTTATTAACCATAAACTTTATGACAATACTTAAAATATCAAGCTTAAACCAATGGCGTAGCAAGGATTATGTTTGTGGGTGAGCCAAATAACTTATTAGACAATACAATACAATAAAAAAAAAACACACACAGTCAATTTAGGAAGTTTTATCAGTTGATTAACAATTAGCATTATTAACTCGTAATAATCTAGCAATCAGTCAATTTTTAAGAAATGATGAATCAAGATTAAAATTGAAAGGTAAACATTCAAAATTCTAAATGATATACTTCCTCCGTGTTTCAAAATAAGTGATACACTTTCTATTATAGGGTGTTTCAAAATAAGTAATACACTTTGAAAACTTACCTTATTTGGTAAAAATAATAGGACACACACCCACTAACTATCTACTTTAACAAAGTGAAATGATCTATTTACCTTTATTTTATACTTTTAAACCTTATTAACTCCACTTTATTTAAAAAGTGTGGGACTCATTCTCCACTAACTATCCAATTTAATCTAATTAACCTTTATTATCATATTTTGCCTTAAAAACCGTGAACTCTAAAATGTATCACTTATTTTGAAACGGAGGAAGTATTAAAAATGAAAGGTAATAAATTGGTGTAAAACTTAGATATGATAAAGCTAATATCCAAATAAAACAATTCCTGTAAGTGGGAGAATAAAATAAGAGAGTTCAATTCTTTTAGTTGTAAGCTTATAAGAGAATTAATAAATTTGAAGGTAGTCTATATATTATTTTAGTTATTTATTTTGTATTACGTTGTTATGAGGATATTAAGTTCAAATATTCTACATTATTATTATTATTATATGTATATACCCGTAATATAAAAAATTAGAGAGCAATTATTATTTTCACTAATATATAGATTAAATAATTTGATCTCATACAATTGTGCTAAAAAGGCCGGTGCAATAAAATTGAGGGCACTTATTAGAAAAGTAGTCATGTTAGGTGGTGTTTGTTTTTTGCCAAAAAGTTTTTTCGGGGTCTTATGTCTGCAGATGGGAAAACATTTTAGAAAAAAAAAACGTTTATTTTTTGGAAGTCAGAAGACGAGGAAAAGTCTTTCTAGGGTCTGCTGTGAGAAAACTTGGACCATAGTCTTCCAAGTTTGGAAGACATTTTACTTGAACTTAAAAAAAGAGTTTATTCACCACCACTACCACCCACCACCACCCACCATGATCACCAACCGCCACCGCCACCACCACCTACCGCCACCACCCACCGCCAGCACCCGCAACCGCCACCCGCCAGCACCATAACCACCTCCACCCGCCCCACCCACCACCACCAATACCGCACTAAAAAATATTCAGCTTGCAGACATTGAAAAATAAACAGTCTTTTTCTTTTAGATTGCAGACATTTGGTCTACATCTCTCTGCAGATGTGGTCCGCAGTCTGCAGATGTTCTTCCTCTTCAAAAACAAACAGCACCTCAGTCTATAACTCCGTTCGTTTTCATTACCCCACCGTTTAGTCAATTTATAATGAACAGTATGGTAATTGTATATATAGGTAATTGCTTTTGTTATATGCATATGTAGTAAATGACAATAATATCAATTCTTTCCTTTTACTAAATCTTGCATTTCATCCCTTCCATTAAGGATATAATTATCCTTTGATATAAAATTGTTCTGTCTGGATAAAAAATGCTCTGTACGAATCAGCTCTCGTAGTAGATATATACATAGTTAAACGCATATGCATATACTTCATCCGTTTCAAAATAAGCGATACACTTTGGAGTTTACGGGTTTTGAGGCAAAATATGATAATGAATGTTAATTAGATTAAATTGGATAGTTAGTGGATGATGAGTCCCACATATATTGATTAAAGTGAATTTAATGATGTTTAAAAGTAAAAGTAAGAGTAAATGTGTCTTTTCACTATATTAAAGAGATAGTTAGTGGATGTGAGCCCCACTAACTTTTTATAAAATATGATAAGTTTTCAAAATGTATCACTTATTTTGAAACACCTCAAAATGGATAGTGTATCACTTATTTTGAAACGGATTAAGCATATCTATTTGATCTTTTAATTTCGGAACTTGGTGGACCTTTTTCCTACTATCTGTGCTACAACCCTACAAGTTTGACTTATCGTGGTGTATCCATTTTGCATAAATTGAAAATTAACAAAGTAGATGGGGTATAAGTATAAAGATGACATTGTTCGGGGGAACTTTTCGAATGTGGAACTTTTTCTTTAAGTTATGAATGTGAGCTGCCCATTAAAATGGTCTGTAAAAAGCAAATCAGGTTTTAAGCAAGATGATGGTAAACTTAAGGTTAGTAAAAGTGTAGATTATGAGCTCACAAAAATGGAACTTGGTGATGTTGAGCTGACGTGTGATGTTAAATGAGTTTAGAGAGTTTTACTTTGGCATGACTTTGTGGAGATCATACCGTGTACTCTTAGGCTCAACTTTTGTTGAAAAGAAATAAATACAGATCATATCTTTGAAACTACTCATGAAAACACATAATGATGACATCATCAAATATGTAGAGATTAGCTCGTTTGTGGATATTAACTTGATACCAAATTCTCATAAAAATCATCCTTTAAAGATAACAATTCAACGAAAGCAGTTTTTGAAAGCTCTAAGAAGCTTGATGCATGCATAAAATTGGTATATCTTAATTGAGTTACTCCTAACTTTTCATATTATTACAATATTTCTCATATTGTTTATTGTGAAATGATATACACCTTGTTAGATAATTAGGTCGCGACCCAGTGCAAAAATACTTCTCTAACATGATTTTAATACTCACTTTAAAATTACCTTTTGTTTAACATTCTTATAACATCCATTTTGAACACAAAAAATACCTTAAATCAATCACAATTTAGAAAACAAAATAAAAAAATAAAATTGTTTAACAAAGCGTTAAAGTGATGGCGGAAGCTCAGTTGGCACAAGGCACGATACCGTTTTGACGGGGTTTGACGTGCCCAAACCTTCTGTTTGCTTATCTTAAATTTTTTTAATGTTTAATTAATAATTGAGAATTTTTAATATGTGCATCAGGGGCACATTATAGTAATATTAAATATTTTTCAATTATGGTAAAGATAAAATCAGTATGACACAAAAGTATTGATGACTCATAAATATCATTTTACTATAATTAAGGAAATTTTATTAATTAAATGTTCGTTATCGTATGCCATAAGGCACATTAGCAAAACCCTTAATAATTTAATATATAAAAGAAAGCTAGAATAAAAATCATGAGATAAAATAAGTATTATTTTTCTAATTTATTATGGTGTGCTATGATAAGATTTTTGAACTTCAAAAATATTTATAATTTTTTAGTTTTGAAGATGAGTTTTTTTTTAAATGTATATTTTAAGTTGTTGACTCGTATTGAAAAATTGATAAATAATTGTTTAAAAAGTGATTGTATTAGTATTTTGGGGGTAGCGTGTAAATTCCATTTTCAAAATCAGGTTAAGAAAAACTATTTTTTAAAAGGGTTTTATTAATGACAACTCTTAGGGTTATCTTTAACATCTATAAAAAGTTTGTACATTCATTGATAAAGTAGCAATACTAAAATTTAGAGAATTATCTTTATATTTATTTTATCTTCTTATTCACAACCCTTAGTTGTCATTATCATTTTCTTTTTTAATTTCTTGCAAGTTGCAAGATAAATAATAATTATTTCTAAAAGTGATTTTGTATCATCTAAAATCCAAACACTATTTCAAAACAAACATTTTTTTATTATCCAAACACTCTTTTATAATTTTAAAAAAGATAATGATATTGATTCTTAATTTAATCATGATAAATATTAAAATTAAGGAAGGAGAATAGTGGTTTAGAAGAGAGTAGCTATATGACTATATGAAATGTAAGTATAAATATTATTTTGGTTTTGAGAATAACAGCCATTAAGACTGTCTCTAAATGTATAAAAATTGTACATTAATTCATAGGAGGAAGTGTTTCTTAAAATTTAGGGTAATTATAGGTTGATGTACAAGCTTATGATGCTATTATCAAAACCCATATTATTTTCTCAAAAAAAAACATGGAAATTGAAACATTTGGCACCAAGACCATTTGATCGTTAATACATTAACAGAAAATTGGACAGTGTGACCGTCTACTGTCGTCGTAAAAAGATGTTGAGAAAGCTCCAGTCACGGCGGCGGCCCCGCTACGGAACCTACGTCTGCGCCTTGATCGCGGCCCTCCTCCTCCTCGTCTCCGTCTCTATCCTCTACGTCAGCATCAGCTCCGACCGCCATTCCCACCACCCCAGACACCATCAATCCGACGAACTCACTTTCGATCCTCTCCTAGAAGAAGCCGATCCCGATGACCGGAACTCCTCCGACGACCGGATCGATGAGCTAGATGATAACGTACAGGAAGATCCAGATTCCAGGGTTCAAGACGAAGAAGACAACTTCAGAAGTGTAGACGAAATTGATCAATCTAGGGTTTCAAAATATTACTTCGACCATGTACAAGGCGTGATTCGACGCGCTTTTGATAAACGATCGATCGATCAGTGGGAGGATTATGCAAGTTTTGATTCAAATTGGGATAGTAGTACAACTAGTATGAATCTAGCATTTAGCTCAGACGACGTCGCTTTGGATGATAATGTGAGGAGAAAATTGGCGAAACTGAAGGGGATTGAAGATGCACTTTTGTTAACAGTCGGAAATAGGGTTTCACCACTCAGAGAAGGTTGGGGAAATTGGTTTGAAAAGAAGAGCGATTTCTTAAGACGTGATCGGATGTTCAAATCGAATCTGGAATTGTTGAATCCTTTGAATAATCCATTTTTACAAGATCCTGATGGCGCTGGAGTTACAGGTTTCACAAAGGGGGATAAACTGATTCAAAAGCGTATTCTGAACGAATTCAAAAAGGTACCGTTCACTACGAAAAAGCCTCATAATCCAGAATCAAAATCCGAATTCTCACAAGTTAAAAATGTTCATGAAGTTAGCGAAATGAAGATAGCAGAACGAAGAACTTTAGACGATAATGTTAGTAACAGTGATGAGAAAATTCAACAGATTGTGGATAAAAGTAATGATGGAATAAAATCTGAACTTTCTGGTCAAATATATGCTGATGGAAAAAGATGGGGCTACTTTCCTGGTGTAAATCCTCGTTTATCGTTTTCCAGTTTCATGAATTCGTTCTTCAGAAAAGGCAAGTGTTCACTGAGAGTGTTTATGGTCTGGAATTCTCCACCATGGATGTTTAGTGTTCGACATCAACGTGTGCTTGAAAGCTTGCTTTTTCACCATCCAGATGCTTGTGTTGTGGTGTTTTCTGAAACAATTGAGCTCAATTTCTTCGATAGTTTTGTTAAAGACGGGTAATTTCTCCCACCTAATTTCTGAATTCGATCATATATTTATGTTCGGCATCTTAAAAAATAATTTTTGAAACCTGTTGTGTAGTTTCAAGGTTGCTGTTGCAATGCCAAATCTTGATGAGTTGTTGAAAGATACACCAACACATGAATTTGCTTCTGTTTGGTTCGAGTGGAGAAAAACTAAGTTTTATCCTACTCATTATAGTGAGCTTATTCGTCTTGCTGCTCTTTACAAGTAAGCATTTTTTCATGTCTCTATTTTTGAAATTTGTAACATCAACGGCCCCTAATTTTGAAACTTGTAACATCCCTAATTTTGAAAGTTATAGCATCAACGGTCCCTAACTTTGAATCTTCCAAGATTTCATACAAACCGGAGGAACGATTTATGTAATTTACTCAATAAAATAAGTACAACATATGACATCAGAGATGCTTAGAGTGTGAAAGTATCATTCTTTAGGTGATACTAATAGATTTAATTTATTGGTACCAGATATGGTGGGATTTATCTTGATTTTGATGTCAAAGTGTTGAAACCACTTGATAATCTATCTAATATGGTTGGCCTGGAAGATGAATCATCTGCAAGTAACTTAAACGGAGCAGTTATGGCATTTAGAAAACACAGGTAGGTTTTACACTTTCTATATCTACTTTACTTTGCAGATAAAAGTATTTAATACAGCATTTTATGATTGATTATATTTGAGATTTTATTCAGTCCGTTCATAATGGAGTGCTTGAAGGAGTTTTATGCAAGTTATGATGATACAAAATTAAGGTGGAATGGAGCTGATCTTTTGACTAGAGTAGGAACTAAGTTTTTACATGAAGAAAATGGGATTCAAAATCAAATGGAACTCAAACTGCAACCCTATTTTGCTTTTTTCCCAATAAGTCGTAACAATATCACAAGGTATCGACATTTTTCTTTAATTTTTTATATATATTTTTTTTTAAAGTCAAATGTATATATGTTTGTTGCTACTCACTTTATTTATATTATTCGTCATCTTACATATTTCTTAATACTTTTATATTTTATGTAGATATTTCACCCGACCAGCAACTGATGGCGAAAAAGGTGATCAAGATCTTTTATACCAAAAGATTGTTGACAAATCGTTAGCGTTCCATTTCTGGAACAGTTTAACATCTGGTTTAGTTCCCGAAGCTGAAAGCCTAGTAGCAAGACTTATTGACCAAAACTGTATCCGCTGTTCTGACATCTTGTAAATGTGAAATTCCGAATTTGCCCTCAAAGTCCAACAGGGAAGGAGCTCCCACATGGTCAAAGTTATTTTGTCAGCAGAGTAGATAGGGAAACACTTGTAAGAAAATTGATTCGTGTGAAGAGAAATTGTATAATCATCTCCGAAGGAGGCCGGCTTTATGTCAACAGAGTGTAAATTCAGTGTTGGAAATTATATATTGTGGATATAAAGCTTGTAGACTGAAAGAGAAATCTTCAACTCCATTAGGTATAAAATATTAATTTAATAAAATATATATCTTTGGTAGAAACAAGTCATATTTAGTACAAGCTCTGAAAACATTTTTTGTCCATTTTTCTAGAAACGGAATGGAAATAATCAATTTGTTAATTATGAATTACAACGACAAATACAATATTCTAGCAACAATGATCTTAGTACTTAAACAAGACGTTGTATGCAATTGAAAGTACATTTTAAGCGACCTTCAACCTGTTTGACCTGTTCCAATTTTAGCTAAAACGCTCAATCTAACCCGTTTGATATAAAACACAACCTAAATCAATCCAATCCGTTCATAAGTAACCCATTTGGAATTACCACAAGATTCTACAAAATGTAACATATCTTTTCCGTCCCATATTTTTTACCCTACTAGGGTGTCCACGTGAAATTAATGCATCGGCTTTTCTCGTTATTTTCTCATACTTTAGGTGCAATATTAAGATGTTTAAAAAAATCAACAAATCACATGTTGCTTTTCTGAAAGAACTCACCATGGACCCAAGTAGCCTACCTAAAATTAGAGTTTAAAGTTTGGGAAAAAAACAAAAAAATTAATCACCCACCGTGGGGCTCGAACCCACGACCACAAGGTTCTCTAGCAACTGAGCTAGACGGGCTTTTTGTCTCTAAGAGAATTGTACGGTTTATATTATGTTTCGGAAAGTCTAATGCTTGTAAAAGTATAGCAGTAGTTTTTTTTGATAAATGTTGCACTGTTTCCTGGTTATAAAGAGCAAAACAAAACTTAAACATGCACATAAATTCGGGTGTTTCAATAACCATCATCCACACAAACTCTTAGACGGTTGTGACTTGTGAGAATCACAAACACTAAAGATGAACATTTATAATTTCAAACAAAATTCTTGTACAAATCAAATAGATAGAGTCGACAATGTTGTCTGTTATCAACTACTATTACTAGTATAATACCCGTGCGTTCCTTTGTGAGTACCTCTAAATCTAATTGCTTAATATTTTAAGGGTTTTTGCTCCTAGGCACATATTAAGATACATTAATTTACTCAAAGTTTCCTAATCAAGTCTCAATACACATTAATGAAGTTTAAAATTTACATTTTCAAGTGATGTATTGAATGCATTTTTTTAGTTTTAGTGGAAAGTTGTAGTTAGTTAATGTACTTTAACATATGCCTAGGGGTCATATGTTAGAAAAACTCTTTTAATAAAATGTGTCTCACTCTCATACATATTACATACTTTTATCCATTGGAGTATACACTAACACTCATGAATGCTTTTATCCATACAAATAAGTTATTTTGATGAATTTAGGATTACATAGAGGACTATTACATACTTTCAAACTATATATATGACCATATAAATTTATAACATAATTGTAACTCTCATACATATTACATACTTTTATCCATTGGAGTATACACTAACTAACACTCATGAATGCTTTTATCCATACAAATAAGTTATTTTGATGAATTTAGGATTACATAGAGGAATATTACATACTTTCAAACTATATATATGACCATATAAATTTATAACATAATTGTAAAACGACTCGACTTTTTCCAATCATTGACTAATGTCATCATTGAAACTCAAGAATGTTGATGTTGATTCACCATATGGTAGCATATACAATTCATGCCCGTACATCTCTTGTGCGGTATTAGATGTAACAATAGAGGGAATGTGCGATGTTCGTATGGTTTCTAACTCTGAAGCTACTTCTTTCATTGTCGGCCTATACTTTCCATTTAGATTCAAGCATCTCATTGCAAGGTTAGCGACTCCCAAAAGCTCATCCCTAGTACCCTCTCTAATCACCATTGCATCAAAAATAGACATCACTCTCCCTTCTTCCATAGCCAACATAAAGTGTGTAGCTAAACTTCTATTTTCACCAAATCTAGTTAGGGAAATTGGTCTTTCTCCGGTCAAGAGTGTTAGAACAAATCACAGTTCAACTTATTACTGATGCTGCAGTTAGTACTGATCATGGTTACTACTGATGAAGACTATGGTTACTACTGATGGGGCAGAAACACTTGATACTGATGAGTTGATACTGGTGAAGACTATAACTAACTTACTACTGGTCATGCATAAAGAGAAGATACTACTGATCATTAGTAGTTACTACTGACGTTGGTTTTGGACTTACTACTGATTATCAGAGTTACTACTGATCATCACATTTACTACTGATGATGCATATTTACTACTGGTGATTGCAGTTACTACTGATACGCGTATTTGGAGCAAATCAAGTCCGAGATCTTCGCAGAGTTATTTATAGAATGTTATTCAATGTATATCTTTTATAATTCGATGTAAATCAAGTCCTAGAATAACTAGGGTAAATAGTTAGGCTTCAAGGACTGCTATAAATAGTTCCTTACGAATTGTAAACGTACGTGTGTATTGTTAATCAATAATATACATTGAAGCTTTTTGTGAATCACTGTGTTCTTAATATTATTGTTCATTGTTCATTCAATATACAGTATCCTATTGTTCTTAATATATTAATACAAGTGTTGATCCGCTGCAACTTCTTGTTATTAGTAGATCTGGGTTGGCAATAACTTGTTTTGGTTATTCGATCCTGACAAGTGGTATCAGAGCGTATTGGTTCTAGATCTACGAATTTTAAGAACAACAAAAAGTTTTAATCGTCAAACACACTTATTGTTAATCATGACTGATAACAATGAAAGTACTCAAGCAAATAAAATTCCAATACTCACTCCCAATAACTTTGGGATGTGGAAGAATCGTATTAAGCAATACATGCTTATTACTGACTATTCCATGTGGGAAGTCATACAAGAGGGTAATAAACGTACTTCTCCTGCTCCAGATACTAGTACATCTAATACTGAAGCAGATCGAATCAGATATGAGAGAGAAAGAAAGGATAGAGGAATTGAACTCAAGACCCTCAGTACTTTATTACTGTCCATTCCAAATGACTATCAACATTTATTTGTTGAATATGAAGATGCAAAGCTTTTATGGCAAGCATTGGAAAAGAGGTTTGTGGGAACCAAAAGCACAAAGAGGAACATGAAGTCTATTCTCAAGCAAGACTTTGAAAACTTCAAAGGAAAGCCCAATGAGACACTAACTCAAGTGTTTGATAGATTCAACAAATTAATTGGTGAACTTAACCAAGTTGGAGTTCAGATGGACCAAGAAGACATCAACATGAAGTTCATAAGATCTCTTAGTGAAGAATGTTCTATGTACACTGTTATATATAGACAAAGAGATGCTTTAGAAGAAAAGGAGTTGGATGAACTCTACAATGACCTCAGAGTATTTGAAGCTGAGGTAAATCACAAGAACACTTCTCTTTCTTCTAATAATGCTGCTTTTGTATCTAGTACATGTCAAGTTCAAGAAACTACTACAGGAAAGGCTGCAGATTGTGAAGATACTGCAAGAGAATCCTTCTTCACTAGTCATGTGCACACTGCACTAATTAGTGATGATTTGGAACAATTGAATCCTGATGATCTTGAAGAAATGGATCTAAAATGGCAGATGGCTATGCTGAGCCTGAGAACCAAAAGGTTCTTGAAGAGGACTGGTAGAACAAACCTTAACTACAACAAAGGTGACAAGGCTGGATTTGACAAGACTAAAGTCAAATGTTACAACTGTAACAACCTTGGGCACTTTGCTAAAGAATGTCCTCAGCCAGACAAAAGATCAAACTCAACTGCTCTTGTTTCACAACAAGGACAAGGTTATGATTGGAGCTTTCAAGCAGAAGAACATGCTCAAAATCAAGCTCTTATGGCCCTTACTGATAACAACTCTGAGGTAAAACCTAAACCTTGCACTTCCGAATGTATAAAAATGGTTAAAAATTTAGAAAAAGAAAATATCCGGTTAAATGAAGATATAAGAAAATTATACAAAAGAAATATTGAATTTGATGGTGTCATTGCTGATCAAGAAAATCAAATAAAAGTTTATCAAATAATTGATGAGAAAATGAAAGGTGAATTGCTTGAGGCTGTAGATAAAAGAGATTATCTTGAAATAAAACTTAAAGAAGCTTTAAATAAATTGGAAGAATGTCAACTTGAACTTGAACCAAATACTCTTACAATTAAAAGTTTGAAAGAAGTTCAAAAATAATAGATGAATTAAAAAACAATCAAACTACTGAAAAGGTGGTTCATGGGGTGGGATATCATGCTGTACCACCTCCATATAAATTCATTCCTCCACTTAAAGCTAGTTCAGAAAGAATCATAAATGAATTAAAAAATGAAAATCAAACTGAATCAAGTAATGATACATCTGATGATGATCAAACGAACACTACTTTTCACACTACAGAAAGCACAAATGAATCCCCAAAATTCAATTCAGAAAATATACCAACTATATTAACAAGGGGAAATGAAAGAAACAAGAACCAACTCTTAGATCAAAGAAAACCTGAAGGTGCTAAGGATAAGAAATTAAGATGTGTTATTTGCAACAAAGTAAACCATTTAGCAAAGGATTGTCACTTCAATCCAATTAACTGCAAAGAGTTCAAAGAATTTAAAAATTCTAAAGAAAAAGCAAAAACACAAAGGTTAAAAGATACTACTGATCCATCGGTAGTAAATAAAACAAAATCTAAAAAATCTGAAACACCAAAATTTGGAAGAAATGCACCAAGGTTTGTGCAAAATAAAAGAGTTGGAAGCCCAAAGAACAGCAATTATTTCAAAAATAATGGAAAAACAAATCAAAATAAACAATATTTTAATTTTTCCAACACCAGTAGAAACTTTAACAGGTTTACTACTGATCCTAACCCTAATTACAATGCTGTTGGGTACCAGTACCAAAACACTACTGGTAAAAACCCTAATTTTAAAAATACTACTGCTGCCAAACCAAATGTTAAAAACACTACTGGTTATCCTAAACATGGTAATTACCCAAATACTACTGGTCCATCCGTAGTAAAGTATTCAAAAGCTAAATATAATGGGTATAGACCAAGGTCAGTAGTAAAACAAAACACCAGTACTAAACAGGCATGGGTACCAAAAATGTTTAAAATTAAATCTTCTAAATCTTACTTTTCAAAGGATGAACCCAAGACATATAAAGCTTGGGTTCCCAAACTTAACTAATCTTTTACTTACTTGTGCAGAGCATTCAGATCCCTGAAGAAGGTAGAACATGGCACATTGATAGTGGATGCTCAAGGCACATGACTGAAAATCTGCAAATTCTTAAGGATTTCAAGTCATTTGATGGAGGGTATGTGGCTTTTGGTGAGAACCCAAAGGGAGGTATTGACAGACAATACAGCTCACCTAGAACTGCTCAACAAAATGGTGTAGCTAAAAGAAGAAATAGAACCATCATTGAAGCAACAAGATCAATGTTAGCAGACTCAAAATTACCAATTACTTTTTGGGCTGAAGCTGTTAATACTGCCTGTTATGTACAAAACAGAGTATTAATAGTTAAGCCACATCATAAAACACCATATGAACTTTTTAACAAAAGAAAACCTTCCATAAGTTTCTTAAAATCATTTGGTTGTCCTTGTACTATTTTGATTACAAGAGAACAAATTGGTAAGTTTGACTGCAAAGCTGATGATGGAATCTCTGTGGGATACTTTACTCAAAGCAAATCATACAAAGTGTTCAACAAAAGATTAAGGATTATTGAAGAAAGCATCAATGTATCCTTTAATGAGAATATACCTAATGAACAAGGAAATGGTCCAGATTGGCTATTTAACATAGAAAATCTAACCAAATCCTTTAACACTAACTTGGATTTAAATGCAGGTGATTCAAATTGTCATACTCAAAAGGAAGGAACATCATCTTTCAATACTGGTCAAGAAGAGATGAGATACATAGTAGTTGATACTGTTCCCACAGTTAATACTGAGGACAGTAATAACTCAGATTCTGGGAGCAGTAGTGAATCAGATAATGAGGACAGTAGTAATTCAAATACTACTGAGACCAGTAATAGTACTCAAAATACTACTGGTCCCAGCAACAAGATCAATTCTCATAATACTACTGATCCCTGTAATAACATAAATACTACTGATCCCAGTAGTAACTCAGATCTAGCTAATGATGATGAACCAAACATCAATGACAATGAAGAACCTCAAGGGGAACAAATCCCTGAGACAAATGAGTCAAATCTTGAAAATCAACTAGTGGTTGATAGAGCTACAAACTCAAGGACTCAAAAGAACCATCCATTAGACAATGTTCTAAGTGATGTTAACTCACAACTACAAACAAGAAGCAAATTAAATAAAAGTCTAACTGCAAACATGTGTAACATAAGTTTAATTGCTAATGAATGTATGTTTGAATGTTTTCTGTCTCAGGATGAACCAAAGAAGATTCAACAAGCAATGAAGGATTCAAACTGGATTGAGGCAATGCAAGAAGAACTCCTTCAATTCAAATTACAAGCTGTTTGGACACTTGTACCTTTACCCAAAGGAAAAAGAGCCATTGGAACAAGATGGATCTTTAGAAACAAGAAAGATGAAAGAGGTATAGTGATCAAGAACAAAGCCAGACTTGTAGCCCAAGGATACACTCAAGAAGAAGGAATAGACTATGATGAAGTGTATGCTCCTGTTGCTAGAATTGAAGCAATTAGGATTTTCTTAGCATATGCTTCATTCAAGAAGTTTAAAGTCTATCAAATGGATGTGAAGAGTGCTTTCCTATATGGGACAATTGAAGAAGAAGTATATGTATGCCAACCTCCAGGTTTTGAAGATCCAGAACATGGTGACTATGTATTCAAACTAGACAAAGCTCTGTATGGCCTACATCAGGCACCAAGAGCATGGTATGATACATTATCATCATACTTGTTGAAGAATGATTTTAAAAGAGGAGCAATTGACAAGACTATGTTCACAAGAAAGGTCAAAAATGATATACTACTAGTTCAAATCTATGTAGATGATATCATTTTTGGATCAACAAATGATTTATTATGTAAAGAGTTTGAAGATCTCATGCAAACCAAATTCAAGATGAGCTCTCTGGGTCCAATGAATTTCTTCCTTGGACTCCAAGTGAATCAAAGATCAGATGGTATTTTGATAAACCAATCAAAATATGTCAAAGATATCTTGGAGAAGTTTGCCATGAAAGACTGCAAGAGTGCAAGTACACCAATGGAAACACACAAACACCTACATCCTGATGCTGAGGGGGAGGATGTAGATGAACACTTATATAGATCAATGATAGGATCTTTGATGTACTTAACAGCATCAAGACCTGACATTATGTACAGTGTCTGTGTGTGTGCAAGATATCAAGCAAGACCTAAAGAATTACACTTGCAGGCTGTTAAAAGAATAATCAGATACTTGAAAAGCAAACCATCACTTGGTCTATGGTATCCACATGATTCACCTTTTGAACTAATAGCCTACACAGATAGTGACTATGGAGGTGAATGTCAAGATAGAAAGTCCACTACTGGTGGATGTCAATTCTTTGGATCAACACTGGTGTCATGGCAATGTAAGAAACAAACAAATGTATCCACATCAACTGCTGAAGCAGAGTATGTAGCTGCATCTGCTTGTTGTGCTCAAGTACTTTGGATTCAAAACCAGCTTCTAGACTTTGGTATCTCTATACTTAAAACTCCTATTTTTATTGATAATCAAAGTGCTATTAGTATTGTGAACAATCCAGTAAAACACTCTAAAACTAAACACATTGAAATAAGATTTCATTTTATAAGAGATTGCAATGAAAAGAAGTTAATCAAAGTAGTTAAAATTCATACTGACAATCAATTAGCAGATCTTTTTACAAAAGCATTTGATGTAGGAAGATTCAGCTTCTTAGTTAGCAGTATTGGAATGATTTTAATAAATTAATTTCTCACTCAAAATCATGTGTAAAGTTTTTCTGTTGTAAAAAGGTTTTTCTGTTTTACTACTGGTAGGTCATTACTACTTATGTATTTTAAGTATGCACAAAATACTACTGGTAAGACAATACTATTGGTAAACAATTGTACTCACATATACTACTGGTCTCTAAAAATGGTGGTTACTACTGCTAGGGTTGGTAAATTAGGTCAGTACTAAAATTCATTAGTTACTACTGGTGTCTATAGTTACTACTGATGTCAAAGTCTATAGTTACTACTGATGTCAAAATCTATAGTTACTACTGATGTCAAAATCCTTAGTTACTACTGATGTTCATAGATACTACTGACGTTTTCTACTGATATCTAATTTACTACTGGTCTTTAAATTGTTAAGTTACCAAACTAACCCCCATGAAAATAACCGTTGAGTTATGATTCGAAGGGCAATTTAGTCATTTTGCAGGATAAAACGTAAGATATAAATAGCTGAAGTCGATTAGTTTAGCATTATTTTCACATCGATTTGCTAAATTCTTATGATAAACCCTAAATAGCGATCATAAAACCTACACCAGTAACAAAACTCATACTCGGAATCTCAAAATCAAACGATCCTCTCTTATCGAAAATCAAAATCAACTACAATGGCGACTCTCAAACCACTCAACATTGAGACAAATCTCAAGTTCTCAGAGTTTCACAACATGTGTGCGTATCTAAAGAATCCAGACGGAACGAAAGACTTTCGTCCAATCGTCATGTTTTTGAAACATTCTTATATAAAGTTTGCACTCACTGTAAACCCTAAAGCCTATCAACAACACCTAGTGAGTTTCTGGGAGAATGCAGAACAAGTCAATGATACAGACTTTACTAAGATAAGGTCAGTAGTAGATGGAAAAGAAATCTTTATATCAGAACGATCAATCAGACACCATCTACAACTCCATGATGATGAAGGTATGATTTCTTTACCCAAGGAAGACCTTGTTGAATGTTTACAAAAAATGGGATATGAGGGAAGACTTGACATTGTCACTTTCCAAAAAGGTCTTCTCTCCCCACAATGGAAATTTTTAATACACACCATTCAACACTGTCTTTCTCCTAAAAGAAGCTCTTGGAATGAGTTTAACAAGTCAATAGCATCTGTTGTTGTTTGTTTATGCACAGACCAAGTCTTTAATTTTTCAAATATGATTTTTGAGGGAATGTTGGGAAATCTTTCTTCTTCAAAATTTTTAATGTATCCGAGATTTCTTCAACATTTACTAAATTGTGAATTACAAAACTTGTCAACTCCTAAAAACATTTTTATAACTCCAGAGTTGAACAAGAAAGTTTTCTCAAATATGAGAAAACAATTTAAATTTTCGGGCAAGGAAACCCCTATGTTTCCTAACATGATCAAAGATCAACCAAATCTTAGAGAAGGTTCAATCAAAGATACAACCCCAATTGAACCTCAACCCACTCCTTCACCCCCAAATGCAGCCCAAACACAACCCCAAACAGTCACTCAATCATCCACCCAATTAGATGTCCTGAATGTGTCCTAGGAACATGAATTCAATCTGCAGAGTGCTACTCTTTACTCTGTAGAAGACCAGCCTTTAGCCAAATCAGTCCAGAAAAGCTATAAAAGGAAGAAATCTTCCTTAAAGGACACCAGGGGACCCATTGAGTCAAACCCCAGGCTCCAAGAGTTGTCCTCCAAGGAGGAGAGAGGGCATGAGGAAAGGGCTCTCACTACTGATGCCCCAAAGGTGGGTGCACAGGATAGTGAGAACATCACTAGGACCCAGACCTAGGCAACTCTTAGTGATGACTCTTTTGAGGAATTACTAAGAGGACCCCGGTGCCAAGAAACCAGGGGGGGCACTACTGCTTCTTCTAGGAAGAAGAGAGTGTCCAAACAACCCATTTCATCACCAAGAAGTGATGAGGGTAGAGAGAAATTCATTTATTTGACGGAAAGGATGGAAAACCTTAAAGCCAATGTACATGTTAGTGAGCCCGATGATCTTGCTAGAAGGAGTGAGGGCAGTATTGAACAAAAACAATTGACGGATAGGATGGAAAACCTTGAAACCGCTGTACAAGATTGCCTGAAATATTTAACAAATCAAGGGAGGACCATGTCCTATATGAAGAAGCACATTAATACCATTAACAGAAGGATGAAATTATATGAGCACAGGCTTCTTCAACAAACAAGAATCATTAGAAGGTTGAAAAAGAAGGTTGACAGTAGTGATGCTCCAACAGTTGAGCTCACTAAGGGGGAGAAGGAAAACATTCAAAGTATGATAGATACTTCCATTGCAGCAGCAACAACTTCTCTCCTAAACCTTAAAGAATCAAAAGTTGATGAAGGCCAGGTAAATGATGAAGGCCTAGAAGACATGGATGTTACTGTTGAGCCTACTACTGATGCTCCTATAGAAGAACAACCAGAACAAGAAACATCAGTAGTAACTCCTACTACTACTGATGTCATAGCAGTAGTAAATCAAGAAGAGGCAGCAAACACTACTGATGCCCTATCAGTTGTAATTCCTGAAGACATACCACTAGTAACTACCTTGGCTACTACTGATGATATTATTGAGCTGCCACCACTACTTGAGCCTGCAGTAGTAATCCCACCATCACCAGCAACAAAGTCAACACAAATGGTGGTGAAAGACATTGATGATGATATCAACTGGTTGGAAGTTGATGAATGCTCTTTACCTCCACATCCTAAGATTCTTCCCATATCTCAAATATACACTTATGGTCATAAATTCAGAATTGAAGCTGCACCAGATATGAAGAGGGAAAAATATATTGGAAAGGGAAAAGAAATAGTTGATGAAGACCAACCTAACAGAGCACAAGGTCATGAAATGGTCAACAAAATCAATTATGCTAAATCAGCCAAGCAGGATAGGTGGAAAGTAAAAAGAGCCAATTACTTGAAGAAAGTAGCTGCTACTCTAGCAAGGGAAAATAGAAGATTATCTGAAGAAGCTAGAGTACAAGGCAAAGAATTTAAAGAAGTCAAGTTGGCAGACATATCAGATATTTCTAAATTGCCACAATTTTAACAAAAAGTCAAAGCTCATGAAGTTTCAGAAACAAGAAAGGAAATTCAACAACAAGAATTACATAAAATAAGGCAAATTGAGCTTGAAACAATTGAACTTCTTGAAGCACAAGTACAAGAATGCAAAGAACTGAAAGAAGACATGCCATAACAGTTTGCAGACAAAAAGAAGGAAATGATCTCATTCTTAAAAGCAAGAGGTCACAACACAAAGGCCTTTGGAAGAATGAAGTTGATCAATTTAATTGAAAAATACTGTATTGAGAAGAAGAAGGAATTAGTTGAAAGAAAGGTTAAGGAAATGGACACCACAAAGACTGAAAGGATTGATTACCAAGATGTTCTTAAAAGAAAGATTATTTCTGGTGAATCCTCAGGTGAACCACCTCTACCTTCAAGAAAAAGGAAGGCTGCACTATCTGAACCAGAACAGATAAAGAAACAGAAACAACAGATAGTACAAGTTCATGATATTCCTATTGCTCCCCTAGAAAGCAATCCAATCATCAACTGGAGATGCATAAATGAAGTGATTGAGATTGTTAGAGAAGATAAGGTCACTCAAAGATTTAGAGCTTGGAAACCACTAGTCATGTCCCTAACCAGAAGTGACATAATTGAGATGCTGATTATTGGTAAACCAAGAATGACCAAGAAGACCTGGAAGAATTCAGCTGCAGGTTACATTACAGAAATGATTGATGCTGCTTTTTTATCCAGAGAAATATCCAGAGAAGTATACAAATCCAGAGAATATTCAAGCCTGGAATGTGCTACCAACGGTCAACATGTACTTCTTTGAATATACAAGTAAGAAGTGTGATTTATTCCTATATGAAAAAGAGTATCCTCACTCTGAGAAAACTCTTTATCAACTTTGGTGCATGAATTTTATTAAGCCTAACGATGCTGTGATGTTCCAAAACAAGTTAAATGAATTTGTGAAAAAGATCAGCAAATATATTATTGCACAAAGGAATAAAAGAAACCAACAGACGTTAGAAGGAGATCAAAGAAGAGCAAAACTGTTGGAAGAAAAGAAAAGGAGAAGCAGAAGTAAGAAGAAACTTGATTGATTGAAAGAGAATCAATAAGTTTAGGGGGAGATTGTTAGAACAAATCACAGTTCAACTTATTACTGATGCTGCAGTTAGTACTGATCATGGTTACTACTGATGAAGACTATGGTTACTACTGATGGGGCAGAAACACTTGATACTGATGAGTTGATATTGGTGAAGACTATAACTAACTTACTATTGGTCATGCATAAAGAGAAGATACTACTGATCATTAGTAGTTACTACTGACGTTGGTTTTGGACTTACTACTGATTATCAGAGTTACTACTGATCATCACATTTACTACTGATGATGCATATTTACTACTGGTGATTGCAGTTACTACTGATACGCGTATTTGGAGCAAATCAAGTCCGAGATCTTCGCAGAGTTAATTATAGAATGTTATTCAATGTATATCTTTTATAATTCGATGTAAATCAAGTCCTAGAATAACTAGGGTAAATAGTTAGGCTTCAAGGACTGCTATAAATAATTCCTTACGAATTGTAAACGTACGTGTGTATTGTTAATCAATAATATACATTGAAGCTTTTTGTGAATCACTGTGTTCTTAATATTATTGTTCATTGTTCATTCAATATACAGTATTCTATTGTTCTTAATATATTAATACAAGTGTTGATCCGCTGCAACTTCTTGTTATTAGTAGATCTGGGTTGGCAATAACTTGTTTTGGTTATTCGATCCTGACAAAGAGTTCAACCAAAACGACTCCAAAACTGTAGACATCACTTTTTTCAGTGAATTGACTAGATTGGAAATACTCTGGATCCAGATACCCAAATGTACCTTTGACTAGGGTAGTTAAGTGTGTTTGATCCATTGCTACGAATCTTGAAGTTCCAAAGTCGGAAACTTTGGCCCTATATTTATCATCCAAAAGTATATTAGTGGTTTTGATATCTCTATGGTATATTGGAATGGAAGTTGCTGAATGCAAGTACGATAGTGCCCTGCAACCTCTGTAGCTATCTGTAATCTCATGCTTAAAGAAATTGGGAACTCATCAATATCGTTGTGAATACGATCGTACAAAGTACCATTTGAAATGAACTCTGAAACCAGTAGAGGAACGTCGGTCTCTAAGCAACATCCCAATAGTTTGACCACATTCCTATGATTGACTTGGGAGAGAATGACCACCTCATTGATGAACTGTTCTAATTGGCTTTCGTCAACTATTTTTGATTTCTTGACTGCTTCCATCCACCAACATCCCTTTATACACTGTCCCTTGGCCTCCTCTACCGAGAATTCTGTTCTCATTGAAGTTGTCAGTGGCTTTCGCGTGATGTGAAGTGTATGGTCTTATCTACTAAAGATGGGTCGGCTTCTTCTTGTTGTTTTAGAAGTAGACCACCATTGCGTACCTCTTTCTTCGTCTCTTTTCTATTGTTTTCTTGATCACTTTGTACAATACATAGATGGTTGCCACTAGAATAAGTACACCCATGCTTATGCTAACACCTGGATGAGCCCAATACAAAAGTGTTCCTAATTAAGTGTAGCTTAAACTAATAAGAGAAGCTGACGATTAGCAAGAACTGATTAAGGTATGTGGAGGCCACATCTTTGCTACTGAAACTGGGTGATTTTGTATGTCATCACATATCCCAGTAAGAAACTGATAATATTCATTAACTAAGGTTGTTAAGGGATTATAATAAACACAAAAGTTTACCTAGAATAACACGTAGTGTTGATTTGCTTTCTTCATGGTACCTAAAAGGATCAGAATAACAAGTAAAGTTCCATCTTAGCCATCAGGGTCGTCTATAGTGTTATAGGAACAATAATCTCCCTTATCCATGCACCTTCTGCACTCTTCCGTCTCTGAAGTTTCAATTATACGAGAAATTAAAGTTCCAAGTTAAAAAACCATTAAACTCAAGAACGCAGCAAATTAATAAACAAATAATAAGAGTTAATTGCAAGAATGGTCTGCGTGGTTTTGCCAAATTACACGTTTGGTCATCGTGGTTCAATAAATGCATGTGCGTTACCCATTGTTTGCATTTGTGGTCCCTCACCCCTAGTAACGTTAGTTGAAGTGCATTTTAGTCATTTAGAAGAAGTGAAATGTCATCAACTAAATGTCTGCTTCTAACCATTTCTCAAGATCAGCAAAAACCTAAATCAATTTCAATTTTCTAACAAAATCCTAATTTCATTACAAATCAAATTTCACCGACCGACGATCACAAGAGACCGATGAATTGAACCCTAAATCATTTCAAAATAAATTGATTTTTGCAATTAAGAGGGGTGGGAGAGACATAGGGGTGAGCATTTTGACCGAAAAAACCGAACCGAACCGATAACCGACCGAAACCGAACCGAACCGAAACCGATAACATGTTATCGGTTCGGTTTCGGTTTTGAAAATTCATCGTTATCGGTTCTATCGGTTCGGTTCGGTTCGGTTCGGTTTTCGGAAAAAGATGAACATTTGGCCTAAAATAACCGAATCGAAACCGGACCGAACCGACACCGAACCGAACCGAAACCGATAACATGTTATCGGTTCGGTTTCGGTTTTGAAAATTCATCGTTATCGGTTATCGGTTCTATCGGTTCGGTTCGGTTCGGTTTTGGCCCGATAAGCACCCCTAGAGAGACACCACCACCAACCAGAGGTGGTGGAGGAGCTGAGCGACGACTGAAGAGCAAACGTGCAATTTGGCCAAATCATGGGTTCCGCGCCTACACTTATTGAACCACGGTGACCAAACGTGCAATTTGGCAAAACCACACAGACAATTCATGCAATTAACTAAAATTATACTCCCTCCGTCACTTAATAAAGTTCTCATTTCCCTTGGCACAAGATTTTAGGTAAAAGTTAGTGGTGAGTCCTTGATAATAAATTTGATTAAAATATAAGGTTATTTTGGAGAGAGAAAGTATGTTTAGGAGATAGTTTGGGGTGGCGTACATGATAATAATATTATTTTATTAAGTGGGTCCCAGAAATGGGAACTTCTTTTAGGGACAAATATTTTAGGAGAAACGAGAAGGGACGAGGGAGTAATAATTGATAGAATTACATACCCTGGCATCCATATCTTAAATAAGGGTTGCCTTCAGCTCTCCGGTTTAGAAAATGAAGCCTACATTTCCAAGAGTCAAGTGAAGTACCATAACCCAGATCCACTTCCAGTCTATCAATCGAATAACAACAATCTATTTCACCAATGTCTCCATCTGACAAGGTCCACATAAGTGACATTGGAACATATTGGCGAGAAAAGTTTCCTTCGAATCCTTATCCACCAAAAAGGCGGACCCGCCCACCCGCGCTTTCCAAGCCCGTGAGATTCACCGTGTATGACTTTAAATAATATGGAATTGTTGTTTGGCAACAAGTGATGCCAATGCATGAATTGTTTAATTTCTCACTAATGGTGTCATTAATTCCACAAGTCGTAGAACACCCAGTGACGGTGGTCCAAGATGACAGCATTACCGCACCCCTGTACAACAAATTGGTTGTGTGATCTGGAAAACACAAACGGGCTCCCGTCAAGGTCAACGCTCAACATCTGACTGCTATTTCTGACTGGATTACTGCAATCAGAGATCATCGAGACATTAACAATTACCGTTCCAAACTTACATTTAACACCTTCAAGTTGTTGAGTGCTGACAGATATGGCGTCGAGGAGTTGCAGTCAACAGAATACCAGAGAACAATTTGCTCCCATCCCAAACGGGAATGGAATCCTCAAATTCCCGCACGTGTCATTGCACCCTGGCTTGGCGTACAAGTTTCGAGCTGCTTTTGATGTTAATGTTGTTAAAGTAAGGAAGATAAGTAAATGAAATAACTTCATTTTTGTTAAGTGCAATGATATGATTATGTTTATTAATTATGTTTATATGGCTGGAGGAACCCACCTAGAAATTATCCAGAGACTATGACATGTATCATAGTTAATTCGAAACTTTGAATACTGTGGATATTTTATACTTTGAGATTACGACGGTTAGCAATGGTTTGAAATTTTATAGGCCTTTTATCTAAGTTAATAAGCATCAGAAAGTTAAGCAATATCTCTTCTATGTTTCTTTTTATCAGATCAGCAGAATCATTTTATTATCTATTGTTCAATCCTTTTAGTTCTTTCGTATAATCCAACAATTGTGGTATCAGAGCATGTTCCTTCATAACTGGGCATACAATTCTATCTTTGCTTTTCAAAAATGGCTGCAAACTCAAGCACTCTCAATGTAAACAACCACACATACCTGTTTTCAAAGGAGATAATTATGAATTCTGGAGTATCAAGATGAAGACTCTATTTAGGTCCCAAGATCTTTGGGACTTTGTGGAAACAGGCTACGCAGAAGCAAGCAATGACGAGACTCGTCAAAAGGAAAATCAGAAGCGAGATGCAAAAGCTCTATTTTTCATTCAACAAGCAGTGGGTGAATCAATTTTCTCAAGAATAGCAGCAGCTACTTCAGCTAAACAAGCATGGTTACTCTTGCAAACTGAATATCAGGGATCAGCGAAGGTAATTACAGTGAAACTACAATCTCTTCGGCGAGATTTTGAAACCTCCTATATGAAGAATAATGATTCTGTTCAAGAATATTTGGCAAAAGGTTCATCAATTGTAAGTCAAATGCGATCCTATGGTGATAAGATCTCTGAAGAAACAATTGTAGCAAAGGTACTAAGAAGCTTATCACCGAAATTTGATCACGTAGTAGCAGCAATTGAAGAATCAAAAGACTTATCTATTTTTTCGTTTGATGAATTAATGGGATCCTTACAATCTCATGAAGTTAGGATCAACTGAACTGTTGAAAAAGTAGAAGAAAAAGCATTCCAATCGAAGGAGGAGTTATATTCCTCAACTCAGAATATTAGAGGAAGAGATCGGGGAAGCTTCCGAGGTCGAGGCCGTGGTCGAGGCCGAAATAGTTCCTTACACTGCTCTTTTTGTAACAAATTTGGTCACACTGATAAATTTTGTTAGTCTAAGCCGGAATAAGCAAATTATGCAAAAGATGGTGAAGAACAAGATGACTTCTTGTTCATGGCTAAGACAGATGCAGAGATTGTTCGGAGTGAAATCTGGTACATTGACAGCGGGTGCTCGCATCATATTACAGGTGACAAATCAAAATTTATAGATCTGGATGAATCGGTAAAGTCACATGTTCGACTTGGTGATGGCTAACAACTTGAAATTGAAGGTCGAGGTACAGCAACAATTGGTACAAATGGTCAAAAGAAATTCATCAGAGATGTTCATTTGCCCCATGCTTGGCTCATAACTTGCTAAGTGTCGGACAATTGATGGAGACCGGCTATTCAATTTTGTTTGATGATGGTAAATGTGTGATAAAAGACAAAGCCAGAAATGAAATTCTAGCATCGACTCACATGTCATCCAATATGATGTTTTCACTTGATTTTTCAAACGAGATGAGTCTGGTAAGTAAAACATCAGAAGAAAGTGAGTTGTGGCACCTCAGATATGGCCATTTAAATATCAATGGTCTTCAATTATTGAAAAACAAAGGGATGGTCAGCAACTTACCTACTATTAGCCCTCTAAAACATATTTGTGAAGGTTGTGTTCTTGGAAAACAATCCAAGAAACCATTTTCAGTAGGAAAATCGAGGCGTGCAACAGATTTATTGGAATTAGTTCATGCCGACCTTTGTGGTCCTATGAGAGTCGAATCATTAGCCGGAAACAAATACTTTATTTTGTTCATTGATGATTATAGTAGAATGAGTTGGGTCTACTTTATACAACAAAAGTCTGAGACTTTTGAGTACTTCAAAAAATTCAAGGCGTTGGTTGAGAAACAAAGTGGAAAAGACTTGAAAGTACTTCGAACAGATCGTGGAGGTGAGTTTTTATCTAAAGAATTTGTTAGTTTTTGTGATCAACAAGGGATCAAAAATGAGTTGACAGCCCCGTACTCTCCCGAACAAAATGGGGTGACGGAGTGGAAGAACCGTACCATAGTCGAGATGGCCCGTTCAATGCTTAAATCGAAAGGTCTTCCTAATAATTTTTGGGCAGAAGGTGTTGCTACAGCTATTTATCTTCTCAATATTTCTCCTACAAAAGCTGTTTGGGGCCAGACACCGTATGAAGCATGGTGCGGTAACAAACCATCAGTTGGTCACTTACGAGTTTTTGGTTGTGTTTGTTATGCATTGCGTACAACGGAAAAACATAAACTGGAAGATAAATCACAAAAGTAATGATGATTTTAGGTTAAAACAAGAACCAAAATGCAGCGGAAAAGATTAATCACCACAACCGGATCTAATATTGAATGATACAATTAAACTATAAATAAAATCAAAGAGTTAGGAAGAACAATTCATACCCTTGAAGCCTTTGATTACACCAACGAATAAGGATGAAGAACTCCAAGAATTCAATGTAGAATTCCTCTAATGGTATCCACACTACATCATATCAAGAACACCAAATGGGATGCTAGTCCTTTGAACAAGAATCAAAATCAAAACAAAGAAATTTCCTTGTTTCTCCACGTGACCACCAAAACTCTAAGTACAAAAGATTCCTCCTTTTTTTTTCTTTCTTTTACGTGAGTTCTCAAGTGGGGTCGAAAAAACAAAACAACACCCCAACACTTACGTGAGATGCGACTGTGTAGTTTTGGAGGAAGGAATAGGGTTAGGTAGCTTGCTCCCTAATTTAAGTATTTATCTTCTAATTACAAGTTAGGAGATATGGCACTTAGCCCCTTGTCCTTTTGATTCTTTATGATTACTCACTAATATATTTTAACTTAACAATTAATTAAAACATAACTAGTTAAGTAATTATAGTTTATATAAATAATATAATTACACTAATTATATTATATATATTAAATGGTGTTTGGTGTATAAGTGTGTGACCCTTTAGGCTCACATACGTCTAGCCATATAACTATATGTCATGAACGTGAAGCATATTCCAACAGCTCCCACTTGCGCACGTCATAACATCAGGTATTTATACAAGCAAAGGTTAGAGTCTAGCAACCCGCCAATGCCCCTAGAAGTACATGAGTGAGTTTCAGAAAAGTCCAGGTTCAAAGTTTTTCAATCAGTTATCCTTTTGTTACTGATACCATGTTGAATTTTAGACAAGGATTAATGTCAATCTAAAATTTCAACGATTCTATTTCTCGATCTATACATTGAAGTAGATTTCCAAACCAATCGAGATTCATCTTGATTACCTTTGGGTACGGCCGTACAAACATCTATTCAAATCATCGAGGCGCCCAGTAGTATCTAATCCAAACATGTGGAGGAACAAATTCTTTATTGACTACACGTGTTTGATATATGCTTAATATCAAACCTGAAGATGGTTGTTATAGCTGCCTTATTCAGGTCAGCGTTTAACCACATCAAAGTTTGACACTCGACACACACAAACCAACTTGCATCTCAAGTCATAGGATAAGTGACAAAGCCTTTGTGAGATTCACTTGTGACATAAATCCAGGAAGTGATTTCTCATAGGTTGGGTCAGTCCAATTGTGCATCACAATGAACAACATGTGAGTTTGATTTCATCATCCTTAGTCATACTAAGATCATGTCATCAATGCCCTCGGATTTGTCTTAATAATATTCCCATATTATTAATATGACAATGGACAATTTAGAATATAAAACACAGTAAATATTCAAGGATATAAACATGCAAATACAGAACACATTAGATATTCATATAAAAATGATCATATCAAATATATCAATTTATTCCAATATAAACTGCTCTACGTTCCATTATCCAAATACTAGAATAGATTTACATGAAGCTACTAGATTGTCGAAGTCCAATGTTCCATTCATATTCAATATGTTTGGTACAAGACATTGAGTTCGATAAACTATCAGCTAGTTAGTTATCTGTTTGAACTTTAAGAGTACGAATTTCACATATCTCGATTAATCATTCGAATGTAGTGAACTTTCGTAAATATGATCTAATCACGACCTATTTCAAAACCAATATAAGTATAGCAAGTATACTTAGTTTCAGTTCAGCATCTCCACCATGACCAAGGAACATATATCCAGTACTTTAAAATACTTCAATGTGTTCTTAACAGCAATCCGGTTACTCTCTCATGAATTCTGTTGGTTTTTTCTAGTAAGGTCCCCTAAGGACGTTACGTTTGGCCTAATGCTCCTTACAGCGTACATGATGAATGTAATAGCCGATTCATAGGAGATTACATTCATCCGCTTCACCACATCAGGTGTGGAAGGTCCTTGAGTCTCACTCAAGTTTACATTGTGTGGCATACGAGGACTTCCTCGTTTGGGAGTACCACTCTAAACCATTTAGAATTTTGTCAATGTAAGCACTTTGACTTAAACCAATTAACCGCTTTGATCTATCATTATAGATCTTTACTTCAAGTATGTATGTCGTGTCCCTACAATCCATCATGTCGAAACATTTTCCAAGCCAGGATTTTCATCTTGTAGCATGGTATATTGTTTCACATGAGTGACATGTCATCAACATGTATGACTTGAGAAACGACAACGCTCCCACTAGCTTTCATATATACACATACTCAGTTTGGGTTTTAGGTGAAACAAACGTTTTGATTTCATCATTAACCAAATTTCATAGTCATAGTACACTACTTTGGCTATAAGAATCCTAATGTCTTTAGTAACAGGCGAGAAGGTTTCGTCATTGTCAATCCAGTAGGATTGAGTGTAACCTTTTGCTACTATGAGAGATTTATAGGTGTGTATATTTTCATCCATGTCAATAGTCTTACTGTTTTGAGAAAGATCAACTAAGTTCAAAACTTGATTGTCTCTCATGGATTTTATTTTCGCATTCATAGCTTCAAGTCATTTTTCGAATTCAAAATTCGATAATGCAACTTGATAGTTAGGGGGTTCATAATGATCCTCGAAACTTGCTCCTCAGCATCGACATAGATCTATATCGTTCAGGTGCATGAGGTGTCCTTGCGGATCTATGAATGGGAACAACATCATCCTGTGGTCCAACATCTATATGTCCAGCCTCAGAATGATAATTGCTAGTGTTACCAGAAGGTTGTGTATCTTCACTTTGAATCTTGTCAAAGTCTATAGTGCTCCCACTTGCTTTGTGAAATGAGACTGTTCTCAAGAAACTCAGCATACCGAGTGACAAAAATTTGTTCTCAGTTGGGAAGTAAAATAGTAATCGAAGATATACTTGATAGATATGGGCTCAAGTTTGTTCGGCATGTCTCGTTCCACGAGATCCTCACAACCCTAGATCCTCAAGCAAGACAAATTAGGGACTTTCCCACGCCATATCTCATATGGTGTCTTTTTAACCTTTTGGTCGGAACCATATCAAGTATTCGAGCAGCAGACTTCAGTGCATGCCCCTCAAAAGGATAGTGTAAGAGTAGTAGGACTCATCATAGACTGCATCATGTCATACATGGTCCGATATCTCCTTCCAGACGCACCATTATCTTGTGGTGTGTATGACAATCTCACGATGTGTGGGATGATCTAGAAACTCTTGACTCATGTACTTTCATCCTCAATCAGGACTGAAAGCCTTTGTTGTCTTGCCGAGTTGATTTTCTACTTTTACTTTAGAAAGCTTTGAACGTTTCAAAGATTTCATGTTTATGTCTAATCAAGTAAACATAACCACATCGAATGATATCATCAGTGAAAGTAGGTGGCACCTTCCCTAGTCTTAGTTCTAAAAGGGCCACATACATCAGTATGTATGAGTCCAAGTAGATTTTTAGCTCTTTCGCCAACATGGGAGAAAAGCTTTCTTGTTATCTTTTCATAATATACAAGAGAGGCATTTTTAAATGATTCATAATCATTTGTAAAGAAGCCCGTCGAGTTTTAGTATCAAAATGCGTTTCTTGTTTATGTGGAAAAGATGACGATGCTCTAGGTAAGTAGAATCCAAACCAATTTGGATTCTTGAGTGCTACATTTGTATATAGAACTATCGTTTGAATTAGGATCATGCATATTAATTTCAAACATACTATTACAAGGAATAGTTATAAAAAATGTTATTTTTCATAAAACAAAATATCATAATCCATTATTAAACAAATGATAAAGCTAAACAATGCATAATTGACAATTGTTCAAAACAATAATTAACGCATTAGGAAGGATAAGATCACAGCTTCCATTCATTTAGCTTTCTACTTCACATTCAATCTTGCACATTTGTGTAAATGTGAGTTCCACAACTAGTGTCATACACTCAAGATTTATCACGAAAAGTATGGAGTTCTATAATGAAGATACCTAATGTGCTAACTAGAACACATTTGTCCTTCATCAACTCTGCCAAGTAGGCAGGACAATTCCTCCTTCAATGGCCAGTTTCATCGCAATGATGACAAGAAATATCCTTTGCAGGGTGCTCCTTTTTAGCAGGTGGGGGGAATCGTAGGTTTGGAAAAGTAAACTAGCTTACCCTTACCTAGACTCTTTCCTTGTGCTTGCGGTTTACCTTCCCTGATTGCTAGAAAAGTATTGGGTAACCCTTGCTCAACCAGTTTTACCATAGCATGTTCAACGATTGTCTTCCCCATGCTATGTACTTTTAAAACACTTTTCAAACTGGTCATAGTCCTTGGATTGTGAGGTAAGAATCAAGCTCATTCCAAGAACTTGTGGTAAGGGGTAACCAAGACGTTCCATTTGATCAAGATAGCATTGCATATTCAAGATGTAAGTGCTAACTGATTGGCCGTCCTCCTGATTGCAAGCGTGGAATGCTTTAACTGTTTTGAACAGTTCAAGTTCTGCCTTTTGTTGAAATATCATTTTCAACTCGCTTATCATGTCATATGTTGTGAGTTCCTCGAAGTACTTTCGAATCTCGGGGTTCATGCTCACAAGCATATGAGTAGCAACTTCTTGGTGTTCGTTAAATGTTTCGGTAAAGGCTTGACGAACAGCAGCAGAATCACTGACAGGAGGTGCCTCAGGTAAGGCCTCTTATAGGTGTATCAACTTTCTCATCTCTAAGGACAATCCTTAGAATTCGATATCAGTAGATAAAGTTGATATGAGTCAGTTTCAGTTTTCAAGAACTGATTTTTGAGTGGAGATACTTGGGTTTTGATGTTGTTGTTATCTGTATAACAACCAAAGTTCAAAAAGTACTATTTTCAATAATAATTTCTTTTAATCAATTAACTACCCAATTAATTTTAATTAAAAGCTAAGATCCCATTGAGCTTCTATCACCGCATCAGTTGATCTGCTAGAGGTGATAGATCCAATAGGTAGGTGACGATCAGCAATTGCATTACAAGTGCAACTCTTAGAGGTATGGGACTTCATGGCACCTAGTGAACAAGCATCTAGGGTCAAGTGGCATGTTTGTCGCATCGTCGCCTCGAGTCAAGGTCTCACCGTTAACTCGATTAAGTCATCCAATGTGAAATCATGTCAAAATAGCTCTAGGTCTCACGCGTAGAGAATAATGACCTCGGATCTAGATTCAAACCACGTCTCACGTGAATTCAAAAATAGAAGCAAGTGATTTACAACCGATTGGACGGCGTGACTTAAATTTTAGGTATGTTAAATTTTAATTAATAAAATTTTATTAAGATATGAATGAATCATGTACTTCATTCATATCACTTCATAAGTCGTTTAATAAACGTTAAAAACATTTAACGATTATTAAGGTTTAAGTTTCAAATCGTATTTAAACTTAGTTTAATCTCAAAACAATTTTAGATTAAAGGTTTAATCATCAATGATTAACGATTAGTAGGGTTTAAGTTTCAAATCGTATTTAAACTTAGTTTAATCTCAAAACAATTTTAGATTAAAGGTTTAATCATCAATGATTAACTAGTAATTATCGATGATTAAATGTTTGGATGTTTTAATATTTGTGTCAAAAAACCGTTTTTAATTGTTTTATTTACTTGTATCTAATAGGAAAAGAAAACAACCACAAACATAAATAAAACATGCAACAAAATTTTGTGCAAACCTCGACCGATGAAATCCTAGGTTCGGTCACGTGAGTCATCACGACGGACCGAAGGGTCAAACTAGGGTACGGGCCAACATGAACCCAAACGGGCCTACATAAACCCAATGGGCTCCCACTTGCTCCAAGACATTCTTGAGGAAGTAGAACCCAAAATTGTGAAAAAGTGCAATCTGCCAGAAAATTCCAGCAGACTTTGAAGCCCGAAAATTCACTGAAGGAGTCTTCGTTGGTCTTCCCGACCTTCTGGAAAGTTGTAGGTCTCTGAGTTGCGGAACTTTTGGCGGTGATTTCAGGTCCAACGGATTAGCCAATCTCCGGGAAAGTCTGTTTTCGTGCAGCTGCGCAGGAGGTGCCGAAAATTGTTGTTTTGTCCTCATGTTTTCTTCATCTTTGGTCAACAAATTACAAAGTACAAAGAAACAAAATACAACTATTCTACTTACTTTTACAATGAAATTGCCCCAAAAAAATGGCACCAAACATAAAGGAAAAAAATTTAAACAAAATACAACAATTAAGCCAAAAACACGACTTTTCCCAAATCAACCAAACAACCAAACAACAACACATTCATCCACAAACGGTCTAGGCTTTCATTGGTTTGCACAAACAATCAATAATTGACAAGTTTTTGGCTTGGGATATGGCAAAAATACATGTTTTGCCATATCAACAAAACGAAAATTAAAAGTTAAATCCAAGCCAAATAATCAAAAAACAATAACAAGATTAATTTTTGATTAGTGTTTTTGTAACAAGTAGCATGTAGGGTTACTAAAAGTCATATTTTTAACCCTTGTTTTTCAAAATATACGAATATATTAAAGAACCCTAGGGGTTCGAAAATTTCCGATAGGGTATTAAAACAACATCAAAAAATCGAATTTTTTTGCTACTTTTACAAAAACTAGTTAATTATATTATCAATATAATGACTCGTGATACCACTAATGGTGATTTTAGGTTAAAACAAGAACCAAAATGCAGCGGAAAAGATTAATCACCACAACCGGATCTAATATTGAATGATACAATTAAACTATAAATAAAATCAAAGAGTTAGGAAGAACAATTCATACCCTTGAAGCCTTTGATTACACCAACGAATAAGGATGAAGAACTCCAAGAATTCAATGTAAAATTTCTCTAATGGTATCCACACTACACCATATCAAGAACACCAAATGGGATGCTAGTCCCTTGAACAAGAATCAAAATCAAAACAAAGAAATTTCCTTGTTTCTCCACGTGACCACCAAAACTCTAAGTACAAAAGATTCCTCCTATTTTTTTCTTTCTTTTACGTGAGTTCTCAAGTGGGGTCGAAAAAACAAAACAACACCCCAACACTTACGTGAGATGCGGCTGTGTAGTTTTGGAGGAAGGAATAGGGTTAGGTAGCTTGCTCCCTAATTTAAGTATTTATCTTCTAATTACAAGTTAGGAGATATGACACTTAGCCCCTTTATCCTTTTGATTCTTTATGATTACTCACTAATATGTTTTAACTTAACAATTAATTAAAACATAACTAGTTAAGTAATTATAGTTTATATAAATAATATAATTACACTAATTATATTATATATATTAAATGGTGTTTGGTGTATAAGTGTGTGACCCTTTAGGCTCACATACGTCTAGCCATATAACTATATGTCATGAATGTGAAGCATATTCCAACAAAAAGTTCCTATTTATTGGGTATTGTACACAGTCTAAAGCTTACAGGCTTTACGATCCTACGAGTGAAAAGTTTGTGGTGAGTAGAAATGTGGTATTTGATGAACACGCAGCCTGGAAATGGGAGAAGGATACTCAAACATCGAGTACTCAGGTTGATATAGAAGAAGATGTTGCATTAGAAGATGCACCAAGAGACACCACAATCGAATCTTCACCAAGTGGTTCGCTTAATTCGACACCAAGAAAGTCAAGTTCTGGTTCTGGCTCAGACTCGGATGACACTATGCCTAAGAAGTATAGAAATCTAAACGAGATTTATGCAGAATCTCCACTTATTTTATTTGCTGGTGATCCCGTATCAGTGAAGGAAGCACTAGAGAAGCAAGAATGGCGAATAGCAATGGAAGAAGAGTTGCATGCCATTAACAAAAACCATACATGGGAACTTGTGGATTTACCAGAAGGTAAGTACCCTATTGGCTTGAAATGGATCTTTAAAACCAAGTTTTTAACAGATGGAAGTATACAAAAACACAAGGCAAGACTTGTGGTTAAGGGATATGCACAACAAAAAGGAATAGACTACGAGGAAACATTTTCTCCGGTTGCTCGGTTTGATACGGTTAGGATTACTTTGGCACTTGCAGCTCAAAAGAATTGGAAATTTTTTCAATTCGATGTCAAATCTGCCTTTTTGAATGGTGAGTTGCATGAGGAGGTCTATGTAACTCAGCCCCCTGGTTTCGAGAGTTCAAATGATCCAAACAAAGTGTTTCGTCTCAACAAAGCACTTTACGGGTTGAAACAAGCTCCGCGAGCTTGGTACAGCAAGATTGATGAGTTCTTTCACAAGAATGGTTTCGAAAGAAGTATGCATGAGCCAACTTTATATTTAAAAAAGCAAGGTATGAGTGATGTTATAATAGTAAGTCTTTATGTTGATGACATGATTTATACTAGTTCATCCTTACATCTGGTGTCTGAGTTTAAAAGATCAATGATGAGTATGTTTGATATGACGGACTTGGGAGAGCTACAATATTTTTTGGGTTTGGAGGTTGTGCAAACAAATGCAGGAATCTTTATGTCACAAAAGAAGTATGTTGAAGATACTTTGCAAAAGTTTAACATGGCAGGATGTAAGATAGTGGCCACACCAATGAATATCAATGAAAAGCTCGAGGCAGAAGATGGTACAGGAATTGCAGATGGAAGCTTGTATAGGAGCTTGATTGGAAGATTACTTTATGTAACTCATTCGCGTCCTGATATAAGTTTTTCCATTGGTGTTCTTCCACGATTTATGCATAAACCATCCAAGCATCACTTCGGTGCAGCAAAAAGGGTTCTTCATTATCTAGCTGGTACAAAGGAATATGGTATATGGTTTCGTAAAACAAAAGATATGAATCTTATAGGATTCACTGATAGTGACTGGGCTGGATCCGTTGAAGATAGACGAAGTACTTCTGGAAATTGTTTTATTCTTGGATCAGCAGCGATTTCATGGAGCTCTAAGAAACAAGCCACGGTGGCATTGTCATCTACCGAAGCTGAATATGTGGCGGCTACAACTTCAGCTTGTCAAGCTGTGTGGCTAAGAAAAATATTGTGTGACTTGGGACAAGAACATGTCGAATCAACTCTTATATTTTGTGATAACCAATGTGCTGTGATGCTTTCAAGGAATCCAATCTATCATAGCCGAACTAAACATATTGAAATCAAACATCATTTCATTCGAGAGTTAATAGCAAATGGAGAAGTCAATTTGCAAGGTTGTAGAACTGAAGAACAACTTGCTGATCTCATGACAAAAACTTTGCCACAATCAAAGCATGAGTACCTGTGTTCAAGACTAGGTGTGTCCAAGTTTCAATGAAGGGGCAGTGTTACAAGTCCATAGCTATTCAGCTGTTACTAAAATAAATGGTGGTGTCATCGCTTCACTTGGCCCATTAAATAATTTAGTGGTTATTTTCATATGATTTAAGTGTCTATTTGTAACTGATGGTGTACTGCCTATTTATAGGCCTTTTATCTAAGTTAATAAGCATCAGAAAGTTAAGCAATATCTCTTCTATGTTTCTTTTTATCAGATCAGCAGAATTATTTTATTATCTATTATTCAATCCTTTTAGTTCTTTCGTATAATCCAACACTAGAAATTATCCAGAGACTATGACGTGTATCATAGTTAATTTGAAACTTTGAATACTGTGGATATTTTATACTTTGAGATTACGATGGTTTGAAATTTTGGGTGCCAGAACTGTTAAAATAATCCAGAATTGTAGAAAAAGTCAACAGTACAGTTTTTATGTTTGAATCAATCAAAGGCCATCATTTCCTATTTTTATGTCTAGTTAAGATCACGACAGGTCATGGGTAGGTAGTTTACTTTATGGTTATTTTATAGTATACCATGAAAAAACCGATCAAGATCTTTTATACCAAAAGACTGTTGACAAATCGTTAGCTTTTTATTTTTGGAATAGTTAAACATCTGGTTTAGTTCTAGAACCCGAAACCCTGTTTACAAATCTTCAACTCCATGAAGTATAAAATATAAATTAAAAAATATATAATTTTGGTAGTAACAGGCCATTTTTAGTACAAGCTGGTCCGGGTTGCGTTTTTTGTCCATTTTTTTAAAAATAGAACGTAAATAATCACTTTGTTAATTATGAATACGATTACAAATACAATATTTTATCAACAATTATCTAACTATTTACATAAGACACGTTGGGAGGCTGTATGCAATTGAAAGTACATATTGGTGTTTGATCCGTTCATGTTTTAGCTAAAACGTTCGATCTGACCCGTTTGAGATTAAACATAATTGAAATCAAGAAGCAGACATAATTAGGTCAGATTGAGAATTTTGTAGCTTTGCCAACAAATCACTACATGGAAATATGGAACAGTTGCTTCTTTAGAATTTTCTTTAGAAAAATTCGGTAAAAGTTCCAGAACATCAACATCTTCAGAAGTTTGACAAATACAAGTCAAAATAGTAGAAGTCAACTTAGAACCAAGAACAATTCGGTTTTTAGCTTAATTACGCATCCAAAAGCTACAAAACTTCTTTAGTTTAGTTTCATAAGAGATAATTAATGTGTTTGTGGGATTTTTCCTAGTTGCAGCATATATAGTATTAGTATTAGTATTAGTATTAGTATTAGTATTAGTATTAGTATTAGTATTAGTATTAGTATTAGTATTAGTATTAGTATTAGTCAATTTATTTCAGCAACGTCACTGTCTGACAGGGTCCACAGAAAAGATACAGGAACATAATCCTCTGCAACAAACATTCCTTCACGGTACGAATCCTTATCCACCAGACCCGCAAACTCTGTCTCCAACCAAGCCCGAACGTGTAAGACTTTAGATGATATGGAATCGCTGTTTGGCAACAAGTGATTCCAAGGCACGAGTTGTTTTTCTCACTAATGGTGTCATTAATTCCACAAGTCGTAGAACACCCAGTGACGGTGGTCCAATATGACAGCATTACCGCACCCCTGTACAACAAACTGGTTGTGTGATCTGGAAAGGGCTCCAACGTTCAGGATCTGACTGCTATTTCTGACTGCAATCACTGAGACATTAACAGTTACCGTTCAAAATTCACATCCAATACCTTTGTGTTGTTGAGTGCTGATAGATATGGTGTCGATGAGTTGCAATCAACAGAATACTGATAGAACAATTTGCTCCTATTAGTAAATAATATGGTCAACAATTATGTATTTAATGTATTTATTATATTAATTATCTTTCCTTGTATCCTCCTTAATTTATGGAGTAATTATTGTAAATTGATCTTTATAATGAAAAGTATTGTCACATAATGTGGCAAGGATTTTGACCATAACAATTCTCATGGTATCAGCCTTTCTCCCTTTCTCTCTCCAAAAATAATCGATCAATCTTCTTTCTCTCTTCCAATTTCACACGCTCCTGCCTTGCAACCCTAATTTTTTTTTACAGCGCCTCAATCGATCGCCTCATGTCTCCTTCAAACTCTTCTTCTTCCACCACCGATAGCCTCTTCTCAATGAATACATTACTTCATATGATGACGATCAAGCTCAATTCTTCTAATTACCTTCTCTGGCGCAACAATATGTTACCGATTTTTACGTATAAAAAATTACTCGGTCATATTGACGGTACGATCAAATCTCCACCAGCAACAATCACTGTTGAAGATGTCGTTAAGCCCAATCCCGAAGCTATTGTCTGGGCAGAAACTGATCAAAGGGCGGTAATATTGCTGCAATCGTCCCTTACCGAGGAAGCTGCCGCCGAAATTCTCGGTATTACCTCGTCTCATCAGATTTGGGTGGCCCTAGAAGCAGCCTACAGTAACTCTTCGGTCGAACGTGTGCACTCGTTACTTGTTTCCGAGTTTTGTCGAAATTCAAAACCATTTGCGATCAACTATCGGCGATCGGACATCCCGTAGCCGAGATCGATAAGGTACATTGGTTTCTTTGTGGTTTAGGTCCGTCATACGAGACATTTTCCACTGCTATTCGAGCCACAAAACCCACCCCTAAGTTTCGTGATTTGATTTCCCAATCGGAGAGTCATGAACGTTTTTTGTTATCTTTGCATGGCACTCAAGCTCCTCACGCTGCTTTTCATGCACAACCACAAATTAATTCCAAAAATGCTACTAACAGTAAACATCAAACTTACCGTGGCAATAATTACAGGGGGCGTGGCCGAGGTGTCAACCGTAGGCCACCCCATTGTCAACTTTGTAGGGTCACTGGGCATTATGCTTCTTCATGTCCTAATCTAGCTACTTATGCATCTCAAGCTCCAAACGCCGATGATTCGCTAGTTAAAGCATTTCATGCCCAATGTCATGTCACTACAAATGCACCCGATTGGCACGTTGATTCGGGTGCAGCGGATCATATGACGAATTCATGTGATAATCTTCATCAAACCGGTCCTTACGAAGGTAACTCTCAAGTATTATTTGGGAATGGTAAATCTCTTCCTATCACTCATACGGGTCTCTCTCATATTAATAAGCATATTTCTTTAAAAAATGTTCTTGTTATACCTAATCTCACCAAGAAATTGCTTTCGGTTAGTAAATTAACCACTGATCATCCCGTTGACGTGTTATTTTCTCAACCATTTTTTAATATCCAGGATCGGAAAACCAAAAAGATTCTTGCTAGTGGTAAATGTGAGAATGGACTCTATGTGCTTCAAGATGATCATCAAGCCTTTGTAGCTACTAAACATCTCAAAAAAGAGTCCTATGAATTGTGGCATACCCGTTTGGGACATGTTTCATTTGATGTTATTTCACTTTTGAATAATTTGGGTTTTTTGTCTATTTCTTCATTATTACCTAAACCGGTTATTTGCACTTCGTGCCAACTTGCTAAAAGTACTCGTTTACCTTTTAATAATAATGTTTCTAGATCATCTCATCCTTTAGACCTTGTTCATTGTGATTTATGGGGACCCTCCCCAATATCTTCTAAGGATGGATATCGTTATTATGTTATATTTGTTGATGATCATTCCAGGTTCACGTGGTTTTATCCACTAAAATCGAAGAACGGATTTTATACGGTTTTACAAACTTTTATAAATCTAGCTCAAACCATGTGCTCGCGAAAAATTAAAATTTTTCAAAGTGATGGAGGAACGGA